>JARQOD010000002.1:106344146-106446618 GCA_033576555.1 Oophaga sylvatica
GGGACTATCAATGTGATTGATGACCAATAATGTACAATAAAAATAACCATTTAAAAAAACTTTTAGGCTTGTTTGCCCACAATTTAAGTGTGTGCCTGCAAGGTAGGTGAAACAAAGGCTAGGTAGCAAGGTATATTCTAGTCTGTATACACAGTGGACAGCCTTTGGGTAATGCCGATGTTTACTGTACTCAATAAAGTTGCGGCTGAATCATGCATTTTTTGCTTGTAGAGTGTTGAAGGGGAAAAAAGATGTTGTTTGCGCAAAGCTTTTGTAAACCTCCCTCTCTGTCACGCGTGGGTGGGTGGGTGGCAATTAGCTGACTATCAAGTGAGGTTAGGCTGCTTATTCGCCACTAGGGCGCAAAAAAAATACGCAGTAATAATTTAATGTGTAATTACCTTGACAAACCCAAAAAAAAATTACGTTCCCTCTTTAACAAGTACAAGCTAACAAGCCTAATGGTTGCGCTGACTTAATTGAGTACGTATTAATCAACATTGTCTGAGTAACTATGCACGTGATACTATATACCAGTTTTATTTATTCTTTGTGGTTTTTCAAAAGCCTTGAGGTTAGTCCTATTGTCGATGCATGATGCACTTTCTGATGTAATAATTTATTATGGGACTTATTCCTTGTTTACATGTGGCCTTTTCATATTTGGTGTTTGAAGTTAAGTTGGCTCGTTTGTATTTTTTAATGTCGTCATAAATAAAAACTCGTGTGTGATGTGGGATGAAGATTGTAATCATTGAGTGCATTATTTACGGTCAGATAAATTCCTTTAAAAGCTAATTCATAAGTCTGAAATGTATTTTATGCTTAATTTAAAAAAATGTGAAGGTGACTTGTTTTTTTTTTGTTACCATTTTAATAGACAGTGCAGATATGCGCTGTGTGACAAATTATTATTTGTCAATTTTTCTTAAAAATTTATCTTCTAGGCCTGGCAAAAAACTTCACAATTTATGTTTTCGCTAACAAGAGGGGACGGTCTTCCCTATTTGGGCTGTTGGTCTGTGTTTTTCTGTCCATGTGTCGGGAACAGGAACTTCTTGCCGTTGACACGCGGGGCAGCTGGCGTTTACTGAACCCCCTAACAGTAGAGTTGTGTTTTTGTTCTGTGGAACGACCTTCTGGCAGCAACTGGGCAGTGTTGGAGCCCAGGGGTAGAGTTCAGGGTAGAAAGATGAACATACAGGGACATGGTAACGTGGAACCCCAGTTATTTAATCTGAAAAAAGGAAGACAAATTTGGGGATCCTGCCTTGTTCATTTTCAGGAAAAGTAAGCCGTTTTCTTTACGGAGGTGTCGTGCGCGGTTTAGTACACCACCGCAGCATAAAGACGCGCCCGATAATCACTGGCGCGGGCAAACCAGCCCTCCAATGCCTACTGGCTAAGCTTGGCCAATTTTTCCGCTTAGGACCCAAAACTTGAATGGGGGGAAGAGCCATCTGGGGTTTCACTGGAGCAAAGCCAAGTAGTCTGTCACCATTGCGGATAGTTGCCCCTGACTGGAGCCCTCTGGTGGTGTAGACATTTGTGGCGCTGCACAAAATCTTTGCCACTTTTGAAATTCTGGTCTTTCCTGTGAGAGGCATGCGTGTGCTCCCTTGGTTGCAGAGCTTCTAACTGCCTGAGACAGAGTGTTTGTAAAGCGTAGAGCAGCAGTGCTCTCGGCAGTAAGGTAGAACTTTAGGGGATTGCACCAGTGTGTCTTGGCACTCCCGCATTTTACGCTCCCGGTTCCGGTGTGTGGGCTTTTGAGTTGTCCCGGTAGCGGGGTCTAGGAGGGTGTACACCAATAATCAGAGCGTTGAGAATGTGGGCGTGCGGCGGTCGTTTTTAGGCACTGCAGCTTGAAAATCAACCAGTGCTGCAGCTCCCAACTGGCAAAGAAACGCGTCCTCTGCAAGAGGGGTTATCTTGCCTGCTCGCATCACCCCACCCTCGCCTACCTACTGCTAGAGCGTTGTGTACCTCCCTCTGGAGCGATGTCTTCCTCCTCCATTGACTCCTCCTCCTCATCCTCCTCACAAAGTGAGCCCTGCCCAGCCCTTTGTGAGGAACCGTTGCGCTGACTTTCCAGAAGTGATGGAATTTGTGACTCCTCATCCTCACCTCTTCCAAAACCTCATCCTTATTGCTTGCAGTGTTTTTTGAAGCAGGCAGATAAGGGGGACCAGTCGGCTGACTAGTGCATCATCTGCACTCGCCATCCGCGTTGACTCATCAAACGCCACGCAAAAACGTGGCACCCATGTCCTTTCATAGTGGCCCACTCATTAATGGTGAAGTTGTGGACGGCGCAAATTGCGTGTTGATGCGCCTGATGCAGCTGATACTCCATAACTGCTGGCTGCTGCTCACACAACCGCTCCAACATATGTAACGTTGAATTCCACCTGGTGGATACGTCACATATGATGCGTGTTCAGGAAGGCGCAAATCTGCGTTGCAGAGCTGCAATGCGCGATCTGGCCATGCTGGAACGTCGCAAGTGAGCGCCACTCTAGGCGGACCTTGTGCAGCAGTGCATCAAGTCGGATAGTCCTCAAAAAACTCTGCACGACCAAGTTGAGCACATGTGCCAGACAGGTATGTGAGTGAGGTTGCCAAGGCCCAGAGCGCCACCAGATTTCGGCCATTGTCACACACTACCAAACCTGGCTGGAGATTCGCTGGCAAAAAACCACACGTCGCTCTCCTGCTTGATGGCATTCCAGACCTCCTGCGCTGTGTGGCTTCGATTCCCCATGGGAATTAATTTCAGAACGGCCTGTGCCGTTTGGCCACGGCTGTGCTCTATCGGTCGCATCAGGTAAGCGTCCACGGGTCCATGTGGAGGTAGACCGTGACGGCTCTGCAGCGATGATTTTGAGGAACGGAGTAGGAGGAGGAGTCAATGTGGACAGACTTGATTCCGGCAATCCTTGGAGTTGGCAGAACCCGTTACAGCGCCCTCGCAAGATCTGTACCGGCTCCACAACATTCACCCAATGGGCAGTGAGTGAAGGTATCGTCCCTGGCCATGGGTATGGTCACGCATCGGTGGTCAGGTGGACCTTGCTACCTGACGGGTTTTAGTAGCGCATGGTTTAATTTTTGCCTCAACATGCTTTTGCAGACCAGGGACGGCTTTGCTGCTGAAATAAAATCGGATGGGCACATTGTATTGTGGGACTGCCAATGCCATTAATTCCGGAAAACTGTCGTCTCCACCAGCCTGAATGACAGCATTTCAAGGGACAGGAGTTTTGCAATGACAGCATTCAGAGCCTGTGCTCGTGGATGGTTTGCCGAGTATGGCCGTCTTTTATCCCATGCCTGTGCTACCCATGGCTGTTTTGTGGCCTGGGTGTGTGAGGATGACAGGGAACTTGCACCTGTGGGTGGAATAACACTGTGTCTCTGGACAACAGTGACAGAGGTTCTTCCTGGCGATCCTTTGAGGAAGCCTTACCAGCTGTGTGTGACTGGAGGAAGAGCCTCCAACAGGAGCTGAAGATGTAGGTGCTGCTGTAGGTTGGCCTACATCTCCAGTGTGTCTTTGTAACTCAACAAGTGCTTTGACCGCACATGTTTCCACATATTTGTTGTATTAAGGTTACTGACACTTTTACCTCTTTTAATTTTTGATTACACGCTTGCATTTGACATAGCTAAAAATCATCTGCAACTGTATCAAAAAAGGACCAGCAGAGCAAGTCCTGGGAGCGCCGGTTGGCTGTTGTAAAAGAATGCTCCGAACGGGTGCCAAACTGGAGGTACGGCAAGCGGGGTCTGCAGCCTACCTCTCCCTACTGTTTGGACCGTTGGTGCAATCTCTTCCTCAGAGCTGCTCCACCACCTTCCCGTTCCTCACGCCATGTTGGGTCTTGGACCTCATCATTCCACCACTACCCTCTTCCAACACCTGCTGTTGTTGGGTGGTCTGGCCAGCACCATGCTCAAACAGAACTGGCAACTGAGTCTCATCATCATCAGATGCGTTCTGCGGTGTGCTGACCATCGGCACTGGCTCCCCCCGCCTCTTCAGATTCAGAGAGACACAGCTGTTGCGCATCACTGCATACTGCCTCTTCTTACATTCCAGAATGCTGCTTGGCTGGGCCCCTGTTTCCAAGCCAACAGATTCTGAGAACAGAAGCAGAGACTCAGCTGGCTCTGTACAGAGCTCTCTGACTGCCTGGGCAATTTGGCAGGCGGTGAAGAGACTGATTTGGGTTTTTCAACAGTGCTGTGGTCCTGAGAGGAGGTGGAAGGTATTGAAGTCGATGCATTGGCTGCCATCCAACCAACAACGGCTTCAATTTGTTCTTCACGCAGCAGGGGGGTACGTGAGCTCCTACAAAAGTGGCATAAAGGAACGCTCACGGGGAAAACTGGTGGATGCTGTGTCACTGGGTGCGGGGAGCAGCCACAGAATCCCCACGTCTCTCCCTGCTGCAAATCCACGGCCTCGACCACGACCACGTGCCTTACTCACTGACTTCTTCATTCTTGGTAGATTGATAAGAAAGTCAGAAAAGTTAAGGCCTAAGTGTGGTTATTCCTCACAGACTACAGTGAACCCTGCAGACAACTGTTCAGTATCTGTGAAAGGCCCCTTTGTGTAGTTCTATAGTGTTTGCAACCAATGTATTGTATACGGATGGAAGCGCGTCACACTAATAGATTAGATTTTTTTCCACTAAATGGAGCAGCACCAATTAGAGAAAAATGTGAAGGATGAGGCAGTGACACACGCTCAGCAGACTACAACCGGCAGTGGTTGAAGTACAAACTGGAGCGTAATCTGCACTCACAAAATGAAAAGCTCACAGACTACAGTGAACACTGAAACACAACTATTCACTATCTGTGAAAAGCTCCTTTGTGTAGTTCTATAGTGTTTGCAACCAATGTATTGTATACGGATGGAAGCGCGTCACACTAATAGATTAGTTTTTTTTCCACTAAAATGGAGCAGCACCAATTAGAGAAAAATGTGAAGGATGAGGCAGTGACACACGCTCAGCAGACTACAACCGGCAGTGTTGAAGTACAAACTGGAGCGTAATCTGCACTCACAAAATGAAAAGCTCACAGACTACAGTGAACACTGAAACACAACTATTCACTATCTGTGAAAAGCTCCTTTGTGTAGTTCTATAGTGTTTGCAACCAATGTATTGTATACGGATGGAAGCGCGTCACACTAATAGATTAGATTTTTTTCCACTAAAATGGAGCAGCACCAATTAGAGAAAAATGTGAAGGATGAGGCAGTGACACACGCTCAGCAGACTACAACCGGCAGTGGTTGAAGTACAAACTGGAGCGTAATCTGCACTCACAAAATGAAAAGCTCACAGACTACAGTGAACACTGAAACACAACTATTCACTATCTGTGAAAAGCTCCTTTGTGTAGTTCTATAGTGTTTGCAACCAATGTATTGTATACGGATGGAAGCGCGTCACACTAATAGATTAGATTTTTTTCCACTAAAATGGAGCAGCACCAATTAGAGAAAAATGTGAAGGATGAGGCAGTGACACACGCTCAGCAGACTACAACCGGCAGTGGTTGAAGTACAAACTGGAGCGTAATCTGCACTCACAAAATGAAAAGCTCACAGACTACAGTGAACACTGAAACACAACTATTCACTATCTGTGAAAAGCTCCTTTGTGTAGTTCTATAGTGTTTGCAACCAATGTATTGTATACGGATGGAAGCGCGTCACACTAATAGATTGATTTTTTTCCACTAAAATGGAGCAGCACCAATTAGAGAAAAATGTGAAGGATGAGGCAGTGACACACGCTCAGCAGACTACAACCGGCAGTGGTTGAAGTACAAACTGGAGCGTAATCTGCACTCACACAAATGAAAAGCTCACAGACTACAGTGAACACTGAAACACAACTATTCACTATCTGTGAAAAGCTCCTTTGTGTAGTTCTATAGTGTTTGCAACCAATGTATTGTATACGGATGGAAGCGCGTCACACTAATAGATTAGATTTTTTTCCACTAAAATGGAGCGCACACCAATTAGAGAAAAATGTGAAGGATGAGGCAGTGACACACGCTCAGCAGACTACAACCGGCAGTGGTTGAAGAACTAACTGGAGCGTGATCTGCACTCAAAAATCAAAACCTCACAGACTGCAGTGAACACTGAAACACAACTATTCACTATCTGTGAAAAGCTCCTTTGTGTAGTTCTATAGTGTTTGCAACCAATGTATTGTATACGGATGGAAGCGCGTCACACTAATAGATTAGATTTTTTCCACTAAAATGGAGCAGCACCAATTAGAGAAAAATGTGAAGGATGAGGCAGTGACACACGCTCAGCAGACTACAACCGGCAGTGGTTGAAGAACTAACTGGAGCGTGATCTGCACTCAAAAAATCAAAACCTCACAGACTGCAGTGAACACTGAAACACAAACTATTCACTATCTGTGAAAAGCTCCTTTGTGTAGTTCTATAGTGTTTGCAACCAATGTATTGTATACGGATGGAAGCGCGTCACACTAATAGATTAGATTTTTTTCCACTAAAATGGGAGCAGCACCAATTAGAGAAAAATGTGAAGGATGAGGCAGTGACACACGCTCAGCAGACTACAACCGGCAGTGGTTGAAGAACTAACTGGAGCGTGATCTGCACTCAAAAAATCAAAACCTCACAGACTGCAGTGAACACTGAAACACAACTATTCACTATCTGTGAAAAGCTCCTTTGTGTAGTTCTATAGTGTTTGCAACCAATGTATTGTATACGGATGGAAGCACGTCACACTAATAGATTTGATTTTTTTCTAATATAATGGAGCTGCACCAATTCCACTAAATAAAATAAAAAAAAAAAAAAAAAAAGTGACACGTGCAGATGCCTACAAACAGCGGTGGATGCAGAGCAAACTGCAGCGTCACCTGCACTGTCACACACACACCTTGCACAGAGCTGTTAAAACAACACTGGCAAAATGAAGCTTTACACAGCGGTTGGTAAACTAGCCTGCCTCAAGCACAGTAGTACACAAAATCGCAATATCTAACTGTCCCTCAGAGTTAGCAGAGTAGCGTTCTGTCCCTTACTGAGTTCACAGCACAGTGACGCTAAAATGGCGGCGGCGCCTTTTATAGTGCATTCTGACATCATTTCAGCAGCCAATCACAGCCATGCCATTAGTTAAGATGACCGCAGCATTACAGGATGTGCCCACACTTCGTAGGATTCCTCATTGGCTGACTAAAATCACATTGCCTCTCAAAGAATTATGGGAACTTCCGATTCCGGTATACGATATGGAAAAAGTATCGGAATTAAGTATCGGAATTCCGATAACGCGAATATCGGCCGATACCCGATACTTGCGGTATCGGAATGCTCAACACTAGATATTATTACTGCAGTGATGTATTTATTTTATTTTTTGAGGATACTGTTATAAATGGGAGGGCGGTTCTGTTACTGTGCAGAGCGACACTGTTGACTTTTTTTTCTTCATCTGGTGTAGTTTACAATTTGGGAAAAAAATAACTAATGTGTTCTGCAAGCGGTTCTCTAGATAACTGTGTTATTTCCTGCAGAGATGAGCCCTGGCTGGAAGAAGTGATGGCGGTCTGTGCTGGATGAAGATTAAAAGCGAAGATGAAAGACTTCACCTAGAGACGTCACTGGTGAGTCAGTGTGTTACCTAAACACTGACACTATACACTGTATACTATATACAGCGGTCCTGTGTACAATGTCACCAGTGATCACTGTATTACCTTTACATTATACACTATATACAGAGCTCCTGTGTAAATGTCACTGGTGATCACTATTGTACACAGACACTGCATCAGTATTGTAGTGTTCAGTCACTATGTGGTGGTAATATGTTGTCCGTCCATGGTGTGGCCGTATTTGCTCCTTGTATGTGCTATGTGGTCACTATGTGGTGGTAATATGTGGTCTGGTCATGGTGTGGTGGTATTTGTTCCTTGTATGTGATATTATTGGTCACCATATGGTGGTAATATGTGGTCTGGACTGGTGTGGTGGTATTTGTTCCTTGTATGTGGTATTATTGGTCACCATATGGTGGTAATATGTGGTCTGGACATGGTGTGGTGGTATTTGTTCCTTGTATGTGCTATTATTTGGTCACTATGTGGTGGTAATATGGTGTCTAGTCATGGTGCGGTGGTATTTGTCCACTGTATGTGATATTATTGGTCATTTTAAAAATTGAAAAATAAATAAAAATATACCTAAATTGTATTGGATATTTGAACAAATGTTTAATGGGTTAGAGTAGAGTAGGGACCGGCCAAAAGAGTCTACCTTGTCGTTGTGGTGGCTTAAAAAATCTTTTGACTGTGGATAATTCAAGGGGTGGAGGCGGGGCTGGGGTGGAGCCTGGGCGGAGTCTCAAGGGGGCCCCGAAAAGTTTGTCAGTATGGGGCCCCGAAATTCCTAGTGGCAGCCCTGGGTGGGTGGATTACAGGGAATAGGAAAAAAGTAAGTAGTATGGGGGTGAAAGTGAAAAGAAAAGGAAACATGGTAGTGGTTATATATTCGGTCAACTTACAGTCAAATTCCAGTCCAATTCTAGTCTAATTCATAGTATAGTAATTAGAAATCTGTAATTTGAAATATGGGATTTGAAATAGTAAGCCTGTGCAGACTACGTCTGTGCAGACGCATGGCTCTGAATATATCTGGGACTGAGGTGGATCAGCTGTGAGGGGGGATGTGGGCGTGATTACCCAGACCACATGGTCACAGTTAAGCAAAGCTAATAAAAGAGGGGGAAGGGACTGGCAGCTCAGGTATGCATGGAAGACACAAGGGGAATGAATGCATTGTGAGTACAGGAAGATGGGTAAGTGAAATGCCAGGGATACTATATGCACTTCATAAACAGTCAAAAACAGAGAAAAAGCTGCATAGATGATTGCATACCATGCAAAATTAATGCAGTTCACACAACACAGTCACAGGAATTTGGCAAAGCTGAGGAAATTTGGTGCATACCATGCAAAATTAATGCAGTTCACACAACACAGTCACAGGAATTTGGCAAAGCTGAGGAAATTTGGTGCATACCATGCAAAATTAATGCAGTTCACACAACACAGTCACAGGAATTTGGCAAAGCTGAGGAAATTTGGTGCATACCATGCAAAATTAATGCAGTTCACAAAACACAGTCACAGGAATTTGGCAAAGCTGAGGAAATTTGGTGCATACCATACAAAATTAATGCAGTTCACACAACACAGTCACAGGAATTTGGCAAAGCTGAGGAAATTTGGTGCATACCATGCAAAATTAATGCAGTTCACACAACACAGTCACAGGAATTTGGCAAAGCTGAGGAAATTTGGTGCATACCATGCAAAATTAATGCAGTTCACACAACACAGTCACAGGAATTTGGCAAAGCTGAGGAAATTTGGTGCATACCTGTAGGAAGAGGAGAAACAGCTTGATTAGAGTGGTACAGATGATATTGCAGGAGCGATGAGTGGCCAAATGCATTCTAGAATTCTAGTCTAATTCATAGTATAGTAATTAGAAATCTGTCATTTGAAATATGGGATTTGAAATAGTAAGCCTGTGCAGACTACGTCTGTGCAGACGCATGGCTCTGAATATATCTGGGACTGAGGTGGATCAGCTGTGAGGGGGGATGTGGGCGTGATTACCCAGACCACATGGTCACAGTTAAGCAAAGCTAATAAAAGAGGGGGAAGGGACTGGCAGCTCAGGTATGCATGGAAGACACAAGGGGAATGAATGCATTGTGAGTACAGGAAGATGGTAAGTGAAATGCAGGATACTATATGCACTTCAAAACAGTCAAAAACAGAGAAAAAGCGCATAGATGATTGCATACCCATGCAAAATTAATGCAGTTCACACAACACAGTCACAGGAATTTGGCAAAGCTGAGGAAATTTGGTGCATACCATGCAAAATTAATGCAGTTCACACAACACAGTCACAGGAATTTGGCAAAGCTGAGGAAATTTGGTTGCATACCATGCAAAATTAATGCAGTTCACACAACACAGTCACAGGAATTTGGCAAAGCTGAGGAAATTTGGTGCATACCTGTAGGAAGAGGAGAAACAGCTTGATTAGAGTGGTACAGATGATATTGCAGGAGCGATGAGTGGCCAAATGCATTCTAGAATTCTAGTCTAATTCATAGTATAGTAATTAGAAATCTGTCATTTGAAATATGGGATTTGAAATAGTAAGCCTGTGCAGACTACGTCTGTGCAGACGCATGGCTATGAATAAGCATTTGGCTGTATGAGTACTGACGCAGTGGAAAAACATCTCTTCAAAGAAGAAATGCCTGCCAAGCGCAGTCGGACCACCCTGAGAAGTCTGTAAATGTCCTATGATGTCAGTAAGGGGTTTGACAATAGATGAGAAGTTTGGATACCTTTCCAACAATAGTCTGCAAACCGAAAGCATTGTAATGCTTTCAGATTTCTGGAGTTTCCATTCCAGGACAGCTCGGTCAATATAAGATCCATGTGGGAACCTGCAGCTCACACTAGAAACCTAAGAACTGAAGCTCTGTATGGTGAATACAACTTCTCAACTTAGCTCAGTTTATTATCTGTAGAACCTGTAACACCTGCCTGACATGTGCCTGATGAGACGTGAGATCGGGCAAGTAGATCAAAATATATTATAAGTTGAACTTTTTCCTGTATGAAGAGAAAGTATCTATGACATGGTCAGCATCTTGCTTACACTGATAAATTATTATAAAATGCAGAAAAAGTCATAATTATTTTATTGTTTGTAATTAGATGCAGATTTTTCCTACCATAATGTCTTTATAGAATAAACAAGCTTTATGTCTTTACCTTCTATATAATGCATATGATTACATCCTCTAATTCACTATATCTCAGAAACATAGACACCACATCTGAAACTGCTCTGTAACGGACCATTGCCTTTGACTTGTAGATTGCACACATCCCTAAACCATCCTCTATTTCTTTTCCATGAGAAAAAGGTCCATAATTTTATTTGTGGTGAAATAAAAAATAAAGTGGCTGACTTACGGTGTACAGCGACAGGGAAGTGTAAGTCACTGAACCATAATTAACTACTGCAGCCAACCATAACTCAGGCCCGTCTACTTTATTAATACACCCCAGCTTCCGCTATAATTGTGGTTGAGAAAATGACTTAAGGATCACATTGGCAAAGTAGACAAGAAGAAAAAGGAGGACTGAGTGATTGTTCCATTCCGTCCAGGAAACGACAGTGTAATAAGAATATGATCTTATTAATGTAATAGCAACTTTTCTCTTTCATTGCTCCATACACAGCATACCTCGTCATATCTGGGGCTTGAAACATTATTATGAGACATGGTGAATACTTATACTAGTCACTCACAAGGGCTGCTCATCTGAGGGCAATGGTGTGAGTAAAGTGAATTGATTAGAAATAATAACCTGTAAGCAAATATATTAGCATTTAAAATATAAAATTCACAGATCTCTCATCAAATAAGATATCCATCCTGTCAGGGTTACTCATCCTTGCATTTGAGGGTGGCAGATATGTTGTCAGGCCTAACGATGCCTATTTAAATGGAATCTGTCAGCAGGTTTTTGCTATTTAACCCCTTTCTGACATCTGACGTACTATCCCGTCCTGGTGACCTAGGCCCGTATGACCGTGGACAGGATAGTACTCATCGCGATCAGCTGCGCTCATGGGGGGAGCGCAGCTGATCGCGGCGGGGTGTCAGCTGATTATCACAGCTGACACCCAGCACTAAGTGCCAGGAGTGGACAGGGACCGCTCCCGGCACATTAACCCCCGGCACACTGCAATCAAACATGATCGCAGTGTTCCGGCGGCACAAGGAAGCATCGCGCAGGGAGGGGGCTCCCTGCGTGTGGATCACCCGCCAAGGCAGTGGGATACTCAGTACCGGGCCGGTGTATTAAAGGGATGTGTCACGGCAGCAGTGACCCGGTCCGTGGCCCTGGGCGCCCAATAAAATAATATTTACAGGGGATGATAGAGTTTGTAGTAAGACGTTTGTGACGCCACCTGTGGTTTCTGGTCAGAGGTGACCAGCGCTGCAGTGCAGATCCTCTGAGACTGATGGTGTGATGCAGCAGAGTTGAAATAGCTTTCCACAGGTAAAGCTTGTGATCTCAGGGCAGTGAGATGTTGTGGAGAGAGTAATGGTGCTGAGAGATGTAGCAGTGTGGAGTGTGTGATGCAGGAAGAAACTGAGGAGACAGTCAGTTGCAGTTTCCAAGGCTTTACTCACAGTTCAGGTGCGCACAGTACAGGTGCCCGCTTGGTGCAACGCTCTCCAGGTGAGGAGTCCAGCCAACTCCCAGGTGGAAGGAGAACAATAGTCCAAACTCTCCCTGTCAGTATATGCCTTCCCTCGCCGTCTCACTGTGCTGATTCCCACTCCTCTCTTCCTTCCAGCACCTCGCAAAGCAGTGTCCCAGTCTAGAAGATGCGGATCCTCCAGGATAACGTTCTCTGCATTTCCTTGATCCTATATAGCTTTCCTTCCCAAAGAGGATACTTGCGTTGTGGCTGTGATCCCTAAAGTTATCACAGCTGTCGGCTTGCTAGCTGAGTCATAAAGTTCTCCACTAGGCTAAGGGCCGAGTCCCTTCAGCGACCTGGATTCTCCCAGCTGGTGTCCACCAGTCCTGAAACGAGCCCAACAGGTAGCCTCTTGTTCAGCCGTGCCTCTGCGAATCCCTTTTGCCTTCCAGGGAACCTTCCTTCCTTCTTTCCCTCTGTGAGCAGCTCCTCAGGACTGAAGCCTGCTGCACGGTGGTATCTCTTTTCCCCTCTTCCCTATGGGAGAGCTGTCTAAAACACGTCTGTCTCCTTTCTCCCTGAAGGGGAGACTGTGCTCTCACTTCCCTCTAACTCCTGCTCTGACCCACAAGCTCCACCCACCATAGAATCATAGAATGGTAGAGTTGGAAGGGACCTCCTGGGCCTTCTGGTCCAACCCCCTGCTCAAAGCAGGATTCTCTAAATCATCCCAGACAGATGTCTATCCAGCCTCTGTTTGAAGACTTCCATTGAAGGAGAACTCACCACCTCTTGTGGCAGCCTGTTCCACTCATTGATCACCCTAACTGTCAAAAAGTTTTTTCTAATATCTAATCTGTGTTTCTCCCATTCAGTTTCATCCCATTGCTTCTAGTCTTTCCTTGTGCAAATGAGAATAAAGATGATCCTTCTACAATGTGACAGCCCTTGAGATATTTGTAGACAGCTATTAAGTCTCCTCTCAGTCTTCTTTTTTGCAAGCTAAACATTCCCAAATCCTGCAACCGTTCCTCATAGGACATGGTTTGCAGACCGGTCACCATTCTGGTGGCTCTTCTCTGAACTTGCTCCAGTTTGTTGATGTCTTTTTTAAAATGTGGTGCCCAAAACTGGACACAGTATTCCAGATGAGGTCTGACCAAAGAGGAGTAGAGGGCAATAATGACCTCACGTGATCTACACTGTATGCTTCTGTTGATACATCCTAGAATTGCATTTGCCTTTTTTGCTGCTGCATCACACTGTTGACTCATGTTAAGTCTGTGATCAATTAGTATACCCAAGTCTTTTTCACATGTGCTGTTACTTAGCCCTATTCCTCCCATTTTGTATATGCTTTTTTCATTTTTATTGCCCAGATGTAGTACTTTGCATTTTTCCCTGTTAAAATCCATTCTGTTAGTTGCTGCCCACTGCTCCAGTTTATGTATATCTTTTTGAATCCTCTCTCTCTCTTCTCTAGTATTAGCTACCCCTCCTAGCTTTGTGTCATCAGCAAATTTGATCAGTTTACCCTCAATTCCTTCATCTAAATCATTGATAAAGATGTTGAACAATACAGGGCCCAAAACAGAGCCTTGTGGTACCCCACTTGAGACATTCTTCCAACTGGATGTGCAGCCATTTACAACCACTCTTTGGGTCCGATCACTAAGCCAGTTATGAATCCACCTAACAGTTGCCTTGTCCATTCCATACTTAGTCATTTTTTCAATAAGGATTGTGTGAGATACTTTGTCAAATGCTTTGCTGAAGTCAAGATATACTATATCTACAGCATTTCCCTGATCCACCCAGTCAGTGATTCTGTCATAGAAGGAAATTAAGTTAGTCTGACATGACTTATTAGTTACAAACCCATGCTGACTCTGTTTAATCACTTCATTCTTATCCAGGTACTTGCATACATGTTCTTTAATAATTTGTTCAAAGATCTTTCCTGGTATAGAAGTCAGACTCACCGGCCTGTAGTTCCCTGGGTCCACCTTCTTCCCCTTTTTGAAGATAGGAACAACATTTGCTCTTCTCCAGTCTTCTGGGACTTCTCCTGTTCTCCAAGAATTTTCAAAGATTATGGACAGTGGTTCAAGAATTTCTTCTGCTATCTCCTTCAGTACCCTGGGGTGTAATTCATCTGGACCTGGAGACTTGAATTCATTTATGTTAGCTAAGTGTTTCCTCACTGTCTTTCTGTTTATAGATATCCTGGATTCTTCTATTCCTTTAATAGGACAGTGAAGATCAGTTGATGTTACATTTCCTTTCTGAGAGAAAACAGATGCAAAATAGGAATTTAAAAGTTCAGCCTTCTCAACATCCTGACTTACCATTTCATCATTTTCATCCTGTAAAAATCCTATAGCATCTTTGACTTTTCTTTTACTTTTGACGTATCCCCAAAATCCTTTTTTGTTGCTTTTGACGTCACTTGCAAGCCTTAATTCATTGTCAGCTTTAGATAATCTGATTTGTGCCCTGCAGGTTCTGCAGACGGCATTATATTCTTCTTTAGATATGCCTCCCTCTTTCCATTTGATAAACATTTCTTTCTTCCTTTTTAGCATGTGTTTAAGTTCTATGTTCATCCATCCTGGTTTCCTTAAATGCTTCCCATTCTTCCCTCTTTTCGGAATTGTTAACGATTGTGCTTTGAGAATCTCATTTTTCAAGATTTTCCATCCTTCCTGGACATTTTTGTCCTTAAGGATATCCAGCCATTGGATCCCTCCAATTCTCTTTCTGAGTTCCTTAAAATCTGCCTTTCTGAAATCTAACCTTGACGTCTGAGTCTTCACAGGTCTTCCTCCTCTTGTTATCCAAAATTCTAAAATAGCATGGTCACTACCTCCTAGAGTCCCAGCCACTCTTACCTCCTCCACCATTTCCTCCCTGTTTATGAGGATTAGATCCAAGGTAGCAGATCCCCTTGTTTTCTCCATTACCTTTTGGAAGATAAAGTTGTCAGCAAGAGAGGATAAGAATTTCCTGGACCTGTTAGTTTTGCTTGAGAGAGATTCCCAACAAATGTCTGGATAGTTGAAATCTCCCATGACCACTATGTCATATTTTTTGGAGAACTTGGCCATTTGATGCATAAAGAGTTCATCCATATCTTCAGCTTTGCTTGCTGCAGGCATAGGAACTCAGCTAGTGTGTGTGATGGATGCAGTGTTGCCAGAGCCAGGTGTAGTGTCTCCACCTTACCTGAAAGTTGAAATACCACATCTCTGGCTGAGATGCAGTACCTCTGTGGCGACTGAACCCTCAGGAGCGCCACATACCTCCCTGTTAAACGCAGCACATCCGCGGGCTGAAAGAATAAATGATGTTACAGGAAACATACAAAATTTTTAAGACATGCAAGTCAGTAGAAAATAATTTTAAACTCAACTTCCCTTTATGGAAGGCACTTGTTTCTTAAACGTTACATAATAACATTAACTTACATCATCTACTGTAAAAGTGCTTTTGGCAGAAACCGTTAAACTTTCAAGTTCGCTACCAGGATAGAGCATAATTTCCCCACAGAAATACTATTATATTTACATTTGCTTCTTTTTCTATAAAAGTACTATCACTATATTAACACTTATTCTCTTCTAGTGCAAGCCCCATCCGGGGTGTTCTCTGGGTAGCAACCGTTGCTACGAGGTTCACTACCTAATTTGGACATCTTGTCCGTGCAACAATACTTCCTATTATTCTTAAAACATTTCCTACAAAAGTGCTTTCAGTACTCAAATGACTGTCTGTACATATTTACACTTAGTGGTACCTGTTACCAACAACTAGTATGCACATTATCTACAAGTGCTCTTCCATGACTCTGCAATATAAAACAATTCTTACTTCACTCTAAGCATAATGTACAAATATAATAACACTTTTATTAGTACATGATCACAAGCTGTCATCAAATGAGGTATATGGCAGATACTTTCCCAGCCGGGGTATCTTCAAGTGCCCTTGTGCTTGTGGAGGACCCGCTCTAAACCTCCAACGTTGGTCTTGGGTGGGCTGCAAGATATAACTGGTCTCCCCCAAAAGACCTCATCTTCAGCCACACCTAACGGGTTTTTCTTTGGATCTGTAGATGTGCAATGATGGGACTTAATTCTGAAAGTGCATGTAAAACCAAGATGGAGCACCTAAATAGGTGCAAAAACTATTTACAAGAGAGTTCCGGATCATTCACAGTTTATGATCTCTGCAGTCTGTAGTGAGATAAAGTGTAGTAAAACCGGAACGAGTAAAACATTTTTGGCAAAATCCCCTCCTGGGGTAAACTATGTACAGTCCCTTGCCTGAAGGGTAAAAACAGAAGGAAACTTTCTTTTACTTGCCTGAAGACTATTCATCTTGGTCTCCAGTTTGAGTGGAAACATGCTGACTTCGTTGCTTCCAGGGCAGAAGCTGCTTGCCTCTTCTGTCTACTGCTATGGGAGCCGTTACTTGTGATGCTACTCCCTGGGTTGCAGTTGTGGTGGCCTGGACAGGTACCTGAGTCATTTCAGACTTCTTGCAAGGGCTTCCTGGTTAGGAGCCGTAGATGGTGGCACGCCGGCCACTGGTGTCGCTGTTCCATGTGATGAGGCCGTCGTGTCTGCTGCCCCCTTGCGATGGCGTGGTGCAAACTCATCAGGGATCCTGCACACGTGGAGAGCATACCATCCCCTCGCACCAAGATTGCGGGTGAAGGAGACGAGCTCTCCCGGAAACAGGTCCCGTTCTTGATACCCCGGGATGAGATGGGCCTCTACATCCCTGCGGTAGACAAACAAATCTGGGGCATTGCAGGAGTCCTGGATGAAGTTGAATCCCCGCAACAGATCAAAGCTAAGGACCCGGCCCCATCCTGTAGGATCCAGATACTCCAGGGATCTCTCCCTGGCCTGACTTTTTCCCGCTAGATCTTTCTTCTGCAGGGCCTCTCGTCGGGCCTGCCGGTCTTTCTCCTCTTGCACAAATTGTTGTATCTGCCGGCGGCATATCTCTTCCGTTGTCAGGGGAAACCCCATTAGTTCTGCTCTGCCCTGGTCTCCCCATTCCAGGACCTCCGGATGATGTTTGACTAACGCTGGCGGCTGTGGAATTGGGACTGATTCTAGGATCCCACCCTGTGGGACGATGTTACGGTCCCAGGCGATGTCCAGCACTAGCTGGCCTGCCTTCGAGGTCGGTGGCATTCCTATGGGACCCAGCCAGTCATCCCCCGACTCAGGGGCGCTATCGATATCTGCGCTCCAGGGGCCGCCATCTTCCGACATCGCCTCTGGTGACATGGTGGCGTGATCCGAGAGTACTGGTGAAGTGGGTCTGGTGGCAGCGGGTTCCGATGTTACCGATCCGTGAGCTTCGATTACCGGTGGTGAGGGCACCCGGGTGTTTTCGGCTTCTCGCTTGGTGGCCTGCCTTTTCTCTTCAGCAGCACCTGCTTTTTTTCCAAATGCTGAGCCAGCTCCTGGATCTCCTGCTCCACGCTGGCCAGGTCAACCTCCTCCTGAAAGCTGGAGCCTGTCTCTCCGGAGCCGGGGCAAAGCTTCTCGTGTTTCCCACGCTCCTCAGGCCCCCCCCCCGCTCTCCATCGTGGCTGCCTGGTCAACTGCCTTCTTTATGGCTCTCTTTTCCACCGCTGAGTGTCTCTCCACCCCCAAGGGGCGGTGTCTTTTTCCTTTGCCGCCATACCAGGCTAGAACACGAACTACCCTAGTGGTCGGCCACAATGCTGTGGCATAGAAATGCAGGCAGGGGAGATTCACTCCTTTTCGTGCTTTTCCTTGGATGCCGCCCATGATGGCACGCCTCCCTGCACACCTCGTGGAGCGGCCATATCCGCCATCTTTACAGTCCAAATCACACATCAATGGGTCTAATCATTTGTACATTCTGTTAGGCGCACAAGACCCTTGTTCAAGGGCCGGTTCATCCTGTTCGTGACGCCAAAATGGATCGCCTGCCAGGGCAGTGGGATACTCGGAACCGGGCAGGTATATTAAAGGGATGTGTCACGGCAGCAGTGACCTGGTCCGTGGCCCTCGGCGTCCAATAAAAGGAGAATATTTACAGTAGATGATAGAGTTTGTAGTAAGGTGTTGGTGACGCCACCTGTGGTTTCTGGTCAGAGGTGACCAGCGCTGCAGTGCAGATCCTCTGAGACTGATAGTGTGATGCAGCAGAGTTGGAATAGTTTTCCACAGGTAAAGCTTGTGGTCTCAGGGTAGGGTGATTTTGTAGAGAGAGTAATGGTGCTGAGAGATGTAGCAGAGTGGAGTGTGCGACGCAGGAAGAAACTGAGGAGACAGTCAGTTGCAGTTTCCAAGGCTTTACTCACAGTTCAGGTGCGCACAGTACAGGTGCCCGCTTGGTGCCATGCTCTCCAGGTGAGGAGTCCAGCCAACTCCCAGGTGGAAGGAGAACACTAGTCCAAACGCTCCCTGTCAGTATATGCCTTCCCTGGCCATCTCACTGTGCTGATTCCCACTCCTCTCTTCCTTCCAGCACCTCGCTAAGCAGTTCCCAATCTAAAAGCTGCGGATCCTCCAGGATAACGTTCTCTGCGTTTCCTTGATCCTATATAGCTTTCTTTCCTGGAGAAGATGCTTGCGGTTGTGGCTGTGATCCCTAAAGTTATCACAGCTGTCGGCTTGCTAGCTGTTATGTTTCGGTAGCTGAGGAGTGCAGGTAAAAAAGGCAATACACCAGAGCAGTTGGAATCTATGAGATTGCAGTACCCTGACTAACCACCACAACTAGAGGCAGCCGTGGAGCGTTCCTACGTTAGTCCTAGACGCCTCGTCACAGCCTGAGAAACTAACTACACCTAAAGATAGAAATAGGAAAGCTATCTGCCCCGGAGCAGAACCCCAAAGACAATAGAAAGCCCCCAAACATGTAATGGCGGTTAGACAAGAGGAAATACTGACACAGAAAGAAAATAGCATGAGCAAACGCTGGGGCCCAAACTATCTAAATAGAAAAGGATAGGAAGGGTACTTACTGCAATCCCAAAAACCCTGAAAAGCACCAACTCTACTAATTTCAAAATCACCTGAGATCACACGACCTCTACCACCTAAATTAGTTCTCTGGTGTAACAAAATCAAAACAGCAGCCACTGAAAAAACTGGAAAAAGCAAAAGAACAAAACTCAGTGGCTGAACTAAACTGAGAGGGCAGAAGCCCCCGGAGGGGACCCTGAAGGCCCCCAAAGAAGTGCAGGACAAAATGCAAAAATATAGCAAAAACACAAAAGAAGACAAAGTCTTATCTGTTAGCAGGAGATGCAGACACGACACAGCAGGCTACAAGGGAAACTGGAATGAAGGATTCAGACCAGAACAATTGATCACCGGCAACCCTGATGGGAAAATGACTCCCTTATATAAGACCAGTCAGTAACACCTGATTCCCAGTCCTCACAATCTTCACTAGCACCGCTTGTAACCACCAGAAGGAGCCTCTGCTCAGAACTCATCTCAAACCCATTCACAACAGTACCCCCCCCTTGAGGAGGGGTCACCGAACCCTCATTTGAGCAACCAGGTCGGTCAGGATGAGTTCTATGATACGCACGGATAAGTCTCCTAGCATGGATGTCCGAAGCAAACACCCAAGAATTGTCTTCCTGACCATAACCTCTCCATTTAACCAAATACTGGAGTTTCCGTCTAGAAAAACGAGAATCCAATATTTTCTCAACCACATACTCCAGATTGCCCTCAACCAAAACAGGGTCAGGAGGCACAGCAGCAGGAACCACTGGCTCAACAAACCTCTTCAACAAGGACTTGTGGAACACGTTATGGATCTTAAATGTCCCTGGAAGAAGCAAACGAAAAGAAACAGGATTAATAATCTCCATGATCTTATAAGGTCCAATGAACCTAGGCTTAAATTTAGGAGATGCTACTCTCATAGGAATATTCTTTGAGGACAACCAGACCAAGTCCCCCACTTTAAACCGAGGACCATCAGTCCTATGCCGGTTAGCAAACCGCTGGGCCTTCTCCTGAGAGAGGGACAACCTCTCCACTACCTGGTCCCAAATCTGCTGCATACGCTCCACAACAGAGTCAACACCTGGACAGACAGAAGCCTCCGTCTGTCCTGAAGAAAATCGAGGGTGAAACCCAGAATTACAGAAAAACGGAGACATCAAAGTGGCAGAGCTAGCCCTATTATTAAGAGCAAACTCAGCCAAAGGCAAAAAAGAGACCCAGTCATCCTGATCAGCAGACACAAAGCATCTTAGATAAGTCTCCAATGTCTGGTTTGTTCTCTCAGTTTGACCATTGGTCTGAGGATGAAATGCCGAGGAGAAAGACAATTGAACACCCAGTTTAGAACAAAAAGTCCTCCAAAATCTGGAAACAAACTGGACTCCTCTGTCAGACACAATGTTCTCAGGAATGCCGTGTAAACGAACCACGTGCTGAAGGTAACAACGGCACCAATTCAGAGGAGGAAGGCAACTTAGGTAATGGCACAAGATGTATCATTTTGGAAAACCTATCACAAATTACCCAGATGGTGGTCATTCTCTGAGAAACAGGAAGATCGGAAATGAAATCCATAGAGATATGGGTCCATGGTCTCTTGGGCACAGGCAATGGCATCAACAAACCACTAGAGCGAGAGCAAGGCTTGGAGCGAGAGCAAGTCCCGCAGGACTGCACAAACTCCCTGACATCACGAGACAAGGTAGGCCACCAAAAGGACCGACTAACCAGTCTCTGGTACCAAAAATTCCGGGATGCCCAGCCAATGCGGAACAATGAATCTCAGACATCACACTCTTTTTCCATTGGTCCGGGACAAACAATTTTCCAACAGGGCAGCGCTCGGGCCTATCCTCCTGACACCCCTCCAGAGCAAGTCTCAAATTGGGCGATATGGCGGAAAGAACTACACCCTCTTTCAAAATAACAGAAGGATCAGATAACTCAGGAGAGTCCGCAAGGAAACTCCTCGAGAGGGCATCCGCCTTAACATTCTTAGTGCCAGGAAGAAAGGAAACCACAAAATTAAAACGTGTGAAAAACAAGGCCCACCTGGCCTGTCTAGGATTGAGTCGCTTGGCAGATTCCAGATAGACCAGATTCTTATGGTCCGTAAGGACCACCACCTGATGTTTGGCTCCCTCCAGCCAATGTCTCCACTCTTCAAAAGCCCACTTCATGGCCAATAACTCCCGATTACCCACGTCATAATTACGTTCAGTAGGAGAAAATTTTCGAGAGAAAAAGGCACAAGGGTTACTTTCAGAGGTCTCTGGATCTTTTTGGGACAAAACGGCACCTGCCCCAATTTCAGAGGCATCAACCTCCACCTGAAATGGCAGAGAAACATCAGGCTGCCGTAGAACAGGAGCAGAAGTGAATCTCTGCTTAAGTTCCTGAAATGCAGAGACTGCCTCAGGAGGCCAATTCACCACATCAGAACCCTTTCTGGTCAAATCAGTTAATGGTTTAACAATAACCGAGAAATTACCAATAATTTACGATAAAAATTGGCAAAACCCAAAAATCTCTGAAGAGCCTTTAATGAAGTAGGTTGGACCCAATCACAGATGGCCTGAACCTTGACCGGGTCCATTTCAATAACAGATGGGGACAAAATGAATCCCAGAAATGAGATCCTCTGTACGCCAAAAAGACACTTTGATCCCTTCACATACAGAGCATTCTCTCTCAAAATCTGGAATACAGTTCGAACATGTTTCACATGAGAGTCCCAGTCATTAGAAAAAATCAAGATATCATCCAAATAAACAATCAGAAATTTGTCCACAAAATCCCTGAAAATGTCATTCATGAAGGACTGGAAGACGGAAGGAGCATTAGTGAGCCCAAAGGGCATCACTAGGTACTCAAAATGCCCTTCAGGGGTATTGAATGCCGTCTTCCATTCATCCCCGTGCTTAATGCGAATAAGGTTATACGCCCCCCTGAGGTCAAGCTTGGTAAACCAAGTAGCGTTTTTCACCCTGGAAAACAGGTCAGAAATCAAGGGTAACGGGTATTGATATTTCACAGTAATATTGTTCAAGAGACGATAATCAATACACGGCCTTAATGAACCATCTTTTTTGGCCACAAAGAAAAAACCGGCACCTAAGGGTGAAGAGGATGGTCTGATATGACCCTTCTCCAATGATTCCTTGATATAAGACCGCATAGCGTCATGTTCAGGTACAGACAAGTTAAAAAGGCGACCTTTAGGGAATTTACTACCCGGCACTAATTCAATAGCGCAGTCATAGCTCCTATGGGGAGGCAAGGATGCAGATTTACTTTCGCTAAACACATCAGAAAAATCAAACAAAAAGTCAGGAACATCCTGAGCCTGGGGGGAGGCAGAAAAAACAGGAGTGTTGGTATTAACACATTGGCATCCCCAACTGGTTACAGACACAGATTTCCAATCCAAAACAGGATTATGAGACTGTAACCAAGGGAAACCCAGCACGATAATGTCATGCAGATTATATAGAACCAAAAATTTGCAGCACTCCTGGTGATCAGGTTCAACCCTCATTATCACCTGAGTAGAAAACTGGGGTTTATTCTCAGCCAAAGGGGTAGAATCGATCCCCAGTAGGGGAATAGACTTCTGTAGGGGTATCAAGGAAAACCCACAACGTTTAGCAAAATCATAATCCATCAGGTTAATAGCTGCTCCAGAATCAACGAAAGCCTGAGCAGAAAATGAGGACAGAGAGCATATCAGAGTGACAGTTAATAAAAACTTAGTCTGAACACTACCCAAGACAACTGAGCGTGCAAAACGTCTTCCCCACTTAGGGCAGACTGAAATAGCATGAGAGGCATCACCACAGTAGAAACATAACCCATTGCGCTTTCGAAACTCATGACGCTGTGCCCCAGACACCACTCTATCACACTGCATGGGTTCAGAAGCTGGTTCACAAGGCAACACCATTCCACGCATACTTCTCCGCTCACGCAAACGTCTGTCAATTTGAATCGCTAATGACATAGAATCATTGAGACCAGAGGGACAGGGAATCCCACCATAACATCCTTTACATTATCTGACAGACCCTTCCGGAAAAGGGCCGCCAAAGCGTCGTCATTCCATTTGGTCAGGACTGCCCACCTACGGAATCTCTGACAGTATAACTCAGCATCATCAAGCCCCTGATTTAATGCCAACAAGGCTTTTTCAGCTTGATCAGTGACATTAGGCTCATCGTACAATAACCCCAAAGCCTGAAAAAACGCATCAACATCACTCAAAACAGGATCCCCAGGTATCAGGGAAAAAGCCCAATCCTGAGGATCGCCGCGCAGGAGAGAGATGATAATTTGAACCTGCTGCGCTGCGTTTCCTGAGGACTTAGATTTTAAGGAAAAAACAATTTACAATTATTTTTGAAATTCTGAAACTTAGCTCGATCCCCTAAAAACAAATCTGGCATGGGGATCCTAGGTTCCACAACAGGCAACCTAGCAAGATATGCAGCAATACTCTGAACCTCAGTGGCAAGCTGATCCACACGGCCAGACAACTGTGCAAACTCCATTGGGAGAAAAGATCCTCCCCAGCACCCAGAGATACAGAGGAAAAAAAAAAAAAATGCAACAAACAGAAAAATATTCTCTGACAACCTTTTTTCTTTCACAATATTTTTTCCCTTCTGTGAGTACCATACAATTTTCAATTTTTAGGCCGGTGATACTGTTATGTTTCGGTAGCTGAGGAGTGCAGGTAAAAAAGGCAATACACCAGAGCAGTTGGAATCTATGAGATTGCAGTACCCTGACTAACCACCACAACTAGAGGCAGCCGTGGAGCGTTCCTACGTTGGTCCTAGACGCCTCGTCACAGCCTGAGAAACTAACTACACCTAAAGATAGAAATAGGAAAGCTATCTGCCCCGGAGCAGAACCCCAAAGACAATAGAAAGCCCCCAAACATGTAATGGCGGTTAGACAAGAGGAAATACTGACACAGAAAGAAAATAGCATGAGCAAACGCTGGGGCCCAAACTATCTAAATAGAAAAGGATAGGAAGGGTACTTACTGCAATCCCAGAAAACCCTGAAAAGCACCAACTCTACTAATTTCAAAATCACCTGAGATCACACGACCTCTACCACCTAAATTAGTTCTCTGGTGTAACAAAATCAAAACAGCAGCCACTGAAAAAACTGGAAAAAGCAAAAGAACAAAACTCAGTGGCTGAACTAAACTGAGAGGGCAGAAGCCCCCGGAGGGGACCCTGAAGGCCCCCAAAGAAGTGCAGGACAAAATGCAAAAATATAGCAAAAACACAAAAGAAGACAAAGTCTTATCTGTTAGCAGGAGATGCAGACACGACACAGCAGGCTACAAGGGAAACTGGAATGAAGGATTCAGACCAGAACAATTGATCACCGGCAACCCTGATGGGAAAATGACTCCCTTATATAAGACCAGTCAGTAACACCTGATTCCCAGTCCTCACAATCTTCACTAGCACCGCTTGTAACCACCAGAGGGAGCCTCTGCTCAGAACTCATCTCAAACCCATTCACAACAGCTAGCTGAGTCATAAAGTTCTCCACTAGGCTAGGGGTCGAGTCCCTTCTGTGACCTGGATTCTCCCAGCTGGCTTCCGCCAGTCCTGAAACGAGCCCCACAGGTAGCCTCTTGCTCAGCCATGCCTCTGAGAATCCCTTTTCCCTTCCAGGGAACCTTCCTACCTTCTTTCCCTCTGTGAGCAGCTCCTCAGGACTGAAGCCTGCTGCACGGTGGTATCTATTTCCCCCTCTCCCGTATGGGAGAGCTGTCTAAAACACGTCTGTCTCCTTTCTCCCCGAAGGGGAGACTGTGCTCTCACTTCCCGCTAACTCTTGCTCTGACCCACAAGCTCCACCCACCATCTTACACCCTTTGCTAACTGCAGGCATAGGAACTCAGCTAGTGTGTGTGATGGATGCAGTGTTGCCAGAGCCAGGTGTAGTGTCTCCACCTTACCTGAAAGTTGAAATACCACATCTCTGGCT
Source organism: Oophaga sylvatica (assembly GCA_033576555.1). Classification (NCBI taxonomy): domain Eukaryota; kingdom Metazoa; phylum Chordata; class Amphibia; order Anura; family Dendrobatidae; genus Oophaga; species Oophaga sylvatica. The sequence goes on from JARQOD010000002.1 coordinate 106,369,517, forward strand.
GAGATTCAGTACCTCTGTGGTGACTGAACCCTCAGGGGCGCCACACGCATTGTTTTTTTTTTTTTTTTTTTAAGGGGTTCACTAAAGGGGTTAAATAGTGGGACAGTTATATAGAACGGGTCGTTAGGGATGCGGCGATACTAAATATGTGTACTTTTATTGTTTTTTTTTATTTACATAAAGAATTGAATTTATTGGGGAATGTATATATATTTTTTTCTTTATTTAGGAATTTTTTTAAAATTATTTTTACACATGTTTATTTTATTTTTTTATACTTTTTTACTTTGTCCTAGGGTGGGACATCACTGTATAGTGTCAGATCGCTGATCTGACAGTCTGCACACCACTGTCAGATCAGCGATCTGACAGGCAGTGCAGGAGGCTTCTCAGCGCCTGCTCTCAGCAGGCACTGAGAAGCCACCTCCTTGTAGGACCCGGAAGGATGCCGCGGCCATCTTGGATCCGGGGGCCTGCAGGGAGGAGTCCCTCGGAACAGCGCAATCACATCGCGCTGCTCTAGGGTCTCAGCGAAGCACACAGGGAGCCCCTCCCTGCGCGATGCTTCCCTAAGCCGCCGGAACACTGCGATCATGTTTGATCGCAGTGTGTCGGGGGTTAATGTGCCGGGAGCGGTCCATGAGTACAGCTGATCGCATATGACGTACTATCCTGTCCACAGTCATAAGGGCCCGTGTTACCTGGACGGGATAGTACGTCTGATGTCATAACGGGGTTAATAAGCGATGCCACGTGACCGCTGAGCACAGGAAGACCTGCAGGAAGCCAGCAACAACAGAGATGCTGCGAGGGCATGCTGGAGGAGGGTGAGTAGGATGTTTTATTTTGTAATTGGAAGAATGCATACCAGGAAGGGGGGGGTGAGCCATGCATACAACGACGGGACTGAGGGAGCCATGCATACAACAACGGGACCGGGGGAGCCATGCATACAATGACAGGACCGGGGGAGCCATGCATATGACTGAACCGGGGGAGCCATGCATACAATGACTGGACCGGGGGAGTCATGCATACAACAACGGGACTGCGGGAGACATGCATAAAGACAGGACTGGGGGAGCTGTGGAGCCCAGCTGTGCTTGGATTCCTAATCTCTAGAAGGGTGCACTGAAGGTAATCACCACTAGAGGTCCAATATATACATTCACACACCTTCACCCATCCCTAGAGCCACCAGAGGGAGCTGTTTAGCCATATATAAGGAGAGTGAAGACACTAAAGTTGAGTCACCTCAGAGAGTGAAGTGAAGAGCAAACGGTCTAAGCTTAGAGAGTGTTGTGAGCGCAGAGAGCGCAGAGTGTGTGCAGTCTGGCACACGGAGCAGAGCTCAAAGAAGAGTTCAGCTGTTAGCTGAGGAGTCTGAAGTCTGCAGCTTGTAGTCTAGTTCAACCGAGTCGAGGCTAGTAAAAGTGGAACGACAACCACTCCAGCCTAGTCAGAGCTGAGTCAAGTGAGTGCAGCTCAGTGAGAAAGTGTGCCGACGCTTAGAGAGCGGTGAAGAAGAAGAAGAAGCAGCCCACCAACTGCCAGTGTGTGATGGTGTAAGGGCCCGAGTAGGGCGAAAGGCGAGTGGAAAGCAAGTAAGGGACAGAGGAGCCTAAACAGCTCATCCCCATCATTACAACCGGACACCGGGTCCGAGCTTACTGGAATCTTCACGACCAGTAGGAGATACCGGAGTTCCTGCGGGACTACAAGTCGCAGGAGCCCTTAAGTGCTGATACGTAACTGGGTCAGGAGGACGGAGTCCGGCAGGATCCGCCATCAAGGACCCTGTCCTTCAAGAGAAGGCCCTACACAAGGTCAGCCGGGCGTAGAGTTGGAGACAGACTCAGGCCTAGTTTCACACAGGTCAGAGACTCATTTTAGGAGTAAGGAGGCCCTATACCTACTCAGTGGGAGGAACTGGATATGCATCCTTCACCCTACAGCGCCCCGGGACATGCCTGCAATAACCACAGTAAAGGTACAGAAAGAGACTTATGTGTGTGTGTCCATTTCATTACTCCTACTGTCGGATTCTCCTCCGTCCTGCACCCTTACATTCTATCTACCCTGAAGGATCTAGCCTTATCTGTGGAAGGCTTAACACCTTGCTGCCTAATACCAACCCTTCAGCGGACCTATACAGCAGCGCTGGTCACCCTGACCAGGCACCACAGGTGGCGTCACGAACATTCAACAAACCTTTTAATCCCCTGTAAATATCCCACATTAAAGGGTGAGCACCAGAGCCACGGACTGAGCTGTGTTGCCGTGACATCCCCCATAGTAGTCTATAGGCTCAGATCCGAGTTCCCATTGCTCTGGAGGGCGACTCAGAGCCATGCATACAACGACAGGACAGGGGAGCCATGCATAGCAGTGCAGGACTGGGGAAGCCACGCATAGGACAGTGACAGGGGAGCCACGCATAGAAGGACAGCAACGGGGAAGCCACGCATAACAGGAGGGGGAAGCCACGCATATTAGGACAGCGACAGGGGGAGCCACGTATAGCAGGACAGCGGAGCCATGCATACAATGACAGGAATGGGGGGAGCCATGAATACAATGACAGGGACGGGGAGACATGCATAGCAGGACAGGAACGGGGTGCCATGCATAGAATGACAGGGACAGGGTAGCCATGGATACCAGGACAGCGATGAGGGGGAGTCACGTATAGCAGGACAGGGATGAGGGGACAATGCATACCCGGCTTATACTCAAGTCAATAAGCTTACCCAGTTTTCCATGGTAAAATTAGGCTTATACTCGGGTTGGCTTATACTCAAGTATATACGGTAAGTGGTGCCATGTAGAGAAAATAAAAACAATACGAAGTAGCACATAATTCACCAGATGCAGGAGGGAGTGGGGGAGCACAATAGGTAATAAGTGCTTGTCACGTACGATCCAACCATTATTATAATAAATGGGGGTTTTCAGATAACACTGCATGAACTGGGCATCAGATAATGTCTGTCTGAGTACAGTTACTAAGTGCTATTGGGTGCATGGTGTGACGTCTCTTGGAGTGGACCCTCTGGGTCGCGATACCAACCCACCCTGGGTGAGCTGACCTAGTGAGAACCGCCCCCTAAACAGGGAGCGTCAGGGGCAGGCCCAGGGGAATACAGTACCACGACTGCTGGAACCAGGAGGCCGGCTCATAGAAGACCGGATATTCCGGATATTGCAAGGCGTGTTTGCGCAGAGTACAGGACAGTGCAAAGCTAGTTTACGCGGAGTACAGGATAGTGCAAGGGATGTACTCAAAGGTACGCAGAGTACAGGACAGTGCAAGGCGTATACATGATGGTATGCAACAGACAGGGGTGCGTATAGCAAGTGCCGAGAGGCATGAAAGAGTTCGGTGCAAAGCAGGGCACGTGCGAGGAGCACGCCTAGGTACAAGGCAATAGTAATGGGTAAATTGGTGCGCACACAGTCACAATAGACGAGGTGTTGGTGTAGAGGACAAATGTCCTAGGTACAATAGTAGATAAGTACACCGCACACTCTCAAGAATATATGCAATGAGGAAATATTTTATTGTTGATACAAGGGAACCAGTAATAAAGTAAATGGCGACTTGAAACAAGTGAACGTTTCGACCCTCCAGAGTCGCTTAATTATGGTGAGAAAAGGTCTGTGAAAAAGCTTTTCAAGATAATCTAGACTTGCTGTAGAGTGTGCATAAATAGAGTACTTGAAAGGGTAACCTTGCAGGCATAATAGAACCAGAGTTATACCAAATCAACGAGTCTTCATAAGGGTCTTGTAACTGATTTGAACCCTACACATCGGGGTTATCGCCGGTACAGCCGCCTCCAGCACAAGACCGTTGACTTCGTTGCCATGAGAACCACTGCAAATCCTTTGCAAATCAGTTACAAGACCCTTATGAAGACTCGTTGATTTGGTATAACTCTGGTTCTATTATGCCTGCAAGGTTACCCTTTCAAGTACTCTATTTATGCACACTCTACAGCAAGTCTAGATTATCTTGAAAAGCTTTTTCACAGACCTTTTCTCACCATAATTAAGCGACTCTGTTGAAAAAGACCCGGGAGGGTAGAAACGTTCACTTGTTTCAAGTCGCCATTTACTTTATTACTGGCTCCCTTGTATCAACAATAAAATATTTCCTCATTGCATATATTCTTGAGAGTGTGGGGTGTACTTATCTACTATAGGTACAAGGCAAGGCAGAAGGTGTGCTAAGACGCACAGCAGGAGACAAGGCAGGAGCTGAGCGTGTGCTAAGGAGCATGGAAGAGCACAGAGCAGAGCATGTGCTAAGAAGCACGGTAAAGGGGACCTGAGTACAGGGAGCGACCGAGCAGAGACCAAGCAGGCCTAGCAGGTAAGCACAACAATAATCAGGCACCTCCAACAGGAAGAGGCAGCCTGATATAGGGCATGAGCACTAGAACTTTCGGGTCAGGTCCTCCTGGACCATATGTCAAGGTAAAATATAATTTTCTACTTCTATATTTTTATATTTATATGTTTATATTTTGATATGTCAAGATAACCACAAAGTTTCCCTTAAATGATATTATTCAGATTGAAACTTATTTTAAGATAATGTCAGTATCTGCTGGTGTCTGTCTCCACCTTGTGTCCTATCACTGTATTACACTAACTATCTAATAACTTGAACTGAATTCACTAAAATGCCCCCACCTTTGGGGAATTGAGGAACCACATGATACACAAGAAGAACAGAATCGTTTCTCAAGAAATGAAACTAAGGATGACAACACGATAAAGGAGGACTTAGAAGAAGATCTAAGGACCAATTAGGATGACCAGATGCTGGACGTGTACATATATGGACATGTTCAGCATACCTCCTTCCCCCAATCCCTCCCTTACTCCACCCTAATGTCCTGTGCATGTAATCTTATGTATGTGAAAATAAAGTTCAGAACATAGCTGGATTTGGTGCCTGCTAGCAGCCCTTTAAGCATGCTCTGAAGTTTGAACCAGCCTATTGTCTGACTCATTCTTTAAACGGTTAACCCATGCTTACAATCTAATTTGGCATGACTGGAGGATGAGTGGTTTGTCGTTACGACCCCGACAATTGGCGCCCAACGTGGGGCAGTGGATTGCCGCCCGTCCGGACCCGTCCCGAGGACTTTGCGGTGGTGCCCGCGGTGACTGAGTGCGAGGACTGCAGCCTCCGTTGAACACGGTAAGTTGGGATCATATACTTTATATGCGTCCCACTTGCCTGTGTATCAGTCATTGTTGGCTTAAGCTGTATTGTCTTTTTGGGTCTGGGTGGGTGACCGGTTGAGTGGTGAGACCGAGGGCAATCCCACGCCACGAACCAGCAAGTGAGACCGAGTGACGTTGCATGTCTGCACGTGCTTGAGTCAAAACACCACGTTCCTCCTCCTCCAGTCACTGTACTTTTATGTAGATAAATTGCCTCCTGCGACTGTTAGAACAAAGTTGGGACAAATTTTAGATTTTTGAAGTGTTGAGTGGGGTAAAAGACGCACATGATAATCTTAATCAGTGACAGATTGAGTAGGGCTCTCTGTCTTATCAGTGGCGAATTGAGGAGGTCTTTTCGTCTGAGAAGTGACAAATTGAGGAGTACTCTGTATTGACGGGTGGTGACCTGCAAGTGACGCCAGTGGTCTGAGTCGCGACAGATCATTACACTCTGTTAACATCATGATGCGCATGTTTAAATTAGAAAAACCCCACAAGTTAGAGGGTGGTGCTGTGGGAGTCTGTGAGTTAGTAAGGTCGCGGGAGGGCAAGAAGGATGGATTTGCCTACTATGGGCAGATTTCAGCCTTCAGTGTGGAAGGATTGTGTAGCACAAAAGAAGAGAAAGTTATGTGATGAGGGACTCCTGCATCAGGCTCAGGCACATCTCAAAGTAGCAAATGATTTGAAAGTTCAGGACTGAAAGGAAGTAAATGATGTAGGAGGTTCAGAAGGTGCTGAGCCTTTGTTCGGATATGTAAAATGCTCTGCATATGATCTTGTTGATATAACTAAAATGGCTGCAAGCCCCCAGCCACCGCCCTATAATGGCACCGATCTCAGAACAAAGGGAGGTTGGACTTATCATGTGTGTGATGAACAGAATCCGCCCTGGGCGGAGACCTGCCGTGTCTGTGGGGCGGGTCGCCCCTGGTGTAATGCCCAGCCCAATGCCCCTCCCATTCCCAACAGTGGGACGCCCCCAGACAACGCCCTTTCCACTTTCCCCAGCGGCCATCTTGGGACACCCAGAACCACCCGGACAGCCGAAGAAAAAAAAAAAAAAAGGTTTTAGTTCCTGTCGCTGAGACCCCTGTCCCAGGACTTGGTCCTTCGGCCCCTGTTTCTGTTCCTAATCCGGAAGCTACTGCATTACCTCTATTCCCAATGGGTGCCCCTCCCAGGAGAGGAAAAATTAGGCATCAGGAATTATTTGAAACCAATGATAAACCAATGATAAAGTAGTAAAATTTGTGATTGCTTTGTCTAAAGAGTTAACTAACACCCACTCTACAGTGTCTGCTTCTCTCCCAGAATTTACAGGTGACACGGTGCACGATTTCTCGCCTGGTGACTTTGTATACATAAAAAATTTATGAGAAGAGACTGTCTCCAGCCCAGATTTGAGGGTCCCTACACTGTGGTCCTGTCCACCCATACTGCCCGAAGCTCGAGGGCAAGAGCACCTGGATTCACGCCTCCCACTGCAAGAAGGACAAGATTAGCCAGCAGTCATGAACCTTCTGTTACATATCCTTTTGAGCTATATCCTGATCTCTAGTAGTGCCAGCATGCCCACCTTCTGGGTTAATACTACAACCCCTGTGGTTATCTTTAAGTTCGATTTCTATCAAATATTTAACTGTGATAGGAATGATTTCAAGGGATCAACGCACCAGACTCAGGGGAAAAGGGATATTTTATCTCAGTATCACCCGCTCAGGAAATAAAAACTGTCATGATTGGTCAGATGTGGGATAGAAAACAGAAAAAGGGAAAATTGGCAGATGAAGCTAGATACAATAGATTGATAGATGAGACATACAAGTGTTATATTTGTAGGAACGGATCTGGTAATGCAGAAGTCAGTGACAGCAAGCAGAGATAAGTGCTGGCAGCAGCGAGATGGCATTTTGCTTTAGACCAAGGTCACTCTACAGATAAGCAAACTGCAGGCTTAGGGAGAGAGGACACACAAACTACGCAGTGGTTTGACCAGCCCCTCCCGTCGGGTATTCGTGAGGATGCACAGGAAAGAGTGCAGCAGTTTTCAGATTTTTAATCACCTTTGTTGAATAGGTTTTTAGAATAGACACAGTACGTAAGAATCGAAGGTCAGAGTATGTGAGAAGCAAATAGACAGGCAGAGAAAGGAAGTTACACTAGAGGACAGAGTTCAGGGAAAGAGCCAAAAGATTATTTCTGGGCTCTAAGAAAAATTTGGGTGGAAATGGGTTTTGTCCCAGAAAACAAGACTAGTGAGAGGGTTCTGGCAAGTTTTATATGAATGGGTTAAAAAAGGAAGTGACAAGGAAAAACTGAAAGTAAGTAGACCGGATTGGAGATCAGTAAAAGCAGAGGATCTAGCCAGAAAAGCACAGGGGGCACAACATGATTTAGCGCAGGCAAAAAGAGGAGCAAGGATACATGCTGTAGGTACTCGTCCTGCAAACAACAGGGAGAGGAGACGTGTGCCAGGAGATGGGCAGAAATTGTGCTACGGGTGCAAGAAACCAGGACATTTCAGGAGGGATTGCAGAACTAACCCATATCCAGCCTGTCCAACTAATCCATATGCAAATGACTCGCCTGCAAGAGGCCCCCAAGACCAATTAGAGGCGCTCCCATAGGATAATGGTAGCTTGCACATGAACCCCTTGTCTCCTTACCCCCCATTCCTAATTGAACAGTACAGGTGAACCTACCAGGGGGATATGAGGTTGAGTTCCAAGTGGACACGGGGGCAGACAATTCAGTAATTACAGAAGAGGACTGGCCATTTGGGAAAAGTGATTTCTCCCACCATGTTATAGCAACTCCTTACAACTCTCCAGCTCCCCGTCACTAAAAAGATTCCCCTGCAAATTCAAGGAACCACTGTACACACACAGTTAATGGTATCACCACGGGGTCAATGTAATCTTTTAGGATGTGATGTGTTGTCACAATTGCAAGCACATATTGAGTATCATCCTGATGGAACTGTCACTATGACACCAGGACTGAAGCCGAGCACTCTTTGTAAAATCATGTTGCTAGACGTTGCTAGTACAGAGGACACAAATAAATTTCCTTCAATGTTAGAAGGTGTGATACCGTATGATTTCTGGGCTTCAGATAAAACAGATGTGGGCAGATTAAGGGTGCAGCCAGTCATGGTCAAATTAAAGCCAGGTGCAATTCTGCCCCAACAGAGACAGTATCTTCTTAGTTCAGCTCAAGAGACGGCTATTGCTCAGCAGATGCAGAAACTGGTAACAAGGGATATTTTAGTTAAAACCTAGCCCCCACCTTCGGCATCTCTGCAGCTAAGAGTAAGGTTCTTTATCAATGGCCTTGACAGTACAAATTCCAATCTTCAGCTTCCCCCTTCGGCTACGAGATTTAACCCTCTATGTATTGGCTGGTACAATATATATATATACACTTTTGTTCCAGATATCTCAGGATGCTGCTTAGTTTACAGTTATTGATTTTGCCAATGTTATTTTTATAATATGTTGATGATTTACTGATTTGTGTCCCCTCCAGGAAACAGTGTCGTATTGCAACAATATTACTTATGTTGTTTCTGTACCAAGCTGGTTATAAAGCGTTAAAGGATAAACTGCAATTTTGTAAATCTTCAGTTATCTTTTTGGAATATTGCATTATACCGGGGGGAACGACATCTGACCAGCGCTCGCAAACAAGCTGTACAGAATTTTCCTATTCCTGTTAATGTTGCCGCTTTTAGGATATTTCTTGGACTGATTTTCTACTGCAGGCAGTGGATTCGTGCTGTGTCAATCCTCATGCAGCCTCTCTATGACTGTATCACCATTGTGCTTTTTAAACTAACTCCTGAAGGTATAGACTGTTTTTATTTTCTCAAAAACAGGATTGTGGCAGCTCCAGCGCTAGGAACCCTCAACTATGAACTACCATTCACCCTGTATCTTCATGAATAGCAGGGACGCGCGGCAGGAGTATTGACTCAGTTACATGGTAACAATCAAAGGCCAGTGGCCTGTTTCAGTGGAAAACTAGATGCAGTGGCTAGAGTGCTCCGTCCTGTGTACGGGCAGTACATGCTGTAGGACTATTGCTCCACAAATCGTCAGATATCGTTCTTGATCATCCACTGACAACACTTACACCTTATGATGTATACACCATACTGAACCAGGTGCAGCCGGCACATCTTTCAGCTGCACGTCACCTTCGATTGCAATGTGCACTTTTAATGCCTCCAAATGTTTCTTTGCAGAGATGTACCACACTTAATTCTGCTACATTGTTGCCTCTCTCGGATCTAGGGGGGAGGTCAGGTACGGTATTGTACAAAGAAGATCCAAGAGAGGAGATTTCTTATGATTGTGTTCAGCTTATGGCACAGGAAACAGCAGGCCTACCCACAGTGTTTAGAACTGAAAGATGTAATGTTGATTTTGAATTTTTTTTTTTGTAGATGGAACTCGCCACCAAGATGACTCAGGTACCTTCCACACCAGGTATGCCATCGTCTCCCTGAATGCAGTAATCAAAGCAGAACCAATGCTCCCACATCAGTCGGCCCAGGAGGCTGAATTTAAGGCTCTGACCGAGGCCTGTAAGATAGCTGAAGGTAGAATTGTTAACATCTACACAGATTTTAGATACGCATTCGGTATAGCTCATGATTTGGGTCCAATTTGGAAGTCTAGAGGATTCCTGACGGCAGCAGGACATCCCATTAAAAATGCTGACGCAGTCCAGCAGTTAATTGATGCATTACAATTCACCACCCAAACATGCCCCTCGGCCCTTCTATTCTTTCCAGAGACTGCAGATTGATTATATTCGGCTGCCAAAATCAGGGTCATGGGAGAACGTGTTGGTGTGTTTTTGATTTATTCTCAGGTTGGCCGAAGGCTTTCCCGATTGCCAAGGCTACGGCTGCGGCAATCGTAAAGAAGCTGCTTGCGGAGGTGGTGTGCAGGTATGGAGTACCAGAGGTGATCGAAAGTGACAGAGGTACACATTTCACAGGTGAAATAATGAATGAAGTCTTGACAGCTCTGGGAATTCAACAAGCTTTTCATACCCCATATCATCCACAAAGCAGTGGAAAAGTAGAAAGACTAAATGGGACATTGAAGTTAAAAATCCAAAAGGCCATGGCAGAAACAGGGAAATCTTGGCCTGAATGTTTACCATTAGCCCTATACTCAGTAGAGTATATTCCAAATAGAATAACTGGACTTTCTCCGTATAAAGTACTATTTGACAAAGTGCCTAGTTTAGGATGTTTCTTTTCCCAAGCACTGGAAATGAGTAACCATGTATTAAGCTCATATGTAAGGGATTTGCATAAAAGACTCAAGAAAGTACATGATAATGTTTTCAGTTCTCTTCCAGATCCGAACCTGGATCCTGGGAGTCTGCAGTCTGGAGACTGGGTAGTCATTAAAAGACACGTGAGAAAGAGTGTGGATCCGAGAATATAGCTCCACTGATATCCAGGAAGAGAAGGAGTCTGGGTCAGCTGCACACCGGTTATGCTGAGGATCCCAAAGTTTATATAGATCCCATAGGTGTTCCTAGGGGGGTCCCAGATGAATACAAAGCTCAGAATCAGATCCTGGCGGGTTTCCGTTCTCTCATCCCAACTGTGCAGATCAATTACAATGTAGATTGGATAAATTATATATACTACACTGAGCAAAGATTTATCAACTTTAGTCAAGATGCTTTCCAGGGTATAGTTAAGAAACTGGGCCCAAAACAAAAGAATGACTCTTCAAAATAGACTGGCCATTGACATGATTCTAGCTGAAAAAGGTGAAGTCTGTGGGATGATAGGGGAAGAATGTTGTACTTATATTCCTCAGAATTCTGGAGTCAACGGTAAAATTATAGTGGCCCTTACAAAGATTAAAAATCTGGCTCAGGAAATAAAGGCCAATGCAGAAGTAGATACCTCTTTCTTCTCAAGATGGCTTGGAGGACTTAAAGAATTTCTCCAACAAGCCTGCTTAGTGGTAACAGGGCTTTTGGTGCTAGGATTGATAATTCTATGTTGTGTGATATCTATGTATAGGAAAGCTGTGACCAATGCAGCCGCCTCCTCAGGTACTTTCCTTCATCAGGAAGTTGTGTCGCTACTATATGAAGACACTGATAAGGGTGATATGGAGAAATATACTCCGCAGGATAAACCTGATAAAACCCCCTATAACAAAATACAAATGGAAATAAGAGATTTAGTTTAGGGATAGTGGGAGAACTCCATGTGCAGGTTTGGTAGGGACTTGGTTGTTTGGGGGCGGTCCATAAGGGACCAGTTTCTAAAATGACCAAGCGAAGAAATCCATTACCCCTGTCCCCACACATGGACAGTCTCGAAGGCCGCATATATTAAGGGAAAACTTAGTGTTTAGGGGGATTGTCAAGGTAAAATATAATTTTCTACTTCTATATTTTTATATTTATATGTTTATATTTTGATATGTCAAGATAACCACGAAGTTTCCCTTAAATGATATTATTCAGATTGAAACTTATTTTAAGATAATGTCAGTATCTGCTGGTGTCTGTCTCTACCTTGTGTCCTATCACTGTATTACACTAACTATCTAATAACTTGAACTGAATTCACTAAAATGCCCCCACCTTTGGGGAATTGAGGAACCACATGATACACAAGAAGAACAGAATCGTTTCTCAAGAAATGAAACTAAGGATGACAACACGATAAAGGAGGACTTAGAAGAAGATCTAAGGACCAATTAGGATGACCAGATGCTGGACGTGTACATATATGGACATGTTCAGCATACCTCCTTCCCCCAATCCCTCCCTTACTCCACCCTAATGTCCTGTGCATGTAATCTTATGTATGTGAAAATAAAGTTCAGAACATAGCTGGATTTGGTGCCTGCTAGCAGCCCTTTAAGCATGCTCTGAAGTTTGAACCAGCCTATTGTCTGACTCATTCTTTAAACGGTTAACCCATGCTTACAATCTAATTTGGCATGACTGGAGGATGAGTGGTTTGTCGTTACGACCCCGACACATAGAGATGACGTGGCTGCAGTCAGAGCAGAGAAGAGCGCACCTGCGCATCAGGCACGGCAATGCAGCCATGGAACCAAGTGAGAGAGGTGCACGTGCGCACCCGGCAGGACCCCGGAGCGGCCGCGGCACCGGAAGTGATGACGTCAGGCGCTGAGTCTCCGCCCTAGATGAGCGTAGCGTGACACATGGTGGGTGTGGAGACAGATGAATAGTAGGGAGCTTAATCTGAGGAAAATTTAGTAAGAGGGAACAGGTGACAGTTATATTAGTGAAGTAAGATGGAAGACCTGTCTGAAGAGATGTGTTTTTAAAGCACGCTTAAAAATGTGGGGAAGAGGTACTAATTGGCTCATCTGTGGTAGTGCATTCCAGAAAACTGGTGCAGCACGAGAAAAGTCTTGAAAACGGAAGTGAGAGTTTCGGATTATGGAGGATCTAAGTGTTAGATCAGTTGCAGAACAGAGAACACGGGTAGGGTAATAAACATAAATGAGGGAAGAGATGTAGGATGGTGCAGAACTGTGCAGAGTTTTGGGTGAGAGAGATAAGTTTATATTGAATTCTGTAGCAGATGGTCAGCCATTGCAATGACTGGTACAGGGTGGAAGCGATGGTGTTGGTCAGTTTAAACTGTGCGAGCAAAGACTGCTAGCTGAAAAAGCTTTGCCTCTGAAACATGAGAGAAGTGCAGCGGGATTGAGGCTGGTTGGATTCAGTGATCCGGCCACCTTCAGACAAGTCTGCAATCGGTGCATGGTTCTCATCTAGGTAACCGACCACTCTGAAACTGCAGAGTGGCCAGTAACCTAGCCAACTAGCTGTACTCTATACAATTACGTATAAATCCCTGTATTCTTAAGCATGGAGGATTTTTATACAGGAGGTGAACTGCAAAGCAGGACATCATCAAGCAGCACAGTGCAGATTTTACTTATTTGCGGAAAAAAAAACGTTTCAGGAAATTCGTATCCTCAGATTAGGAAATGCTGACTGTTGAAGATATCAGTGTCCTAAATTATCCAGTATATAAAATCTTCTTGCGATGGCACGAAGTTCATCTTTTGTAAAGTATTCTCAAGGAAGACATAAAAATAATGTTCGCATGCTTTCATTAAGTGTTTAACAGTAACGAAATTCCTGAGCTCATTTTAGCAGCTGCTTAATCCATCCAAGTTTATAACAATACAGATTAGGAAGAGAACATAAATATTACTACAGCAATTATTCAACATAATTAATCAAAATGGTTGGATTGAAACGCCTGCGCTCTGACAAAGAAAAAATTTTATGTGAACTGGACATAATCACATTAAAAGATAATACCCAAATTAAGGAAAAAAATATATATCTTTACTGGATACTGAAGTTCATATGTTTTAAAACTGATAAGCAAAATGTTCAGTGCTGGGAACTGATGAAACAAATGGCCAAAGAATCTGCGAATTCACTACTATTTAGATAAATGCACGTATACTTATTGTATAAGGAAAAAATAAAATTAATAAGCTAGGAAATACATGTATAAACCTGGACATAAACACATTAGGATATTGTATATATGTAGCAATTTTTTTTTTCGAAATTAAATTTTTATTGAAAGGTTAAATAATTTTCAATCACAAAATACAACAAAAAGAAAAGAATAACTAGGACAATATCAGCATCAGTATATCAGAGAATATAAGTATATTGTCCAATAAAACATCAAGTTATAAGAAGAAAAAGGAGGGAAGGGAACATTCGTAGCACTTTTTTAACAGTCTTCTCCAATTTATAAAACCCATTTACATATTACTTAATTCTCAGTAAGTGGAGGGGGTCCTCTGTTTAGAATTATTTTTCTTTTCACCCGAGGGGAGAACAGTTGTAAAGAGCGTCTTTCAGTCTGTCCTGAATTACACAGACAACCAGGTGATATGAATTTACCCTGGAGTGACACTGCAAGGGAATTTAATACTTGCTGCCTGATTTGCCCACATTTCATAATTGGTCGCTGAGGTTCCGAGCTGGCAGATACTTTGTCAGGTTCATGAATAAAGCACCTTCAAATATTACAAAATTGTTGGCGTTTTTATGCCAGTCGTGGTCAATGTTGTCAAATTGGGCAGAGCTGGGGGGCATATAATTGTGTAAATTGACTTTTTTAGATGTGTAACGTACTGTCTCATAGTAGGAAAGGACCTCAAGGGTCATTGTGGCCAACCCCCTGCTCAATGCAGGATTCACTAAACCATCTCAGACAGATGTCTATCCAGCCTCTGTTTGAAGACTTCCATTGAAGTATAACTCACCAACTTTCATGGCAACCTGTTCCACTCATTGATCACCCTCACTGTCTAAAAGTTTTTTCTAATATCTAATATTTCCATGTGCAAATGATAATAATGATGATCCCTCTACACTGTGACATCCCTTCAGATATTTGTGGACAGCTATTAAGTCTCCTCTTAGCCTTCTTTTTTGCAGGCTAAACGTAGATCCTTTAAATGTTCCTCGTAGGACATACTTTGCAGTCCGCTCACCATCCTGGTAGCTCTTCTTTGAACTGCTCCAGTTTTTCAATGTCTTTTTTATAATGTGGTGCCCAGAATTGGTCACAGTATTCCAGATGAGGCCTGACCAAGGAGTAGAGGAGAGGGGAATCATTACTTCACGTGACCTAGACTCTATGCTTCTCATAATACATCCTAGAACTGTGTTTGCCTTTTTTGCTGTTGCATCACACTGTTGACTCATGTGCAGTCTGTGATCTATTAGTATACCCAAGTCTTTTTCACACGTGCTGTTGCTTAGTTCTATTCCTCCCATTCTGTAGATGTCATTTTTATTTTTCTTGCTCAGATGTAGTATCTTGCTGTTAAATCTCGCTGTTAAATACCATCCTATTAGTCACTGCCCATTGTTTAAGCTTATCTAGAGCCTTCTGAATACATTCTCTGCCTTCTTTAGTGTTAGTGTTACGGGTATGCAACTCAGGAATAGAGCGGGGGGGAGCTGACCCTGCACTAGGACTAGACTCAATCCCTACGATGGAGCGGGCGACCTATTCCTTGCTAATAGACCCACCGACGATCCTAGTCTAGACTCAAGCGAAGACCTGAAGGTGGCAGAAGGGTATCTCTGAAAGATCTAGGGACTGGGAACAAAACACTGATAACCTTCTAGTAGGGAAATAGAGGAAGCTGCAGAAACAAAAGGGAAAAACAAAAAGAATTAGCAAGCAGAACTAGAGTTCCCAGAACTGCACAAAGTATAGCACAACTCTATCAAGGCTCCTAGCCAGAACTCAAGCGGATTAACACTGATGTCCAGCAAGGACTGAGAGGCAGGTGCAGGGTAATAAAGGGTGATACAATTACCTGACCAACGAAAAGCCCAGCACCAGGGGAAAAAGACCAGCAGCCAGAAAACCACAACAAGATGGCAGATGATCAAACTAAATACATTCTATCAGTACCTCCCCTTTTACGAGGATCCTCCGGATCCTCTTGGCCGAGCCGTATTCAGAAATCTCCTGTGAAAAGCCTTAATCAGCCTTGAGGCCGAGACATCCTCAGCTTTCACCCAGGAATTATCCTCGAGACCGAAACCCTTCCAGGACACGAGATACTGCAACCTTCCTCTGTGCCACCTGGAATCCAATATGCGTGAAATCTCAAACTCACCATCCTCATCAATTGGAGGAAGAGTCGGCATCTCCTCCTTTTCTGGCGTGTCAACTTTCTTCAGTAAAGATACATGAAAAACTGAATTAATTCTCCAGGACGAGGGTATGTCTAATCTCACAGCTGCTGAGTTGACAACCTGAACCACTTTGAAGGGTCCTACAAATTTAGGCCCCAGTTTTTTAGAAGGGATCTTCAAACGCAGATTCCTAGAGGACAACCAGACCATGTCCCAAACTGCGAAAAACGCCTCCCTTCTTTTCTTGTCAAAATATTTCTTAGACCTCCTATGCGCCTCTTTCAGATTATGGCGTACACTGGTCCAAACCCTTTCCAAACTTCCAGAAAAAGTCTCCTCCTCAGGCACAGCCGCCCCAATCTTTGAAAATGGACCGAAAGATGGATGTCTCCCAGTACAGCAAAAAAAGGAGAACACCCAGTCTAGGCAGACGTATGATAATTATTAAGAGCAAAGTCGGCTAGTGGTAGATATTCCGACCACATCTCCTGATTGTCTGCTACAAAACATCTCCAAAACTTCTCAACGTCCTGGTTCTTCCTTTTGGACTGTCCATTAGACTCCTAATGATAACTTGACGAAAATGACAAATGAACCTTTAAGGCCTCTTTCACACATCCGTCTTTTTGTATCAGGCATGATCCGGCGTGTTGGTAAAAAAACGGATCCGGTACCGGATGCGTTTTTTTACCATTGACTTTCATTAGCGCCGGATCGTGCCTGATGTCATTGCGTTGTATCCGTTTTTGTCCGGATCTGGCGGAAATGTACATTCCGGCGGCCGGACAAAACGGAGCATGTAACGTTTTTTTATTTTTGCCGGAGCCGCCTGATGTGCCTGAAGCGGCGCATCAGGCGGCCGGAAACAATAGAAGTCAATGGAACCGGATCAGACTTTTGTGCAATCCGGCAAAAGTCTGATCCGGATTCTGGAAATCAAGGTCTACTACTACTACTACTACTACTACTACTACTACTACTACTACATTTTCCAGTGTCTCCGGGCATCCGAAACCCTCTTTTTCTGGGTTCAACAGTTCATGTTGGATCCAGCAAAAAATCGGATCCGTTGCATCAGTTTTTTTGTTTCAGTGCCGGATCCGTCCCTTCAGGTGTTCGACGGATCATGCCTGATACAAAAAGACGGATGTGTGAAAGAGGCCTAATCTGTCACAACCAGAAGCGAGCCACAAACTGTGGTCCTCTGTCGGAAACAATGTCCGTGGGAACACCATGGAGCCTGACAATCTCTTTCACAAATGCCTTAGCTAGAGTCTTGGCGCAGGGTAATTTATTGAACGGGACCAGATGACGCATCTTACTAAACCGGTCCACAACAACCCAGATGACAGAAAAACCCTCAGAAACCGGCAGATCGGTGATAAAATCCATAGCAAGATGCGTCCATGGCGAGCTAAGAACCTCCAAAGGGCACAGCAATCCTGCAGCCGGGGCATGAGAGGCCTTCGACCTAGCGCACCCCGTACACTGACAAACCCACTTGATGATTTCTCTATGCCACCCTGGCCACCAGAAACTTCAACCGATTGACTTTCTAGTTTCCGAAATCCCTGGATGACCCGCCAACCGAGACTCATGACATTCAGCAAACAAAGCTCTCCTAAAGGCTTTAGGCACAAATAATTTACCATACCGAGTGTTTGTTGGTGCAGAATTCTGGGCTTTTAGGATGCTATTCTCCAACTCAGAACCCAATGCTGCCACCACCACCCCTCTCTGCAAAATACATTCCTCCTTCTCAGTATTAACTGCTGGAAACTATGAGACAAAGCATCCGCTTTAACATTCTTTGTGCCAGGGATATATGTTACGGAGAAATGGAACCGGGCAAAAAACAGTGCCCACCTAGCTTGACGGGCATTCAAACGTTTAGCAGCATCCAGATATATCACTTTTTATGATCAGTAAAAAGTCGCCAATGCTCAAACGCGAGCTTAATAGCCAGTAACTCTCGGTTCCCAACATCATAGTTGAGCTCAGTCTCTGAAAATTTTTTAGAAAAGAAAGCACAGGGATGCACCCCATCCTCTCCTTCCTGGGACAGAACTACCACCACCCCAACTGATGAGGCATCAACCTCTACCAGAAAAGGCTTGGTCTCATCTGTCTGGATCAAAACAGGAGCAGAGCTAAACCTCTCCTTGGGATGCTCAAAAGCCTCCACTGCCTCAGTGGACCATTGGACAGTATTAGAACACTTCTTGGTGAGATCAATTATGGGTATAGCGATAACAGAAAAATTCTTTATAAATTTTCTCTAATTGGCAAGCCCTAAAAATCTTTGGACAGACTATAAACATTCAGGCCTAGGCCAATCCAGTACTGCCTGAACCTTCACCGGGTCCATCTCAAACCCATCACTGGAGACCAAGTACCCCAAAAAACTCATTTTCTGTACTGCAAACTCGCACTTCTCCAGTTTAGCAAAGAGGTTGTTTTCGCTCAAAATCTGTAGAACTTCGCGGACTCTCTGCCAATATGACTAGAGTTGAGCGATACTTTCCGATATCCTAAAGTATCGGAATCGGAATGGTATCGCCGATATCACTAAAATATCGGCGATACCCGATACTGATACCGGAAGTCCCATGTAAGTCTATGGGAACAAAATATCGCAACTAAAAAAACACCTTTATTTCCTTGTAAACACTAAATATACACACATAGAATACATATATATATATATATCACATGTCATTGTGACATATATATATACATATATGTATAGTTTATACACTTCTACATAGTAAAATATCCTCTGATTCAATTGCCGGGTAAAGCCGGCTTCTGTGAAAAGACAGAAGCACCCGACATTAAATGACACTTGGTGTACATAGGGTTAACCATGTCTTTTCATGTCGTTTGCAATCTGATTTGCACAAACAATTACATCAGTCTATGTGTGCAAAATTTCACACCTGTAGGGGTTAATTAAAGGTGTAAATTAGTTGTAAAAAAAACGGACTTTTTTGCTACGAATTTACACCTTTAATTAACCCCTACTATTCTGTCCCCGGGGCCTGTGGCTGTAACTATGGCTCTGTGAGATGCCGGATCTCTTTCACCCTACTTACAATTGGCGACGATCGCAGATAGCTTAACTCAGCTGCAGGCACACATGTTATGAAGAATCCAGAAGAGACTTTGATTTCTTTAAGAATTCTTGTTGAATGCATACAAACAGCAGCAGGTAAAAAAGACTTTCTTCAGACAGACTGAAAACACATGTGAATCTGATAAAATCAAGATGGAGAATGAAACACAGGAGAAAGAAGAAGGAAATGACATCACACCAGAAGAGGGAGACAGAGAGACAGAAGGGACAAACTTGATGTAAAGGGAGGATTTCAGCTACGCAAACACAGGGACACATAGCAACAGTAAACAATATGAGAGACTGCAATACAGCATGTAAAATACACAGGACAGTCTGTAAAATGTCTCATTCAAGGGACATAACACTCCCCGTCTGAAATCTATAGATTTCATAATTTTATGATGTCCACTGGAGATGTCACTGTAGACCTGAAAGACAAAAGGAAAAAACAAGCATGCAGGTAATAACAACAACAGTTGAAGTCCAATTGGCATGGTCCAATGTTCAGTTGGAGGCATGAAGTCCTCAACAGCGGAATAGTCCAAGTCCAAACGAAAACCCATCTTCGGATTGGGGAAGCAGCAACGTGCAAACACTTCCACCAACCCAATAATCCGCTGGAGAAAGTTAAAATATTACAATGTTCCAACACAGCTGGAGGAGTATATGGCGGTAGGCTCCCCGCCGTGAGCTGAGTTCAGAGACGAAGCTAAGATCATGTGACTCCTGCTCGAAGGAGCCAGAAGATGATTTGCCTGAAATGTATGTCAGCAGATAGGATGGCTGACCAGCTGAAAGGATGTCCAGGGTAAAGAGAGCTCAGCTTCTGTACCTTTTTGCCGGTTTCTGAAGCGCTGGGAGAGGCTCCTGCAGCTGTAGTCTTCGTAGACACGTCGTAGGAAAGGTAGACTTGTCTCTTGATGATGGTTGAAAGAGTCTTTACAGAACTACGGGGCAGGACTTGTTGTAAGGCCTTTAGAGACTTCTTCGCCGTCTCCCATCTTTGCTGTCTCTGAGATGGTAGCATAGTGTTCCCGTTGATATCCGGAGTAGCAAGCTGTCTCAGTGGTACCCTGCCTAGAACTGCGATGGGTGTCTTAAACCCGAGAGGACCGTCGATGCTGTTTTCAACAGGCGAAGCTCCTCGTTTGATAGCAAGTTCCTTACAGGGTGATGCTTGGGAAGTGAACGTGTCTTGTTCAACATCCGCCAGTGAGCTGAGGCTGAATTGCGTGGGGAAAACGCTGGCACCATCGGTCAGAGGTAGGCTGTTGAGAGAGCGGCTCTCACTCTGAGCACTGAAGTCTAGCATGGCTTCGGTTTGACCAGGCTTGTGATGGAGATGGGTATCAAAGGTTGGGAACTTAGCAGTTACTTGCTGTGGATCCCTTGGCAACTTAGTCTTTGCTGGAAGAGAAGGTGAGGGAGCTACCCAGCTGTTATAGTTGTCTTCGGTGGGTTTGACGCTCATGACCCTGATGATCACTTTGTCTCCCTCTGTAGGTAGTGAGTTGTTGTCCTTGGTTGAAGGATCGAATGCTGTTATCTCGAGGTTGTAGTCTCGAGGATAAAGCGGACTTGAAATATCGGATGGTTGCCGTTGACACGTAGTGTCGTTTGACTTCTCCTTCATCCATTGGTGACGTGAGTATGACAGGGAGGACAAGTCGTTGTCATCCGACGTGATAACGGTTTTGTAAGAGGAGATGTCGTTCTGATTCTTTGTCTGGTCACTACAGACATTGCCAATGATGACCCAGCCCAGCTCGAGGCGCTGGGCATATGGTTCATTGAGTAGTCCGTGGATTTGTTGACGCATCTTGTGCAGTTGTATAATGTCTCTGCCGAGGAGAATTAGGATGTCTGCCTTATCATCCAGGGGTGGCATCTCTTTGGCTATCATTCTGAGATGAGGATGCTGAAGAGCGACTTCTGGTGTTGGGATTTCTTCCCTATTGAATGGTATTTGGTTACACTCTACAAGCGTGGGTAGTGGTATCTCCGTGGCGCCTTTCTCAAGAGAAGTTATTATGAGGCCACTGGCCCTTCTTCCAGAGGTTTGTAAAACGCCGCTGCAGGTGCCCAAGGTGTAGGGATAGACATCTCATTTTAAGTCAAACAAGTCAAAGAGTTCTGACCTGGCTAATGATTTGTTGCTCTGGTCATCCAGGCTAACGTACACCTTGACTGCCTTCTCTGGATGGCCCTTGGGATACACCCATGACAGGCATATCTTCGCACAGGACTTGTCTCGAAGACCTTCTCCACAGACATCGGTGCATGAGGAAGATACTGCAACATGGCTTGTCACTTGGTCTGTACTCTCCCCGCCATGGCTTGTGGTGGGAGAAGGTGAAGACGCAGAGTCAGGCTGTGATGGATGGAGCGCCTGTACGTAGGATTCTGAGTATAAGATTTGGTGATTTGCAGGTTTCTGGTACATTTCGGTGCACAGAGGTGGATCAGGATACAAGATTGGCAGCGTATTGTAATTGTACTGACCTTGGGTGCAGGATGGGAATAAACGCTCTGTGTCCTGTTGTCTCAGGGGAGCATCAGTGTGGTCAGGAAGGATTGCAGGAGCAGGGATAGCGCTGTGTTGGCTTTGTACATAGTCTCTAGTACGCTTAAGAGGGTCTTCAGTATCAAAACCCTGTTGTTTCAGGGGAGCATCTGTGTGGTCAGGAAGGATTGCAGGAGCAGGGATAGCACTGTGTTGGCTTTGTACATAGTCTCTAGTACGCTTAAGAGGGTCTTCAGTATCAAAAACCCTTAAACTGATGCTGTCTCTTTGGCTCCCACTGATGGCTTGTTCCAGGACCTTTAACATTGCCATGGCTATGGCGTGTTGGCGTTCCTTCTCTAGGGCCTCTATGGCAGCTTGTATTTTAGTGGCCTCAGTTTTCATCTCAGTTTCCTTCTCTAGGGCCTCTAGGGCAGCTTGTATTTTAGTGGCCTCTAGGGCAGCTTGTATTTTAGTGGCCTCAGTTTTCATCTCAGTTTCCTTCTCTAGGGCCTCTAGGGCAGCTTGTATTTTAGTGGCCTCTAGGGCAGCTTGTATTTTAGTTGCCTCAGTTTTCATTTCAGTTTCCTTTTGAGCAAAGGCAGCTTGTATTTTAGTGGCCTCAGCTTCCGCACGTGCTTTTATGAGCTGTTCGCTGAGGGTTGAGGATTTTGAAGAGCGTGACTTAGATGTTCGCTTTGACTGTCTGGCAGAGCCAGAAATGCAAGATGACATCTCGGCTATTAGTGCGATTCTTGCCTCTGTTTTGGCTTTTATATCGCGCACCATGCTTTCTCTCTCAGAGTTAAGTTTTTGGAAAGCTTGCAGCTCTTTGCAGGTAACTGATGGGTTAAGTCTTTTTAACACTGCGATATATTGGTCTGTTATTTCTGCATAACATTGATAATCTGAACACAGTTGTGCGAGAGCTCCCTCCAGTGGTCGTTGGAGAGAAGCAGGCTGAGATAGGCTATTTATGTGGCATAAGAGTTTTTGCCATAGCTCTGCTGTTGCACGGAGAAGATCATGTTTACTGGATTCTAGATTCTCCCTTATTTTCCATTTTGGCTTTGTGAGACGTCTAGCCTTCTCACTAAATGGTGGATCAGGGTCTATGCACTCTTCCTCTGACAATGGGTCTGGCAGAGACCGTGTAGTCATTCCTTCAGCCATCCTGCTGCACAGGGAGAAGGGGAGCTGTATAGACTCTTATATCATAGAATCATAGAATCATAGAATGGTAGAGTTGGAAGGGACCTCCTGGGTCATCTGGTCCAACCCCCTGCTCAAAGCAGGATTCTCTAAATCATCCCAGACAGATGTCTATCCAGCCTCTGTTTGAAGACTTCCATTGAAGGAGAACTCACCACCTCTTGTGGCAGCCTGTTCCACTCATTGATCACCCTAACTGTCAAAAAGTTTTTTCTAATATCTAATCTGTGTCTCCTCCCATTCAGTTTCATCCCATTGCTTCTAGTCTTTCCTTGCGCAAATGAGAATAAAGATGATCCTTCTATAATGTGACAGCCCTTGAGATATTTGTAGACAGCTATTAAGTCTCCTCTCAGTCTTCTTTTTTGCAAGCTAAACATTCCCAAATCCTGCAACCGTTCCTCATAGGACATGGTTTGCAGACCGGTCACCATTCTGGTGGCTCTTCTCTGAACTTGCTCCAGTTTGTTGATGTCTTTTTTAAAATGTGGTGCCCAAAACTGGACACAGTATTCCAGATGAGGTCTGACCAAAGAGGATTAGAGGGCAATAATGACCTCACGTGATCTACACTGTATGCTTCTGTTGATACATCCTAGAATTGCATTTGCCTTTTTTGCTGCTGCATCACACTGTTGACTCATGTTAAGTCTGTGATCAATTAGTATACCCAAGTCTTTTTCACATGTGCTGTTACTTAGCCCTATTCCTCCCATTTTGTATATGCTTTTTTCATTTTTATTGCCCAGATGTAGTACTTTGCATTTTTCCCTGTTAAAATCCATTCTGTTAGTTGCTGCCCACTGCTCCAGTTTATGTATATCTTTTTGAATCCTCTCTCTCTCTTCTCTAGTATTAGCTACCCCTCCTAGCTTTGTGTCATCAGCAAATTTGATCAGTTTATCCTCAATTCCTTCATCTAAATCATTGATAAAGATGTTGAACAATACAGGGCCCAAAACAGAGCCTTGTGGTACCCCACTTGAGACATTCTTCCAACTGGATGTGCAGCCATTTACAACCACTCTTTGGGTCCGATCACTAAGCCAGTTATGAATCCACCTAACAGTTGCCTTGTCCATTCCATACTTAGTCATTTTTTCAATAAGGATTGTGTGAGATACTTTGTCAAATGCTTTGCTGAAGTCAAGATATACTATATCTACAGCATTTCCCTGATCCACCCAGTCAGTGATTCTGTCATAGAAGGAAATTAAGTTAGTCTGACATGACTTATTAGTTACAAACCCATGCTGACTCTGTTTAATCACTTCATTCTTATCCAGGTACTTGCATACATGTTCTTTAATAATTTGTTCAAAGATCTTTCCTGGTATAGAAGTCAGACTCACCGGCCTGTAGTTCCCTGGGTCCACCTTCTTCCCCTTTTTGAAGATAGGAACAACATTTGCTCTTCTCCAGTCTTCTGGGACTTCTCCTGTTCTCCAAGAATTTTCAAAGATTATGGACAGTGGTTCAAGAATTTCTTCTGCTATCTCCTTCAGTACCCTGGGGTGTAATTCATCTGGACCTGGAGACTTGAATTCATTTAGGTTAGCTAAGTGTTTCCTCACTGTCTTTCTGTTTATAGATATCCTGGATTCTTCTATTCCTTTAATAGGACAGTGAAGATCAGTTGATGTTACATTTCCTTTCTGAGAGAAAACAGATGCAAAATAGGAATTTAAAAGTTCAGCCTTCTCAACATCCTGACTTACCATTTCATCATTTTCATCCTGTAAAAATCCTATAGCATCTTTGACTTTTCTTTTACTTTTGACGTATCCCCAAAATCCTTTTTTGTTGCTTTTGACGTCACTTGCAAGCCTTAATTCATTGTCAGCTTTAGATAATCTGATTTGTGCCCTGCAGGTTCTGCAGACGGGATTATATTCTTCTTTAGATATGCCTCCCTCTTTCCATTTGATAAACATTTCTTTCTTCCTTTTTAGCATGTGTTTAAGTTCTGTGTTCATCCATCCTGGTTTCCTTAAATGCTTCCCATTCTTCCCTCTTTTCGGAATTGTTAACGATTGTGCTTTGAGAATCTCATTTTTCAAGATTTTCCATCCTTCCTGGACATTTTTGTCCTTAAGGATATCCAGCCATTGGATCCCTCCAATTCTCTTTCTGAGTTCCTTAAAATCTGCCTTTCTGAAATCTAACCTTGACGTCTGAGTCTTCACAGGTCTTCCTCCTCTTGTTATCCAAAATTCTAAAATAGCATGGTCACTACCTCCTAGGGTCCCAGCCACTCTTACCTCCTCCACCATTTCCTCCCTGTTTATGAGGATTAGATCCAAGGTAGCAGATCCCCTTGTTTTCTCCATTACCTTTTGGAAGATAAAGTTGTCAGCAAGAGAGGATAAGAATTTCCTGGACCTGTTAGTTTTGCCTGAGAGAGATTCCCAACTAATGTCTGGATAGTTGAAATCTCCCATGACCACTATGTCATATTTTTTGGAGAACTTGGCCATTTGATGCATAAAGAGTTCATCCATATCTTCAGCTTGCACAGGCGGCCTGTAGTAAATGCCTACAATGGTGTCCTTTCCATTGTTCTGTCCTTGTATTCTTACCCAAACAGTTTCCACAGAACTCCCAGTCTCTGAAGCTTCAATCTCTGTGCAGATATACGCTTTTCTAACATACAATGCAACACCTCCTCCTCGTTTATCAAGTCTGTTTCTTGCAAATAAGTTGTAACCTTCTAGCCTTGTATTCCAATCATGTGTATCGTCCCACCAAGTCTCAGTGATTCCAATGACATCATATTTCTTCTCCTGCGTTAGTAGCTCCAGTTCTCCTTGTTTGTTGCCCATGCTTTGTGCATTCGTATAGAAACACTTTAGTTTGTGATTGGTTTCTCTTTCTTCAATATTTTTATTATGTAGATTTTTTTGTCTTTGTTCTTCCCCTTCACTTCTAATAGCAGAGTTCTCAATAGCATTTGTCATGTGTATGGCTTTTGCTGGCGTTTTGCTTCCCTTCCCACATTGTTCTAGTTTAAAGCTCTCCTGATGAGTGTAGCAAGGCGACTTCCAAATACATGTTTTCCAGTCTTCGTAAGGTGCACCCCATCTCTAGCAAGTAGTCCATCGTATAGGTAATTCACTCCGTGATCCAGAAATCCAAATCCTTGCTGACGGCACCATCGACGTAGCCAGTTGTTCACCTGCAGAATCTTATTCCACCTCCTTGTTCCATGGCCATCCACTGGAAGGATGGAGGAGAAGACCACCTGCGCTCCCAGTTCTTTCACTTTCTTACCTAAGTTTTGAAAGTCACTGCAGATGGTTTCCAGGTCACTTCTTGTGGTGTCATTTGTCCCCACATGTATTAGCAGGAATGGGTAGTCATCTTTAGGTCTGAAGAGTCCTGATATCCTGTCAGACACATCTTTAATTTTTGCACCTGGAAGACAGCACATTTCTCTTGAGGTTATATCTGGTCTGCAGATAGCAGCCTCTGTTCCTCTCAACAGGGAATCCCCCATGACAACAACTCTCCGTTTCTTCTTCACAACATTTTTCTTTCTCCATTCAGGAGGACTCTGAGGGCGTACAAGGTTACTCTTTGTGGGCAAAGTCTTATCCTGATGTATTTCTTCATCGTTCTCCTGTGTAAGAGCCTGGTACTGGTTTCTGAGCAGAATTGGTGCTGACTGCCTCCTGATCCTCCTGCTTCTCTGGGTCACATGCTTCCATTCCTCTGTTTCTTCAGTTGCACTTCGAATTTCTTCTCTTTCTGTACCATGAAGAGATAATTCTGCTCTGTCTAAGAACTCTTCACCTTCCTTAATGGTCTTCAATGTAGATAACCTCTCTTCCAGATTTTGCAACTTTTCCTCCAACAGGGACACAAGCTTGCATTTGTGGCATGTGAAATTTGGCTTTTCCACTGGTAAGTCTATGAACATGTAGCAAGAAATGCAGCTCACCACATGGCTCCTGGCCTCTTCCATGTTCTTATTGTTCAAGAGATAATCAAGCGGTGAAATACAAGCCAAAACTCGCGCGCCGCTAGGCGCGCGGTTTCCTTTCAGCTGCAACAGCCAAAATCCAGTGTTCCTTGAGCTCGCGGAGACTCTTCACTTATCCCAGAAGGCACTGGGAATATGCAAATTATCTCCTCGGGACTCCTCCCCTGGTTTACTGATGTCCTCCTTTCAGCTGCAACAGCCAAAATCCAGTGTTCCTTGAGCTCGCAGGAGACTCTTCACTTACCCCAGAAGGCACTGGGAATATGCAAATTATCTCCTCGGGACTCCTCCCCTGGTTTACTGATGTCCTCCTTTCAGCTGCAACAGCCAAAATCCAGTGTTCCTTGAGCTCGCGGAGACTCTTCACTTATCCCAGAAGGCACTGGGAATATGCAAATTATCTCCTCGGGACTCCTCCCCTGGTTTACTGATGTCCTCCTTTCAGCTGCAACAGCCAAAATCCAGTGTTTCCTTGAGCTCGCAGGAGACTCTTCACTTATCCAGAAGGCACTGGAATATGCAAATTATCTCCTCGGGACTCCTCCCTGGTTTACTGATGTCCTCCTTTCAGCTGCAACAGCCAAAATCCAGTGTTCCTTGAGCTCGCGGACTCTTCACTTATCCCAGAAGGCACTGGGAATATGCAAATTATCTCCTCGGACTCCTCCCTGGTTTACTGATGTCCTCCTTTCAGCTGCAACAGCCAAAATCCAGTGTTCCTTGAGCTCGCGGAGACTCTTCACTTATCCCAGAAGGCACTGGGAATATGCAAATTATCTCCTCGGGACTCCTCCCCTGGTTTACTGATGTCCTCCTTTCAGCTGCAACAGCCAAAATCCAGTGTTCCTTGAGCTCGCGGAGACTCTTCACTTATGTTGAGAGCGGATGCTCTGCAGGAAGTTCTGTAGCTTTATAGAAGCTGTGGGTTTTACAGATGAATCTGAAAAGTCTTTTTTACTATTCTGTCCCCGGGGCCTGTGGCTGTAACTATGGCTCTGTGAGATGCCAGATCTCTTTCACCCTACTTACAATTGGCGACGATCGCAGATAGCTTAACTCAGCTGCAGGCACACATGTTATGAAGAATCCAGAAGAGACTTTGATTTCTTTAAGAATTCTTGTTGAATGCATACAAACAGCAGCAGGTAAAAAAGACTTTCTTCAGACAGACTGAAAACACATGTGAATCTGATAAAATCAAGATGGAGAATGAAACACAGGAGAAAGAAGAAGGAAATGACATCACACCAGAAGAGGGAGACAGAGAGACAGAAGGGACAAACTTGATGTAAAGGGAGGATTTCAGCTATGCAAACACAGGGACACATAGCAACAGTAAACAATATGAGAGACTGCAATACAGCATGTAAAATACACAGGACAGTCTGTAAAATGTCTCATTCATGGGACATAACACCTACAGGTGTGAAATTTTGCACACATAGACTGATGTAATTGTTTGTGCAAATCAGATAGCAAAGGACATGAAAAGACATGGTTAACCCTATGTAAACCAAGTGTCATTTCATTTCGGGTTCTGCATTTTCACAAAAGCCGTCAATTGAATTAGCGGCTATTATACTATGTAGAAGTGTATGAACTATAAATATAAATATATATATATGTGTCACAAATTCAATGACATGTATATATATATATATATGAGGTGTAAAATTGTTTAAAAAAAATGCATGGGCTCTCGCCCTATTTTCGCAACCATACAGACAAAGCCAGCGAATGGGGGCAGATAATAATAGCCCAGAGAGGGACCATTATTTTTGGCCCCCCTGGCTACTAACATCTGCCCCCAGACACCCCAGAAAAGACAAATCTATAATTAGATTCGCCCTTTCTGGCACTTTGCCCGTCTATTCCCATTGCCCTGTAGCGGTGGCGAATGGGTTAATATGGGTTAAAGCCACATTGCAATTGAAAGGTGACCTTAAGCCAGGTTAATAATTGAGAGCTGTCAATTAGACAACTATCAATTATTAATCCTATTGCATGAAATAAAAATAAAACACACACACTTTAATTAAAAATCATTTTAATGAAATAAAGACACATGTTTTTGACCATCTTTTATTTGACTGCAAAAACCATTTCCTGTAATAAAAATAAAATAAAAAAGCAAATTATTCTTACCTATCCCATGCACAGTCAGGTCCCACGGTGTAATCCTTCAGAAAGGGTTAATGTTTACTGCAGGGACCGCAGCTAATGCTGCAGCCTCACAGTAAACCCCCAAATGAATGAGTTCCTCTCCTGGCTGACAGGAGAGGAAGTGGAAAGCTTAATTGATTGCTTTCCACTTTCACTTCAGGTCAGCCAGGGACACAATCAGTGACGTCAGAGGGAACTGATTAACAAAAATAGGGGTTCCCTTCGAATAAAAAATGGCGTGGGTTCCCCCCTATTTTTGTTAACCAGCCAGATGAAGCAGACCGCTGAGGCCTGGATTTTCAGGCTGTTAAGGAGCCAAGATCCATGGACCTTGCCAGCCTGATAATACCAGGCCACAGCAGTCTGCATATCTTGGCTGATTAACAAAAATAGGGGATCCCCTCGAAAAAAATTGGCGTGGGGTCCCCACTATTTTTGTTAACCAGCCAGATGAAGCAGACCGCTGAGGCCTGGTTTTTCAGGCTGGTAAGGATCCAATATCCATGGACCTTGCAAGCCTGATAATACCAGGCCACAGCAGTCTGCTTAGCTTGGCTGGTTAACAAAAATAGGGGATCCCCTCGAAAAAAAAACGGCGTAGGGGTCCCCCTATTTTTGTTAACCAGCCAAGTAAAATGCAGACTGCTGCGGCCTGGTATTAAAAGACTGTCAAGGCCCATGGATTTTGGCCCTCAACAGCCTGATAATACCAGGCTACAGCAGCCCCACATTTGGCGCATCAAAAGATGTGCCAATTGTGGCACTTTACCCGGCTCTTCCCACTTGCCCTGTAGCGGTGGCAAGTGGGGTAATAAGGGGTTAATCATACAAAAAAAGGCTGCACTCAAGCATACTAAAGCATGACAATATGGAATACATGAAATTTAGAATAGCAATATGGCTTTGGAATATAAGGAAAAATTTGAGACGCTTAGTATAAACATTTGGCCAAACATTTTAAAGCCCACCAACCATCGTCAAGGTGGTCTCAATACTGGTGAGTCCCTGACCTAATGTGAACATACCTCTATTAGGCTGATATCTGAATTTCTGGGTGAATATGCACCTCTGTCAGCAATGCCTGCATTTATGGGTAAAGTAGGGACCTGGTGTAATTAAAATCACCACCTGATGGGGGCGGAGTGCTCGGTCAGCAAGCTAACATTCAATAGACAAAAAAACCTGACTGGCACATCCAGACTAATGTGAACTAGGTGCAAACCAAGGGAAGCTACCCCCATGTAAAACATACAAAAAAAGGCTGCACTCAAGCATACTAAAGCATGACAATATGGAATACATGAAATTTAGAATAGCAATATGGCTTTGGAATATAAGGAAAAATTTGAGACGCTTAGTATAAACATTTGGCCAAACATTTTAAAGCCCACCAACCATCGTCAAGGTGGTCTCAATACTGGTGAGTCCCTGACCTAATGTGAACATACCTCTATTAGGCTGATATCTGAATTTCTGGGTGAATATGCACCTCTGTCAGCAATGCCTGCATTTATGGGTAAAGTAGGGACCTGGTGTAATTAAAATCACCACCTGGGGGGCGGAGTGCTCGGTCAGCAAGCTAACATTCAATAGACAAAAAAACCTGACTGGCACATCCAGACTAATGTGAACTAGGTGCAAACCAAGGGAAGCTACCCCCATGTAAAACATACAAAAAAAGGCTGCACTCAAGCATACTAAAGCATGACAATATGGAATACATGAAATTTAGAATAGCAATATGGCTTTGGAATATAAGGAAAAATTTGAGACGCTTAGTATAAACATTTGGCCAAACATTTTAAAGCCCACCAACCATCGTCAAGGTGGTCTCAATACTGGTGAGTCCCTGACCTAATGTGAACATACCTCTATTAGGCTGATATCTGAATTTCTGGGTGAATATGCACCTCTGTCAGCAATGCCTGCATTTATGGGTAAAGTAGGGACCTGGTGTAATTAAAATCACCACCTGGTGGGGGCGGAGTGCTCGGTCAGCAAGCTAACATTCAATAGACAAAAAAACCTGACTGGCACATCCAGACTAATGTGAACTAGTGCAAACCAAGGGAAGCTACCCCCATGTAAAACATACAAAAAAAGGCTGCACTCAAGCATACTAAAGCATGACAATATGGAATACATGAAATTTAGAATAGCAATATGGCTTTGGAATATAAGGAATATAAGCTTGCTGACCGAGCACTCCGCCCCCACCAGTGGTGATTTTAATTACACCAGGTCCCTACTTTACCCATAAATGCAGGCATTGCTGACAGAGGTGCATATTCACCAGAAATTCAGATATCAGCCTAATAGAGGTATGTCACATTAGGTCAGGACTCACCAGTATTGAGACCACCTTGACGATGGTTGGTGGCTTTAAAATGTTTGGCCAAATGTTTATACTAAGCGTCTCAAATTTTTCCTTATATTCCAAAGCCATATTGCTATTCTAAATTTCATGTATTCCATATTGTCATGCTTTAGTATGCTTGAGTGCAGCCTTTTTTTGTATGTTTTACATGGGGTAGCTTCCCTTGGTTTGCACCTAGTTCACATTAGTCTGGATGTGCCAGTCAGTTTTTTTGTCTATTGAATGTTAGCTTGCTGACCGAGCACTCCGCCCCCACCAGGTGGTGATTTTAATTACACCAGGTCCCTACTTTACCCATAAATGCAGGCATTGCTGACAGAGGTGCATATTCACCCAGAAATTCAGATATCAGCCTAATAGAGGTATGTTCACATTAGGTCAGGGACTCACCAGTATTGAGACCACCTTGACGATGGTTGGTGGGCTTTAAAATGTTTGGCCAAATGTTTATACTAAGCGTCTCAAATTTTTCCTTATATTCCAAAGCCATATTGCTATTCTAAATTTCATGTATTCCATATTGTCATGCTTTAGTATGCTTGAGTGCAGCCTTTTTTTGTATGTTTTACATGGGGGTAGCTTCCCTTGGTTTGCACCTAGTTCACATTAGTCTGGATGTGCCAGTCAGGTTTTTTTGTCTATTGAATGTTAGCTTGCTGACCGAGCACTCCGCCCCCACCAGGTGGTGATTTTAATTACACCAGGTCCCTACTTTACTCATAAATGCAGGCATTGCTGACAGAGGTGCATATTCACCCAGAAATTCAGATATCAGCCTAATAGAGGTATGTTCACATTAGGTCAGGGACTCACCAGTATTGAGACCACCTTGACGATGGTTGGTGGGCTTTAAAATGTTTGGCCAAATGTTTATACTAAGCGTCTCAAATTTTTCCTTATATTCCAAAGCCATATTGCTGTTCTAAATTTCATGTATTCCATATTATCATGCTTTAGTATGCTTGAGTGCAGCCTTTTTTTGTATGTTTTACATGGGGGTAGCTTCCCTTGGTTTGCACCTAGTTCACATTAGTCTGGATGTGCCAGTCAGGTTTTTTTGTCTAATAAGGGGTTAATGTCACCGTTGATTGCACGGATCCATTATTAATCCCAAAGTTATTAAATGTATAAAAAAAAGACAAAGCAAGAAAAAGTCTTTTAACCCCTTCACCCCCAAGGGTGGTTTGCACGTTAATGACCGGGACAATTTTTACAATTCTGACCACTGTCTCTTTATGAGGTTATAACTCCGGAACGCTTCAACGGATCTTCGCGATTCTGAGATTGTTTTCTCGTGACATATTGTACTTCATGTTAGTGGTAAAATTTCTTCCATATAACTTGCGTTTATTTTTGAAAAAAACGCAAATATGGCGAAAATTTTGAAAATTTAGCAATTTTCAAACTTTGAATTTTTATTCCCTTAAAACAGAGAAATATGTCACACAAAATAGTTAAGAAATAACATTTCCCACATGTCTACTTTACATCAGCACAATTTTGGAATCAAAATTTTTTTTGTTAGGAAGTTATAAGGGTTAAAAGTTGACCAGCGATTTCTCATTTTTACAACAAAATTTACAAAGCCATTTTTTTTAGGGACCACCTCTCATTTGAAGTCACTTTGAGGGGTCTACATGACAGAAAATACCCAAAAGTGACACCATTCTAAAAACTGCACCCCTCAAGGTACTCAAAACCACATTCAAGAAGTTTATTAACCCTTCAGGTGCTTCACAGGAACTAAAGCAACGTGGAAGGAAAAAATGAATATTTAACTTTTTAGCCACAAAAATGATCTTTTACAAACTTTTTTTTTATTTTCACAAGGGTAAAAGGAGAAAATGGACAGATAAGGTTGTTATGCAATTTCTCCTGAGTACGCCAATACCCCATATGTGGGGGAAAACCACTGTTTGGGCACACGGCAGAGCTCGTAAGGGAAGGAGCACCGTTTGACTTTTTCAAACTAAAATTGGCTGGAGTTGAGATTGGACGCCATGTCGCGCTTGGAGAACCTCTGATGCGCCTAAACAGTGGAAACCCCCCACAAGTGACACCATTTTGGAAACTAGACCCCTAAGGTACTTATCTAGATCTGTTGTGAGCACTTTGAACCCCCAAGTGTTTCACAAAAGTTTATAATGCCTGGGTGTGAAAAAAAAAAAAAAAAAATTTCCACAAAAATGATTTTTTAGTCCTAAATTTTTGAATTTTCCCAAGGAAATTGGACCCCAAAAGTTGTTGTCCAATTTGTCCTGAGTACGCTGATACCCCATATGTGGGGTGGAAAACTGTTTGGGCGCACGGCAGGGCTTGGAAAGGAAGTAGTAACGTTTTGGAATGCAGACGTTGATGGGGGTCATGTTCCGTTTGCAGTGCCCCAGATGAGCCTAAACAGTGGAAATCCCCCACAAGTGACCCCATTTTGGAAACTAGACCCCCTAAGGAACTTATCTAGATCTTTGGTGAGCACTTTGAACCCCCAAGTGCTTCACACAAGTTTATAATGCCCGGGCATGAAAATAAAAAATCCTATTTTTTTCCCACAAAAATTATCTTTTAGTCACTAATTTTTTATTTTCCCAAGGGTATCAGGAGAAATTGGACCACATAAGTTGTTGTCCAATTTGTCCTGAGTACGCTGATGCCCCATATGTGGGGGGAACCACTGTTTGGGCGCACGCAGAGCTCGGAAGGGAAGGAGCACCATTTGACTTTTTCCAACCAAAATTGGCTGGAATTGAGATTGGATGCCATGTTGCATTTGGAGAGCCCCTGATGTGCCTAAACAGTGGAAACCCCCCACAAATGACCCCATTTGGGAAACTAGACCCCCTAAGGAACTTATCTAGATCTTTGGTGAGCAATTTGAACCCCCAAGTGCTTCACACAAGTTTATAACGTAGAGCCGTAAAATTTAAAAATCATATTTTTTCCACAAAAATGATCTTTTCACCCGAATTTTTATTTTTCCAAGGGTAACAAGACTCCAAAAGTTATTGTGCAATTTGTCCTGAGTACACTGATACCCCATATGTGGGGGTATACCACTGTTTGGGTGCATGGCAGAGTTTGGAAGGGAAGGAGCGCCGTCTCACTTTTTCAACGCAGAATTGGCTGGACGCCATGTCGTGTTTGGAGAGCTCCTGATCTGCCTAAACAGTGGAAACCCCCCACAAATGACACCATTTTGGAAACTAGACCCCTCAAGGAACTTATCTAGATGTGTGGTGAGAACTTTGAACCCCCAGGTGTTTCACTAAAGTTTATAACGTACAGCCTTAAAATAAAAAATCCTTTTTTTTTTTTACAAAAATGATTTTTTCGCCCCCAATATTTTATTTTCACAAGGGTAACAGAAGAAATTGGAACCCAAAAGTTGTTGTCCAATTTGTCCTGAGTACGCTGATACCCAAATATGTAGGAGAAAACTACTGTATGGGTGCACGTCAGGGCTCGGAAGGGAAGTAGTGACGTTTTGGATTGCAGACTTTGATGGAATGGTCTGGGGGCGTCATGTCGCATTTGGAGAGCCCCTGATACGCCTAAACAGTGGAAACCCCCCACAAGTGACCCCATTTTGGAAAATAGACCCCACAAGGAACTTATCTAGATGTGTGGTGAGCACTTTGAACCCCGAAGTGCTTCACAGAAGTTTATAACGCACAGCCGTAAAATAAAAAATCCTTTTTTTTTTTACAAAAATGATTTTTTCGCCCCCAATATTTTATTTTCACAAGGGTAACAGGAGAAATTGGACCCCAAAAGTTGTTGTCCAATTTGTCCTGAGTACGCTGATACCCAATATGTGGGAGAAAACTACTGTATGGGCGCATGTCAGGGCTCGGAAAGGGAAGTAGTGACGTTTTGGATTGCAGACTTTGATGGAATGGTCTGGGGGCGTCATGTCGCATTTGGAGAGCCCCTGATGCGCCTAAACAGTGGAAACCCCCCACAAGTGACCCCATTTTGGAAAATAGACCCCACTAGGAACTTACCTAGATGTGTGGTGAGCACTTTGAACCCCGAAGTGCTTCACAGAAGTTTATAACGCACAGCCGTAAAAATAAAAAATCCTTTTTTTTTTTACAAAAATGATTTTTTCGCCCCCAATATTTTATTTTCACAAGGGTAACAGGAGAAATTGGACCCCAAAAGTTGTTGTCCAATTTGTCCTGAGTACGCTGATACCCAATATGTGGGAGAAAACTACTGTATGGGCGCATGTCAGGGCTCGGAAAGGGAAGTAGTGACGTTTTGGATTGCAGACTTTGATGGAATGGTCTGGGGGCGTCATGTCGCATTTGGAGAGCCCCTGATGCGCCTAAACAGTGGAAATCCCCAACAAGTGACCCCATTTTGGAAAATAGACCCCACAAGGAACTTATTTAGATGTGTGGTGAGCGCTATGAAGCCCCAAGTGCTTCACAGAAGTTTATAATGTACAGCCGTAAAAACAAAAAAATCTTATTTTTTTTACAAAAATAATATTTTCGCCCCCAGTTTTTTATTTTCCCAAGGGTAACAGAAGAAATAGGACAAATTTCACAATAACTCTTGGGGTCCAGAGTACGCTGATACCCCATATGTGGGATAAACTACTGTTTGGACGCATGGCAGAGCTCAGAAGTGAAGGAAACACCGTTTGACTTTTTCAAAGCAGAATTGGCTGGAATGGAGATCAGACGCCATGTCACATTTGGAGAGCCCCTGATGTGCCTAAACAGCGGAAACCCCCCAATTCTAACTCCAACCCTAACCCCAACACACCCCTAACCCTAGTCCCAACCCTAATCCCAACCCTAACCCTAATCCAAACTCTAACCCTAATCCTAACTTTAGCGCCAACCCTAACCCTAACTTTAGCCGAAACCCTAACCCTAATGGGAAAATGGAAATAAATACATTTTTTTTATTTTATTATTTTTCCCTAACTAAGGGGGTGATAAAGGGGGGTTTGATTTACTATTTATAGCGGTTTTTATGATTGGCAGCTGTCACGCTAAAAGACGCTTTTTATTGCAAAAAGTAGTTTTTTGCATCGCCACATTTTGAGAGCTATAATTTTTGCATATTTTGGCCCACAGAGTCATGTGAGGTCTTAATTTTTGCGGGACGAGGTGACGCTTTTATTGGTACCATTTTTGAGCACGTGACATTTTTTGATCGCTTTTTATTTCGATTTTTGGGAGGTTAGAATGAACAAAAATCAGCAATTCATGAATTTCTTTTGGGTGAGGCGTTTTTATTGTTCCGCGTGTGGTAAAATTGATAAAGCAGTTTTATTCTTCGGGTCAGTACGATTATGGCGATACCTCATTTATATCATTTTTTTATGTTTTGGCGCTTTTATAGAATAAAAACAATTTTATATAAAAAATAATTATTTTTGCATCGCTTTATTCTGCGAGCTATAACTTTTTTATTTTTTTGCTGATCATGCTGTGTGACGGCTCGTTTTTTGCGGGACAAGATGACGTTTTCAGCGGTACCATGTTTATTTATATCCGTCTTTTTGATCGCGTGTTATTCCACTTTTTGTTCAGCGGTATGATGATAAAGCACTGATTTTTTGCTTCGTTTTTATTTTTTATTTTTTAAGGGGTTCACAAAAGGGGTTAACTAGTGGGACATTTTTATAGGGAAGGTCGTTACGGACGCGGCGATACCATATATTGTGTACTTTTATTGTTTTATTTTTTTTATTTACAATAAGTAATGAATTTATTGGGGAATATTTTTTTTTTTTTTGGATTTTTTTTTACACATGTTTATTTTTACTTTTTTTACTTTTTTACTTTGTCCCAGGGTGGGACATCACTGTATTTCATCAGATCGCTGGTGTGACAGTGTGCACAGCACTCTGTCACACCAGCGATCGCTCAGGCAGTGCAGCAGGCTTCTCAGTGCCTGCTCTCGGCAGGCACTGAGGAAGCCGCCTCCCTCCAGGACCCCAGCGCCATCTTGGATCCGGGTCCTGGGAGGGAGGAAGCCCTCAGAGCAGCGCGATCACATCGCGCTGCTCTGAGGGTCTCAGGGGGGCGCACAGGGAGCCCCCACCCTGCGCGATCCTCCCCTGTGCCCCCAGTACACCGCGATCATGTTTGATCGCGGTGTGCAAGGGGTTAATGTGCCGGGAGCGGTCCGTGACCGCTCCTGACACACAGTCACGGGTGTCAGCTGTGATAATCAGCTGACACCCGGCGGCGATTAGCTGCGCTCCCTCGGGGAGCGCAGCTAATCGCCTATGACGTACTATCCCGTCCATGGTCAGAATGGCACGGGTTTTATGGATGGGATAGTACGTCTAATGTCAGAGAGGGGTTAATGAAATAAAAGAGACAACACAGTTTTCATTAATTTTATTATACTCTCATTCCTGCGACGCCATCGATCTCCTGTAAAAAAAAAAACAAAAAAAAAAACAACAGTATACCACCTGTCCGACGCAGTCCATAGTAACGACAGTCCCACGACGATCCAGCTCTGCTACATCGGAATGACAGGCAGAGCCTGTCATCGCGACGCAGCACAGCTGATTACCTGCTTCCCCGGCGGTGACGTCATCGGACTGACTGCTTTACGGCCGGGATTACCCAGCAGTCACTGCAGTTATCGCGAGAAACTGCATGTGACCGCGGGGGAAAGATGATGGCGGCCATGAAGCAGTCCAGCCCGTGACCGCCGGAGATCTTCTGCCAGGTAAGTGCCGCTGACTCCTGACAGACCCGACCGACGGACACTGACAGTGACAGTGACAATCCCGATTCCGGTATCCGATAAGACGAAAATATCGGAACTAAGTATCGAAAGGCCGATAGAGCTAATATCGGCCGATACCCGATACTTGCGGTATCGTATCGCTCAACACTAATCTCCAGTGTTCTCAAACAAACCTCTGATGTCTTCACTGAACAGCTCTAGTTACGGTGAGAATAAATTACACACAGGAGGGCTCAGTTTACTAATTATGTGACCTCTGGAGGTAATTTGTCATTCAAGATTTTATTTAAGGGTATTAGACTACAGGGGCTGAATACAAACGCATATCACAATTTTCAGATGTATATTTTTAAAATAATGAAAAAATCATATATCATTTGCTTTATACTTCACAAATACTTGCTACCTTGTGTTGGTATATTCCTGTTTCAGGATTGCTGTTGGGTGTCACATGATGTTAACTTTATAAAGGAGGATATGACGAAAAGTAAGAGGGTGGAACCTTAAAACGTCGCTCAGGTCCGAGCAATTAGATCTGCCACAGCGTCTCTGCCCGTTCCTGTTTGGAATGAAATTTCCACCTCGTCTACACCAAGCTATATTTGGTTCTTCTGACACTGTGGTGATTTTCTTTGGTGTAAGTTCTATTATTAAAAACTGAAAATGGAGGCATATTTGCATTGATGGATATAAAGAAATTGTTGAAATAAAAAAGTGAATATTGCTATTGATTCTATTAGAATTATGATTATTTGTTATACTTGGCTTACATAGCGTCATCATGTTTTGGAGCACTTTACAGAAATCATCATCACTTTCATGAGCAGTGCAAACAACTCTGCAAGTGATTCTCATTTCCAGCACCTTCGCTCATGTAAAGTATATCGCACTATGGGCATATTCAGACGTCCGTGCAAATCGGTCCAAGATATTTTCCAATTTGTACAGATGTCTGAATGCACCCTAACTCAGCACGCCTGCATTGAGTTGGGTAGTGATGAGCCGGCTGTCACTTAACGTGATATTGGCAGCGACGCCTTGTCATCAGAGCATATTGAAAGAGAAAAAAACGTGACGTCACATTAGAAGAATTGACATCAGGAACAGTCGGTGACCGTTCTGAGCAGGGAGAGAATATTGCACGGCAGGTAGCTAGCAAATACCTGCGGATAAGTGCTTAGCCCCATAGGAAAATGATAACCTGTTTTAAGTCAAATTGTATGTGTGTTATCAGAACTTTCCAGCTGCTAAAACCAGCCATGATCAGGTACACCTTGTCTCGGTGGGATGGCTTTTACATTTTTTTTTATCAAAATAGTGTCCGCTAAGTACCTTTTGTCATTTACATTCCTGTAGGTTTATCACAGACGGGTTTATATAGGACAATTCCTCCCTGTTTTAGATCCTGACAATTCTTTTTCCAGAAGGGAATTTTATAATTATCAGAAATAATTATGTTAGATACATTTCTGCCATGTTATTTCTTTCTATAGGCTCTATGCGCTATAAGCTTTGACACAACCACTGCTAATGACAAACTGTGAGGAAAATTATGTTTCCATGTAAAAAAAAACCCAAAACAAACAGAATAAGGAAATACTCTAAACCACAAACTCCAAAATACATGGTGAGAAGGAACCAAAAACCAGCAAAACTGAGCTCCATCTCCCCCCAAGCCATGCCGTAGCTGACAAAAGCCAATCAGAAGCTGGAGTGTGGCGTCCAAAGACGGGCTGTTCATTTGCAGTGCTGGGCGTGATTTATCTGTGGGATATAGGCAGAGGAGAGAGGATGATGAGGGCCATTAAAATGTAGGGCGATGCTTTTTATGATTGAAGTCTGTATTACAGCGGCCATAAAGCAAGGCAGCGAGCGGCCATTAACATTTCCATCATCAGATCTCGCAGCCTGTCACAAGCGCATAACTCATCTTTACTGCGCCGCTCTATACGCCGGGCCTGATACAATGTCTGAAGAGATACGCAGCATTCATAGAAAGGTGGGGGAAGAGCTTGCTCGGGATGTAATGTCCTTCACGGAATTATTCCTCTCATCTAACCAAACCCTCTTCCCTGTTCCCCCCTCGTCCTCAGCCTCACACACCCCTCTCAGACACATGGGGACCTTCTCCGCCGCCGAGTACCACAGCTCACTATCAGAGAATACCGACTGCACCTGCCGCGCCACATTGCCGCCTGCTACATGCGCCATGTGTTCCTCAATCCCTACAATTTCCTCAGATTTTGTGTTCTTCTTCGTCTCTCCTATCAGGAAAGACTGCCAAAACAAGGCTTGGGAGGTAGTGGGCTAAACGTCGTCACACATGCAATCGATTCAATCTCTCCACATTACCTAAATGTCTCTGTCAAGTTGAACACATTTTTTAGACCATCTATCGATAGGTTCTTGGCTACTTCTGTTTCTGGGAAAGCTGAGTGACAGCCAGGACGTCTTGTAGAACCAGGTCAAGCATGGGTTAAATGGAGACTTTATTTGCATGACAATGTCCGTCCAGGACAATGCCTTATGTTACACAGTGCTGAAAAAAGACAAATGTCCATCAAGTTCGAAAAGGAATTGGAAAGGACAAAGACGTGCACAACCACGACGCATGATCCAGTCCATGCCAAAAGAGCAAGTCTTTCCCTCCTGACCCCAGCAGCCGATCTACATGTTTTACATACGTTTTAGGAAAGGTCCCTGTGCATGGAGGCTGCATGTACAGAGATATTTCGCCCTGAAACATTGCATCCCTATAGGCTGTCCAGTCTAATAGATCGAAAATGCTAAATTGCACACTCATTCAATGGAAGGTAGCCTACTGACCCCTGAGAGCTAGTTATATAAAGAAACGGAGAAGTATTACCGTAGTTTTATTTTATATTTTTTCTTCTTTCTAAATCGACTGTTGGCTTTTTTTATTTTAATATGTAACTCCTGTCCAAGGCTGGATTCCCACACAACTGTTGATGCATTTCTCATGGCATTTCACCGGACTTATTTTTGGTGTCATTTTGGCCAGATATGATTTTAACCCTTTGATTCAAACTGACATTTGTGTAGCTCAGCTGCAGGATGTAGCTTACTCAGAGTGCCATACATGAAACATCATGATAATTACACGAGTACAGTCACTATGTCCGTGTGATCACCACAAGGGCCGAGTTGTGACATGACTACTGGTTTCCCACTTGTACCTAAAATGAAACCTCTGATGCATTTAAATCTTTAGATGCTGCAGTTAATAATGGCTGCGGCTTCTAGACTGCTATGCAGCGGTAAGGGACTTCCTTTATCATTACATCAGTATACCTGATGACAGGATGCCAATGAGTGACTATGGCAGCTGGAGGGCCTAACAAAGACCTCCAGGTCTGCCATGGCTGTCAACAGGTTCTTGCTACCCTAACTGAGAGCAGCATAATGTAGGGGCAGAGACCCTGATTCAAGAAATGTGTCACTTACTGAGCCATTTGCTGTCATATTGATAAAATTCCTGTTTTATCAGCTGCCGATCAAGCAGATATCTGAATATTGAGCTCTATACAACTCCACCCACACCACTGACTGCAGTTTTTTGGCAATGTGCAGTGTACGTAGAAAGTTGTCAATCAGTGGTGAGGGCAGGGTTATACAGCACACGGATGGCATCAGTGTACAGTCCGTGTGCTGTCCGTGTTTAACATTTCAAAGAATTGGAGAAACTATATCATTTATTTATTTCTTTAGCTATCCATAAAAAACACTGATGACACTGATGGTAATATATGCACGCAAAAACGCTATGAAAATAACGCACGTAACCTAATTTACCTACAGTAAGTTAGGCACAGAAATGCTGCAGAAAGTCTGCAATATCAAAAACTCACTAAAATAGTCTATGGAGGAACGTAGCTAAAAGAATAATAAAATAAAGAATCAAAGTTTTAAAAACTACGAAAAAGTTTCAGTTTGCAAAAATGGAAAAAAGATACACATATATGGTATAATGGATGAAAACAATAGCGTTATTCCTATACCCATTCCCCCATAAAAATATTAAAAGTTTATAGAAAAATATTTAGACTTGAGAGTCCTCAGTGGTTGATACCTTTTAATGGCTAACTGAAAAGATGGTAACAAATTGCAAGCTTTCGAGACTACTCAGGTCTCTTCATCAGGCAAGACTAAAACAAAAACTGAAGAATCACATATTTATATATACAACAGGACACAGGAATAATGCAATAGATAAGACAAGTGACGTGAAGCAGAACTGTCATTATGGCATTATTGTTTTAGTCTTTGCCTGATGAAGAGACCTGAGTAGTCTCGAAAGCTTGCAATTTGTTACCATCTTTTCAGTTAGCCATTAAAAGGTATCAACCACTGAGGACTCTCAAGTCTAAATATTTTTCTATCTACTGGCTAACACGGTACGAAGATACACATCTTTCCTATATTAAAAGTTTATAATAATTTATATAATTATCTACCCATAAATTATTATATTACAAAAGTATGAAGTGTTATTTTGAATATTGATGTTTCTACTGATGAGTGTTTATTTATTGTCCTATGCACACATGTGTTGGTGATTGCAAATTTTTTTCACCCACAATTACCCTATTGTTTGTTATCACGCATTTCTTGCATGTGTTTTTTACTTTTGAGGTGCTCTATTTATGCGCTAGCTACAGAACTCCTATGCATAATGTCACTAGTGAATACTGTATTACATGTACACTGACACTATATACAGAGCTCCTGTGTATAATGTCACTGGTGATCACTGTATTACCTGTACACTGACAGTATATACAGAGCTCCTGTGTATAATGTCACTGATGATCCCTGTATTACCTGTACAATATACACTATATACAGAGCTCTTTTGTATAATGTCACTGGTGATCCCTGTATTACCTGTACATTGTACACCATATACAGAGCTCCTGTGTGTAATGTCACTGGTGATCACTGTATTACCTGTACACTATACACTATATACAGAGCTCCTCTGTATGATGTCACTGGTGATCCCTGTATTATCTGTACACTGACACTATCTACAGAGCTCCTGTGTATAATGTCACTAGTGATCACTGTATTACCTGTCCACTGACACTATATACCAGTGATGGCGAACCTATGGCACGCATGCCAGAGAGGGCACGCAGAGCCCTCTCAGCTGGCACGTGGCCTCACCTCATCTTTATACTGCAGCTTCCTCTCACACATTGAGTGGCGCGGCCAAGGAGCTGAATGATGAGGTGTGATGTGTGTGTCAATGATGGCTGCTGTGCCAGTGAAGCTGCTGTGGTGTGTGGTGAGTGTTGCCGCTGTGGTGTGTGTGTGGTGAGTGTGGCCGCTGTGGTGTGTGTGTGGTGAGTGTGGCCGCTGTGGTGTGGTGTGTCAATGATGGGGAGAGGGCCAATGAAGGGAGTGATGGGGAGAGGGCCAGTGATGGGGAGAGGGCCAATGATGGGGAGAGGGCCAATGATGGGGAGAGGACCAGTGATAGGGAGAGGGCCAATGAAGTGAGTGATGGAGAGAGGGCCAGTGATGGGGAGAGGGCTAATGATGGTGATGGGAGAGGGCCAATGATGGTGATGATGGGGAGAGGGCCAATGATGGGGAGAGGGCCAATGAAGGGAGTGATGGGGAAAGGGCCAATGAAGGGAGTGATGGGGAGAGGGCCAATGATGGGAGTGATGGGGAGAGGGCCAGAGATGGGGAGAGGGCCAATGATGGGAGTGATGGGGAGGATGAAATGATGGAGGTGGTCGAATGGGCAATTTCTACATGCAGTGGATCATGATGGGGCATAAAACTAAAAGAAGGGGATCATGATGGGGCATTTCTACATGAAGTGGATCATGATGGGGCATATTTCTACATGAAGGGGATCATGATGGGGCATTTCTACATGAGGGGACTGTGGGTTATTACATGAGGACATATGGGGCTTTCTACATGAAGGGGATCATGATGGGGAATATTACTACAAGAAGGGGATCATGATGGGGCATTTGGCACGTGTTGGCACTTCGTCATAAATAATTGGGTTTTAGGTTGCAATTTTGGCACTCGGTCTCAGAAAGGTTGGCCATCACTGCTATATACAGAGCTCCTGTATATAATGCCACTGGTGATCCCTGTATTACCTGTACACTGACACTGTTACGATATGGTAGCCGAGAGGACTGTAACAAAAGTAGCCAAGGCAACCAGTCACCCAGAGTGGTTGGTAACTAATGGATTGCAGACCCCTAAACTAACCGCACAACTAGAAGCAGCCGTGGGACGTACCTACGATGACCTAGACTCCTCGACACAGCCGGAGAGTTAGCTAAGCCTAAAGATAGAAAGG
The DNA here is from genome assembly GCA_033576555.1 of Oophaga sylvatica. Classification (NCBI taxonomy): domain Eukaryota; kingdom Metazoa; phylum Chordata; class Amphibia; order Anura; family Dendrobatidae; genus Oophaga; species Oophaga sylvatica. Next base: position 106,413,913 of record JARQOD010000002.1, read on the forward strand.
GGAAAGCTAACTGCCCCAGAGTAGCGCCCCAAAGGAATAGGTAGCCCCCACACATATATTGGTGGTGAGACAAGATGAAATACAAACAGGCAGAAAATAGAGTAAGCAAACGCTGGGGTCCAAAACTGTCTAGATAGGACAGAAAAGAATACTTTCTGCAATCCAGCAAAACCCTAGGAAAAATTTCAACACTTCTGATTCCAAAAAATACTGAGATCACACAATCTCTCCCCGCTATATCAGAACTCTGGTGTAAACAGGTAGCTACCCAGCAGCCACTGAAATAACAGGGACTGAACAAATGAACTGATAACTGAGAAACAGAGACCAGCGCAGGCACCAGCAGGGGGACTCAGCTGACCTCACTCAAAAGGCAGAAAAACAAAAGAAAACAAAACCACAGAAACAAGTAAGAAATAGCTTATCTGAAAGTTGCAGGAGACTGCAGCAAGCTGACTTCCAAACTGGACCAGGAAGAGACAACTAATCACCGGCGAGGATCATGGGAAAGTTACTCCCTTAAATCTCCCCAGTCATAACTCCCAGATTGCCAATCGTCCGCAGCTGAATCCTCAGCTGAAGGGTCTCTGTCAGTCAAGACAGCTTCATTAATATCATCAGCCACCAGAGGGAGCCCCAACTTAGAATCCAGAGAATTCACAACAGACACTATAAACAGAGCTCCTGTGTTTAATGTCACTGGTGATCACTCTATTACCTGTACACTGACACTATGTATAGAGCTAGTGTGTATAATGTCACTGGTGATCACTGTATTACCTGTACACTGGCACTGCACAGAGCTCTTGTGTATAATATCACTGGTGATCATTGTATTACCTGTACACTGACCCTATACACAGAGTTCCTCTGTATAATGTCACTGGTGATCACTGTATTACCTGTACACTGACACTATATATAGAGCTAGTGTGTATAATGTCACTGGTGATCCCTGTATTACCTGTACACTATACACTATGTAACAAACTCCTGTGTATAGTGTCACTGGTGATCACTGTATTACCTGTACACTAAATACAGAGCTCCTGTGTATAATGTCACTGGTGATCACTGTATTACGTGTATACTGACACTATATACAGAGTGCCTGTGTATAATGTCACTGGTGATCCCTGTATTACCTGTACACTGACACTATACTGAGCGCCTGTGTATAATGTCACTAGTGATCCCTGTATTACATGTACAATGACACTATATACAGAGTGCCTGTGTATAATGTCACTGGTGATCCCTGTATTACCTGTACACTGACACTATATATAGAGCTAGTGTGTATAATGTCACTGGTGATCACTGTATTACCTGTACACTATGCACTATGTAACGAGCTCCTGTGTATAATGTCTGTGTAGAGGTAATACAGGGATCACCAGTGACATTATACACAGGCGCTCTGTATATAATGTACACTATATGCAGAGCTCCTGTGTATAATGTCACTGGTGATCACTGTATTAAGTGTATACTTATACTGACACTATATACAGCCTGTGTATAATGTCACTGGTGATCCCTGTATTACCTGTACACTGACACTATATACAGAGCGTCTGTGTATAATGTCACTGGTGATCCCTGTATTACCTGTACAAGTGTGAAAACAAGTAAACACCTATCCTAACACCATGTTCACATTTTCAGTATTTGGTCAGCATTTTACTGCAGTATTTGTAAGCCAAAACCAGGAGTGGGTGAAAATATCCTGATTTTGGCTTCCAAATACTGATGTAAAATTCTGACCACCTACTGAACGTGTGAACGTGGCCTAAGGATAAGTGATAAGTTATTGACTGGTGGAGGTCCGACTGCTGTGACCCGCACCGATTAGCAGAATGTGCAAATTTTATTCCCATTAGACTGGAGCGGCATGGTTGACTTGACCACTGATCCACTCATCACCTAAGTGGCTGCGTGATGCACTTGGCTTTTTCTGTAAGACCCAAAGAGGATGAATGGAGCCTCAGATGCACATTCAGCTGAAGTGTATTGAGATGCAGAGACCTGTCGGGTCCGTGCATGGCAATACATGCTGCTGGCCAATCAGAGGCCAGTAGCTGATGTCGGTGTGCATGTGACTGGAGGCACATAGCAGTGACTTCATGCGCTCCCATCGCTTGCACGCTAAAGTTAGCTGCTGGGTTCAGAACAGGATGCTGCTTGGCGGGGGGAGTGGAGGAAACTGAGTATAATGGTTTATTTTTTTTCTATACATTAAAGAACAGTGGCTGAATAAGTCACAGTGTAGCTACTGAGAGGGGACAGAGGGAGTTGATGCCCCAGGCCCCGTCACATGAAGGGGCCCCCCCGGATCCACAGCAGCTTCTGTCATCAGGCTGCACTGAGGGAGAGCACAGGAAATTGCCTGCTCCCCTATCTTCCTGAGAGTCTGCACACGGTCAAGCGCAGGGCAGAGTCCTCAGTGCAGTGTAAAGTGCAGCAGAGCTCACCTGATAAGATTCTGACAGGCTCCGCTATCTGTGCTGCAGTCAGTTCCATTCCCACGTGCTCTGGTTCATGCAAGCTGGACCTCCCCTGAGTCCTAGTGCTCACCACGTTGATTTACATCAGACAATGCCTGGGTTTGACCTCATCTCATGCTCTTCGCCTGCAGCACTTGAATCAAAAATTGTCAGTGCCATCTATGAACTACCTGCCTGCAAACTTCATCTGAGGGTGGCCAGAATTTATTAGGCTAATTAAATTCAGGTATGTAATCATGGGCGTACCCACCGTGGGGCGGGGGAGCAGCTGCCCCCCCCTAGAAGCAGGGGCGCACAAAGAAAGAACCGGCCCGTCGACCCCGCCGACATTGAACTGACAGTTCAGTGCCGGCGGGCCCTTTAATCACGGGCGGAATGTGGTGAGGAAGGCTTTGTGGCCTTCCATATGCAGAACAGACGACGTGATCGTCATCACGCTGCCTGCGCGCCCTGATGACGTCACGCCGCCTTTGCCAGGAGAAGACGGAGTCCAGCGCGCGCTTCTTCAGAGCTGCGGGGGAGATAGGTGAGTACTGGCATTTTTTTTTTTAACGCCGGGCCCGGCCTATTGGGGACTATGCTGCTTATGGGGGATTATGCTGCGTATTGGGGATTACTATGCTGCCTATGGGGGATTATGCTGCCTATTGGGGCATTTACCTGCCTATTGGGGACTATGTGGCCTATTGGGGACTATGCTGCCTATTGGGACATTTACCTGCCTATTGAGGACATATGCTGCGTATTGGGGACCTATGCTGCCTATTGGGACATTTACCTGCCTATTGGGGACTTATACTGCCTATTGGGGACCTATGCTGCCTATTGGGACATTTACCTGCCTATTGGGGACCTATGCTGCCTATTGGGGACCTATGCTGTCTATTGAGGACATATGCTGCCTATTGGGACCAATGCTGCCTATTGGGACATTTACCTGCCTATTGGGGACTATGCTGCCTATTGGGACCTATGCTGCCTATTGGGGACCTATGCTGCCTATTGAGGACATATGCTGCCTATTGGGGACCAATGCTGCCTATTGGGACATTTACCTGCCTATTGGGGACCAATGCTGCCTATTGGGGACATTTACCTGCCTATTAGGGACTCTCGCACCACACCAGTCTGAGCCTGAGCTAAAAGCGGAGTTGCACCAATATGTGCACTGATGAGGATGAAATAATATGTATTGGCAAGTGATGGGCAGTGCAGGCTGTATGTCTCTGTATGGGCAGTTTTATTGCTGATATATTGTTTTTGTAACTCTGTAAATATGTTGGTATTTTACTAATAGCAATTTGGAATCGGAAATAATGATATCAAGAAAGAGAAAAATTGCTTCACTTGTTACGACTAGCAGTGACAAATATAGAACCGAACATTGACCATCTCATAAGCCAAAAGCAGGCCCATAGTTCCCATTGAAATACCAGTAAGTTTGTTGATTTTTAACTTTAACTTGTTCTTTATTTTAAGTATTGTATTTGTTCCTGTTTTGTTTTGTTTTTTACTTCAAAATAAGAGTGTAGTATATGGTGTATACAGGTCATACACATCGTGTGCGTATATAGAGTGTAGTATATGGTGTATACAGGGTCATACACATCGTGTGCGGTATATAGAGTGTAGTATATGGTGTATACAGGGTCATACACATCGTGTGCGGTATATAGAGTGAATATACACTGCTGTATTATACTTTTCATATACAGGTTATAATTCCTCTTATTCTTTGTATAGAGGTTAGTGTGCCATGTATAATATATGGTATATACAGTCATGGACAAAAGTTTTGAGAATGGCACAAATATTAATTTTTACAAAGTCTACTGCTTCACTTTTTCTAATGGCAATTTGCATATACTCCAGAATGTTATAAAGAGTGATCAGCTTAACAGCAATTACTTGCAAAGTCAATATTTGGCTACAAAATGAACTTTATCCCCCAAAACACATTTCAACATCATTGCAGCAGCTAACCTCTTTTCAGTGATTGCTCCATTAACACAGGTGTGGGTGTTGATGAGGACATGGCTGGAGATCAATCTGTCATGATTAAGTAAGAATGATACCACTGGACACTTTAAAAGGAGGCTGGTGCTTGGCATCATTGTTTCTCTTCTGTTAACCATGGTTATCTCTAAAGAAACACGTGCAGTCATCATTGCAATGCACAAAAATGGCCTAACAGGAAGAGTATCGCAGCTAGAAAGATTGCACCTCAGTCAACAATCTATCGCATCATCAAGAACTTCAAGGAGAGAGGTTCCATTGTTGTCAAAAAGGCTCCAGGGCGCCCAAGAAAGACCAGCAAGCGCCAGGACGTCTCTTAAAAGTGTTTCAGCTGCGGGATCGGGCTACCAGCAGTGCAGAGCTTGCTCAGGAATGGCAGCAGGCAGGTGTGAGTGCATCTGCACGCACTGTGAGGCGGAGACTCTTGGAGCAAGGCCTGGTCTCAAGGAGGGCAGCAAAGAAGCCACTTCTCTCCAGAAAAAACATCATGGACAGACTGATATTCTGCAAAAGGTACAGGCAGTGGACTGCTGAGGACTGGGGTAAAGTTATTTTCTCTGATGAATCCCCTTTTCGATTGTTTGGGACATCAGGAAAACGCCTCATTCGGAGAAGACAAGGTGAGCGCTACCACCAGTCTTGTCTCATGCCAACTGTTAAGCATCCTGAAACCATTCATGTGTGGGGTTGCTTCTCAGCCAAGGGAATCGGCTTTCTCACAGTCTTGCCTAAAAACACAGCCATGAATAAAGAATGATACCAGAATGTCCTCCAAGAGCAACTTCTCCCAACCCTCCAAGAGCAGTTTGGCGATCAACAATGCCTTTTCCAGCATGATGGAGCACCTTGCCATAAAGCAAAGGTGATACCTAAATGGCTCAGGGAACAAAACATAGAGATTTTGGGTCCATGGCCTGGAAACTCCCCAGATCTTAATCCCATTGAGAACTTGTGGTCAATCATCAAGAGACGGGTGGACAAACAAAAACCTAAAAATTCTGACAAAATGAAAGCATTGATTGTGCAAGAATGGACTGCTATCAGTCAGGATTTGGTCCAGAAGTTGATTGAGAGCATGCCAGGGAGAATTGCAGAGGTCCTGAAGAAGAAGGGTCAACACTGCAAATATTGAATTGCTGCATTAACTCATTCTAACTGTCAATATAAGCTTTTGTTACTCATATGTTTGCAATTATTATATTTCTGTCTGTGATAAAAACATCTGTCAAACACACATAAAAACCAGAGGGCAGCAGATCATGTGAAAATATAATATTTGTGTCATTTTCAAAACTTTTGGCCATGACTGTCCAGCGTAGTGTCGCATACACTGCTGTATTATACAATATACAACAGTTCTAATGCTCCATACCTAATATGCAGCATAATGTACAGTGTATATGATGTAACCTGTATAAGATGTGACATTGGCTTGCCCGCCCTAGTTTTGATCTTGGGTACGCCCATGTATGTAATGGTCACTGTGTGGTGAATGTGAGAGGATGGGGGCCGGGTTGGGAATGAAGGGCTGGTGGAGGGAGGACAGGGCAGGGTGCCTTATTATTACAGTGTTTACTATTCTGCACTACATGCACTACATCACATGTGCTGTTTTGGGGGCCGTAAGGGAGGTAGGGGGCTTATTATTCTTACAGCCGGGGTCTTATTGTAAGCCCAGCCTGTGAGTATAACAAGCCCCCCTATAGTAACCACGGCATGAGCCGTGTTATATGTAATACTGTTATAGTAAGTAACTTATTATTATTATAATAAAGTTATTAACGCTCTAGCATCGCTATTCATAGTCCTATAGACAGGTCCCCAGTGGCTTCTCCCCGCCCGCTGACTGACAGGTCTCTGCTATACGCAAACGAAGGATGACACTTGTCAGTCACTGTCAGCGAGCTGAGAGAAGCCGCCGGGGACCTGTCTGTAGGACTAGTGCACAGCGCCGCTCCGTCCCCAGCAGCTATTAGTATGTTTTTCTATGAAACACCGCAGCTTTACAGAGACATTCATACCTGGTGAAATACTACAGCCAGGGCCTGATACACGCTGCGCATAGTTTGAGCAGTGTGTATCTCCTGTCAGGCTCCCTTTAAAGAAGTAGTGCAAGCTTGGGATAACAGTCTGCAGTCAATTTATGTGACTGCAGACTGCCATATCATGACAAAGTGTAGTGCGCCTGCTGCCATGAGTCCGATCAGGTGCGATCAGGTGGTCATGCAAGCACATGTTTGCTACCTGCACGTGCCGACTAGATACGTTTGGCGTCTTTCAATAAAAAAGAATTGAGAGAAGCCGAAAGAGTGTAGTTGACACATGACTGCAAGTTGTATACCTGCGATCACATGACCCCCTGTTCACATCACCGATACTGGGGTCATTATTCCTGTACATGGGGGACTCATGGGCCATTATTACTGTATATGTGGGACTCAGGGGACATTATTACTGTACATGGGGGACTCATAGTCCATTTTTACTGTACATGGAGGGACTCGGGGCGCATTATTAAATGTTAATGTAAGTAGAACTCAGCACTCAAGAGGTATGCAACAAGAATTACATTATATTTACAATCCAATTAATCCAATGTGAATAAAATTTCAGGGGCCCTCATATAGTGTGGGGGCGATTATAAAGCGTGGGAGCTAATGTGGGCGCTATTATATAGAGAGGACTACTGTTGGGGCCATTATACAGTTTGTGAGCTAATGTGAGGCCATTATACAGTATAGGAGCTAATGTGGGGGCCATTATACAGCATAGGAGCTAATGTGGGGCCATTATACAGTGTGAGGACTGCTGTTGGGGCCATTATACAGTGTGAGGACTACTGCTGGGGCCATTATACAGTTTGGGAGCTAATGAGAGTTTCATTATACATCTTGGGGCTTAAATGGGGACTACTGTGAGAGGCCCTGATACAGTGTGGGAGCCAGTATAAAGTATGGGGACTAAGGTGGGGCCATTATACAGTGTGATAGCTAATATGAGCACCATTCTACATTTTAGGGGCCATCATAAAGTGTGAGACTACTGTAGAGGCTAATATAAAGTGTGAGGGCCAATATATAGTAATAGGGCTACTGTGGGAGCCATTAGACAGTGTGGAGGCCATTATATAGTGTGGGTGTTACTGTGGGGGTCATTATATTGTGTTTGAGGGAGCAGAGTGAGCCCATCATACTGTGTATAGGGCAGCTGTGGGCCCCTCATACTGTGCATAGCAGAGCTGTGGACCCACCCTGCTATGTATAGGGCACCTGTGGGCCCTTCGTACTGTGCATAGAGGAGCTATGGACCCATCATACTGGGTATAGGGAAGCTGTGGGCCCATCATACAGATTATATATGAAAACTGTCGGCCCCTCATTCTGTGTATAGAGGAGCTGTATGGGAAATATACTGTGTATAGAGGAGCTGTGGGTCCTTCATACTGTGTATAGGGGAGCTGTACATTTTGGGGACTCGGGACAATGCTAAATGTTAAGTGGGTACTTATTGTTATAGGGGCACTCAGAGTTTTGTAACTGTCAAAGGTGGCGGTATCAGTAGGATGAGGAGTTTACAGGCAGGGAATCGATGGAACAGTGCTGGAAATGTGAGAAATCATATGTGTCTTTGTTGTAATATCTGCAGCCAAGTCCTGGCTGAGAAGTTGTCGTGTCGGTCTGGGTCAGATGGAAAAGACGGGAAAAGTGAACGTTTCCATCAGAAAGAACAACACCTGTAAGCCACTATTTATAACTATACTGTAATCTCCTGTATGTTCTGCCGTAGTGGTATCTAGCACCATATGGCTGTAATAAGTGTTTTTTAATAGAGATTTATTTTCACTAATACCATGGTCATCAGCAGAGGTTCCCTATGCCGACAATTAGGGTGTGCCACTATAGTTGTAAGCAGGGTTACCTGGTTAGGGGCCCACTCAGATGTTTCGCCCCCCCCTGAGCTAAACCCCTAGCTACGCCTCTGGGCTCCCTGCCTGGTTAGAGCCTAGTAGCACCCCTTTTGAAAGTATCACAGCTTGGAAATGCTTTTTGTAGCCAGCCAAGAGTCTTTCAATTTTTGTTTGAGGGATTTTCATTCTGTCTTCCCTGAAAAATTCTTCCTGTTCTGTGGGATTCCTGGGTCGTTTTGCATGCACTGCTGTTCTGCGTTCTAGCCACAGATTTTCAATGATTTTCAAATCAGGGGATCCTGAGGGCCATGGTAAAACCTTCAGTATGTGACATTTGAGGTAGTCTATTGTGGTCTTTGACTCATTATCCATTTGTAGAAGCCTTTCCTTTTCAACCCGTGAAATGTTCCCCATGCGATTGGCTGCAATACAACCCAAAAGCATGATTGATCCACATCCCATGCTTAATGTTTAGTGAGATGTTCTTTTCCTGAAGTTCTGTGCCCTTTTTACTCCATACATACCTTTAACCCTTTCTGCCATCGGACGTACTATCCCATCCATGGTACCTGGGCTCGTATGACCATAGACGGGATAGTACGTCACATGCGATCGGACGCGCTCCCGGGGGGAGCGCGTTCGATCGTGGCCGGGTGTCAGCTGATTATCACAGCTGACACCGGGTACTATGTGCCAGGAGCGGTCACTGACAGCTCCTGGCACATTAACCCCTGGCACACTGCGATCAAACATGATCGCAGTGTACCGGGGGGTACAGGGAAGCATCGCGCAGGGAGGGGGCTCCCTGCGTGGTTCCCTGAACCCTCAGAACAGCGCAATGTGATCGCGCTGTTCTGAGGGCTTCCTCACTGCAGGACCCTGGATCCAAGATGGCCACGGTGTCCTTCGGGGTCTTGTAGAGAGGCGGCTTCCTCAGTGGCTGCTGAGAACAGGCACTGAGAAAGCCTGCTGCAGTGCCTGTGAGATCGCCGATCTGACAAAGTGCTGTGCACAGTGTCAGATCGGCGATCTGACCTTCTACAGTGATGTCCCACCCTGGGACAAAGTAAATAAGTTAAAAAAAAATAAAAATAACGTGTGTAAAAAAATAAATTCTGAAATAAAGAAAAAAAAAATATTCCCCAATAAATTCATTTCTTCATGTAGATAAAAAAAAACAATAAAAGTACACATATTTAGTATCGCCGAGTCCGTAACGACCCGCCCTATAAAACTGTCCCACTAGTTAACCCCTTTAGTGAACCCCTAAAAAAAAACAAAGCAAAAAACAATGCTTTATCATCATACCGCCGAACAAAAAGTGGAATAACACGCGATCAAAAAGACGGATATAAATAAACATGGCACTGCTAAAAACGTCATCTTGTCCCGCAAAAAACAAGCGCCATACAGCATCATAAGCGAAAAAAATAAAAAAGTTATAGCTCAGAATACAGCGATGCAAAAATAATTATTTTTAATATAAAATTGTTTTTATTGTATAAAAGCGCCAAAACATAAAAAAATTATATAAATGAGGTATCGCCATAATCGTACTAACCCGAAGAATAAAACTGCTTTATCAATTTTACCACACGCGAAACGGTATAAACGCCCCCCAAAAGAAATTCATGAATTGCTGATTTTTGTTCAGTTCATTCTAACCTCCCAAAAATCGTAATAAAAAGCGATCAAAAAATGTCACATGCCCAAAAATGGTACCAATAAAAATGTCAATTCGTCCAGCAAAAAATAAGACCTCACATGACTCTGTGGGCCAAAATATGCAAAAATTATAGCTCTCAAAATGTGGTGATGCAAAAACTATTTTTTGCAATAAAAAGCATCTTTTAGTGTGACAGCTGCCAATCATACAAACCCGCTATAAATAGTAAATCAAACCCCCTTTCTCACCCCCTTAGTTAGGGAAAAATAATTAAATTAAAATTTTTTTATTTTTCCATTTTAGGGTTAGGGTTGGGGCTAAAGTTAGAATTCGGGTTAGGGTTGGGATTAGGGTTAGCGGTGTCGTTAGGGTTATGGTTAGGGTTGGGACTAGGGTTAAGGATGTGTTGGGGTTAGGTTGGAGTTAGAATTGGGGGGTTTCCACTGTTTAGACACATCAGGGGCTCTCCAAATGTGTCATGGCGTCTGATCTCAATTCCAGCCAATTCTGAGTTGAAAAAGTCAAAAGGTGCTCCTTCCCTTCTGAGCTCTGCCATGCACCCAAACAGTAGTTTACCCCCACATATGGGGTATCAGCGTACTCAGGAAAAATTGCACAATAACTCTTAGGCCGGCGTCACACACAACCACAAAAAATCGGTCCGTTTTAGACGGTCGATTGTCGGATCAAAATGCAAACATCACACATCCTTCTGGCATCCGATTTTCCTTCAAAGATGCGATTTAGTCGCATGTGTGTGTACCTTGTAACATCCGATTTTCATCCGACTTGCAAGATTTTCTCGCAGGCTTGCAAAACTGACATATAATGGATCCAAAAGAATATATTTCAATCACAAAAAAAAATAGATATATACACATAGAACACATATATATATATTATACATGTCATTGTGACATGTATATATACATATATTTATAGTTCCTAGACTTCTACATACTGTTATAGCCGCTAATTCAATTGCCGGCTTCTGTGAAATCACAGAAGCCGACATGAAATGATACATTGTTTCCACACAGTTAACCATGTCATTTCCTGTATTTTGATATTTGTTTAGAACTTACAATTACATGAGTGTATTTGTGCTAAATTTCAGACATGTAGGGGTTAATTAAAGGTGTAAATTCGTTGACAAAAAAATGCGTGGGCTCCCGCTGTATTTTCTCCACCAGACAGACAAAGCAAGCGAGTGGGGGCAGATAATAATAGCCTAGGGAGGGTACTTTTTTTTGTGCCCCCCTGACTACTAACATCTGCCCCCAGACACCCAGAAAGGGCAAATCTATAATTAGATTCGCCCTTTCTGGCACTTTGCCCGTCTATTCCCATTGCCCTGTAGCGGTGGCGAATGGGTTAATAATCTCACCTTACTGTCACCTTAGTATTGAAAGGTGACCTTAAGGCAGGTTAATAATTGAGAGCTGTCAATTAGACAACTATCAATTATTAATCCTATTGAAGTAAATTAAAAAACACACACATTAATAAAAATTAATTTTAATGAAATAAAAACACATTTTTTTGACCATATTTTATTTTACACTTAATCCGTGCGAAGCCATTGATCTCCTAAAATAAAGAAAAAAAAATAAAAAAACATTATTCTTACCTATTCCGCTGATCTGTCACGTCCCACGCTGTAATCCTTCACAAAGGGTTAACTAGCTTTGAGCCAAGCAGTGCAAGTAATCCTGCATGCTCAGCTCAAAGCTCCTGAATGAATAAGTTCCTCTCCTGGCGACAGGAGAGGATGTGTTTCATGAATGAAGCTTAATTGATTGTGTCCACTTTCCCTTTAGGTCAGGTCACTAAAGTTAAATTGCCAATAAATCAATTAAGCTCCATTCATGAATCTATTCCTCTACTTTCTGTGGTAGAGGAATTATTCATTCAGGGGTTTACAGCTAGGAGACAGAATTATCTCCCTGCTAACTGTAACCTCTTAACCCTTTCTGATGGATTACAGCGTGGGACCTGACTGTACATCGGATTGGTAAGTATAATTTTGCTTTTTTATTTTATTTTTATTACAGGAAATGGTTTTAGCAGGAAAATAAAATATTGTCAAAAACTGTGTGATTATTTAATTAAACTTATTTTTTATTAAACTGTGTGTTTGATTTTTCTTTCATACAATAGGATTAATAATTGATAGTTGTCTAATTGACAGCTCTCAATTATTAACCTGCCTTAAGGTCACCTTTCAATACTAAGGTGACAGTAAGGTGAGATTATTAACCCATTCGCCACCGCTACAGGGCAATGGGAATAGACGGGCAAAGTGCCAGAAAGGGCGAATCTAATTATAGATTTGCCCTTTCTGGGGTGTCTGGGGGCAGATGTTAGTAGCCAGGGGGGGCACAAAAAATGTACCCTCCCTAGGCTGTTATTATCTGCCCCCACTCGCTTTGCTTTGTCTGTCTGGTGGAGAAAATACAGCGGGAGCCCACGCATTTTTTTTCAACGAAATTACACCTTTAATTAACCCCTACATGTCTGAAATTTTGCACAAATACACTCATGTAATTGTAAGTTCTAAACAAATATCAAAATACAGGAAATGACATGGTTAACTGTGTGGAAACAATGTATCATTTCATGTCGGCTTCTGTGATTTCACAGAAGCCGGCAATTGAATGAGCGGCTAATACAGTATGTAGAAGTGTAGAAACTATAAATATATATATATATATATATATATACATGTCACAATGACATATATATATATGTATTCTATATGTGTATATGTATTGATTCGATTCTTTATTAAAGCTGTCAGTGTGATTTTACAGTATAGGCAGGGAATGAATTGCCGGCTTTTCTAAAGGACACCGATGCGATTTCATCGCAAGTCACACAGTGCGGTCCGTTTGTAATCCGATTTTTCATCGCTCCCATAGACTTGCATTGGCGATTGTCGACCGACAATCGGTGACAATCGCAGCATGCTGCGATTGCACACGGACGTTTAAAACGGACCACAAAAAATCTGATACTGGGAGCTGCTCCATAGATTAACATAGGTCCGACTGCAATGCGATTTTTCATTGCATTGCAGTCGTCCGATTCTGTCGCCAGTGTGACGCCGGCCTTAGGGTCTAATTTCTTCTGTTACCCTTGGGAAAAAAAATGGGGGCAAAAATATATTTTTGTAAAAAAAAATGATTTTTTTTTGTTTTTATGGCTGTACGTTATAAACTTCTGTGAAGCACTTGGGGCTTCATAGTGCTCACCATATATCTAGATAAGTTCCTTGGGGGGGTCTATTTTCCAAAATGGGGTCAGTTGTGGGGGGTTTCCACTGTTTAGGCACATCAGGGGCTTCCAAACGCAACATGACGCCCGCAGTCCATTCCATCAAAGTCTGCAATCCAAAACTCACTACTTCCCTTCCAAGCCCCGACGTGTGCCCATACAGTAGTTTCCTCCCACATATGGGGTATCAGCGTACTCAGGACAAATTGGACAACTTTTGGGGTCCAATTTCTCCTGTTACCCTTGGGAAAATAAAAAGTTGGGGACTAAAAGATCATGTTTGTGGAAAAAATATGATTTTTTTATTTTCATGCTCGGGCGTTATAAACTTTAGTGAAACACCTGGGGGTTCAAAGTTCTCACCACACATCTAGATAAGTTCCTTGAGGGGTCTAGTTTCCAAAATGGTGTCATTTGTGGGGGTTTCCACTGCTTAGGCACATCAGGGGCTCTCCAAACACGACATGGCATCCAGCCAATTCTGCGTTGAAAAAGTCAAACGGCGCTCCTTCCCTTCCGAGCTCTGCCATGCACCCAAACAGTGGTTTACCCCCACATATGGGGTATCAGTATACTCAGGACAAATTGCACAATTACTTTTGGGGTCTTGTTACCCTTGGGAAAATAAAAATTGGGGTGAAAAGATCATTTTTGTGGAAAAAATATGATTTTTTAATTTTACGGCTCTACGTTATAAACTTGTGTGAAGCACTTGGGGGTTCAAATTGTTCACCACAGATCTAGATAAGTTCCTTAGGGGACTAGTTTCAAAAATGGGGTCACTTGTGGGGGGTTTCCACTGTTTAGGCAAATCAGGGGCTCTCCAAATGCAACATGGTTCCAATCTCAATCCCAGCCAATTTTGGTTGGAAAAAGTCAAATGGCGCTCCTTCCATTCCGAGCTCTGCCTTGGTTCCCGAGACATATGGGGTATCAGCATACTCAGGACAAATTGGACAACAACTTTTGGGGTCCAATTGCTCCTATTACCCTTGGGAAAATAAAAAATTGTTGACTAAAAGATCATTTTTGTGGGAAAAAAATAGGATTTTTTATTTTCATGCCTGGGCATTATAAACTTCTGTGAAGCACTTTGGGTTCAAAGTGCTCACCACAGATCTAGATTATTTCCTTAGGGGGTCTAATTTCCAAAATGGGGTCACTTATGGGGGGTTTCCACTGCACTGTTTAGGCACATCTGGGGCACTGCAAACGGAACATGAACCCATCAACGACTGCATTCCAAAACGTTATTACTTCCTTTCCAAGCCCTGCCGTGTGCCCAAACAGTTTTTCCCCCCACATGTGGGGTATCAGCGTACTCAGGACAAACTGGACAACAACTTTTGAGGTCCAATTTCCTTGGGAAAAATCAAAAATTTGGGACTAAAAAATCATTTTTGTTTAAAATTGTTTTTTTTTTTTCACACCCAGGCATTATAAACTTTTGTGAAACACTTGGGGGTTCAAAGTGCTCACAACAGATCTAGATAAGTTCCATAGGGGATCTAGTTTCCAAAATAGTGTATTTGTGGGAGGTTTCCACTGTTTAGGCGCATCAGGGGCTCACCAAACGCGACATGGCGTCCAATCTCAATTCCAGCCAATTTTAGTTTGAGAAAGTCAAACGCGCTCTGCCGTGTGCCCAAACAGTGATTTTCCCCCACATATGGGGTATCGGTGTACTCAGGAGAAATTGCACATCAACTTTATCTGTCCATTTTCTCCTTTTACCCTTGTGAAAATAAAAAAAAGTTTGTAAAAGATCATTTTTGTGACTAAAAAGTTAATTGTTCATTTTTTCTTTCCATGTTGCTTCAGCTCCTGTTAAGCACCTGAAGGGTTAATAAACTTCTTGAATGTGGTTTTGAGTACCTTGAGCGGTGCAGTTTTTAAAATTTGTTTCACTTTTGGGTACTTTCTGCCATATAGACCCCTCAAAGTGACTTCAAATGTGAGGTGGTCACTAAAAAAAAATGACTTTGTAAATTTTGTTGTAAAAATGAGAAATCGCTGGTCAACTTTTAACCCTTAGAATTTCCTACCAAAAAAAAATTTTGGTTCCAAAATTGTGCTGATGTAAAGTAGACATGTGGGAAATGTTATTTATTAACTATTTTGTGTGACATTTTTCTGTTTTAAGGGAAGAAAAATTCAAAGTTTGAAAATTGCAAAATTTTCAAAATTTTCGCCATATTTGCGTTTTTTTCAAAAATAAACGCAAGTTATATCGAAGAAATTTTGCCACTAACGTGAAGTACAATATGTCACAAGAAAAAGTTCTCAGAATCGCGAAGATCCGTTGAAGTGTTCCAGAGTTGTAACCTCATAAATCGAAAGTCGTCAGAATTGTAAAAATTGGCCCGGTCATTAACGTGCAAACCACCCTTGGCGGTAGAGGGGTTAATCATTGTGGCCAAAGAGTTCTATTTGAACCTCATCGGTCCACGGGACTTGTTTTCAAAATGCATCAGGCTTGTTTAGATGTTCTTTTGCATACTTCTGACACTGAATTTTATGGTGAGGACGCTGGAGAGGTTTTTTTCTGATGACTCTTCCATGGAAGCCATATCTGTGCAAAGTTCATTTTTTTTTCTCACTCTGCACCCCATCTTGACTGATAAAAACCAGAAATGTAGAAATTTTTGCAAATTTATTAAAAAAGAAAAACTGAAATAGCACATGGTCATAAGTATTCAATAACTATAAGGCCTCTTCCTTCCCTATGACACATCTTCTTGGATTTATAGTAAACTCTGATTTTCTCAGAGCATCCAGAATAGCCAGTGCTTTTGGTAGATGACTACCTCAGTCTGGACTGAAGACAACAATGTCATCAAGTTCATCAAGGTAGGCTGCAGTATACTTCTTATGTGGAGCTAGTATCCAATCCATAGCCCTCTCAAGGGTGGCTGGGGCCCCCTGCAGTCCGAAAGGCATTCTGGTGTATTGAAAGATGTTGAGAAGCCAGTCTTCTCCTTGGCACTCTCGGACATGGGGATCTGCCAGTATCTCTTTTTCAGGTCAAGGGTGTTAATGTACCTTGTGGGTCTAAGTCTCTCAATGAGTTTGTCAACGTGGGGCATTGGACACACATAAAAGTGGACACCTCATTCAGCCTGCGGTAGTCGTTACAAAACCGCCACTCACCGTCGGGCTTCAACCATCCACTTTTTGATTCCTCTATCATGCCAAGGTCTAGCATTCGCTTCACCTCATTTGCTATTACATCACAGCGTGCTTCGGGAATTCTATAGGGCTTAAGGTTCACCCTTATATGCGGCTCCGTCAAAACGTCATGCTCCATACAGTACAGACCAAAAGTTTGGACACACCTTCTCATTTAAAGATTTTCTGTATTTTCATGACTATGAAAATTGTACATTCACACTGAAGGCATCAAATCTATGAATTAACACATGTGGAATTATATACTTAACAAAAAAGTATGTAACAACTGAAATTATGTCATATTCTAAGTTCTTCACATTAGCCACCTTTTGCTTTGATGACTGCTTTGCACATCTCTTGGCATTCTCTTGATGAGCTTCAAGAGGTAGTCACCGGGAATGGTTTTCACTTCACAGGTGTGCCTTGTCAGGTTTAATAAGTGGGATTTCTGGCCTTATAAATGGGGTTGGGACCATCAGTTGTGTTGTGCAGAAGTCTGGTGGATACATGCTGATATTATCCGAGTCACCAGCCTCAGAAATCACAGGTTTACAGCAGCTCAGATTAGAGACCAGGTCAATGCCACACAGAGTTCTAGCAGCAGACACATCTCTACAACAACTGTTAAGAGGAGACTTTGTGCAGCAGGCCTTCATGGTAAAATAGCTGCTAGGAAACCACTGCTAAGGACAGGCAACAAGCAGAAGAGACTGTGCTTTGGTCGGATGTGTCCAAATTTGAGATCTTTGGTTCCAACCACCGTGTCTTTGTGCGACGCAGAAAAGGTGAACGGATGGACTCTACATGCCTGGTTCCCACCGTGAAGCATGGAGGAGGAGGTGTGATGGTGTGGTGGTGCTTTGCTGGTGACACTGTTGGGGATTTATTCAAAATTGAAGGCATACTGAAGCAACATGGCTACCACAGCATCTTGCAGCGGCATGCTATTCCATCTGTTTTGCGTTTAGTTGGACCATCATTTATTTTTCAACAGGACAATGGCCCAAACACACCTCCAGGCTGTGCAAGGGCTATTTGACCAAGAAGGAGAGTGATGGGGTGCTACGCCAGATGACCTGGCCTTCACAGTCACCAGACCTGAACCCAATCGAGATGGTTTGGGGTGAGCTGGACTGCAGAGTGAAGGCAAAAGGGCCAACAAGTGCTAAGCATCTCTGGGAACTCCTTCAAGATTGTTAGAAGACCATTTCCGGTGACTACCTTTAGAAACTCATCAAGAGAATGCCAAGAGTGTGCAAAGCATTCATCAAAGCAAAAGGTGGCTACTTTGAAGAACCTATAATATAAGACATATTTTCAGTTGTTTCACACTTTTTTGTTAAGTATATAATTCCACATGTGTTAATTCATAGTTTTGATGCCTTCAGTGTGAATGTACAATTTTCATAGTCATGAAAATACAGAAAAATCTTTAAATGAGAAGGTGTGCCCAAACTTTTGGTCTGTACTGTATGTCCTGGTAACTCCGAGAACAGGTCATGGTTCGGCTGCAGTTCCTGACACTGTTGCTTCTGGGCCAGCGATAGCGTGTCTGCAATCGTGACATCCTCCACTTTGGCTTTGGGACGAGCTCCCAGGCAAGGAGCTTCTATCGATTCCCACGGCTTGAGCAAGTTCACGTTGTATACTTGGTGAAGCTTCCTTCGTCCTGGCTACTGTACCTTATATTTAACCTCGCCCAGTTTTTCCACCACATCTTATGGGCCTTGCCACTTGGCTAAGAACTTGCTCTCGACCATGGGGATAAGCACCAGCATGCGGTCCTCAGGCTTGAACTGCCTCAGCCTCTCTGGTCGGTTATACACCCTTGCCTGTGCCTGGAGAAGATGCACCTTCACGATAGGCATCACTTTTGCCATTCTCTACTGCAACTTGCCGACGTGCTGTACGATGCTCTGATGGGGCGTGACCTTTGCTCCCCAGCTTTCCTTGGCGATGTCTAGAAGCACTCGCAGATGTCAGTCATACCGGAGCTCGGAAGGAGAGAAGCCAGTAGAGGCTTGAGGAACTTCTCTGATGGAGAATGGTAGAAAAAGAAGCAGATAGTCCCTGTCTCGACCGTCCTTCTCAATGTCCTTCTTGAGCATGGCCCTAAAGGTCTTATTGAAATGCTCTACTAATCCCTCTGTCTGCGGATGGTAGACTAAGGTTCGCAGCTGGGCAATCTGGAGGACCTTACGTAGCTTCTGGATGTATCAAGTCCTTCACTACCCTGACCTCATGGGACTTGGTACCTCAGGCAGTTCCCATGGTCACTCTGACCACAGTGCAGTTTCCTGTAGCCTCTACATGTGTTCCTAGAATGTTGCCCGCATTTGGAACACCAGCTGTGATAGACTGGCTCACTCAACTGTTCTTATAGGTAGACAAAGGAACGCTTCTTGGATTAATCTCCTGCTGGTTTATTCAACCATGGTATAAACCATTGCAGTATTTAACAAAATAAACATGGCCTTTTTGATATAATGGCAAAACAAAAGATGACTTATAGCACAGTCCATATGCCTACAGGATTCACACGCTCAGGATACAGTAAACATCAATTCCCACTGGAACTACCGACTGGCGTCTCCAAAAGCACAACAGAGTAAAAATCACAGTAGCTGTACATTTAACTTCATCAACTACACCCTTGAGGTGGAGATATTGTAAGTGGCCATCCTGCCCATCTCTTACAGCCACTCACAATAAAACCCAACCCTGTCATGGCCGATTAATCCCTGTTAGCGCATAACATGCTAGAGAGAAACTTGTGGGTTTCACATCATGGAAGATATATCGCAAGTGACCCTGTCACACTATATAGACCAGGATGAGCGACATATATATCAGGATGAGGGGGAGGCTTGGTCCAAATCTTGCAACGAGGCCCCTCCGACTCTAGGTACGCCAATGATTATCACCTACCTAACCTGTGGATCAGTGATAACTTGTTTTCATCAAAGAACACCTTTAATACAAACTACCGTAATCCCAGTTATGGTGTATTCACAGTAAATGTGCTGGAGACTCCTGTGTTTTACAGTCGACATTCCACTATTTATTTAGTTTATTTATTTATTTTACTCACTTATATAGCACCATTAATTCCACAGCGCTTATAGATGTAGGGTGGGCCCCTAGAGTCAACTTCTCCTGTGGGCCCCAGACATCCCAGTCCGATTCTGATTGAGACCGCAATTGACTACAATGGAGTTGAGCTGCAATACCAGACAATATGAGTGTACAGGCAAGAGTGACTATGTCCGATAAAACCATGATTGACTACCATGGCTGTTTATTCATTTGTGATCAACAGGACTCACATTTATGACACATCCCGGTGTTGTATCCTCAATCTAAAAAAGTCTAGAACAGCTTTATTTATGATGATGATAATAATGTTGTCATATGCAACAGATCAGAACTTATTATATATGTGTAACAGGAGGACTTTATGCTGACCTGAAAGTAGATGGCGATGTTGTTTAACGTTTCCTTCTTTAATGTATTGTATAAGAATTAGTCTCTCTTCTGTTTTAGTTTCACTTTCGTTTTGTTCCTGTTTGCTGATGCAGTGCTGTAATGTCTGTGCATTATTCCTTCACCTCATGTTCAGAAAAGTAAACGCTTGTTATCCCGTGCAACTTGCTCTGTGTAGTTTCCTCTGCAAACGTGTGGATTCAGAAGCTGTGCAACAGGTTATGGGCCCAGACACCCAGACCCAGGCACCCAGATACAGCGTACCCAGATACAGAGAATCCAGACACCACAGGACACTACAGGCACCGGGAATGCCAGATACCCAGGACACTGGAACACTCAGCAAGACTCTGGTGAATGCAGAAGAATTCTTCAGTGCAAGTCTCCAAACAAGTAAGATAAGTTAAAAATGATGAATAGCACAGAACTAAAACTCACAGTAGCTAAACTGAATGATGAGAACTATCAGCTATGGAAGTTCAAAGTAGAGATGTTATTGTCTAAAGATGATTTATGGGAAGTAATCACTACAGATAGACCTGATGAAGATAATCAGACATGGGATAAGAAAAATAGACAAGCGAGAGCTACCATCAGCTTATTAGTGGATGATGCTCAATTAATACATATAAGAAATGAAGAAACAGCTAAAGGAATGTGGGAAGAATTAAGAAAGCTATATGAGAGATCTAGCTTAAATCACAAGTTATTATTGCTAAGAAAGCTGTACAAGATGAGACTAAATGCAGACAGTGACATGCAGAAGCATATATTCTCAATGATGGAAGTGATATTACAGCTAAGATCTATTGGTGAAGACATTAAAGAAAGTCATATAGCAGCTATATTGTTGTGCAGTTTACCAGATTCATATACAGCTTTAATAAATGCACTAGAGACAAGACCAGAAACTGACATTACATTAGAGCTTGTGAAAACAAGACTCATAGATGAATATCAGAGAAGGAAAGAACAAAGCAATGATTCTTCTTCTGAAAAAGATAATGGAAATGCTCTTAAAGCTACAGAACTTAAAAAACCCTATAATAAAGAGACAAGAGAATGCTTCAGATGTAAGAAAAAAGGTCATTTAAAGAAAGACTGTACTGTATGGAAAGCAGAACAGAAATTACACTATAAAGATAATACACAGAATGTGAAAAACACAATTTCTGATTCATGTGAAAATAATTGGAATGGCACATTTAAAGTAACTGATAAGAAATCATCACTTGGTTGGTTTATTGATTCAGGAGCAACGAGTCATATGACAAGTGACAAGAATTTCTTTACTGATCTTGATTTAAATAAGAAAGTAGCCATTTATCTTGCAGTTGGAAGCAAAATAACCGCAGAAGGTATCGGACAAGGTATGCTAAATTGTTCAAACAAGTTTGGACAAGATTCAAAGATACTTGTACAGTATGTGTTGTATGTTCCAAAATTGGAAGGCAGATTATTATCTGTGAAACGTTTAACAGCAAAAGGACTTACAGTAAAATTCAAAGATAATGAGTGTGCAATTATTGCAGGAAACAAGTTGATAACCAAAGTCAAGGCAGATGAACAATTATATCATTTTGACAAACCAAAGGAACAGATGAAGGTATGTACACATGATCACAAAAACTGTATTCACATGTGGCATAGACGTCTAGGACATAGACACCCGGACAGTATAAGGGAACTACAGAGAAAAGAATTGACAAAAGATTTAAAGATATCAGATTGCTCAATTACCGTAAAATGTGAATGTTGTATAAAATCCAAAGCCACAAGGATATCTATTCCAAAAGAAAGTGAGATGAAAAGCGAAAGACCACTTGATTTGGTGCATACTGATGTATGTGGATCCATGGACGTGACTACATCAGGAGGCAATAGATCCATGTTGACTTTTATAGATGACTACTCAAGATACCCAGTCACATAATTAAGAACAAAAGTGAAGTTTTTGATAAACTTGTAGACTATGTAACAAGATCAAGTAACAAATTTCAAAGGAAGCCAATTGTCATCAGAAGTGATAATAGAGGTGAATTTACAGGTCACAGAATAGAAGACTACTTAAGACAAAATGGAATAGAACATCAGAGAACTGTTCCATACACACCTGAACAAAATGGAGTAGCAGAAAGGAAAAACAGAACTCTAACAGAAATGATGAGATGTATGCTGACAGATTCTAAACTACCAGAGAAATATTGGGGTGAGGCAGCAATGACAGCTACATATCTACAGAACCGACTTTTTTCCAGAAAACTGAAGAAAACTCCATATGAACTGTGGCAAGGTATGAAACCAAGTGTCAATCATTTAAAAGTTTTTGGATGTAAAGTTTTTATATTCATTCCAACAGAAAAACGTTCCAAACTTCAAAACAGATCCATGGAAGGAATATTTGTTGGATATAGTGAAAACTGCAAAGGATATAGAATCCTAGATCCCAAAACAGACAGAGTTACAGTGAGTAACAGTGTAACATTCATTGAAGATTTAAATGAAGACATTATGATTTCAGTTGAAACAAAAAATGAGAAAAACAATAGTGACATAACTGAAGAAATATCTGATGAGAAAGAAGTAGAAATGAATGAAGAACAAAATACTGAAAGTTAAGAATCACAACTACAAACAGATACAGAACCAAGACGTTCAATAAGAGAGAACAAAGGAAAACCACCAAAACGCCTCTCATACAAGGCAAGTACAAGAAAAATGTATGAATCTATCTCTTGGGAAGACATAGCTCGACTTCCAGAAGAAGAAGACTATGATGAAACATTTGCTCTAGTTGTCAAACACACTACAATAAGAACTTTACTTACAGTTGCAGCAATGGAAAAGATGGAACTAAGACATCTGGATGTAAAGACAGCTTTTCTGAATGGAGATTTAACAGAAGACATTTACATGGAACAACCTCCAGGATTCAAAGATGAAAGAAATCCAAACAAAGCTTGCAAACTACAGAAAAGCATATATGGTTTAAAACAAGCAGCTAAAGCGTGGAATGACAAAATCACGGAAGTACTAACAAATGAAAAATTTCAAAGAAGCAAAGCTGATCCATGCTTGTACACAAAAAGGCTGAGTAATAGATGGATTTATGTACTCATATATGTAGATGACATTTTGATTTGTTTTAAACAAGAAAGGGATAAAGAAAACATTCTAAAAATCCTAAAACAAAATTTTGAAATCAAAGACTTGGGAAATGTAAAACAGTACCTAGGAATACAGATAGAAAGACAAGAAGTACTGTGGTTAAGACAATTGTTGACAGAATTAAGACAATCACACTTGGAACCAACAAAACTCAAAGAGGACCAAGGAGTCTTAAAGTTGGAGTATTGCCCTACTGAAGAAATGACAGCGGACATTTTCACAAAGGCGTTGAATGCTGATAAACATCAGAGACTAATAAAAAGTTGGGTTTGATTGAATAAGTCCTTACTGTTGAGAAAGGGTGTTGTCATATGCAACAGATCAGAACTTATTATATATGTTGTGAGACAGTGAAGGGGTGTGTGCTGGACGGCGTGTATATCTCGCCCAGGTTTCTTAGCTGGGGCGCATAAAATAGGTTGTCAGTGCGGTGTTCATTCCATTCCTATCTGGGACAGGTTTGCAGTGCAACCCGGAGTGAACACAGCTGCTTAATTAGGCAGCCATAAGTACCTGCTTGAGAAGTTCAGAGGAGGCTCTCAGTCTGGATCTGACTACAGACAACGTTGGAGTCTCATATGAACCTCACGCTGGTAACTACAGATTATATGTGTTATTTTGGGGCCCAGGCTGGTAGAGTCTGGACCCGGACAGAAAGGGAAATTATCTATGTGAAGTGAGTGGCCAGACAGGCCCAGGATTTATGTTTATGATTTGGTTTTGATTACATCATGTTACTGTGGACTTTAATAAAGCTGGTTGCGGCCAGTTTTTAAGAGAACTGCTGTCTGTGAATGGACTCTTTATGCCACTCCGTCTTCCCAAGACGGCGATTCCCGAGCTATATCCCCTGAAAAGCTTACAGTTGGTGGAGAATGCGGGAACGATCCCGCTACCTCTCGCATTGTGGCTAAAGACAGCAGTCTTAAAGAGACAGTAGCCCTAATAGACTTTGAAAAAAAAAAAAAAAAAAGAGGTATCTGCACAGCAAGGCTGAACTTTCTGTGGGAAAAACTGCGGAGTGTATATGTCGTGGGTGAAGGCTGTCAGCCAGCCCAAGGTATCCGGCAGTATGGAGGAGCTCGTTAAGCAGCTGGCCCAGCAACATCAGCAGGCCATGCAGCAACAACATCGGCAGGCCATGCAGCAGCAACAGCAGAGCATGCAGCAACATCATCAGCAGGCCATGCAGCAGCAACAGCAGAGCATGCAGCAGGCCATACACCTACAGGCCCAGCAGAGCCAGCAGCAACAGCAGGAGGCCAACCGGTTATTGCTAGAGCAGCTTGCAGAACTAAAAAAACCTCTTAGCACCTCGTCTCCGAAGGAAGACGCCGGGTCACCGGCATTATCCGCTGTAAAGAAGGCGGTAAAACAGACCCTGCAGAAGATGACGCCTCACGACGATGTGGAGGCATATCTGGCTGTATTTGAGAGACTGGTAGAGAAGGAGAATCTGCCACAATCTGAATGGGCTATGGTGGTCGCACCCTATCTGACTGGGGAACCCCAAAAAGCCTATTTTGACCTCAGCGAGCAGGACAGCAAAAACTATACTAAGTTGAAAGCGGAGATTCTTGCCCGCCTGGGTGTGACAAGGGCAGTCCGTGCCAGGAGAGTCCATAACTGGAGATACAGGCGAGACAAGCCTGCTCGATCACAAATGTATGACTTGATTTCGTTAGTAAAGAAGTGGTTAGAACCTGACGTCAGCACCCCTGCCCAAATGGTCGAAAAGGTAGTGCTGGACCGGTACATCTGGGCCCTTCCTCCTGAGGTACAGCTCTGGGTCGGACAGGGAGACCCCAAAGATGCCGATCAACTGGTCAGCTTGATAGAAAGATATTTCGCCACCAAAGATTATCTACGTGACCAGCTGTCCGAGCGATCATCGGTTCGGAGTACCGGCCTCCGTCATCTCCCGGTAAGAGAGTTCCAGCTGTGGGGGCAAGGGGGACTGTTGATAGTTCAGGTCAGCCCGAGGGGACATGGGGGAGCGGAAGAGTGATACTTCCCTGGCAGGAGACCCCAGGCCTAGAAAGGGCTACCCGTCTGAACACTCCAACCTGAGACAGTGTTGGAGATGCCGTGAACAAGGTCATATTTCAGCCAACTGTCCACTAGTGGGGGAACCTATGGACTGTGACGCTGGACAGTCCCTTTCTTTCCTCGCGGAACCCGCGTGCGTCGCTACCCCAGTCGAGGAGACTGGCCCCCAGCTGTCTCAGGTGGTTGTAAATGGCTGTCCAGTACAGGCCCTCCTGGACTCAGGGAGTCGAGTGACTCTGGTACATGCCAGCTTGGCTATTGGGGACTGCATCCCGATAAACACCTGAGCGTGGTATGCATACATGGAGACATCAAAGTCTACCCGGTAACTTCCGTGGACTTCGTCACAGAACTCGGGGAGATCTCGTATGAAGTAGGGGTAGTGAAGAACCTGATGCATCCCGCCATATTGGGTCGTGACTTTCCCCTGTTTTGGGATCTTTGGAGAAAAAAACGGTTCTATGGGACAGTGTGATGAAGCTCCTACTGAGATTACGCGGTCCAGAGGGGTGGAACACAATGATAGGGGGCCCTTAAACTTATGTGATAATGGTGATAATGAAAATAATGATAATGGTGACCATGATAATGATGCTGATCATGTTGTTGATACGGATGAAAATGAATTTCCATTGCAGGTGATGTTGGGGGAGGGGGATGACGGTTCTCTAGAACAGAATGTCCCTGACCTACCGGTGTCCCGTGGCAATTTTGGGAGTGAACAGTTGCGAGACCCCACTCTTAAACATGCTAGGGAAAATATAACTGTTCTGAATGAGATCCCACAAGAGCCCGGCTCGGAGGAAAAATTTCCCCATTTTGCCATGAACAATGACCTGCTATACCGGGTCACTAAAGTAAAGGGAGAGGCCGTGATGTCAGCTCCTAGTACCCAAGCCATATAGAAGTATGGTGTTAGGTTTATCCCATAACCACGTGCTGGGTGGGCACCTGGGAATGGACAAGACCCAAGAAAGAATCCTCCAGAGGTTTTATTGGCCAGGGGTTTATCGGGATGTGGAGGATTATTGTAAAACCTGCCCCACGTGTCAGATAAATGCTCCGGTGTCTCACTTTCGCAGTCCCTTGGTCCCGCTGCCGGTTATAGAAATACCATTTGAAAGGGTAGCGATGGACTTGGTAGGTCCTATTGTAAAATCAGCCAGGGGACACCAATACATCCTAGTGGTACTTGATTATGCAACCCGGTACCCCGAGGCTGTCCCTTTAAGAAATATGGCATCTAAAAATATTGCACGGGAGCTCTTTCATATGTTTTCTAGGACGGGAATCCCTAAAGAGATCCTCACGGACCAAGGCACCCCTTTTATGTCTAAAGTGATGAAGGAACTGTGTAAGTTGCTTAAAATCTCGCACATTCGGACATCCGTGTATCATCCCCAGACGGATGGGCTGGTTGAACGTTTTAATAAAACATTAAAACACATGTTAAAAAAAGCAGTAGAGAAAGATGGGCGGGACTGGGACTACCTGTTACCCTACTTAATGTTTTCGGTCAGAGAGGTTCCCCAGGCCTCTACGGGGTTCTCTCCCTTTGAGTTGGTATATGGGCGGCACCCGCGGGGCTTGCTAGACATAGCCAAGGAAGTTTGGGAAACCGAGACAACTCCATACAAGAGTGTTATAGAGCATATTGCCCAAATGCAAGAGAGGATGGCTAAAATTATGCCATTAGTTAAGAATCATCTGCAGAGAGCCCAAGAAGCTCAAAGCAGAGTATATAATCGGACAGCAAAAATTAGGACTTTTAACCCCGGGGATCGAGTCCTAATCCTAATTCCCACCGTGGAAAGTAAATTTTTAGCCAAATGGCATGGTCCATATGAGATAGTACAAAGTGAGCGAGGTTACTTACAAAGTACACCAACCCGGGAGACGCAAGCCCTACCAGGTGTATCATATCAATCTGATCAAGCCCTGGAGGGACAGAGAGTCGTTGTTGGCCTCGGGTGAAGTAGAGAAAGGGGTAAAACCATCTCTACCTCCTGTGACCATTGGTGAGACATTGTCCGTGCACCAAAAACAGGAAGTATGGGAGTTTCTGCAGAAAAATCGGCAGAGGTTTTCTGACTTGCCCGGCCGGACTTCTCTCGTAAAACACCATGTCGAGACTGAGCCCGGTACTAAGGTCAAAATAAAACCGTACAGAATTCCAGAAGCCCGCAGAAAGATAGTCTCTACTGAAATCAAACGCATGCTAGACCTCGGGGTCATTGAGGAAGCCCAAAGCGAGTGGTGTAGCCCGATTGTTCTGATCCCAAAACCTAATGGAACCTGGAGGTTCTGTAATGATTTCAGAAAGTTGAACGAAGTGTCAAAGTTTGACGCATACCCGATGCCACGGGTAGATGAGCTAATCGAGAGGTTAGGGGGTGCCCGTTATATTACAACTCTCGATCTGACAAAAGGGTACTGGCAGATACCCCTATCTGAGGAGGCAAAAGAAAAAACGGCCTTTGCAACCCCGGAAGGTTTGTTTCAGTATCTGGTGATGCCATTCGGGTTGCATGGAGCCCAGCTACCTTTCAGAGGCTTATGGACCAGATCCTACGCCCGCATCAAGCCTATGCAGCTGCCTACCTGGATGATGTGGTAATTTTCAGTTCTGATTGGGAGAGCCACCTCGCTAAGGTACAAGCCGTCTTAGACTCGATAGGCGGAGCTGGGCTGAACATAAACCCAGAGAAATGTGCAATTGGCCTAGAAGAGGCCAAGTACTTGGGCTATGTGATTGGCAGAGGGCTGATCAAGCCACAAATCGATAAAGTAGAGGCAATTCGAAACTGGCCTGTACCCCTCACAAAACGACAGGTCAAAGCATTTTTGGGCATCACTGGGTACTATCGCAGATTCGTACCAAATTATGCCTCCATTGCTGCCCCATTGACTGATCTGACAAAAGGGGGGAAGTCCAAAATGATAAATTGGAATCCGGAGGCAGAAAAAGCATTTCTGTCGTTGAAAATGGCTTTGTGTCAAAGACCAGTTCTGGTCACCCCTAATTTCAGGGAAGAGTTTCTTGTTCAAACTGATGCCTCTAATGTGGGGTTAGGGGCGGTGTTATCACAGGTCGTGAAGGGTGAAGAACACCCAGTCCTGTATCTAAGTCGAAAAATGACACCGGCTGAACAAAATTATGCCATTGTGGAGCGAGAGTGCCTCGCAATCAAATGGGCGCTGGACTCCCTACGGTATTACCTCTTGGGTAGGAGATTTAAATTGCAATCAGACCATGCTCCTCTGGCATGGATGAAGCAGAACAAGGAAAGGAATGCCAGGGTGACAAGGTGGTTCCTTTCACTTCAAGAGTTCAATTTCTCGGTTGAGCATAGACCTGGGAAATTACAGGGTAATGCTGATGCCTTGTCCAGAGTTCACTGTCTCTTCGGAGTTTCTGACCAGTCCTCCGGTCTGGAGAAGAGGGGGGGGATATGTGAGACAGTGAAGGGGTGTGTGCTGGACGGCGTGTATATCTCGCCCAGGTTTCTTAGCTGGGGCGCATAAAATAGGTTGTCAGTGCGGTGTTCATTCCATTCCTATCTGGGACAGGTTTGCAGTGCAACCCGGAGTGAACACAGCTGCTTAATTAGGCAGCCATAAGTACCTGCTTGAGAAGTTCAGAGGAGGCTCTCAGTCTGGATCTGACTACAGACAACGTTGGAGTCTCATATGAACCTCACGCTGGTAACTACAGATTATATGTGTTATTTTGGGGCCCAGGCTGGTAGAGTCTGGACCCGGACAGAAAGGGAAATTATCTATGTGAAGTGAGTGGCCAGACAGGCCCAGGATTTATGTTTATGATTTGGTTTTGATTACATCATGTTACTGTGGACTTTAATAAAGCTGGTTGCGGCCAGTTTTTAAGAGAACTGTTGTCTGTGAATGGACTCTTTATGCCACTCCGTCTTCCCAAGACGGCGATTCCCGAGCTATATCCCTGAAAAGCTTACAATGTGTAACAGGAGGACTTTATGCTGACCTGAAAGTAGATGGCGATGTTGTGTAACGTTTCCTTCTTTAATGTATTGTATAAGAATTAGTCTCTCTTCTGTTTTAGTTTCACTTTCGTTTTGACCCTGTTTGCTGATGCAATGCTGTAATGTCTGCATTATTCCTTCACCTCATGTTCAGAGAAGTAAACGCTTGTTATCCCGTGCAACTTGCTCTGTGAAGTTTCCTCTGCAAAGGTGTGCAACAAATAATAATAATTATTATAATCTTTAGCCAGTGCAAACATATTGCTCAGCACTTTAGAATAGGAGAAATAAGAAAAATGTGAACATTTATTATAGTGATAGTGAAAAAAATTGAAACATTTATAAGTGCATGGGGCTGAGGTGCACATGTGAATGAACCACTATGCCTATATTAACGCGGAAGGGGACGCATTGCTTTATTGCTTGTCCCCATCCCTCTTTCTGATGATTATCCGGGGTACTGGTAAACATTAAAGGTGTTATCTGGCCTCAGGTTACAGGATTGCAGTCACTCTATGTGACTGCAGACTTGTGAATTTTCAAACTTCGCATTGCGTGCTGTGAATATTTTCTGGTGCCGGGAATGTGCCAACTAGATGGTCGAGGCCTCGCTCATTGTAATTGTATTGAGCGAGGCTGGGCTCGTCTATTCAGAATGTGGCTGGAAGCATGCAAATCTCATGACTGCATGATGCAAGGATTCGCAAGTCTGCAGTCACATTGAGAGACTACATACTTGTAGCCTGAGGGTGGACAACACCTTTAATAGCCTATCCTAAAACTGGATTATCAATGTTTTTAGTTCTAAAAAGCTCTAATCCAGCTGTTTTTGCGTTGAGAAACCACATTTAAATCTTTACTCCCACGGTGCAGTTTTGGTGCGATATTTGGATGTGTTTTTCTTGGTTATGCCAAGATGTCCCCTTTAGATTCTCCAAGTAGGATCTAATCTCGGACGAATGTACCTACTAGCTTTTACTCGCTGAGGCATATTGATAATAATATAAGGAGCCCTATAAAAAGCTGAAAGTAAATTAACGGGATTGAGGTTAATTAACACTGGTGCAAACTAAAAATTGAGCAGTTTGTTCGTTGCGACCAATCAAATTCCATCTCTTTTTTTTTTTAGAGAAGGACTCTTTAAAAATAGAAGATAAAATCTGATAATTTGCTATAAGCGTCTTTGATAAATCTCTGCTATTGTGTTTAGGATGAAGATTTAACTGCTTGAAGGCCAGCACCATATACCTTATTTTATTTCATAGCAGAACACATTGTAACACACAGACTTATTTACCATACGAGAACACATATGGTTCTCCTCTTTTTCTTCTCGGCATACATTACTGCTGCTGTAATATTCACTTTGGTGGTCACAGCAATCTATTCTGACATGCCTGTGTACAGTTTTCCTTTTTTTTTCTTGCACCGAACCTCTTATTAGAGATAAGCAAAGACTGGCTTCACATTTTCACTCTCCATATTTATACCTTTCCGCTCCCTCTAGTTACATATGCACAAACTAGTCAATTTGTCTTAAGCAAAGTGCGATGTCAATGCTGGTTAGGAACGAAGAATTACAGCCTTTGTGGGCGCGGGAGTCCCAGGGGTGGTATTAGGGGCTTGAAATGGCGTTCCATGTCCTAGCCCTTATTGCAGTTCTGTGATATGGTAATATTTATTATATATTTATTAAGGAGATCCTAAGGTATAAGGCTGCTTCATTACTTTGAAATATTGGCTTAAGCACTCTTTAACAATATCCCTAACGAATACAATGCGATGTGCTCCCATAAAACTCATTCGAGTGTGAAGGCACAAACCCCATGACACACAATGTGTAGCCAAAAAACACCAGTCCCCAACCATTCCTGCACACACAGATGTAGCTTTATGTCTTCGGTCCCACACTCCCATTTCATGTGTAGAGACAAGTTGGAATGTTTTGGGGTATAACAGTATCTGCTAAAGATTTGTGCTTTTCTCTGATCCATGGAACATATAGAGCCGAGTCTACCCCAGCTGTACAATAGGCAACGATGTTTCCAAGCCCTGGCTAAAGTGGCCACCTGGCATTACATACACGTGGCCCGTCAGACAATCCAGGTTTTATATCCTCTGCTAAAATACTCTGGGGAAGCCGACTACTGCAATATTCTAGTGTAATTGATCTGACCTGGAAATGTCCCTCGTAACGTGTCATGTGTAAGATCTGCTGCTGCTGATGTCTGATGAGAAAACAGTTCGATACAACACAGAAAATCACTTAAACCTGTATATTCTTCATATTTATCGTCGTACACCATGTCATTCTTCTTTAACTGCCTAAGCTTACACTGTGATCAGTTCCCTGACTCCTGTAGAATGTGCTATTTGCCAAATTATTTCTAGTAGAGATGAGCAAATCTTTTGAAATTCTTATTTTCAAGCCTCTGCAATTTTTTCCCAAACATTAGATTACATGCGAAGCCCTTTCACACAAGCAGCCTTAGTAATGTCAAAGTTCCCTCCACATATATGGCTAAATATATAGTAAATGAATGGCAGCTGTTCTTCACTTCTGTGCTGCCACACACTATCAGTAGAATTTTTCTACTGTTTTATGTTTTTTTCTCCATATACCTATTATGTAACTGTGAGTTGTGACGCCCTTTCACTATCCAGATTCACACCAACAAGACTGCTGTATTGCCTATCTTTGCTGGCTGAAGGCTATGATAATCACACCTAATTGACTGAGCTATATCATGTCATGTGATAGCTGCAAAGCATTATGGGGAAGTCCGCATGGCCACGCCGGAGGTCATGTGAGCCTTTGGTGAAATTGACTGGGTCCAGCGGATTCCTAAAAAAATTTCCACAAATTTGATTTGCATTGAATCAATTCACTCATCTCTAATTTCTGGGTTCTTAATTGTTTTTTTTTTTATATATTTGCATTAAGTTTTGTTTTATCAATTACTGCTGTGTTGAGGGTTGATATTAGCTTAAAGAGAACCTGTCAGCAGAATTTTACTAAGCAAAGTACAGACAGTGCCATATTGGCGCTGTCATACTGATTAAAATGATACCTTAGGTGAACACATTTTTTTGTAGATTTTCTTTAATCTTTGTTTGGTTTCCTTGTATTCAGACCTTTGTGCTTTGGGGCGGACCTGTGGGCTAGCCTTTGGTTAGGGTCTTTAGCTTTGTTCCATCCCCTCCGCTGTCTCTGGGTGTTTCTTCTTCTTTATTTAAAATTGCTCTCCGTTGCCATCCTTGACGCGAGCAATGCTTTCGCAGATTGATCTAATAGAGGGCTTCAGTAAAATGGTGCTGCTGGCACTGAGCAATCTACACATGCAGAGCTGCCGGTGCCATTTTCCTGAAGACCTTCAAGGGCTTAATCTAAGTAAGAGCCTCCCACGGCTTGGACGGCGCCAGCGCGAAATTTTAAATAATGTAGAAGAAGAGACACCTGTC
>JARQOD010000002.1:106446718-106500900 GCA_033576555.1 Oophaga sylvatica
GGCCTGTACCCCTCACAAACGACAGGTCAAAGCATTTTGGGCATCACTGGGTACTATCGCAGATTCGTACCAAATTATGCCTCCATTGCTGCCCCATTGACTGATCTGACAAAAGGGGGAAGTCCAAAATGATAAATTGGAATCCGGAGGCAGAAAAAGCATTTCTGTCGTTTGAAAATGGCTTTGTGTCAAAGACCAGTTCTGGTCACCCCTAATTTCAGGGAAGAGTTTCTTGTTCAAACTGATGCCTCTAATGTGGGGTTAGGGCGTGTTATCACAGGTCGTGAAGGGTGAAGAACACCCAGTCCTGTATCTAAGTCGAAAAATGACACCGGCTGAACAAAATTAGCCATTGTGGAGCGAGAGTGCCTCGCAATCAAATGGCGCTGGACTCCCTACGGTATTACCTCTTGGGTAGGAGATTTAAATTGCAATCAGACCATGCTCCTCTGGCATGGATGAAGCAGAACAAGGAAAGGAATGCCAGGGTGACAAGGTGGTCCTTTCACTTCAAGAGTTCAATTTCTCGGTTGAGCATAGACCTGGGAAATTACAGGGTAATGCTGATGCCTTGTCCAGAGTTCACTGTCTCTTCGGAGTTTCTGACCAGTCCTCCGGTCTGGAGAAGAGGGTGGGGATATGTGAGACAGTGAAGGGGTGTGTGCTGGACGGCGTGTATATCTCGCCCAGGTTTCTTAGCTGGGGCGCATAAAATAGGTTGTCAGTGCGGTGTTCATTCCATTCCTATCTGGGACAGGTTTGCAGTGCAACCCGGAGTGAACACAGCTGCTTAATTAGGCAGCCATAAGTACCTGCTTGAGAAGTTCAGAGGAGGCTCTCAGTCTGGATCTGACTACAGACAACGTTGGAGTCTCATATGAACCTCACGCTGGTAACTACAGATTATATGTGTTTTTTGGGGCCCAGGCTGGTAGAGTCTGGACCCGGACAGAAAGGGAAATTATCTATGTGAAGTGAGTGGCCAGACAGGCCCAGGATTTATGTTTATGATTTGGTTTTGATTACATCATGTTACTGTGGACTTTAATAAAGCTGGTTGCGGCCAGTTTTTAAGAGAACTGTTGTCTGTGAATGGACTCTTTATGCCACTCCGTCTTCCCAAGACGGCGATTCCCGAGCTATATCCCCTGAAAAGCTTACAATGTGTAACAGGAGGACTTTATGCTGACCTGAAAGTAGATGGCGATGTTGTGTAACGTTTCCTTCTTTAATGTATTGTATAAGAATTAGTCTCTCTTCTGTTTTAGTTTCACTTTCGTTTTGACCCTGTTTGCTGATGCAATGCTGTAATGTCTGCATTATTCCTTCACCTCATGTTCAGAGAAGTAAACGCTTGTTATCCCGTGCAACTTGCTCTGTGAAGTTTCCTCTGCAAAGGTGTGCAACAAATAATAATAATTATTATAATCTTTAGCCAGTGCAAACATATTGCTCAGCACTTTAGAATAGGAGAAATAAGAAAAATGTGAACATTTATTATAGTGATAGTGAAAAAAATTGAAACATTTATAAGTGCATGGGGCTGAGGTGCACATGTGAATGAACCACTATGCCTATATTAACGCGGAAGGGGACGCATTGCTTTATTGCTTGTCCCCATCCCTCTTTCTGATGATTATCCGGGGTACTGGTAAACATTAAAGGTGTTATCTGGCCTCAGGTTACAGGATTGCAGTCACTCTATGTGACTGCAGACTTGTGAATTTTCAAACTTCGCATTGCGTGCTGTGAATATTTTCTGGTGCCGGGAATGTGCCAACTAGATGGTCGAGGCCTCGCTCATTGTAATTGTATTGAGCGAGGCTGGGCTCGTCTATTCAGAATGTGGCTGGAAGCATGCAAATCTCATGACTGCATGATGCAAGGATTCGCAAGTCTGCAGTCACATTGAGAGACTACATACTTGTAGCCTGAGGGTGGACAACACCTTTAATAGCCTATCCTAAAACTGGATTATCAATGTTTTTAGTTCTAAAAAGCTCTAATCCAGCTGTTTTTGCGTTGAGAAACCACATTTAAATCTTTACTCCCACGGTGCAGTTTTGGTGCGATATTTGGATGTGTTTTTCTTGGTTATGCCAAGATGTCCCCTTTAGATTCTCCAAGTAGGATCTAATCTCGGACGAATGTACCTACTAGCTTTTACTCGCTGAGGCATATTGATAATAATATAAGGAGCCCTATAAAAAGCTGAAAGTAAATTAACGGGATTGAGGTTAATTAACACTGGTGCAAACTAAAAATTGAGCAGTTTGTTCGTTGCGACCAATCAAATTCCATCTCTTTTTTTTTTAGAGAAGGACTCTTTAAAAATAGAAGATAAAATCTGATAATTTGCTATAAGCGTCTTTGATAAATCTCTGCTATTGTGTTTAGGATGAAGATTTAACTGCTTGAAGGCCAGCACCATATACCTTATTTTATTTCATAGCAGAACACATTGTAACACACAGACTTATTTACCATACGAGAAACACATATGGTTCTCCTCTTTTTCTTCTCGGCATACATTACTGCTGCTGTAATATTCACTTTGGTGGTCACAGCAATCTATTCTGACATGCCTGTGTACAGTTTTCCTTTTTTTTTCTTGCACCGAACCTCTTATTAGAGATAAGCAAAGACTGGCTTCACATTTTCACTCTCCATATTTATACCTTTCCGCTCCCTCTAGTTACATATGCACAAACTAGTCAATTTGTCTTAAGCAAAGTGCGATGTCAATGCTGGTTAGGAACGAAGAATTACAGCCTTTGTGGGCGCGGGAGTCCCAGGGGTGGTATTAGGGGCTTGAAATGGCGTTCCATGTCCTAGCCCTTATTGCAGTTCTGTGATATGGTAATATTTATTATATATTTATTAAGGAGATCCTAAGGTATAAGGCTGCTTCATTACTTTGAAATATTGGTTTAAGCACTCTTTAACAATATCCCTAACGAATACAATGCGATGTGCTCCCATAAAACTCATTCGAGTGTGAAGGCACAAACCCCATGACACACAATGTGTAGCCAAAAACACACCAGTCCCCAACCATTCCTGCACACACAGATGTAGCTTTATGTCTTCGGTCCCACACTCCCATTTCATGTGTAGAGACAAGTTGGAATGTTTTGGGGTATAACAGTATCTGCTAAAGATTTGTGCTTTTCTCTGATCCATGGAACATATAGAGCCGAGTCTACCCCAGCTGTACAATAGGCAACGATGTTTCCAAGCCCTGGCTAAAGTGGCCACCTGGCATTACATACACGTGGCCCGTCAGACAATCCAGGTTTTATATCCTCTGCTAAAATACTCTGGGGAAGCCGACTACTGCAATATTCTAGTGTAATTGATCTGACCTGGAAATGTCCCTCGTAACGTGTCATGTGTAAGATCTGCTGCTGCTGATGTCTGATGAGAAAACAGTTCGATACAACACAGAAAATCACTTAAACCTGTATATTCTTCATATTTATCGTCGTACACCATGTCATTCTTCTTTAACTGCCTAAGCTTACACTGTGATCAGTTCCCTGACTCCTGTAGAATGTGCTATTTGCCAAATTATTTCTAGTAGAGATGAGCAAATCTTTTGAAATTCTTATTTTCAAGCCTCTGCAATTTTTTCCCAAACATTAGATTACATGCGAAGCCCTTTCACACAAGCAGCCTTAGTAATGTCAAAGTTCCCTCCACATATATGGCTAAATATATAGTAAATGAATGGCAGCTGTTCTTCACTTCTGTGCTGCCACACACTATCAGTAGAATTTTTCTACTGTTTTATGTTTTTTTCTCCATATACCTATTATGTAACTGTGAGTTGTGACGCCCTTTCACTATCCAGATTCACACCAACAAGACTGCTGTATTGCCTATCTTTGCTGGCTGAAGGCTATGATAATCACACCTAATTGACTGAGCTATATCATGTCATGTGATAGCTGCAAAGCATTATGGGGAAGTCCGCATGGCCACGCCGGAGGTCATGTGAGCCTTTGGTGAAATTGACTGGGTCCAGCGGATTCCTAAAAAAATTTCCACAAATTTGATTTGCATTGAATCAATTCACTCATCTCTAATTTCTGGGTTCTTAATTGTTTTTTTTTTATATATTTGCATTAAGTTTTGTTTTATCAATTACTGCTGTGTTGAGGGTTGATATTAGCTTAAAGAGAACCTGTCAGCAGAATTTTACTAAGCAAAGTACAGACAGTGCCATATTGGCGCTGTCATACTGATTAAAATGATACCTTAGGTGAACACATTTTTTTTGTAGATTTTCTTTAATCTTTGTTTGGTTTCCTTGTATTCAGACCTTTGTGCTTTGGGGCGGACCTGTGGGCTAGCCTTTGGTTAGGGTCTTTAGCTTTGTTCCATCCCCTCCGCTGTCTCTGGGTGTTTCTTCTTCTTCTTTATTTAAAATTGCTCTCCGTTGCCATCCTTGACGCGAGCAATGCTTTTGCAGATTGATCTAATAGAGGGCTTCAGTAAAATGGTGCTGCTGGCACTGAGCAATCTACACATGCAGAGCTGCCGGTGCCATTTTCCTGAAGACCTTCAAGGGCTTAATCTAAGTAAGAGCCTCCCACGGCTTGGACGGCGCCAGCGCGAAATTTTAAATAATGTAGAAGAAGAGACACCTGTCATGGGTGCATCGCCACGAAGATCGTCGCGATTGCACATTCTGACTTCTCACAGCTGAGCTTCTGTTTCTTTGTTTTTGGTAATGTGAGAGTTAATTTTTCCTAGCTCTTTGCTAAGGCTAGGTGCAGCCTCGCCCGGCTGCTTTTGATTATGTTCTAATTAGTTTCCTTCATATACCTGCCAGTCTGGGTGTTAGACGCCGGTGAAAGCATTCATGTAGTTCAGCAGACTGGATCGGTTCTGAGAATATTTAAGCTAAGAGTTCATTAGGTGTTTTTACTCTTATAGCTTATAGTTAATCTCTGAGACCTTAGGTGTTCCTACTGTGTGTGAGTGTTGTATGTAAGACTTTATTTACTTTATTCCTTCTCTTTCTTGTATGTCTTTCTGTTCATTATCCGTTACCTGTTCATTCCCTTTGGTGGTATTCAGGGTCCTTCTTAGGACTAGAATACAGTTGGCAGGGATTGATAGGAGACAGGGTTTACGCTGGTGGCCTGGACCTCTGTACCTTTAACAGTACCTCCAGGTTGAGGGATTAGTTAGGACCCCAGTTCAGGGTCAGCTTAGACCCCGGTCACCCTCTAGCCGGAGACAGCGTATAACGGATTCCGTTTTGACCCAGTGGACATTCTGTCAGGTAAATCCATGTTATAATATATCTATGCGCATGTTATATAGTATGTTGCCCTTTTTGATATAGATTACAGACATCTCATATATATATCTGCTATACAGCGTGACATTTTCACCGGCCCAAACTAAAGATTCTCCCCAGCTGTCATGGATCCAGTAGCCCAGCTGGCCCGACAGTTGCAGGGGTTGTCCATGGAATTAGCAGACATTAAGTCCAAGGTTTTGTCCCTCCCAGAGCAAACCAGATCTGAACCTAAGGTTGCTCTCCCGGACAGGTTCACTGGTGGTCGGGACAAATTTTTTACTTTCCGGGAGGCATGTAAATTGTACTTTCGGCTGCGGCCTCGGTCATCTGGGAGTGAAGAGCAGAGGGTGGGAATTGTTATCTCGCTCTTACAAGGGGACCCTCAATCTTGGGCGTTCTCTATTCCTCCAGGCTCCCCAGATCTCCAGTCAGTGGATCGATTTTTTACTGCCCTGGGTCTGGTATATGATGATCCGGATCGAGTTTCCCTTGCTGAAACAAGGTTACGTAAAATACGGCAAGGAAATCGTCCAGCGGAGGAATATTCTTCTGAGTTCCGTAGATGGGCAACAGATACTCAGTGGAATGACCCAGCTCTTAGGAGCCAGTTTTGTCAAGGGTTGTCTGACAAATTAAAAGATGTGTTGGCTCAGTATGATTCTCCTCCATCACTGGAGGCTGCTATGGCCCTCGCTATTCGCATTGATAGACGACTTCGGGGAAGACGCGAGGTAACTCCGCCCCCCATGATGACTCCACCTACTACTAAAGTCCCTTATACTGAGGTTCCCCTGGTCTGTTCTGAGGAACCCATGCAGTTGGGA
Organism: Oophaga sylvatica; assembly: GCA_033576555.1. NCBI lineage: Eukaryota > Metazoa > Chordata > Amphibia > Anura > Dendrobatidae > Oophaga > Oophaga sylvatica. Next base: position 106,452,857 of record JARQOD010000002.1, read on the forward strand.
GGGACATCATTTTGTAGGAGGGAATCGGCGGTGCGCCGCAAGACTAGAAGGTGTTTCTTTTGCGGGAGAGAGGGACATTTTGTTGGGGGTTGTCCATCCCGGACCTCTTTGAGCCAAGGAGTTAACCTGGGAGTGTGTATTTCGTCCCCAAATCCCTCTCAGTTTATCGTGCCTGCGGAGGTGGTGATTGGTACTAGAACTGAGAGGATTTCTGTTTTTCTTGAGAGTGGGTCCGGGGCTAATCTTGTGGACGCTCGGTTTGCCCAGGTGCATGGTATGCAACTGAGTGTATTGGCCAAACCGGTCCCTATACTCTCTATTGATTCTAGACCTCTTGGTCAAGGTAGCTTGGTTCAAGCTGTTCATAACATAGATCTTCGAGTAGGGGCAATACATAAAGAGCAATTGTCTTGTTATGTGTTGGAGGGTCTACCTACTCCTATTGTGTTGGGACTTCCTTGGTTGGCTAAACATAACCCAGTGATTGATTGGCAATCCAGAAAGATTAGCCAGTGGGGTGAATTTTGCAAGAATAACTGCATGAGCACGGTCATCGGTGCGGTTGTACCTAGGACTTTGCCTCCTTTTCTGGAGGACTTTGGGGAGATGTTCTCAGAGGAGGGGTGTAAAGAGTTACCTCCTCATCGCGCATATGACTGCTCAATAAAGTTGCTTCCTGATGCCTTATCTCGTACTTTCCCAGGGACCGGGAGGATGGAATATCCGGTTCCTATTCCTCAGGAGGGAGTTGTAGTGTCAGCTGTATGCTCTGAGCTTGAGGGGAGGTATTGGGGGCTCAGGGGGACGCCCCTGTGGGACTTCCAGGGAGACTGATAGTTCCAGATCAGTTAAGACTGAAGGTTACGGAGAACCGTTACAAACGGATGGCTGATAGGGGGAGAGTTTCTGGTCGAGATCTGAAGGTGAATGATCTGGTGTGGTTGTCTACCAGGAATATTAAACTTAAAGTTCCCTCCTGGAGGTTGGGTCCCAGATTCATCGGGCCGTACAGGATCAGCTCCATAATTAATCCTGTGGCATTTCGTCTGGACCTCCCTCCTACGTTTAAAATTCATAATGTGTTTCACAAGTCATTACTTAAAAAGTATGTGGCACCAGTCATACCGTCACCTCTACCTCCTTCAGTGGTGGTCAATGATAACGTGGACGGACCTTTCACACAACTCACCCGGACAGACCTGGTCATGAGGGTCCGGAGGCCCCTCGTAGAAGGGGGGTACTGTCATGGGTGCATCGCCACGAAGATCGTCGCGATTGCACATTCTGACTTCTCACAGCTGAGCTTCTGTTTCTTTGTTTTTTGGTAATGTGAGAGTTAATTTTTCCTAGCTCTTTGCTAAGGCTAGGTGCAGCCTCGCCCGGCTGCTTTTGATTATGTTCTAATTAGTTTCCTTCATATACCTGCCAGTCTGGGTGTTAGACGCCGGTGAAAGCATTCATGTAGTTCAGCAGACTGGATCGGTTCTGAGAATATTTAAGCTAAGAGTTCATTAGGTGTTTTTACTCTTATAGCTTATAGTTAATCTCTGAGACCTTAGGTGTTCCTACTGTGTGTGAGTGTTGTATGTAAGACTTTATTTACTTTATTCCTTCTCTTTCTTGTATGTCTTTCTGTTCATTATCCGTTACCTGTTCATTCCCTTTGGTGGTATTCAGGGTCCTTCTTAGGACTAGAATACAGTTGGCAGGGATTGATAGGAGACAGGGTTTACGCTGGTGGCCTGGACCTCTGTACCTTTAACAGTACCTCCAGGTTGAGGGATTAGTTAGGACCCCAGTTCAGGGTCAGCTTAGACCCCGGTCACCCTCTAGCCGGAGACAGCGTATAACGGATTCCGTTTTGACCCAGTGGACATTCTGTCAGGTAAATCCATGTTATAATATATCTATGCGCATGTTATATAGTATGTTGCCCTTTTTGATATAGATTACAGACATCTCATATATATATCTGCTATACAGCGTGACAACACCCAGACACAGAGGAGGGGATTATTATAAAGAGTTATTCTCAAGCTGTCTCTTGAGCAGCTCAGAGCAATGCAATCTCCTTAGTTTCCTTACTTTTTGGTTTCTGACAGGGCAAGAACTTCTCATTGAGTGATAGTTATGGATAGCAACAGAGCTGTAGTATTAGGCCAGGGTCACACTTGCGAGTGCAATGCGAAAAACTCGCGCGAGTCTCTCGCATCAATACTCAGCACTGCCGCTGGCACTCGGGACCGGAGCGTTCAGCTGCATAGAATCACATGCAACCGCACACTCCGGTTCCGAGGGCCGGTGGCAGTGCCGGGTATTGATGCGAGAGACTCGCATTGCACTTGCAAATGTGACCCCGGCCTTAGTAGAATGGTAAAGCCCAGCTAAACTGCTGCTGTAACGGAATCAGCTATCAGTGTTTTCTCTGGAATCTATTTTGCTATCACTATATATACACACAGAGATAACAGGGCATTTGAACAAGCACACAGGTCCAAAAAGAAAGAGCCGTCATACTGATTCTACAGGATTGATAAGAGCAAGATTTATAGCAGCATCTTGTCAGGAGCTGAGAAGGAGAAAGAGAGAGTTGAGCTAATAACTGCTGTGTACAAATCAATGGACTGGGATGTAGGAATTAACTTATTTCCAGGAATGTAACTACCATGCACTCTGTGCCAGGGTGTGGGCAGGCACTGGAGGTTAAGTGCCATGGAAACCAGCTGTATACTGTGAAAGACAAAAGCTGTAATTGCAGGAGAATGAAGACAGAAAAAGCAAGCCATTTGAAAACTTGCTTATTTTCACGCTAACTAATTGAAGCAATTTAATAACATGAGAGTAGCCCTTTAATTTTCAGTTTGTTCCATTAGTTTCCAATTGAAGGTGTCAGCAGTATAATAGAACTATCATTAGTATTATTTATTAATAATAATAGTTATATGACTCTGTCTACATATCAAAGCTGACAAGAAATCTGTAGAAGGCAGGAAATATTAGCTTATTTGTACTTCACTACGTAAACTGAAATATTCCAAAATATTGTGTTTTATTTTAATAAAAGGTTGCTATTCTTTAAACACTTGTTAAATTACATTTTGAAATGACTTTGGGATAAACCTGACTATTCAGCATATGAAAAATGACAATGCACAGAGCATACATTATGTTTCCCTTATGCCTGTTGCCTGCACACATGCCATGAACTAGAATTACAGTACAGATTGCTGCAATAATTCATGTTCTGTTGTCATCTACTGTCATTCCCCACAGTCATTGTCATATGTTGCCGGTACCCTCTCCAAGTGTAATGAGGCATCTGCCTTGGGTGCCAGTTATAGGAGATAAAGCTCAGGCCAGTTTATCTCTTTGCTTTTCTTATATATGCAAGCTCCCGCCAGCTGACAAAGACACCGTATTGTGAGGAGGGCTCAGTGCGATGCCCAGAATATATGTATTTAACATTAGCTATGTAGTGTAAAATCATCTTTAATATATTTCCATGTTACTATCTGTGTAAAAAAGCTAGAAATTATCATGAACATTGAGCCTCACAATGGGCTGACCAGCGGCATAGCGGTCGCAGTTGCAACTGGGGTCCTAAGTTTGTGGCTACGACAACTTTGGCAGCGACATTTGTCATGTGACCAGACTTCACTACATTGCCATACTGTACAAGTGAAAGGGGTCACAATGCGTCCTCAAGGGACAAGCAAGTCGCAAAATATCCGATGAAGCCATCAATAACAGTCTGCGTGTGGGGAGCACAGGGACAGTCTTTTAGAAAGACGGAGGCTTACACAGCAGTCATTGTAAGATAGAGACATTTGTCCATTCTAGTCTTAGCGATGAAAAACATGGTCCAAACTGCACTCATCATTGCTGGTCGTCATGTCTTCTGCACCCTAAGGCTATGTGCACACGTTGCGGAATTGCCATGGAAATTTCCGCGGCAATTCCGTACCTCCCTGCCGCGGGAAATCCGCATATTATAGGTATGCGTATTCCCGCTAAACAGTAGCGTTTTGCAAGCGTAATTAGCTTGCAGAATGCTGGCGTTTTACAAGCGATCTGACAGGTTGGTCACACGAGTCAAACAAGTGTTTGACTCGTGTGACCAACTTTTTACTATTGATGCCGCCTATGCCGCATCAATAGTAAAAAGATCTAATGTAAAAATAATAAAAAAAATAATAAATAATGATATTCTCACCTTCCGGCGGCCCCCGCAGCTTTCCCCGCCTCTCAGTGACGCTCCCGGCCAATCCCGTTCCCAGGAGTCCTTTGCGAAAATCATCCCGATGACGTAGCATCGCGCGAGACCGCTACGTCATCTGGGTGATCTCGCAAAGGACTCCTGGGAACGCGATTGGCGGGAGCGTCGCTGAGAGGCGGGAAAGCTGCGGGGGCCGCCGGAAGGTGAGAATATCATTATTTTTTATTTTAATTATTGCTTTTACATGGATATGGTACCCAGGGCTTGGAGGAGAGTCTCCTCACCTCCAGACCCCGGGTACCATCCGCACATGAACCGCTTACTTTCCGCATGGGGGGCACAGCCACATGCGGAAAGTAATTGGTTCAATGCATTCCTATGGCGGCGGAATCGCCGCGGTTCCGCAAAAAAGAATGAGCATGCTGCGGATTCTCCCGCGATGCGATTCCGCCGCGGAAAAACCCGCAGCATGTGCACAGCATTGCGGAATCCCATAGGCCATAATGTGTTGTATTGTGTAAGCGGTTTTGCCGCGGTTTCACGGCGCTTCCGCCGCGAAAAACCGTGGCAAAACCGCTAGGAATCCGCAACGTGTGCACAGGCCCTAAAACTAATGTATGGCAGATAAACAGAACCACGTCTCCCTGCCACGTGGAAGAGTTAAAAAATGACACAATGTGACCCACAATTTAGTGTTGAGTGTCTCTGGGCTGGAAGTGTGTTTGGCAAATGTGAACAGGGGCTATCTACCAGTGCTGTAATTGATGCCTTACATTTCTGGGGCTCTATTAACATTTTTCCATAGGAGTCTGTTTCTTCCAACTACACATCTGTACGTGAGCGTGCCTTCTACTCAACGTGATGATCAATATGATGACAATGGCACATCCGTACCAGGGTGCAGACATCCATCGTCATTGTCACCCTACTATTACACCCAATGTTATCATCCTGATTTATCATTAGACGGTTCTTATCTGATATCTGCAAGTGTTATCTGATGTTTAATCTGAAGTGAATATGACGTCCTCGAGTGCTAAAACCTCATCAGTATTTTACAGTTTTAGCAAATGGCTCTTGGGCGATCTGCTTAGAGGTTAATTATTAATTACTTTGTTAATTAATGAAAGTCTGGTCATACTATTGATTACAGTCTGGAGAAGAAATGTGCATCCATCTCCCTTCTTCTTTATATATTTTTTGCAACAGAGGTGAATATACTACATAAAACAAGTTGGAATCCAATTGATTGTTATGTTCATTTTCTATCTTTTATTAATATGACCCCAATCTTTTCCTGTACTTGACTGCCTTGATTGCCAATGGAAAAATCTCCTTACAGCATCAAGCTATTATCTTCTATGCAGACACAGAATTCTCCACTTAGATAACTTATGCCCTGATGTTTAGTCTCTATAGACGCGTCCCTTTAAAAGGCTTCAACTAAGATAATGTAACTTTAAAGCAAATCAATAGCCTATTACCTTACATAGTTTTTAATTCGCTAAAACCCAATTTGACCACGTATCAATAAAAAATGCATTAACTGTTGATTAAAAGCCACAAGACGTTTCAGTTCTATTTGTGAACTCTAGATGGCAGCATTGAGCATAACTGGAGTTTAATTTGGATTCTGAAAGTATTTCACAACTTATTGTATATTTTAGGAAATGCCTAAATGATTGTATCACTAAAATAAAAAGGCTCCCCTACCATTTTTGTCATTGGTAGCTTATAGTATTTTATTGAATTTGCATCCAGAAGTCTTTCACAATATAAAAACATTATAGGTGAGGCCGTCCTACCAAAGGGTTAATTGACGTACTTTAGGCCATTCACCTTTCACATGTTGTACCATGAAGGCACCCGGCACATTGCATCATTAGAGCATCCCCTGCTATGGACATGCAGATACAGGTTATTGCTTTATTAACCCGTTTTATTCTGGAGCCTATGGTACATTGCTTCATTAGTCCATTATCTACTATGGCGACCCGCAGTGCTTTACTGAGTGATTTGTCCCCATTCTTTAGAGATAGTTATAGCATTTTCTGCCATATCGTTGGTAGCTGGATCTGTACATTACTCTCTGTGTGGTCATGCAGGGTAAGGAAAGCATAGTAAATTGCATTTTTAGTAATTATTTTATGTAGAAACAATTATAATTATATAGCCAGGGATTTGATTATAGAAGGTGCAGAGGTTACTAAAAAAAAGTATGGACACCCCTGCCATATAAAAATGATGAGTGGTTACCTTTAGATAAAAAAAATATGCGTTAAAATAAAATTACACAGTTATAAGTTTCAGGCTGCATTTTCAGACCCCTGATATACAGTTTGCATCTTGATCTGGGTTTCAGATTTTTCTCTCTTGGGAGTATCTCTCCCAGTAATATAGGCTGGATGTGAGATCTATTTGTCTCTAGGGTGCTGCTGTCTTTACTTCTCATATATCAGCACAGCTTCTATCCTGCACTGGTTTCCTCTTCATGTGTTTTCCTCATTTTCTATAGCCTGTATTTTTTGATCTTCCTGAGAGACTTTCTCCCCTTTCCATGCCAATGAAGACTATTTAGAAAGTTGCTTAACTTTGCATTTAGGAAGCAAATGAAGAATAAAAATATTTTTGGATGAAAGTGTACATAGCCTTTAAATTTTCACCTAAGGCTTCTCGGCCACATAAAAGAAAATCTAGCAATATTATAAGGGTAAGTTCACACTAGGTTTTTTCCTGCAGCAAAATCTTATCTTTTGGCAAGAAAAAATCAGGTTTTCCTTGGTTTTTCTTGTGTTTTTTTGCGGCGGCTTGGCATGTTAGGTTTGTCTCTTGTGCATGCTGATAAAGTTTAGTGTTGAAAAACAGTCCTATTCCATAGAATCAGGTTTAGGCACAAAAAACGCTGCAAAACCTGATACCTACATTTTTGGTGCGTTTTTTCACCACCCATTCAAGTCAATGGGTGAAAAACGCTGAAAAGACGCTGAAAGAAGTGACATGCACTACTGTACCAAAAAATGCTGCAAAGCACAAAATGCAGATGACAAAAAACCCAATGTGTGTGCATGAGATTTCTGTAAAACGCAGCTGAAAATTAGCATAAAAAAGCAAAAACGCTTTGTGCGAACTTAGTCTAAAAGGGCAGGACAAAGGTGTGGGGGCATGTAACCATATCACACGTTTTGAGACTTAGGGACCAGTAATATTTCTTCTTGTTTTCTATAAGAGTTCAGCAGTCATAACTTTCTTTTCTGTATATGTAGCCTTTGTAAGGACTTGTTTTTTGTGGGACAAGTTTTATCTTTTAAAAACAACATTTTGAGGTGCAGATAATTTATTGATTAGGTGATTTGAAAAAAATAAAGGTACGCCACTTTGTGATGTTCAGCATATGGCAAAACTAATTTTATTTAAGCAGTTGTTATAATTGTGGTGCTAATTGTTTAAGTATTTAACAGTACTTAAAAAAAATGTAAAGGGAGAACTTTGTTAAACATCAATTTTTACTTTTTGTCCTCCTTTGCAACCACTGGATCACTTTTATAATGTTTTGGAATACATAGAATTTATTGTAGTGTCAGGTCTCTGGCATATCCTAATGAACCTTTGTTAGGCTCCAGGATGCCATGTTGACCTGTCAGCAAAACATGACTGAGTCTGGAGAGTGAATGGGATGATAGAGGAAGTCCCCAAAACGTCTCTCTATGCCCTAAGACACGTTTTGCCCTCCCCAACATTAAAAAAACCCAAAATATATGTAATATATATAAATATATGTACACACTGCTCAAATGAAATTTACAACTGTAAGATATAAATGTCATGGAGTTATGCAGATCACATGTTAATGATGTGCAAATGAAAGAATGGGAAAAAAAATTAGAAACATCTCGATTTCTTGATTTATCCAGTATGGAGTATGAGTGGAATGGCCGTACCACTGGGTCCATGACCAAATCAATGTAACTCTGAGCTGTTACTGTAGCTTCAATGAAGACTAGGGGGGTCCAGCTCCCATATATTATGCTAACCTACAACTTAATCCCCAACCAATATCTGGCTATCATTGCGTCCAAGCCTAAAGCGGAACTCATCGCTGAAGAGGATGGACCTCCTTTCCAGCACAAATTACTGTCTTGCTTGGCACCATGAGAGCTTTTGAGAGCGGTGGTGTGAGGTCAATGGAACACCATTAGCTGGACGTCTGGCTTGTAGCCCAATGTTCTGAAAACGCGTCTTTGTGTAAACACTGTTGGACACCTTAAGTTTGGTATGCGATGTCCAATATCACTTGCCGCACAGAAAGAATTAATTGTGGGACCAGTGGGACGGTCATTTCACCAAAGTGTTCCAGGAGCTGTTTTTCAACATAGCAACGCCAGGCTGCATGTTGCTTGTGCTACTGTAAGCAGCCTTCACGGCCTAAACGTGCTACCATGGGCTGCAGCGTCTCCGGACTTGTTTCCCATTGTGCACATCTGAGACATCATGGATCAGCAGTTACAAAAAGGAGCTGCCAGCAGCAGATCTTGATGATTTGCTCAAGAGCATTCAGTATGGCAGAACATTCCTCAGACAACCCTTAAAAACCGTGTATGTGTGGGATTTCTGCATGTGGCACTCACACTCGCTAATTGACGTGTGTATCCATCTTGTGGTTTCATGGCCTCAATTTTTCTTTTTTTTAAATTTTGAGAATTGTGTGTATCCAAGTCAGCATTTATTTAAGATATTTATCGTAACACATCCCGTAATATAGTGGCTGAGTTCTATGTCTGATAATATATCACTGAGGTATCGCTCACACTATTGTTTATTCTCTCATGCAAGGGAATCAGGGCCGACTATGCAAATGCTCTGGGATAAAACTCTGTCCAAGTCTGATCCAAGCGTCAGTGCTCTCGCATGAGACATTCACAGCACAGCTGTGGAGTAGAAAGAGAAATAATTTCCCCATCTTTTCCATTGCCTTTGTCCACGGTAATCGCACTGTGCTTAGATGACATCTGACAAAACAGTGTATTTTTATGTTTCCTGTATACTGAGGTCAAGAAAAATTCAGATTTTTTTCCCTATAAAACTGCTAAAAATAATAAAAATCAATTACAATTTTTTTTTGTGAGTCTCGTCTGTAATTGAATCCACAACCTTCAACATTACAGGCAGGAGCTAAAGAAATTGAAACGTAAAGTGCTGCAGAATATGTTGGCGCTATAGAAATAAAATTATTATATTAATTATTATTATTATTATTATTATTAATTGAACCACAGGCTTTAGTGATGTAATGGGGAGAATTCTGTGTACTTGATCTGTTTTGCAGGCTCTGACTCCACAGGCAGATTGTACTGATACATTGTACACAGCAGTGTATTTCTAGGTCTATGTATTCTAAAGGGAGAATTTTTTTTTATTTTTTTATTCTATAAAATTACTAAAAAATACTGTAAACCACTTAAAATAATGTCTCTCTTAATGTGCTTTTTAAAAATAATGAACATCAAAGTCAGCAAATAACATGGACATTTTTGATGTCCTTATAATCATAAGTTATTAAATTATTTATGGAATCGGTAAATGGCGTAAAAAATTGCCTGATTTGTACTTTTTTATGGGATTAATAGAGAAAAAAATAAAAATGTAACACTGAGGCCATGTTCACATGTAACGTAAATGCTGCACTTTTTGTACTGCTTTTTTTCAGCAGGTGTCATCACCACACAACGTAATACCAATCTTCTCTAATTATTGACTGTTTGCTGGGTTTATTTGATTTCCAACCTATTTGGTGTGTTTTGGTGCAGATATGAATCCGAGTTTTTAATGCTTTTTTAATACTGCAGAAAAACGTTGAATCTGCGCTTAGAAATACAACAGCGTTTGCAGATTTCATGCATTTTTTTCTTTACAGGATTCTTTGGGAAAAAAAACGCATGAAGAAACAAAGTTCAGCAGTGTCTTTAGACCACAGAGAGTATAGTTTTTATGGAATCACATCCACTTTTCTTGGAAATTTAGATCATGTTCACAAGTCGCGTAAATGCTGCATTTTTTTGTGGCTTTTTTTTTGCGCAGAAATTCTGCTGCGTTTAACTGTCCAAGCAAAGTGGATGTGATTTCATGAAAACTGCACCCCCTGTGCATCTAAAGACGCTGCTGAACTGTGCAGTTTTGGTGCTTTTTTTCTGTCTTGTCTTCTATGTGGAACTTAAAAAAAGCATGTAAAAAACTGCAGTTACTTTTTTTGACTGCAGAGGCAAACCTTTTCTGTACTATCAAAGACACATTAAAATGCAGCTTCACATCTGCACCAAAAGTGTATCAAAAAGGAGAAAAGGCATTAAAAAATGTGAAGAGAAGATCGTTATTGCGTAATTCGTTGCCACCCCCATGCTTCACAGTAGGTATGGTGTTCATTGGATGCAACTCAGCATTCTGTCTCCTCCAAACACGACGAGTTTTATTTCTACCAAACAATTCTACTTTGGTTTCATCAGACCATAAGACATTCTCCCAATACTCTTATGGATAATCCAAATGCTCTCTAGCAAACTTCAGACGGGCCCGGACATGTACTGGCTTAAGCAGGGGGACACGTTTGGTGCTGCAGAATCTAAGTCCCTGGTGGCATAGTGTGTTACTAATGGTAGCCTTTGTTACGGTGGTCCCAGCTCTATGCAGGTCATTCACTAGGTCCCCCCGTGTGGTTCTGGGATTTTTTCTCACTGTTGTGATCATTTTGACCCCACGGAGTGAGATCTTGCGTCGAGCTACAGATCGAGGGAGATTATCAGTGGTCTTGTATGTCTTCCATTTTCTTATTATTGCTCCTACAGTTGATTTCATCACACCAAGCTGCTTGCCTATTGCAGATTCAGTCTTCCCAGCCTGGTGCAGGGCTACAATTTCCCATCTTTCTGATCTTCAAAAGTTGGACGGAATACAGTACACTAAGCTGACACTGAGCAAACTGACAACAGAGTTTTAACAGTGTCATCAGGATAATTGACCCCCAATTTTCTCGGAGGAGAGAATCTATGGTCATGTGGCCCCTGGCCTATGTTGCTGGGACTGTAAGCTGCTGCATTTTTGGCACAACGAAAATATACAGTGTCATAAACTCACCAAAAACTCTTAATGGAAACTTAACCATAGCGTACTCTCTTCAATGTTATTTCTTCATGTTTTCTGTTTTTGATGTAAATATGTAAATTAATAAATAAATTTGAAAAGACAATTTGGCTAATTTGTTGCCCTAGTGGAAATTGAAAAAAAAAAATATTTTCAATTAATACTCAGCTCTATTGGGGGCTATTGATTTTGCATCAGACCACCAAGACTTCTAAAACGTAATTGGTCTCTACACACAAATCCCATGGTGTATCCCTTCCCTTATGCCTACAGCGACTTCACATTGTTTCCACAGGAATAGATGACACATATAATTCTTAAGCTTTCTAATATCTACCTCAATTTTCCTTGTCCCCAATAAGTGCCTTTGGTCTGCAAGTAAATACCTCTGGAGGATAGACCAGATAGAAAGCAGATGTCTACGGGTCTTGCATTACAAACTCATCAGAATTCACCCCATATGTGTCGTGACGAAGCTGCTCTGTTTGGAGGTGAGGCCAATTACTTTGGTGTGTGGAGCTGCACAGAACAGTAATGTATGACACCCCCTGCCTGCAGTCAGCAAACTGATGTAAACTATTACCTATTAAAAGTACAGCAGGTCATGTGGCCGGACTGGTTAAGCCACCATTGCCATGAGTCGAGAGCCGTCATATGCCAGAGAAGCCTGAACTGTGAGAAGATCCATGTTTGGCGTCAGAAGAAGACTGTGAGCAGGGCAGTACAGACCATATGCAGCCCATAGAAGCCGTAAGCAGTGCCAGTATGTCACATACACACTTTCAACACGTGACGTGAAGTTCACTTGCACACCATCTGCTAGCTCTGTGAAGCTGCCATATTTAACACCTAATAAATGATAGATCAACATTTGTTACTAGAATACATAGCATGGGTTATACTGACATAGTGTCAAAAGTTAGTGAACTGAATATAATGGACTAGATGGACCAACTGCATACATAGTATAGACAACAAAAGAGAAACAAGCAGTCAGAGGTCAAAAATAAAGAAAGTAGAAAACACTTATTATGAACAAGATAAAAGTATAGCACAGACGAATACAATACTGCATGTGCCAAGAACAGTACAATAATGCATAGGGAAGCCAGCGTGTGGTGAACAAATACAATAGTAGCTCATGCTACTTATGAGATAGTATATAACATAATTACAATTGCATTAAATGCCCACATAGAAATGGTACATACAGTAAAACCAGTCAACGTAGGTGTAGCTACAGTCTGATTACATGGTGAGTAATACTGCCAACGTCCAGTGTAACACCACACCGGCTGCCCCTGCCTCCCCAACGCGCGTTTCGGAAGGTTCCTTCCTTCCTTCTTCAGGGGGCCCCTGAAGGAACCTTCCGAAACGCGCGTTGGGGAGGCAGGGGCAGCCGGTGTGGTGTTACACTGTGACCGTTTTGGTATGTATTACATCACCATTAATCCTATTACTGTATGCACACCTACTTACTGTTGTATGTATATGTATCCATTTCTATATGGGCATTTATGCATTGTAATTATGTTATATACTATCTGCTATAAGTAGCATGAGCTACTATTGTATTTTGTTCACCACACGCGGCTTCCCTTGCTTATTGTATCTGTTCTTGGGCACATGCAGTATTGTTTCGCTGTGCTATACTTTTATCTTGTTACATTAATAAAGTGTTTTCTACTTTCTTTATATTTTTGACCTCTTGACTGCTTGTTTCTCTTTGTGTTGTTTCATATTTAACACCTCTAGCATGCTCACAGGAGACCCTCCCTGTGGTTCTAAGTTACTGCAATAAGAGCAAGAAGATGTTATGCTATTTGTGTAGAGACAATATATGGATGGAGCCTTAGCCAGTTGTTCTATTGACATTATAGTCTACCTTACAATTATATACTGCCTTCACACAGTAGAAGACTGTAAGCAGTGCAAGTAGAAGACCGTAAGCAACGCTACTGGAAGACTGTGACCAGATCTGAACCAGGCTCGGGAGACAACCCGGCCGTTCCTGTGGGCTGTTACTTCCAGCATAGACGTACAGTACTGGGTGTGGGCTGGAGCCGTGTTTCAGAGAACCCAGCAACTCTCATATCTAGGACTTGTGACCTAGCGGGAAATACCGTTGACCCCCGCTAGGGCCAATGTAACGATCAGAGGAGCTTACAGAGACTACGATGGGGTTGGGCCTAGGCCTAAATGTGACACCAATTAAGCTGAGACATAAAGGCATTAATAGTCATTTAACTGCTAGATAATAAGAACATTAAGAACAGTGTATATAATATAATTTTGCATAGATATTATATTTAGTCGCATTGCCGTGTTCTGATAGTGTCATAACATACTGTGGTGACCATGCTATTGTTATGCATAATACCGTATAGTGCTTACTTGGGTGTATATATACAGTCATGGCTGAAATTGTTGTCACCCTTGAAATTGTTCCAGAACATGAAGTATTTCTCCCAGAAAATTATTTTAATTATACTGGTTTTGTTATACATGTTTATTTCCTTTGTGTGTATTGGAACAACACAAAATAACACATAGAAAAAACAGCAAATTGGACATCATTTCACACAAAACCCCAAAAATAGGCTGGGCAAAATTGTTGGCACCCTCAACTTAATATTTGGTTACATACCCTTTGGAATAAATATCTGCAATCAATCTCTTCCTAAAACCATCAACAAGCTTCTTATAACAGTCAACTAAAAAGTTTGACCATTCTTCTATTGTACACTGCTTCAGGACTCTCATATTTGAAGGGTCACTTCCCCCAACAACAATTTTAACCCTTAACAACCGCTGATACGCCTTTTAACGGCGGTAGTTAAGGGTACCTAAACCACAGCACGGATAATTAACGGCACTGTCGAAAAAGTGTATAGCGCCCCCCAGAGTCAGATTTTCTCCGGGGTATCAGCTGCCGCGGTTAGCCGAGACCCCATAGAACATGATTCGGGTCAGTTTTTACTGACCCCAGGGTTGCAATCGCCATTATTAACCGTATAACGGCGACCGCAAAAAAAAAATCCAATGTGCCATTTAATTTCTCTCTCCTCTGATGTGATCGCACATCAGAGGAGAAAGAAATAGGGTCCCTGATCCCCCCCTCATAACTCCCGGTGGTCCTCGGACCCTCCTGCCTCCTCCGGTGGGCGCCGCCATCTTCTTCAGGTCAGAAAATGGCGGGTATATCCGCCGCAATCTGCTGGGGGGGGGGGTGATTTTCTCCGGAGTCTCGGCTGCTGGGGGTAGCCAACACCCTAGAGTACATGATTCGGGTCGGTTTCTATCGACCCTGGGGTTGCAATCGCCGTTATTTACAGTATAATGGCGACCGCAAAAAAAAAATCCGATGTGCCATCTAATTTCTCTATCCTCTGATGTGATCGCACATCAGAGGAGAGAGAAATAGGGTCCCCGATCCCCCCCGTACTTCCCGGTGGTCCTCGGGCCCTCCTGCATTCTCCAGTGGGCGCCACCATCTTCTTCCAGTCAGAAAATGGCGGGCGCAAGCGCAGTGCGCCCGCCACGATCTCCAGGACGACACCCGGCAACAATAGGAAGATTTTTCCTATTGGTTCATTTTGGTCAGGGTTAGGGTTAGGCTAAAGTGAGTTGGGCTAAAGTTTTAGGGTTAGGGTTAGACTAAAGTGAGTTGGGCTAAAATTTTAGGGTTAGGCTAAAGTGAGTTGAGCTAAAGTTTTAGGGTTAGGGTTTGGGTTAGGGTTGGGATTATGATTGAAATTAGGGTTAGGGTTGGGATTAGGGTTAGGTTTGTGGTTAGGGTTGGGATTAGTGTTAGGGTTGTGGTTAGGGTTATGGTTAGGATTAGGGGTGCGTTGAGGTTAGGGTTGGAGTTAGAATTAGGGGCTTTCCATTGTTTAGTTACATCAGGGGGTCTCCAAATGCGACATGGCGCCCACCATTGATTCCAGCCAATTTTGCGTTCAAAAAGTCAAACGGTGCTCCCTCGCTTCTGAGCTCTGCTGTGCGCCCAAACAGTGGTTTACCCCCACATATGGGGTATCGGCGTACTCGGACAAATTGCACAACAACTTTAGGGGTCTAATTTCTCTTGTTACCCTTGTGAAAATAAAAATTTGGGGGCGAAAAGATCATTTTTGTGGAAAAATATGATTTTTTATTTTCACTGCTCTATGTTCTAAACTTCTGTGAAGCACTTGTGGGTTCAAAGTGCTCACCACACATCTAGATAAGTTCCTTAGGGGGTCTAGTTTCCAAAATGGTGTCACTTGTGGGGGGATTTCCACTGTTTGGGCACATCAGGGGCTCTCCAAACGCAACATGGCGTCCGATCTCAATTCCAGCCAATTCTGCATTGAAAAAAGTCAAATGGCGCTCCTTCCCTTCCAAGCTCTGCCGTGCACCCAAACATAGGTTTACCCTCACATATGGGGTATCGGCGTACTCAGGACAAATTGCACAACAACCTTTGGGGTCCAATTCTTCTTGCTACCCTTGGTAAAATAATAAATTGGGGGGTGAAAAGATCATTTTTGTGAACAAAATATGATTTTTTATTTTTACGGCTCTACATTATAAACTTCTGTGAAGCAAGAGATCTGCTATGCGCCCAAAAAAATTAGTTCTGAAGTAAATTTTTTGTAAAAATAAAAGTTAAATGTTTTATTTTTTTCCTTCCACATTGCTTCAGCTTCTGTGAAGCACGTAAAGGGTTAATTAACTTCTTGAATGTGGTTTTGAGCACCTTAAGGGGTCCAGTTTTTAGAATGGTGTCACTTTTGGGTATTTTCCATAATGTACACCCCTCAAAGTGACTTCAAATATGAGGTGGTCCCTAAAAAAATGGTTTTGTAAATTTTGTTGTAAAAATGAGAAATCGCTGGTCAGCTTTTAACCCTTATAACTTCCTAAGAAAAAAAAATGTTGTTTCCAAAATTGTGCTGATATAAAGTAGACAAGTGGGAAATGTTATTTATTAAGTAATTTGTGTGACATATCTCTCTGATTTAAGGGCATAAAAATTTAAAGTTTGAAAATTGCAAAATTTTAAAAATTTTCGCCATATTTCTGTTTTTTTCATAAATAAAGAAGTTATATCGTATAAATTTTACCACTAGCATGAAGTACAATATGTCACGAAAAACATTCTCAGAATCAGTGGGATCCATTGAAGTGTTACAGAGTTATAACCTCATAAAGAGACAGTGGTCAGAATTGTAAAAATTGGCCTGTTCATTAAGCTGCAAAATGGCTCTGTCACTAAGGGGTTAAGATGTCTCCACAGGTGTTCAATGGGATTTAGAGCCAGACTCATTGCTGACCACTTCAGATCTCTCCAGCGCTTTGTTTCCATCCATTTTTGGGTAATTCTTGAAGTATGTTTGGGGTTATTATCTTGCTGGGAAAACCCTTGCTTATGACGCAAACCCAGCTTACTGACCCTGGGCATCATATTGCAACTAGAGAGCGAATTTGATCGGGTCAGGGCTTATTCGGCAAGCTACAGAGGGAACCTGGATACCTGGAACGCTTCAGGTGATCAGCTGTTCGGCTCCGCAGCTGCATGTGTCGCGGCTGTGTGACAGTCACGACACATGCATGGAGAGCCTGTTTGTTGGGCTCTTCCTCTGCTTACTATCACTGAATGGAAACATTGAACACTTTCGAGTTGAAATTAGAGCCCTTTAACTGACCGGCAAGCAAATCTCTAATAAAACACAGCAAGCAAATCCCCAATGAAACACAATACGTTCAACAAACCGGTGCTCCGTGCTGGAATAGTCTTCATCCCTGAGAGCCGTTGATTCCACGTTACCTCCATTGGTTCAGTAGTCTTTAGAACAGTGTTTCTCAACTCCAGTCCTCAGGACCCACCAACAGGTCATGTTTTCAGGATTTCCTTAGTATTGCAAAGGTGATGGAATTAATGCTTGAGCAGGTGATAAAATTATCACCTGTGCAATACTAAGGAAATCCTGAAAACATGACCTGTTGGTGGGTCCTGAGGACTGGAGTTGAGAAACACGGCTTTAGAACAAGGCAAGTTCCTAACACTGTGCTTGGTCATTGGGGACCATTCAACAACCTTATACAGTCATGGCCAAAAGTTTTGAGAATGACACAAATATTAATTTTTACAAAGTCTACTGCTTCACTTTTTCTAATGGCAATTTGCATATACTCCAGAATGTTATAAAGAGTGATCAGCTTAACAGCAATTACTTGCAAAGTCAATATTTGGCTAGAAAATGAACTTTATCCCCCAAAACACATTTCAACATCATTGCAGCCCTGCCTTAAAAGGACCAGCTAACCTCTTTTCAGTGATTGCTCCATTAACACAGGTGTGGGTATTGATGAGGACATGGTTGGAGATCAATCTGTCATGATTAAGTAAGAATGATACCACTGGACACTTTAAAAGGAGGCTGGTGCTTGGCATCATTGTTTCTCTTCTGTTAACCATGGTTATCTCTAAAGAAACACGTGCAGTCATCATTGTAATGCACAAAAATGACCTAACAGGGAATAGTATCACAGCTAGAAAGATTGCACCTCAGTCAACAATCTATCGCATCATCAAGAACTTCAAGGAGAGAGGTTCCATTGTTGCCAAAAAGGCTTCAGGGCGCCCAAGAAAGACCAGCAAACGCCAGGACCATCTCTTAAAAGTGTTTTAGCTGCGGGATCGGGCTACCAGCAGTGCAGAGCTTGCTCAGGAATGGCAGCAGGCAGGTGTGAGTGCATCTGCACGCACTGTGAGGCGGAGACTCTTGGAGCAAGGCCTGGTCTCAAGGAGGGCAGCAAAGAAGCCACTTCTCTCCAGAAAAAACATCATGGACAGACTGATATTTTGCAAAAGGTTCAGGCAGTGGACTGCTGAGGACTGGGGTAAAGTTATTTTCTCTGATGAATCCCCTTTTCGATTGTTTGGGACATCAGGAAAACGCCTCATTCGGAGAAGACAAGGTGAGCGCTACCACCAGTCTTGTCTCATGCCAACTGTTAAGCATCCTGACACCATTCATGTGTGGGGTTGCTTCTCAGCCAAGGGAATCGGCTCTCTCACAGTCTTGCCTAAAAACACAGCCATGAATAAAGAATGGTACCAGAATGTCCTCCAAGAGCAACTTCTCCCAACCCTCCAAGAGCAGTTTGGCGATCAACAATGCCTTTTCCAGCATGATGGAGCACCTTGCCATAAAGCAAAGGTGATAACTAAATGGCTCAGGGAACAAAACATAGAGATTTTGGGTCCATGGCCTGGAAATCCCCAGATCTTAATCCCATTGAGAACTTGTGGTCAATCATCAAGAGACGGGTGGACAAACAAAAACCTAAAATTTCTGACAAAATGAAAGCATTGATTGTGCAAGAATGGACTGCTATCAGTCAGAAGTTGATTGAGAGCATGCCAGGGAGAATTGCAGAGGTCCTGAAGAAGAAGGGTCAACACTGCAAATATTGACTTGCTGCATTAACTCATTCTGTCAATATAAGCTTTTGTTACTCATATGTTTGCAATTATTATATTTTGTCTGTGATAAAAACATCTGTCAAACACACATAAAAACCAGAGGGCAGCAGATCATGTGAAAATATAATATTTGTGTCATTCTCAAAACTTTTGGCCATGACTGTACATTGGAGCAGTCCTATGTTATTGCAAATTATAAGCTTCATTTGAGTCGCCCGCCAGGGCCGTGGGGTACTCGGCACCGAGCCCGTCCACTTCTATGGGGCATGTCACGGTAGCTGCAGCTCAATCCGTGGCCCTGGGACTCACCTCAAAAAGGGGATATTTACAGGGGATTAAAAGGTTTGTTGAATGTTCGTGACGCCACCTGTGGTGCCTGGTCAGGGTGACCAGCGCTGCTGTATAGGTCCGCTGAAGGGTTGGTATTGGGCAGCAAGGTGTTAAGCCTTCCACAGGTAAGGCTGGGTCCTTCAGGGTAAATAGAATGTAAGGGTACAGGACGGAGGAGAATCCGACGGTAGGAGTAATAAGATGGACACACACACATAAGTCTCTTTCTGTACCTTTACTGTTGTTATTGCAGGCACGTCCCGGGGCGCTGTAGGGTGAAGGATGCACATCCAGTCCCTCCCACTGAGTAGGTGTAGGGTCTCCTTACTCCTAAAATGAGTCTCTGACCTGTGTGAAACTAGGCCTGAGTCTGTCTCCGCACTTTACGCCCGGCTGACCTTGTGTAGGGCCTTCTATTGAAAGAACACAGTCTCTAATGGTTGCGCCGAACAGACTCCTGTCTTCTTGACCCAGTTACGCATCAGCACTAAAGGGCTCCTGGTACTTGAAGTACTCCAGGAACTCCGGTATCTCCTACTGGTCGTGAAGATTCCAGTAAGCTCGGACCCGGTGTCCGGTTGTAATGATTGGGATGAGCTGATTAGGCTCCTCTGTCCCTCACTTGCTTTCCACTCGCCTTCGGCCTCCCCGGGCCCTCACACGATCACACACTGGCAGTTGGTGGGCTGCTTCTTCTTCTTCTTCTTCTTCGGCGCTCTCTAAGCGTCGGCACGCTTTCTCACTAAGCTTCACTCACTAGATTGAGCTCTGACTAGGCTGAAGTGGTTTCCATTCCACTTTTACTAGCCTCCACTCTGTTGAACTATACTGCAGTCTTTCTCTCTCTTCCGACTGCTCTGTGAGCTAGACTGCACAAAACTCAGCTCACTGCTCTCACTGCGCTCACTACGAGGTGACACTGCAGGCTGCAGCCCTCAGACTAACCAACTGCTCTCTGTACTTCACCCTACTTTATATGTCTAAACAGCTCCTCTGGTGGTCTCAGGGATGGGTGAAGGTGTATGAATGTAAATGTTGGACCTCTAGTGGTGATTACCTTCAGTGCACTCTTCTGGAGATTAGGAATCCAAGCACAGCTGCCCTCCACACATTCATTCCTTGGATGCCGTGGCTTTGACACCCACATTTCTGCTGCTTTTGTGGGGAGTTCAGTGTTGCTGTACATGGGGATCTGGGTGAGTAGATTGAAGCTATATGTCCTTGTTACCACCTCTTCTATTCAGGTGGGTAACATTACAACCAGTCTCCCATCATTAACCTCTGGCACTCAGTTTATGGGTGGTGTATGCACAGCTTCCCGTTGGTTCTCTCAAGATTACCTAGCTATTATGAGCCAGTCATGAATGGGAGTCTCTCCGTTGATGTTCGTGGGAGTCACTGATTCGACTGCCATAATTTTGATTTACCAGTGGCAATGATCACACAAATATCTGACCACCTTTCCCAAATGCTTTGCTCTGGGGCCTTTATCAGTGTTGTAAATAGATTACTCACTGTTTGCAGTTCAAGCACATAAACCAGGGATGGACATATCATTGGTGTAACCTGTGCAGATGTGCACAGGGGAACAAGAGCTAAGGGTGCCCATTTCCACCTCCAAAGTAGGTGGAATTGTGCATTATGATGAGCTATTGGACTGCAAAGGGCCCATCTATTATTTTTGCACAAGGGGCTCTTTTTTGTCTGTGTCCGCCAGCGTAATAAAGCATTACACTGTCTGTTTAGAAATTTATTTTAATCAATAGATCTTGGAATAATAATATCTTCCACAATTGGATGTTTAAAAAAATGTTCCTGTGCTGATACAATCTTAAAAATGATCAGACCATGTCCCTGCACTGTCAGACACGGCCATTACACAGTACACAGCAGGGGCACATTTATAAGATTATCTCAACACAGGAACATTTTATTTAAACACATCCAATTGTGGAAAATGTTATTATTCCAAGATCTATTGATTAAAATCAACTTTTTCGATGGGAAAACCCTTTAAGGGTTCAATTCATGGTGTGCACTGTGTATTGTATGGTTCTACGGAGGGTATTAATTTATGTGTGAGAGGCCTGAGCATACTTTTTTTTTTCATTTTCAGAAAGTTTTATACCTATTACAATTCTTAAATTTTTTCCAAAAATGCTGTCCAAACCAATGGACACAGTTGTTGCATGTCGCTTTTTATTTAGTAACTTTTGTTTTTGCGCTTATTTTAATGCACAATGTACAGTATGTAGATATCTGTACCCATTTGGTGTATTTGCTTGTTCAGCTGTAATGTGTTGAAAGCAATTGTTTATAATCCTCATTTTTAAGAACATAAAGTGCGCTCATAATGTCCCAGCATGTTTAATGCTCAGAAATCAGCGTGAGCCAATGTCTGATTTTAGTACGCTCTCATCGGGATACGCCACCGTTCATTATGTGAGCATACATGGTAAGACAATGGGTGCGCGCAGTACAGTAAATCTACATCCTGTTAATTTCATGGTGGAAACTTCCCGTAGAGAACAATGCAAGAAGAACCCAGTGCACCAGGAAGCGAGGAGACATCGTCTACATCAGCCCCAGTCCTTGATTAACTATTGAGCAGACACGTTATTCTACAGTCTCTTGGGGACAAAGAACATTTTCCACAAGGTTGTTACCTACAGTGTCACAAAAACGTGTTCAAGTATTTTCTTGGTTTTCTTGGTTTTATTAAAAAAAAATATATATATTGAAATGGGCTGTCCAGAGGAAAAACTGATTTTTAATAGGGCTTAAGTTATGCTGACATTGCATTTTAGGCTACTGTCATTCGCTTTGCCGGGGCTTATGTCTGAAGCCCTGAAAAACAGGATTTGGGCATATGTGCTGACAATGTCATTGACTAGGATGATACCAATGGAGTCACTTTGTGCTCTGTCAGACAGCACTTTGACCGTATTTGAGGCAGGCACCAAAACACACTAGACCACAACTTGGAACCTGCCTTTTCGGATACTGCAAAATATTATGACTAGTGTTGAGCATTCCGATACCGCAAGTATCGGGTATCGGCCGATATTCGCGTTATCGGAATTCCGATACTTAATTCCGATACTTTTTCCATATCGTATACCGGAATCGGAAGTTCCCATAATTCTTTGAGAGGCAATGTGATTTTAGTCAGCCAATGAGGAATCCTACGAAGTGTGGGCACATCCTGTAATGATGCGGTCATCTTAACTAATGGCATGGCTGTGATTGGCTGCTGAAATGATGTCAGAATGCACTATAAAAGGCGCCGCAGCCATTTTAGCGTCACTGTGCTGTGAACTCAGTTAGGGACAGAACGCTGCTGTGCTGACTCTGAGGGACAGTTAGATATTGCGATTTTGTGTACTACTGTGCTTGAGGCAGGCTAGTTTACCAACCGCTGTGTAAAGCTTCATTTTGCCAGTGTTGTTTTAACAGCTCTGTGCAAGGTGTGTGTGTGACAGTGCAGGTGACGCTGCAGTTTGCTCTGCATCCACCGCTGTTTGTAGGCATCTGCACGTGTCACTTTTTTTTTTTTTTTTTATTTTATTTAGTGGAATTGGTGCAGCTCCATTATATTAGAAAAAAATCAAATCTATTAGTGTGACGTGCTTCCATCCGTATACAATACATTGGTTGCAAACACTATAGAAGTACAGAAAGGAGCTTTTCACAGATTGTGGACAGTTGTGTTTCAGTGTTCACTTCAGTCTGTGTTTTTTACTTTTTTGAGTGCAGATCACGCTCCAGTTACATGTTCAAGCACTGCTGCTTGTACTCTGCTGAGCGTGTCTCAGTGGCTCATCCTTTTCATTTATCTCCAATTGGTTCTGCTACATTCCATTTAAAATAAATCTAATCTATTAGTGTGACGCGCTTCCATCCGTATACAATACATTGGTTGCAAACACTATAGAAGTACAGAAAGGAGCTTTTCACAGATTGTGGACAGTTGTGTTTCAGTGTTCACTTCAGTCTGTGTTTTTTACTTTTTTGAGTGCAGATCACGCTCCAGTTACATGTTCAAGCACTGCTGCTTGTACTCTGCTGAGCGTGTCTCAGTGGCTCATCCTTTTCATTTATCTCCAATTGGTTCTGCTACATTCCATTTAAAATAAATCTAATCTATTAGTGTGACGCGCTTCCATCCGTATACAATACATTGGTTGCAAACACTATAGAAGTACAGAAAGGAGCTTTTCACAGATTGTGGACAGTTGTGTTTCAGTGTTCACTTCAGTCTGTGTTTTTTACTTTTTTTAGTGCAGATCACGCTCCAGTTACATGTTCAAGCACTGCTGCTTGTACTCTGCTGAGCGTGTCTCAGTGGCTCATCCTTTTCATTTATCTCCAATTGGTTCTGCTACATTCCATTTAAAATAAATCTAATCTATTAGTGTGACGCGCTTCCATCCGTATACAATACATTGGTTGCAAACACTATAGAAGTACAGAAAGGAGCTTTTCACAGATTGTGGACAGTTGTGTTTCAGTGTTCACTTCAGTCTGTGTTTTTTACTTTTTTGAGTGCAGATCACGCTCCAGTTACATGTTCAAGCACTGCTGCTTGTACTCTGCTGAGCGTGTCTCAGTGGCTCATCCTTTTCATTTATCTCCAATTGGTTCTGCTACATTCCATTTAAAATAAATCTAATCTATTAGTGTGACGCGCTTCCATCCGTATACAATACATTGGTTGCAAACACTATAGAAGTACAGAAAGGAGCTTTTCACAGATTGTGGACAGTTGTGTTTCAGTGTTCACTTCAGTCTGTGTTTTTTACTTTTTTGAGTGCAGATCACGCTCCAGTTACATGTTCAAGCACTGCTGCTTGTACTCTGCTGAGCGTGTCTCAGTGGCTCATCCTTTTCATTTATCTCCAATTGGTTCTGCTACATTCCATTTAAAATAAATCTAATCTATTAGTGTGACGCGCTTCCATCCGTATACAATACATTGGTTGCAAACACTATAGAAGTACAGAAAGGAGCTTTTCACAGATTGTGGACAGTTGTGTTTCAGTGTTCACTTCAGTCTGTGTTTTTTACTTTTTTTAGTGCAGATCACGCTCCAGTTACATGTTCAAGCACTGCTGCTTGTACTCTGCTGAGCGTGTCTCAGTGGCTCATCCTTTTCATTTATCTCCAATTGGTTCTGCTACATTCCATTTAAAATAAATCTAATCTATTAGTGTGACGCGCTTCCATCCGTATACAATACATTGGTTGCAAACACTATAGAAGTACAGAAAGGAGCTTTTCACAGATTGTGGACAGTTGTGTTTCAGTGTTCACTTCAGTCTGTGTTTTTTACTTTTTTTAGTGCAGATCACGCTCCAGTTACATGTTCAAGCACTGCTGCTTGTACTCTGCTGAGCGTGTCTCAGTGGCTCATCCTTTTCATTTATCTCCAATTGGTTCTGCTACATTCCATTTAAAATAAATCTAATCTATTAGTGTGACGCGCTTCCATCCGTATACAATACATTGGTTGCAAACACTATAGAAGTACAGAAAGGAGCTTTTCACAGATTGTGGACAGTTGTGTTTCAGTGTTCACTTCAGTCTGTGTTTTTTACTTTTTTTAGTGCAGATCACGCTCCAGTTACATGTTCAAGCACTGCTGCTTGTACTCTGCTGAGCGTGTCTCAGTGGCTCATCCTTTTCATTTATCTCCAATTGGTTCTGCTACATTCCATTTAAAATAAATCTAATCTATTAGTGTGACGCGCTTCCATCCGTATACAATACATTGGTTGCAAACACTATAGAAGTACAGAAAGGAGCTTTTCACAGATTGTGGACAGTTGTGTTTCAGTGTTCACTTCAGTCTGTGTTTTTTACTTTTTTTAGTGCAGATCACGCTCCAGTTACATGTTCAAGCACTGCTGCTTGTACTCTGCTGAGCGTGTCTCAGTGGCTCATCCTTTTCATTTATCTCCAATTGGTTCTGCTACATTCCATTTAAAATAAATCTAATCTATTAGTGTGACGCGCTTCCATCCGTATACAATACATTGGTTGCAAACACTATAGAAGTACAGAAAGGAGCTTTTCACAGATTGTGGACAGTTGTGTTTCAGTGTTCACTTCAGTCTGTGTTTTTTACTTTTTTTAGTGCAGATCACGCTCCAGTTACATGTTCAAGCACTGCTGCTTGTACTCTGCTGAGCGTGTCTCAGTGGCTCATCCTTTTCATTTATCTCCAATTGGTTCTGCTACATTCCATTTAAAATAAATCTAATCTATTAGTGTGACGCGCTTCCATCCGTATACAATACATTGGTTGCAAACACTATAGAAGTACAGAAAGGAGCTTTTCACAGATTGTGGACAGTTGTGTTTCAGTGTTCACTTCAGTCTGTGTTTTTTACTTTTTTGAGTGCAGATCACGCTCCAGTTACATGTTCAAGCACTGCTGCTTGTACTCTGCTGAGCGTGTCTCAGTGGCTCATCCTTTTCATTTATCTCCAATTGGTTCTGCTACATTCCATTTAAAATAAATCTAATCTATTAGTGTGACGCGCTTCCATCCGTATACAATACATTGGTTGCAAACAATATAGAAGTACACAAACGGGCCTTTCACAGCTACTGAACATGGGTTTTTAATTTTTAACTAAAATATGTATTTTTTCAAATGACACAAATATAAGTAATGTTGAAGAGGAATAGTCCTACATCCATTGTTTGCACAATATTACAGGTGTACATCATGTCCCTTAATCAACAATGTATTATTATATTTACTTGTATGCTTTTATTTAAAAGCCAAGAACACAGAAGGATAACCTTCGCACTGCAGCTGTTGTCAAAGTTCAACCCACATTATGCACTTCCAACATTGCAGCATTTGAGGCATGATGTGAGTTGGATTGGTCAAAGTTATGGAGTGAGAAGGTTCACCATCAGTACCCTATAGCATAAGTATGCTTTTGTGTTAGCATTTGTGTTAGACATGTGGATATCTGCCATAATATGTCACAATTATTTAGTTACAGATTTGTTACCAACACTAATCATTGAATGGTTTTAAATTTGACGTTTCACTTGTTTACAGCTTAGAAATAAGGGTGTAGCCTGATATCTATGTGTAGCACTAGCCACTTTAACATGTCATGTTTTTTTAAACATGTGTAGCTAGGTAGCAGTAATTTTTGCCGGACACACAGCAGGGGAACAGCAGGCGTTACTGAACCCCACTATCACTATAGCTTGTGTATTGGTCTGTGGACACGACACTTCTGAGCAGCAACTGGCAGTGTTGTAGCCCAGGGAGTATAGCTCAGGTGGTAGAAAGATGAACATAACAGGAGACATGGAAAACGTTGTCAACCAGTTAGTTAATCTGAAACCGGACAGGCAAATTCAGGCGAGATCCATGCCTAGTTCATTTTCAGAAAAGTAAGCCGTTCTACATTATCGTAGGATAGTCGCATGCAACGGTCTGTTAGTACACCACCTGCAGCAGTAAAGACGCGCTCCGATAATACACTGCCAGCAGATCAAGCCAGCACCTCCAATGCATACTGGCTAAGCTCTGGCCATGTATCCAGCTTAGAGACACAAAACTTGAATGGGGAAGAGCCATCTGGGAGTACACTGAGAGGGCAAGACATGTAGTCTGTCACCATCTTACGGAAATGTTGCCTCCTGCTGACTGGAGCCGTCTCGGATGGTGTAGACATTGGTGGCGCTGCCACAAAACTTCGACACATTTGGAACATACTGTTCTTGCCCTGTGCAGAGGCGCTGCTTGTGCTCCCTCTTGTTGCAGAGCTGTCTCCACTGCCTCGACGCACAGAGCTGCTTTGTAAATCAGTAGCAGCAGCAGTGCTCTCGGCTGGAATGGAGAACATTATGGATTGCACCAGTGTGTCTTGGTACTTCCGCATTTTACGCTCCCAGTTCAACGGTGTGATGAGGCTTTGTAAGTTGTCCGGTAGCGAGGGTCTAGGAGGGTGTACACCCAATAATCAGACGTGGTGTGAATGTGTTCGATGCGGCGGTCGTTTCTCAGCCACTGCAGCATGAAATCAACCATGTGCTGCAGACTCCCAACTGGCCAAGAAACGTTGTCCCCTGCAAGAGGCGTCATCTCCGCCTGCTGTGCATCACCCCACCCTTGGTCTACATACTGACTAGAGCATTGTCTACCTCCCTCTGGAGCGATGTCTTCCTCCTCCATTGACTCCTCCTCATCCTCCTCACAAAGTCCTTCAAATACATATAAATTTACAAAATTTAAAACTCAAAATTTAAAAACTTTGTATCATAATTCTGTAACATCAGTTTATGGAAACACAATAGCATTACAAAAGGATAGACAAAAAATGTACATTATGTGCTTTGTAAATACATTAAAAGTTTGTAATGGTTATGAAAATATAGACAGCGACTCTGGAGGTTCAATTGTTGATACAGCATGGTACTTTGAAAGTCCTCCAGCCCTTTGTGAGGAACCACGTTGCGCTGACTGTCCAGAAGGTGATGGAATTTGTGACTCCTCATCCTCCACCTCTTCCAAAACCTCATGCCTTAGTGCTTGCAGTGTTTTTTGAAGCAGGCAGATAAGGGGGACAGTCAGGCTGACTAGTGCATCATCTGCACTCGCCATCCGCGTTGACTCATCAAACGCACGCAAAACGTGGCAGATATCCTTCATAGAGTTATTCGCCACTCATTACACTGGCAGTGGCTGCCCATTCATTATAGGATCCAATTCTAATTACTGGTTCTCACCAACATAGCTCTCCACAGCGCAGCACCCCCCTACATCTCCTCCCTTATTTATATTTATCGGCCTAACCGACTGCTGCACTCTGCAAACGACCTTCGACTAACCTCTGCACTAATCCGTACCTCCCACTCCCAACTCCAAGACTTCACCCGCGCTGCGCCAATCCTCTGGAATGCTCTACCCAAGAAATTAGGACTATCCGCAATTTGGATGGTTTCAGGCGCTCCCTCAAAACACATTTGTTCACAGTGGCCTATCACATTCACTAATCAAAGTCATTCTATGTGTAATTCTGTGTGTGTAGCCCATTCACTATCTCCATGCATCCCTCACTTCCTTAAAATGGCTGGACCATCATTGTAAAAACACCATTGTATATAAACACCTGTACTTTGTATCTCCCACACCTCATTGTAGATTGTAAGCTTTCACCAGCAGGGGCGGCTGATTTTGCTTTAATTATTGTATTGTTAACGTTGTTACTTATGACTCGTGTTTTGAAACTGTTAAACTGTAAAGCACTGCGGAATATTATGGCGCTATATAAATAAATAATATTATTATTCTTATTATAGAGGCCCACTCAGTAGTGGTGAAGTGTGAACGCCGCAAATTGCGAGTTGACTGCGCCTGATGCAGCTGATACTCCATTACTGTTGGCTGCTGCTCACACAACCGCTCCAACATATGTAACGAGGAATTCCACCTGGTGGGTACGTCACATATAATGCGATGTTCATGAAGGTGAAATCTGCGTTGCAGAGCTGCAATCAGCGATCTGGCCATGCTGGAACGTCGCAAGTGAGCGCACTCTAGGCGGACCTTGTGCAGCAGTGCATCAAGATCCGGATAGTCCTCAAAAAACTCTGCACGACCAAGTTGAGCACATATGACAGACATGGTATGTGACTGAGGTTGCCAAGGCCCAGAGCTGACACCAGATTTCGGCCATTGTCACACACTACCAAGCCTGCCTGTAGATTCTCTTCCAAAAACCACACGTCGCTCTCCTGCTTTATGGCATTACAGAGCTCCTGCGCTGTGTGGCTAAGATTCCCCATGGAAATTAATTTCAGGATGGCCTGTTGACATTTGGACACGGCTGTGCTCATATCGGTCGCAACAGGTAAACGTTCACGGGTCCATGTGGAGGTAGACCGTGACGGCTCCTGCAGCGATGATTCTGAGGAACTGGAATAGGAGGAGGAATCAATGTGTACAGACTTGATTCCTGCAATCCTTGGAGTTGGCAGAACACGTACAGCGCCACTCGCAAGATCAGTACCCGGCTGCACAACATTGACCCAATGGGCAGTGAGGGAAAGGTATTGTCCCTGGCCATGGGTGTTAGAACCCTCTTGTTAGGTTTTGTTTCAGTTTGCTGGTCACATGACCTTTTTTCCCTATTTAGTCTGGCTCCGCCCTTCTGGCTTTGCTTGACTTCATTGTATTATCTACTGTTAAGCTAGCCGGGTGCTTAGGTGCCTTAATCTGTGAGTTTTGCTTGATGTTAGGATCACAAAGTATTTATTTTTCTGTTTAATTATCCATGCTACAATTTATGTTAGGAGGTGTCCACCTTTTCTCCCAGTCCCTAGATCTTGTAGGGATTACTCCCTCGCAACTATAGGTCTTCGTTCACACTAGATGAGGACTTTAGCGGGTCTGGTCGCAGGATCAGGTTCCCCGTTACATCGTAGGGATTCAGCTTAGTTGTATTGTAGGGACAGAATTCCCTTCTTTCCTTACTGGTTGTAGCAGATCATAACAATGGGTACTGGTCCACGCATCGGTGGTCAGGTGGACCTTGCTACTGAGGGCTTTTAGTAGCGCATGTTTAATTTTTCCCTCAACATGCTTTTGCAGACCAGGGACGGCTTGCCTGCTGAAATGAAATCGGCTTGGCACATTGTATTGTGGGATTGACAATGATATTCAGTTACGGAAACTGTCTGTCTCCACCAGCCTGAATCACAGCATTTCAAGGGACAGGAGTTTTGCAATGCCAGCATTCAGAGCCTGTGCTCGTGCATGGTTTGCGGAGTATGGCCGTCTTTTATCCCATGCCTGTGCTACCGCTGGCTGTTTTGTGGCCTGGGAGTGTGAGGATGACAGGGAACTTGCTGCTGTGTGTGGAATAACAGTTTGTCTCTGGACAACAGTGGCCGAGGTTCTTCCATGGCGATCCTGTGAGGAAGCATAACCAGCTGTGTGTGAGCTCGATGAAGAGGCTTCAACACAACCTGAAGATGTAGGTGCTGCTGTAGGTTGGCCTACATCTCCAGTGTGTCTTTGTAACTCAACTACGTGCTTTGTCCGCACATGTTTCCACATATTTGTGGTATTGAGGTGACTGACACTTTTAGCTATTTTTAATTTTTGATTACACAGCTTGCATTTCACATAGCAAATATCATGTGCAAGTGTGTGAAAAAAGGACCACGCAGTGCAAGTCCTGGGAGCGCACGTTTTGACTTTTGGAAGACAACTGCTCCGAACAGGTGCCAAACTGGAGGCTACAGGCAACCGAGTCTGCAGCCTAACTCTCCCTCCTGTTTGTACCGTTGGGGCAATGTCTTCCTCTATCTTCCTTCTATCACTAACCATTTCTCTAGGCCTCTCCCAGCTTTCAACCAAAGTACTGGTTCTCACCCACAAAGCTCTCCACAGTGCAGCACCCCTCCTACATCTCCTCCCTCATTTCTATCTATCGGCCTAACCGACTGCTGCGCTCTGCAAACGACTTTCGACTAACCTCTGCACTAATACGTACCTCCCACTCCCGACTCCAAGACTTCTCCTGCTCTACGCCAATCCTCTGGAATGCTGTACCCCAAGAAATTAGGACTATCCACAATTTGCATGGTTTCAGGCGCTCCCTCAAAACACATTTGTTCAGAGCGGCCTATCACATTCACTAATCAAAGTCATTCTATGTATTCTGTGTAAGTGTGTGTGTGTCTCTAGCCCATTCACTATCTCCATCCCTCAGTCCCTTAAGATGGCTGGAACATCATTGTAAATGCACCATTGTATATAAACACCTATACTTTGTATCTCCCCCATCTCATTGTACATTGTAAGCTGTCACGAGCAGGGGCGACTTATTTAGCTTAAATTATTGTATTGTTAACGTTGTTACTTATGACTTGTGTTCTGAAACTGCTAAACTGTAAAGCGCTGCGGAATATGATGGCGCTATATAAATAAATATTATTATTATTCCTCTGAGCTGCTCCCACCACCTTCCTGTTCTTCATGCCATGTTGGGTATTGGACCTCATCATCTCCACTACCCTCTTCCAACACCTGCTGTTGGGTGGTCTGGCCAGCACCATGCTCAACAGAAACTGGCACCTGGGTCTCATCATCATCATCAGATGCGTTCTGCGGTGTGCTGACCATCGGCACTGTCTCACCCGCCTCTTCAGATTCAGAGAGACACAGCTGTTGCGCATCACTGCATACTCCCTCTTCTTCACATTACAGAATGCTGCTTGGCTGGGCCCCTGTTTGCAAGCCAATAGATTCTGAGAACAGAAGCAGACACTCAGCTGGCTCCTGTACAGAACTCTCTGACTGCCTGGGCAATTTGCCAGGCGGTGAAGAGACAGATGGTTGCCCAACAGTGCTGTGGTCCTGAGAGGAGGTGGAAGCAATTGAAGTCGATGCATTGGCTGAGATCCAAACAACAACGGCTTCAATTTGTTCTTCCCGCAGCAGGGGGGTACTCCGAGCTCCTACAAAAGTGCGCATAAAGGAACGCTCACGGCCCGGGGAAAACTGGTGGATGCTGTGTCACTGGGGGCCGCAGCAGCCACAGAATCCCCACGTCCTCTCCCTGAAGAAACTCCACGACCACGTGCCTTACTCCCTGCCTTCTTCATCTTGGTAGATTGATAAAGAAAGTCTGAAAAGTTATAAGGCCTAAGTGTGGTTATTCCGCAGAGACTGCAGTGAACACTGCACACAACTGTTCAGTAGGTGTGAAAGGCCCCTTTGTGTACTTCTATAGTGTTTGCAACCAATGTATTGTATACGGATGGAAGCGCGTCACACTAATAGATTTTATTTATTTGTAATAGAATGGAGCAGCAACAATTAGAGAAAAATTTCAAGGATGTGCCAGTGACACACGCTCAGCAGACTACAACCAGCAGTGGTTGAAGAACTAACTGGAGCGTGATCTGCACTCCAAAAAGGAAAACCTCAGACTACAGTGAACACTGCACACAACTGTTCACTACCCAACGCGTCTCAGCAGGAAGGCAGTCTGTGCGTCAAAACAAAGGCGCAAGCATACATCCACGTACCCTGTTTATAAAGCTA
Organism: Oophaga sylvatica; assembly: GCA_033576555.1. NCBI lineage: Eukaryota > Metazoa > Chordata > Amphibia > Anura > Dendrobatidae > Oophaga > Oophaga sylvatica. The sequence continues at coordinate 106,485,095 of JARQOD010000002.1, forward strand.
TATAAAAAAAATTATGTAGTAGTGACGCACACTTTATTGAGGTACAGTATTACATCGCCATTCACCATCTGTGGCTATGCAGTCTCATCTATATATACCTTATCTATCCGTTGTCATGCTTGCAAGTCGACAGTCAGGCATAAATAGCAATTTCACTATGCACTATGCACTTTTTAAAGGTTATGTTTGTTAATAAACATGATTATTGCCACATATTATGAGTATTACATGATGGAAATTGTATAATTTTGTATAAACTGTTTAGTGACATTATTCAGCAAATGTAACATTTTTAGTAATGTCACAGATAACTTGTAATGCTGATGATGTTTTGAAGTCAGACATTCATTGTCTATACAATAAAAATGGTGTACATACTGTTACTTATCCATCATTAATGGATTCAGATATGTACTTGTATGCTTTTATGTACAACCGTATAGCAGATTCCTTAACTAATTTATTTTGTGGTTTGCATTGCTGTTCAACATGTTAATGTATGTGTTTATGTTTGTCAATTCTTTATTTATCTAGATATTAGTTTAAATGAAATCATCATCTTATGGTAGTAAAGGTTATCTTTCTCTTGTTTGAAGTATAGACATTTAAAATTGACAGGTAACAAGGAAATTACTTGATCTAGTATTTAAACATCCTCCTTGACCCTGGGCTCCAACACCGCCAGTTGTTGCTCGGAAGTGCTGTTAGCACAGTCAACACTTGCTCCTGTGTTACTGGGGTTCAGTAACGTCAGCTGGTCCTCGGTTGTGCCATTGGCTCTTTTCCTTCTGCTGCCCCTCCGGGTTCCAGCACAGTCAGCTGGTCCTCGTTACTTGCATTGGCTCTTGTACCTTCTGCTACCCGTCCGGGTTCCAGTACCGTCAACTGGTTCTCCGCAGTGCCTTTGGCCTAGGTGCCTCCATCTCGGTATCCGAGTTCCAGCAACGTCTGCTGGTCCTTGGTAGTGCTTTGGAGCACAGGTACCTCCTGCTTAGTAACCGTGTCCCAGTAACGTCAGCTGGTCCTCGGTTGTGCCATTGGCTCTTTTCCTTCTGCTGCCCCTCCGGGTTCCAGTACCGTCAACTGGTTCTCCGCAGTGCCTTTGGTCTAGGTGCCTCCATCTCGGTATCCGAGTTCCAGCAACGTCTGCTGGTCCTTGGTAGTGCTTTGGAGCACAGGTACCTCCTGCTTAGTAACCGTGTCCCAGTAACATCAGCTGGTACAAGATTGTGCTACAAATACAAGATACGGAACAAGAGACACAAGAACAATAAGCAGAAGATCTAAAAGCAGAAGAACATGAAGTATAAGACCAAAATGAAGAGCAAAATATATGCTCTAAATTCTAAGCAGAAGAAGACTAAGCAGTGTATGGGGGTGAGTCCGTTCCTCCTCGTGGTGCCCCTGGAAAATGCCTGCTGCTGCAGGCTAAACTGAACACGGACAAATACTGTTGTAATTTAAATCTTTTGTGACAGCAAGAACGGAAGGATGAAAAATTCATACTTTGACAGATTACAAGTACAGGATTCTCTGTCACAAATAAGAATATGATGAAGAAGATGAAGCAGAATATGAATAAGAATAATAGTTTAATAAGAAGAATATGAGTAATGTTAACAAAGATGAATAGCAAGAAGTTTAAGAAGAAGATAAAGAAGGTGAAGATGAAGAATAATTTGATGAAAAAGATGATGCTGCAGAAGATTATGAAGGAGAAAGTGTGTGAAAAGTTAAAAAGGTGAAGATGAAGAGCATGGAAGTTGTGTAATATACATATTTGCCAAAATATAAAAAACGTTAACATTGTCAATTTCTTCGTCAATCCGAACATCTTTAAAAAAAAAAATATTTATGCTATTCCATTTGATTGGGTTAAACATCTATGCCTTTAATGTCTCCTCAACCTTCCCCAATACATTCTACATTACTCTTTCTTGTTTTCCTTCATGTACAATTAACCAACAAGGCAAGAATGGGTTTTTTTTAATTTCGATATTTTGTTCCCATAGACTTACATGGGACTTCCGGTATCGGTATCGGGTATCGCCGATATTTTAGTGATATCGGCGATACCATTCCGATTCCGATACTTTAGGATATCGGAAAGTATCGCTCAACTCTAATTATGACTCCATCTGAATATAGTCAATGGCTGCTACAGTGTATACGCCTGAATACTTTTCCCCAGGTTCAGATATACGTCAGACAGAGCTAATGATACGTAGATGAAATGCAACGTGAACCTGGCCTAAGACTGGTTAAATGGAATCCGTAAGCAGGTTTTTGCTATGTAATCTGATGACAGTATGAGGTAGGGGTTAAAACACTGAACTCAATGATGTGTCATATTGTCAAGCTGTGTTCTGTTCTTTATTTACACTGAAGAGTTGATCACCTGGTGATTACAATTGCTGACTAGCTAGCTCCCACTTGTAAGTCTGATTCCGCCCCCACCTGTGATAATCAGCTGACTGCCTATAGACTATGTACATACAGCGCTTGATGTAGGCGGGGTTAGCTTTCTCAGCTCTGCTGCGTTGCTTAATCTAAAAACTCTTATTGTGTTAGAACAGCTGCACCCAATAAATTATGTGATACATCGCTGGATCCAGGGACTCTTTGCCAACATGCTGCTGTCAGATGAGGTAGCAAAAACCTGCCGATCGATTCCCTTGAAAGAAAATAGAATTAATACTCACAGTCACCGATTCCCTGCAGCTCCCATTTGTACTTTTGTCCGGTCACCGCTGATCTCCACTACCACGTCCCACCTTGACATATTGGTTGAGCAGGCATTTCCAATAGTTAACATTTGCTGAATGGGTCATCACCTAGACCGGTATTTGGTTCAGCAGCATTTTCAGCCATTTCCACTTTGTTGAGGCAGAAATACAAAGTACAGACCATCAGGGACCCGAAGCTGAAGGGAGTCAGTGACGGTAAGTAGCGCTTCATTTCGTTCTTTTAATTCAGTCTGAGCAATTTTAAAAATTATTTTTATCACCTGGATAATCTGTGGAATCTTTGTAAAATGAACAATTATACTACTGATATACTTTTTATTTCAGTTTTTCACCATTTTTAAAATACTTGTTCGCTGTCAGGGAATAAAAACTTTTTTGTTTAGATCCCAGTACATTACTCTTCTCACCTGATAAATATATAGAATTATTTTATATGCCCATACATCCATAGGTGTTAGCTTATTGACAGTGGTGTAACTAGAGTAATATGAGCCTCGGCAAAATTTGGAAAACTTCACCCACCGTGGCACCCACACAGTAGCATTGTCCAAATATTATGCCCCAATACAAGTGTAACGTCCTTCTTTGTAGGCCCAATATAATTGTGATATTCTCCTGTGATGAAGCAACGAAGTGAAACTCACATTGCAGCGTTGTTGAGGGTGTGCAATTGGGTCAGTGTGCATTGATTATTTCCTCCTTAAACAATATTGTGGCTCATTCTGTGGATTCATTAGTATTTGCGTCCTAATCATTGTGTTATATTTCTTACTACCAATGCATTTTCAGCATTATTTAGTTATATTTGCCCGTATTATTTGCTGAATATATTCTATTGTTGATTAATCAATTACATATTTTAACTTTTTTTATATATTCTATCATGGTATATATTTTTTTTACATACAATGGGGAAAATACTGTAAGTATTTGATACACTGCCGATTTTACAAGTTTTCCCACCAACAGAGAATTGAGAGGTCTGTCATTTTTATCGTGTCTGCGAATGGCTAACTCCCAGTTAGGCTACTAAACCCTATGTGCCAAAACAGAGTAGGACATACACCAGAAATAAAGTGCAAAGAGAGGTGCAAACAAAAATATGTAAATCTCACCCATTGGAGCCTTGAAGGGCCGTCATATCCAGGGGGACTTCAAGCAGCCTGTTCAGTCTATCTGCCCTGTCGTGCCCTCTGTAACTGCTCCCGCCCTTACAATGATAGTACATGGTAGTGTGGCACTCAATTGGTTTATCCCTCAAAAAATCCCACCCGACGCATTTCTGTTTTCAATTAGGAAATGTTACAGGGGGGTGTACTTGCTTAGGGAAAAGAAAAGGCTAATACGATCCACCTTGCTCCAGTTCCTAAGAGCGAAAAGTGCCTCTGTGCTTAAGAAAGTGCCTGATGGGGAAAGCTAAAAAGAAGAATCTCACAGTGGTGGGTATGCAAATTGCCTCTTCAAACAAAGAGGACTTGTACTCTATAGCGCCACCTATTGGAAGTAGCGATCCTACAAGTCACAATCAACCCTTTAACGAGTCTTGTAATATGACTTAGGATAAAAGCCAAATCAGAATCTCCATTTGCAGACACGGTGTTTCGGACTATTGGTCCTCGTCAGTGCAAAGTAGGAGAGATCTGATTTGGCTAGATGAGAGGCTCTGGACTAGGGTCTAAGGGGTAAGGTTTCTCATTTATAGGGGCAGATTGGGTTTTATTGATATAAACAGTGAAAAGAATGGAACTACTCAGCTCCTATTCAAGTGAATAAGTCATTAATATCAATAGTGCAGACAACCCCTTTAATGGAGATATAACTTTATGTCCCTTGCATCCAAGTTAAAGGGAACCTGTCAGCTGATGCATGCAGCCCGACCCAAGCCTAGCATTAATCAGAGACCGGCTCCTGTATTCTGAACATCTATGTTTTGCTCTGAAATGCTGCTGTGCTTCAGAAAAACATGGTGGAAACTGCGGGCAGACACTAGGTGACTAATTCTAGAGGCAGGTCCCTGCTGGCTTCTTCCCAGCTGAGCTGGTGACGAGAATCTGGCGGGGATCGGCCTCTTGGACTACTCACCTTATTCCCGGACATGCTTTAAACTGTGTTTTTTTTTTCTCTGAAATGCTGCCTTGTTTCAGAGTAGAACAGATGTTTTATTTGCAGGAGCCCCCGTGGGCAGCATGAATCAGCCCACAGCTTCTGTTTGATGTTGTTTTTGTCGAAGATGTTCCCTGACCTGTTTATCTGTTCACAATAACAAAAAAATCATTATAGCAAGAGCTCCACTTTATTGCAAGTCCGTTATTGGCACACGGTCAGTTCTCCTTATCATAAAGGTGGACCTAATCTCTTGCAGCATTTTACTAGGTTAAAGGGGTTGTCCCCTGTCAGAAAACTTTCAACCATAAGCCCACATATCTAGGAATAAACAAACCAAGTACTTTTTACTTTCCCTGAGTTATCTGTTTGGCTGCAGCGCTGACGTCAAGCTGATGTCAATCAGCAGCCATTCAGTGAGCTCAGCGCATCTGCCCATTAAAGGGAATCTGTCAGCAGGTTTTTGCTTCCTCATCTGAGAGAAGCATGATGTTGGAAAAGAGACCCTGATTCCAACGATGTATCACTTTGATTACTGGGTACAGCCGTTCTCACACAATCAGAGCTTTTAGATTTAGCAATACAGCAGAGCTCAGAAAGCTAACCACGCCCACACCACAGCTAACCCCGCCCACACCAGGCTCTCTATGTACATTGTCTATTTACAGTGAGCTGCTTATCACAGGAGGGGGTGTGGGTGGACCAGGATTCACAGAAACTGTAGTCCAGGCAGTGATAATCTCCTGCTGACAAAACACTGATTGCATTGAAACAACAGCTCACAGCCTTATAAGCAACACATCCCTGGAATCAGGCTTTTAGCCTTCCCTCAGATTACAAAGCAAAAGCCTGCTGACAGATTCCCTTTAAGACAAGACGAGCTTCTGATCTCACTGATTGACTGCAGCGCTGTCAATGTGAAGTAGACTCATTTTTTTTTTTTTTATAACTATTGTAAACCATGAAAGTTTCCTGAAAGGGAGCAACTCCCCATATACTGAGGCGGTGATTTATAAGTCAGGAATAAAATAGAAACTATTCCTTCGTCCACTGCCAGATGAATCGTGGTACATTTGGTTTTGGCGTGGCGTTCTTCCTTCTCATACATCCCTCACATGCAGCTTTTTGTTCTCTCCTCCCGGTTCTGAATGCGTTCTGTTCTGCGTAACTAGCGATATATAAGATTGTTGTGCAGGTCTGTAGAGAACACATCCAGCGCCGGCTTTGTATACCAGGCCCATGAATCTCACAGATGATTAATACCCACTTTGTGACCACTCCACCAGAGAAATTGAGCTCCCCTGCCTTTCATTAGTCTCCCCCAGATGTGATGTTGGTGCCAGTGTTACACACAGCCAGGGTCCTGCAGGTAGGCGCTGAGATGGTCCCGCTCATTGCTCCAGTAGGGGTCCCCAGCACCTCAGGAATCTTTTATCCTCTGCAGCTGCCGCTTATTCCTCCCTCCCCCTTCATCCCTACTCTGCTTTCATGTCTGCGCCTCTATGTAATTTCTCTCTTTTGTCTTCCACTTGCTTCAGAAGATTTTTTATTCTCATCCAATTACCTTGTTGTGCTTCTTTGTATTCTTATCATACCTGATACGTTTATATGGTTGACGTTATTCGTGACTTTTTTGCACAATTGTCGCCATTTCTTCAATGCTGTTTCTCTTATGTCCTTTGTCTTCATCTGTTATTAATTAACCGTGTATATTATTCATATAGCACCAACATATTCCATGGCGCCGTACAGTCTCTTGGGTGTTAGCGTCTTCACCCAATTCCGATATACACATATATACTAAATATATTTTAAAACCTCTCCATATTTTGCCCAATAGATTCATTTTATCCATAACAATAGCTATAGGGGCCTGTTCATAATTTTCAGGTTTTTTTTAGGTAACTTTTTTTTGTGATATAAAATGACCCAGGTAATTTATAAATGTTGACCAAAATTTTTAAAAAAGAGCTCTTTATATTCGTCATTAACCTTTTTTAGTGCAAAATTTGCAGAATAAAAGAAATCAGACATCACTCTAGGGGGATGGGGGGGAGGCGGACTAAAGTACATTTGTCAACTTTTTAAAAAGATAATGAATCAGATGAAAAAAAAATAAAATCTGAGAACCTCAAACCTTTCCCCCAATGATGAACGTAATAAAAAAAATCCCAGGTGAACACATATAAAGCAGACTTTAAAAAAAAGACGCAAATGAAAAGAGGAATAAACAAAAACAAAAGTGTGACAAAAAAGGGAGCAAACACAATGATAAATGGGGCCCAGAGTTCCTGTCAATCGGACCATACAATGGCAGTTTTCTCCAGTGCTGAACAAGTTAATCCCCTTTTCAATTTCACTGCTTATTCACCAGTGGGTACAGTTTTTGGCATGACCACCCTATTTTCCTGATTTATCTCTCAGCCGTCAAACTTTCCTCCCCTTTGCATTCCCCCCCCCTTGAAAGCGTTAATGCAGGAAGCCGTAAAGCGGCAGAGGGATTCCATTAATTAAATCGGTGTTATAATTAACTTTCATTAAAGGGAAATCAATAACGTGAGAGGCTCAGGTGATGAGAACAAGCCAGATTTACGGCGGGAGATTGAGGAGGTGTTCAGGCACCTGGATCTTTTAACCCTGTGAGTGCTGCGGAGCAAATGCTGCGCACCCTGGATTTCAGTCTATTGAACGAGTCGGGGATAATTTATTAACCCATAAGTCACAAAGGAAGAAATATGGGCGCTTTTCTATTGAAGTTTCCTTCTCTCCTTGGTCCATTAACCTGATCTGCCTGTAGCATCTTGGTTGGTAGGGAGAGCTGCCAAGCATAGCCCAGATAACAGCTTGACACCAGGAAAAAAAAAAGCTGCATAAAATTCCCTGTTAATATAATGGATGTTCAATAGGAAAAAAAAAAGCAGCAACTGCATGTGATGGCGTCCACGGGTTTAGCATTTCAGGTCATTAAAATAATACGCTCGATATTATTCCATGAATTTCATCCTAGATTTTTAACGCTTTAGATAAAAGTCACATTGCTTTCCTCCAGGCCAATATGTAATTTCCTAATTCCCAATCTAAAGGCTCTGCAGCCGTCAGAAATGCCAGAGGAGGCTGTAAAATACAGATCCCCGCTGGAATAGTGACATTTGGCGGATGCCAGTGGGACTATTCAGGCAGCAATCCAGGTAATGGCATCCAGTGATCCCCACCACTGTCCTCCTCTTTCTCATGAAGCCCATAGTTACTCATGCCTGTGGCATCTAATAATTCTCTGCATCTTTGTATAAGAGGTGACAGATTAGGAAGAAATATTTAATTGATTTGTCTATAAATGGATTGTGTAGCCGACGTAAGGTCCCCGGCTAGAAATATGAGGCTGGACGCGAATAAAGTAAATTTATACGGCAATATAATGGCACCAGCAAACCGTGAATCACAGCCAGGCAAAGGGCGAGGGGGGAGACGGGGCGAACAGAGAGGGAAACCTTACACTGAGGCAAAATAAGCAAATATTCGGGACTGTAAGAGCGAGATATAGCATGTTTATGTGCTGTCATGACTGGGCATTTCTGCTCTGCCATTCATTACGTCTTCAAATTTCACAGGATGATATTTAGTATCCCAAGCATATAATCTGGTCTGTCCGTGAGGTTGTCTACCCCGCTTTACCCCCGGTGAATCATGTGGTGACAGTAGACAGTCTCGCTCTCTTCTTTCAGACTCTCCGATGAATAAACTCTGATAAATGGCAGACATCTCTGATTTCTGCTCTTGATGATGATCACAGCCTGGGGAAAATGGTGCCCTTAACTACCTGCCGCCTGTGACGTGTCTATCACAATGCAAATGAGAGGCTGCAAGGAAGCAGAATGTGTTAGATGGGACAGAGGTGGGGGAATGTAGGCCGTCACGCAGCTGGAACTGGACATGGTTCACATGATAGTAGGGGCTGTTCAACCATATAATAATAATCTTTATATAGCGCTAACATATTCCGCAGCGCTTTACAGTTTGCACACATTATCGTTGCTGTCCCCGATGGGGCTCACAATCTAGATTCCCTATCAGTATGTTTTTGGAATGTGGGAGGAAACTGGAGTACCCGGAGGAAACCCACGCAAACACGGGGAGAACATACAAACTCCTTGCGGATGTTGTCCTAAGTGGATTCGAACCCAGGACTCCAGCGCTGCAAGGCTGTAGTGCTATCCTCTTAGCCACCGTGCTGCCCATATAAGCATCGTCTCCAATGTAGATATCAAAGGGACTCTGTCAGCACAGAATGACTGTTCAAACCAAGCACAGGCATCATGGTGGGGCCAAAACAATTAAGTGCATCCTCCCACCTGCTTATTTTCTATCTATCTCCACCCGTCTCTGGCTCTATTAAGCTAGCGCTGTCAATCAAAGAGGGATAGAGGGAAAACAAGCAGATGAAAATGTGCACTCAAATGTTTGGCCCCGCCGTGATGCACCAAGTGCCCATTCTTGGTTTGAACAGTCATTCTGTGTTGACAGTCGCTTTTAGATGAATTTATAAAAAATGCTGTTTCATCCACCATTCTTGAATCTATAGCCTTCTGGAATAAGGTGCATAAAATTTAAGAATTTTACACCACTTTTTTGGTATATATTAGAGTATTTTTTGTCACACAATGGTGGGCCCTAGAGCCCAATAAGTGCCAAGGCTGGCACAAATGAGTAAAAAGTTACCAAATTTTATCCAGATACCACTTGCTACACATTTTCCTCCCACTGACTTCTTCAAATCTCACTTGACTCATTCTCTCGCTTTTAGGTCATGGAGAATATTCATGAATACGCACGTCTCTGCTCAAAGTGGAGCCCAATCTCCCTTTATTCCAATCACTTATACTGTTAGGTATATAAATCATAAAAATGAGAGTCCTCAATTATTGATACATTTGTATGGCTAATTGCAAATCAGCTCTCTCCTGGAAAGAAAGAAAACTATCTCAACTATTTCCCTGGTGTCACCCACTGAAGTAGGTGGCTGCTCAGCGTAGCAATGTTTGAGCCTTGTGACAAGACTCTGAATGTTGGGCAGCAAGGTGGCTCAGTGGTTAACGCTGTTGCTTTGCTGTGTTGGTGTCCTGGGTTCAAATTCCATCAAGAACAACATCTGCAAGGAGTTTGTATGTTCTCCCCATGTTTGTGTGGGTTTCCTCCCGGTCCTCTGGTTTCCTCCCACACTCCAAAGACAGTGATAGAGAATTTAGATTGTGATCCACAATGGGGACAGTGATGATAATGTCTATAAAACTCTGTGGAATGTGATGGTTTTACATAAGCAATGTCTAATAAAAAAAATATTAACCAGGCAGTTGCCACTCATTAATGCTTGTAATATAACTAGTCATGTTACAACGGTCAGCCATTGGCTAAGAGGAAAGCTACTCCCATATGTGTTACTAGTGAGACCATTTTTTTTACTTCCAGGGGAGAGGTAATTTACATGTTTTTTCTCATGGAGAATTGCCTATAACACTCCATAGCTCCTGCACCCAGTGCAGATTTTGTTCTGATTATAAAAGGAATCTGTCAGCATACTTTTGCTGTACAATCTGAGAGCAGCACAACGCAGGGTTAAAGTGCCTGATTCCAGCAATGTGGCACTTACTGGGCTGTGTTTTGCTGTTTCACTACAATCAATGTTTTATCAGCAGGAGATTATCACCACCGGAAAACTGGCCTGGTGCCTCCTGGATCAACCACGGCCACAGGACTGATTAGCAGTTTCTGACAATGTACCCAGAAAGCTTCTAATCAGTGGTATAAGGGAGGTTATACAGGGCACAATATTCTGAGCTTTCCTAAAGCTGCAACAGAGAAAACTATGAGTCTATCACTACTATCGCAATCAGTAAACTAAGTGCTGGAATCAGGGTCTCTGCCCCTACATCATGCTGCTGTCAAATTACATAGCAAAAACCTGCTGACAGATTTATTTTAATGCAAGAGGCAAATAAGACTCTGCAGTTATTGAGTCAACAGAGCGTTGGTGACTATTCTTCATTATGCGTCCCAGCACTCATTAACCCTGCTCTGTAACTTTACTTTGTTTCCCCTTGAGGGCTGAGTGGCGATGGTCTGGAATTTATACACTTGTGGCAATGGACCTGAATGAAGAAGCTGAATGCAATGCACTATGTAAACTACTTTCCAGGGAAAGGCAAAACTTTTCTTTTTTTTTAAATGGCATTTAATGTGAGTGATGCTGTGCACATATGCAGGTGCTTTACTTCCCGCGGACTACAAGTGCTTAGTTGGTTATTGGATCCAAGCAGGCTTTAGCCCTGGAGCCTTTGTAGAGGTATGAGCTGCTGCGTCTGCTGCCGAACATAAGCGATATTTCTCCCTTTACAGCTGAATTGCTATCTGTCGTCGAGATTTTCGACATCAAAAGTAAGCGCAGCGCTGGTTAGCAGTTGCTCGAGTCAGCAGAACTACAGACCGTCGTGCCCACTTTTCTCTGCTTCTAAAAACTTTCAGCACATCTGCTTGCAACCTGGTTCGTGTAATGCATCTCACATGCAAAGCTATGGGGGAAAGGGGTTAATTTGCTTGAAGACTTTAAAGAGTTATGAAAGCCCATCGGTGATAAAAATTGATTTTACGGTTCTGTGGCCAGAATGGCAGCGACGTAGAGGAGGGGCATCTACAAACCCTCCGTCAGAAAAACAAAGCCTGACTGCTTCAGCTGTATGCCCCAGCGGTGGTCTGTGGATGTGAAAATGGCCCGCATACTCCATCATTCCCAATTATATTTGCTGGGGGAATGGGCCGCTTGGGTATGTGGTGAGCTCTTTACCAAGCTCTCTTTTGCTTTCATTGTGTGGATTTTCAACATTTCATTGTGTTCACAGGGACAAGATTTTTCTAAATTATGAATAGAAAACTATATATATTTATCAAGCAGAAGATGCTAAATAATCATAGTAATAGTATTCACAGAAAACCAAGAATTACCGTAAAGCAGTGCCAAAGAACCTCTGTATTTTCCAAAAAGATTCTATATCCAGATACATTTTAGGTCTGAATAGACAACCATTTACTCCTTGTGGAACCTTAGCTCCAGGCAAATAACGGAATAGATGATAATGATGATGACAACACTACATTGTGCATCACTGGATGTTGATTCCCGACCTTCATTCTGTACCAACAAATATCCCTGAATAAGCAATTTTTATATTAATCAAATAATGTATTTGTAATATTTATAAGCAGACTGGACAAAAACAACAGAATCCATGTAAAATTCATTGATTTTAAAACTGCTGCATTATTGGTGGAGACAGGGATAAAGAGAAGACAAAAAGCCACATTGCATCTATTAAAGACACAACTTTCAGGCGCCTCAGGACATACAGGTGCTTCTCACAAAATTAGAATATCATCAAAAAGTTAATTTATTTCAGTTCTTCAATACAAAAAGTGAAAATCATATATTATATAGAGTCATTACAAACCAGAGTGATCTATTTCAAATGTTTATTTCTATTAATGTTGATGATTATGGCTTACAGCCAATGAAAACCCAAAAGTCATTATCTCAGTAAATTAGAATACTTTATAACACCAGCTTGAAAAATTATTGTAAAATCCGAAATGTTGGCCTACTGAAATGTATGTTCAGTAAATGCCCTCAATACTTGGTCTGGGCTCCTTTTGCGTCAATTACTGCAGCAATGCGGCGTGGCATGCGATCAGCCTGTGGCACTGCTGAGGTGCTATGGAAGCCCAGGTTGCTTTGATAGCAGTCTTCAGCTTATTTGCATTGTTGGGTCTGGTGTCTCTCATCTTCCTCTTCACAATACACCATAGATTCTCTATAGGGTTAAGTTCAGGTGAGTTTGCTGCCAATCAAGCACAGTAATACTGTTGTTTGTAAACCAGGTATTGGTACTTTTGGCAGTGTGGACAGGTGCCAAGTCCTGCTGGAGAATGACATTTCCATCTCCAAAAAGCTTGTCGGCAGAGGGAAGCATGAAGTGCTCTAAAATTTCCTGGTAGATGGCTGCGCTGACTTTGATCTTGATAAAACACAGTGGACCTACACCAGCAGATGACATGGCTCTCCAAACCATCACTGATTATGGAAACTTCACACTAGACCTCAAGCAGCTTGGATTGTGGCCTCTCCACTCTTCCTCCAGACTATGGGACCTTGATTTTCAAATGAAATGCAAAATTTACTTTAATCTGAAAACACCTTGGACCACTGAGCAACAGTCCAGTTCTTTTTCTCCTTGGCCCAGGAAAGACGCTTCTGGCGTTGTCTATTGGTCATGAGTGGCTTGACACAAGGAATGTGACACTTGTAGCCCATGTCCTGGATATGTCTTGAAGCAATGACTCGAGCAGCAGTCCACTCCTTGTGAATCTCCCCAAAATTTTTGAATGGCCTTTTCTTAACAATCCTTTAAAGGCTGCGGTTATCCCGGTTGCTTGTGCACCTTTTTCTACCACACTTTTCCCTTCCACTCAACTTTTCATTAATATGCTTGGATACAGCACTCTGAACAGCCAGCTTCTTTAGCAATGACCTTTTGTGGCTTACCCTCCTCGTGGAGTGTGTCAGTGACTGCCTTCTGGACATCTGTCAAGTCAGCAGTCTTCCCCATGATTGTGGAGCCTATTGAAACAGACTAAGGGACCTTTTTAAATGCTTAGGAAGCCTTTGCAGGTGTTTTTTGTTAATTATTCTAATTTATCGAGATAATGACTTTTGGGTTTTCATTGGCTGTAAGCCATAATCATCAACATTATTTCTGTAATAAACACTTGAAATAGATCACTCTGTTTGTAATGACTCTATATAATATATAAGTTTCACTTTTTGTATTGAAGAACTAAAATAAATTAACTTTTTGATGATATTCTAATTTTGTGAGAAGCTCCTGTAACCTCACTCCTTATCACCTGCTACTCAAGGTCATAGGACCGTCGTCCCTTTAAAGAGTTTCTTCTGCAGCATTCACTTCTGGGTCGAGACGGAAGCGGGCAGGTGACATTACATCTACTGATGCCTGCCAGAACAACTGCTTGATTGGCAGTAATTATGCATCTCTCCCATTCATTAGAGGAGGAGAGCTACACAATATGCCGGTTGCACAAAATCACACTAGAGTCCCTCCTGATAACAGTAGATGTGATGTCACCTTCAGTGATCAACTCTGGGTGCAAAAGTAGGACTAACCCCCCCAAAAAACAAATTCCATTTTAAACTTTGATATTTGCTAGCATTGAAGCACGTGTAAATACTATGGTAGCGATTGTCTCCGCACGATAGAATTAAAGTTGAGCAAAAAGATTTGCAGAACCCTGGTCCTGCGGCCTCAGAGCCACGTGAACCTCCTCCTACCTGATGAAATCTCTGGCACCTCTTCTGATTAGTAGACCCCACAGGTAGTAGGAGTTTCATAGGGCTCCAATTTGGCAGCTCTATGGACATGGCCACTGGAGCAAGGACCTGTGAATCTTTTTGCTCAAATCTAAGGCCACGTTCACACATTCAGTATTTGGTCAGTATTTTACCTCAGTATTTGTAAGCCAAAACCAGGAGTGGGTGGTGACGTGTTTCTATTCTACTTTTCCTCTGACTGTCCTACTCCTGGTTTTGAGTTGTTACATGGTCTGGAGTTATATCTTACCCACAATTGTATTTTCATTGAGAGCCCTTTCCTGCTTACACACTATTTCCAGGGGGCTCTGTTCAAGTGTGCTAGCAGTGTTTACATGGGGATATTTATCTTTATCATTATCTTGGCCATTTTCCAACATGTACTTTTTTTCTAGGGATATTGTCATGGGTACTGTATTTTGTGAGCTTATCCTCCATATGATGTGCACTCTTATTTCTATCTGGGTGCTAAGAACCTATGTTATATAAATCTTTATAACATTGAACTACCACATATACTGGAGTTATATCTGTTCCATAATTGTTTTCAGAGTGAGCCCGATCTTACCTATATATTGTGCCAAGGGGGCTCGCAGTGTTCACATGGTTGCTCATATCCCTATGAAGGTACTAACAATATCATCTGCTGTGGTCATTTAATTTTGTGATCCCACTCTCCGTGTGATACACTTTATTATTGCCTAGTGGGCGATAAGAACTTAGGATATACAAATCCTGATATCACTTGATACGATCATTTTAATAAGTGAGCACACTCTTTTTTTGTGCTTTTTTGTAGTTTCATTTTGCATGTGGCTTTTTTGTGTTGGTTAGAAAGGTATATATTTCTTGGCATCTTGACACTCCTGTCACAATACTGTACTCCCCATATTACAATATATCATATAACCACCCTTTTTTCTCTCTGGAGTCTCAAAACTCTTGTCCCAGGGTTTGACTCTAGGCTTCATTTATAATTTTTTATCAGATGATTTGACTATCTATAAATAAGATATATGGTGTGAGAACTACAAGATATTATTTTTGCACTATCAAGATCAAACTGGTTAATTAGAGAGATAGGCTGTAATAGGGTGCATGCATATCAAGTTCTATCCCCAAGTGAACACCATTATGTAGACATGAAGACAAGTGATTATCAGATCCAAGTTCAGCCTATTTTAGTCTTCAAAACCCCATGCCAAGTAGATGCATATTTATCATTCCTTTCTTTCTCACCTAACCTGTTTCAATTTCTATCTCACCCCTGCCACTACAGGGGCCCCACAGGGTGAGCAGGAGAGCCGTCGAGGGGCGGGGGCACCACTGCGCAGGTTATAGGGGGCCAACCTCCTCTGACAGGTAGGGACAATTAGGCCAGTGTAGGGTAGGCACCACCCCTTGTTGTTTTCAGCACTTTGGGTTGATGAGTGTTGGTTGCTATTGGGTTTATCTTATGTTGGGTTTTTTAAAAGGATAATAAAAATTTTGTGATTTTAAATATTAGAGGAGGTATAGACTTAGGT
>JARQOD010000002.1:106501000-106654056 GCA_033576555.1 Oophaga sylvatica
GTGTGTCGAATGAAAGTGAGGAAAGCTTTAACTGTTACCTTACTGTGTTTCCAATCCTGTTCCTAAAACCCAGGCTACACATCTTCCATAAATCCAAGCTGACTTTAAACCCTTTTTTGTTTTCCCCAAACCTCGGGGGGCTTGTGTTTTCTCATTTGGCCCTTTGTTCGTGCGGAGACAATTTTTAGGTGCAGCCCCCTCAGGTAGCCACCCCTTATCGTGATTTCCTTAGTCGACAGTAGACCAACTGTTTCACCCTTGGCACCCATTCACACACATGTTTCTACCGCTTTTCTAAAGGCCCCCGTAACCTTTAGGGCAAAGCTTCTTGCTGTCTTGGGGTACCTTTTTATAAATTAAAAACCCTGTCCCCTTTTTCCTGAACATGGGGTTTGGACCTCCTCATCCTGAGCTCACGCTTTCTCCAAGACCTCAGCATTTTTGTGGGGGCCACTGCAGGGCATTTCGCTTGCGACTTCCCCCGTGGATTTCTGGACTGGGTTTTAATCTCTTTCTCCATTTTGGGCTTACGGAGAACTTTATCCGCTCCCTCCCAAGCCGGACACTCACCTCCTGGGGGAAAAGCTCCTCGGGTGCCCATTGGGGCCTCTCTGAGCTTAGAGACTTCCTTTCTCCATTCCCCCATTCTGTCCCAAAATTATTCGTCTCGGCCCTTTTTTGCTAAACTGCCTCTTCACTGTTTCTTTAAACAGTTCATCCCCTTGGTCCTGCCCCTTTTTTACCCAGCACCTGTCCACCACACTTCTTTAATTACAATTCAATGGGCACCTTGTCCAGCACACTCGCCCTCCGGGTTCCCACCTGTTTCCTGCATCTGCAGTTTCCACTGTCTCACGACTCCCGTAACTTCAGGAAACTCCAGCTCTGCCCCCCTTATCAAGGACGTCACCTACCGGTACCCGACCCCCGACCTTTCCCCTCATTTTTCTTCTTAAGGATGAGCCGTCCCGCCTTTCCGCGGCCCCTGCGGCGAGAGAAAGATCGGCCATTTTTTTCTCGGCTCCACCTTACGCCTCGCTTTCCCTTTCAGTCAAGTCACAGTCTCACAGGGGTACTCTCGGGGGCCCCTCCCGTTACCCTCTAAAACCCGGGGGTCCCTTCTAGAGCTTTTTCTACCACATCGTCATGGTTCTACGGTCATAATTTCAAGGACTTATGTAGAAATCGGGGCAGACGCACCCTTTTCCTCCTGTGTCACCGTCTGACTCGTCATTTTTGGGAGGTGTCACGTCCCAATGTCTGCCCCCCCAACATAGAGGGGCCTCCCTCCTGCTGTAGAGGAACTCCCTTCCCCCAAGCCAGAAAAGTTTAATCCCGACCTATGACCACGGGAAAAGAAAAAATTAGGACTATAGGGGCATCCTGCCCTGCAATGTCCCACCTGTCCAAAACTACCCGGGCCACGGGAAATTTTTATGTCCCCAGGGAAAGGGTGACCCCGACCTTTCTTCCAGGTATTTGAAACCCGTAGGTGGCAACCCTCACAAAACCCCGGGACTCCAGAGTCGACCAGACCCCCACTCTTTGGTTTATCTGAGGGCACACCCCCTAGTGGCCGGGTGGATATTTTCGAAAGGCAAAAGGACACACACAAATATTTCCCCCGGGGGCAACAGTTTGTCTGGACCTCCCCTTAACTTGGGATCCTCCACCCCCTTTTTGCCAACCATCCCCTTTTGGGTTGCCGCCCCCTTTTGGGACTCCGCCCCCTTTTGGACCATCATCCCCTTTTGGGTTGCCACCCCCTTTTGGGACTCCGCCCCCTTTTGGGCCATCATCCCCTTTTGGGTTGCCACCCCCTTTTGGGACTCCGCCCCCTTTTGGGCCATCACCCCTCCTTGGGTTATACACCGTGGACTCCCCCCACGGCTCTACCAGACCCCAGTTCGCACAGACCCTTATGTCTCTCGGGGCTGGTACCGTCACTTTAAGGGGTCACCCACTCTGGACCTGATGTCCTTATGGTACCTCACCAGCTCCTGCTGGTACTGCCACCACCCGCCAGCACATCCAGCTGCCACGCACAAGCCGCTGCTGCCACTGCAGCTCTTGTTGCTGCAGAACCTCTTGCTGTCCTTGCCACAGCGCAAGTCCCTGCACCGCTGACTTCGTGAACCCGCTGGTCCACAGCCTGCCGCTTGTCCCCTTCGTGACCCCACGAGCCACAGCCAGCCGCTTGTCCCCTTCGTGACTCCATGAGCCACAGCACACACCTTACACGTGTTCCAGAGAAAAAAAAAACAGTTTCTCACTGACTCGTCAGCACAACACAGACTCCTGTCTGTCACACTCTCGGCCAGAGATTTCCGGACACCTCCTCTCTCATAGAGGCATCCCACAAAGGAAAAAACAGTCTTTCACTGACCCGTCAGTACAACACAGACTCCTGTCTGTTACACTCTCGGCCAAAGAGATTTTCCGGACACCTCCTCTGAGGTATCATATCAGCATGCTTTTTTCTCCATTTTCAATGACCCCGGTCAACATAACACAGACTCCTGTCTGTCACCACTGTTTAACAGCTTCTTCAGCTACCTCATATCAGAGGCACCACATAAACATGAACACAGTTTATTCGTGACCACTGGTCACACTCACGGTTTTCACAGACCGTCCGATCCTCCTCTGGTTCCTGATTCCCAGTCCTGGAACATGTGCTCCTTGGGCCACTGCCAGCATTCCATCCACCAATTGTAAGGTTTCACTCACTCGGCTGCTTCAGAGGTAAATCAGGAGACACTTTCTTATGCAAAAAGTCCTTAGGTTTATTGCTTCATAAACCACATAGTAACAGGCAATACAAATCTTCAATGTTTCAGCTCCTGCCTGGAGCCTCACTCCTCAGTCACAGAGTCCTCTCTGTAATGTCCCACATGGAAGTCTGTCCACACTGGCAGACTCCCACACACTCTCCAACAGGTGCCAAGCACACTCAGTTACATAGCCGTAACCCCGCCCACAGGTGAGGTCAGGATCACATGGTTAGGTCACATGGTTATGACCTCACCACAGGTCCTTTTGATACACATAAACAACTACAGGCTTTATCTTGGGTATTCAGACACATACCCCTTAGGTGGGTTTGTAGGTGACTGGACCCGCCCAGCTCTCCAAGTCACCTGGAAGCCTCCCAATATATAGTACAACTCTCAGCCGTAGATCTGCTGAACAAAACATGCTCAGGCTTCCATCACAGGGCCACCCACCTCTGTGATACATAACGTCCATCCATCACATGCCTCCATGCATATCCCGAGGGCCATACACAGTGCCCCCTAGCTGCATCAGGGGTCATTACACCACAATATATATAACATAGTTTTGTGAATAAAATTATTTTTATTAAATATATGCTGTGGACAAAACACATGTAATTCGAACCCCTTCCCCCCAAAAAAACTGCAGCTTAACCCCTTCATGACCTTAGACATATTCATACATACAGGTTAGGAAGACCTTCCTGAACTTGGACATATGTCCACAGGTTTTGTTTGTGCGCAATCGCCAGCGGGTATTCAGTGGATTTGACAGCTGACACCCGGCTTTCAATGCCAGGAGCAGTAACCGCACAGCTCCCGGCAGTTTAACCTCCTAAATGCTGAGATCGATATCAATCACAGCATTTAGGAAGCAGGCAGAGGGAGGGGGCTACCTCTCCCCTTCGATCAGCGCCCCTGTGATGTCATCTCGAGGGGCCATGGTGACCCGATGATGAAATGACGACATCAAGGTCAGAAGGGTTAGCAAGCTTGTTAGATCATGCGCAGTGCATGGTTTAACAAGCTTGTGTCAGTGCACAAAATTTTTCCTGGTCAGGACGGTGAAGATGTGTGGCCCAGCTGCGCAAGGCACACATGTCTCCTGGAAAATGCACAAGAAGGTAACTGTAAAGCCTGATATTCATTCACATCACACATTTCCCAACACTGCCACTAGAGGCATTTTCAGACTATTTAAGTAGTGTGACTAGCAGAGATTAGATCAGTTGTGTGGAGGAGGAGAGGAGACAGTACATTCTAGTCAGAGCTCAGCCTGAGCTAGACGGAGATTTCCTGTCAGAGACAGAGGAAGAGAGATTGAAGCTGTTACTCAGAACAAGCTGCCTGTGTTCCTAAGAAAGTGGAAAGTGACTCTCAGAGCGTGCATTGAAATCAGTTGACAGAAGTTCCTGATAGCCACTCGAAGTGGGGTCTAAGAAGGAAAGAAGGAAGGGAAGCACAGGAGCTACAACAACGAGTTAACTGAGGACAGGTCAGTGAGCTCTGTAAGGAAAGCTTACAACTACAACCACTGCTACCTGTGCTTATGTTAAGGGCGAGAGCAGGGCGACGGGCGAGTGGAGATAGAAAGACAAGTGACTTAGGTGACAGATCACCTTCACTTAGAAAACCGGACACCGGGGTCCGAAGCATTGCTAGTACTTCACGTCTAGTAATAAGAAAACCGGAGGCCTTGCTGGACTTCAAGTCGCAGAAGGTAGCCCTAAGTGCTGATACGTAACCGGAGTCAGGGAGAACAGGAGTCTGGCTTGGCCAGCCACAATAGACTTAGTTCTTTCAACATCTGATAATCAGAGACATAGAAGGCTCCACCACAATGTTGGCCGGGCGCAGTTATTGCTATTGAAAGAGTTGCACTTGACTTTATGCAAGTTTGTACTCACACACATTACAAGGAGAAAGGAGGCCTCTAACCTGCTCAACAGGTGCATTCTCCAACCTGACCAGCTTCCCGGGACATACCTGCAACATCTACAAGTAAAGGTATGGAAAGAGACTGCATTGTGTGTGACTGAATTCTTATCTGCACCCTGCATCCCCACCATAGACTTTGAGGGACCAGTCCTACCTGTGGGGGACTTAACACCTAGCTGCCATAACATCCCCTCAGAGATCTACCCTGCAGCGCTGGTCAATCAGATCAGAAACCACAGGTGGCGTCACGAACTATAACTACAATCCCCTGTAAATATTCCCCCATTGCATGACCGCCAGGGCCACGGACCGAGCTCTGCTGCCAGTGACATTCCCCATAGACTTCCATGGGCTCGGTTCCGAGTACCCCATAGCCCTGGTACCACCAATGTGGTGCGCGTCATCTTTGGCGTCACGAACAGGATACGAAGCTTACTGGATGTGAGTCCTGTGTGCCTATTGAACTGTTTTGTGCAAAAAGACTGTTTGCTATTTTTGTGATTTTTGGCGCCATTTTCTGCCATTTTGCCGCCATATTCGCGCCCTGAGGCGCTGGTGAAGAAGGTGGGCGTGCATTCGTGGGCGTACCCCCCCCTGTGGCGCGAAAGTTATGGCCGCCCTCTCAAAATGCTACTATAATGTGAGATCCTACCCCACTGCAAGGGAGATCCGCCTCCTCTTCATCTTCTATGCAAAAAAGAGGAAGCGCAAATCCCGCCTCCACGGAAGAGACCAGATTGTTCCTGATGAAAAACACAGTCTGGCCTGGAGGGAGATGGCGGAAGGACAGGAGCAGCTATGTGGAGGAGCGGCGGCGCGCAGGCCCTGTTCCCCAGAAAAGCTACTACCTGTACCGGAGCCGTCCCCAGCTCGGACACCGACCCAAGAGTGCAGAGAGTGAAGAAGGTGGATGCGGTGCTGGAAGATGTGGCCCGCCACCGCAAAGAAGTGGAGGAGATGGAGAAAAGCTGGCGTGCCCTGAAACAGCGGCTGCTGTGGGACGCAACGCTCTCCCCTCCAGAAGCGCAACCGTTACCTGTGCCACCACTGCAAACGGCTGATGAAGAACCGGAGGCCGGCCCCAAAAGTGCTGATCCCGACTCCACCGATGAAGCGGCGGGAGAGAAGGAGGCTGAGGAGGCCCTGCTCGTTCCGGAGTGCCAGCCAGGCCAGGAGGCCGCAGCGGAATGCAGTCCCCCGGTAGGGACACCGGAGGGGTCCCAGATGTCCATGATGGAGATCGACTGGGAAGAGATGGAGCAGCGACGCCAGGAACAGGAGCAGAGAGAGTTGCAGCAGTTTCGCCAGAGGTACCGGGAAGAGACTCTCGCTGAAAAGGAAAACATCAGGCGAGATCAAGGTACGCTCTGGGAACCGCGGCGCCAGGGGACGGTGAGCGCCTCTAAGGCCCGAGGAGTTTGGGGTTACATAAGTGAGCCAAGGTTCTCTCCAAAGATCTATGTTCACTGCTGCGATGCGGGGTTCCACCTGTTAAAAGGGGATGTTGTCACCTACACACGACACTGTAGTCGTCAGGGGTGGTTTGCCTTGAATGTGTCCCATGTCACAGCCACAACAGCGCCAGGCCACGCACCTGCATCATGCCCTGCATCGTATACTGCACCTTACTCCGCATCGCAAAAGCCTGGTGCGTTCTCAATTGAGCCACTGCGCAAGCCTGCATCTTGTCCAGCATCTTATGCTGCAACAGTGACCCCTATTGAGCAAGATCTATAATTAGAAGAGGCACCTGTAAGGCCTCCAGGAAGTCGCAAAAGTAATCGCTCTAGTGCAACTGTAGCTACTCAAACACAGATTACAGGACACGATCTTCTTGTGACGGGTTCCCAAGGGCATTGTATACTTCTGGCCCCAGGAATAGAAAAAGTAATGGTCATAAGCAAGAAAGATGAAAACCAGTAGGACCCAGACAGGGGTTTACTGCACCTGAACATGTATAAAGTTGGAAGAAGTTTATTGAGAAAAAAAAAAAAAAAAAAAATTTGCACTTTACTATTGATAAATGTTTACATAGTATGTTTGCTTATTTAAAGTAGAATACCCGGCTGGGTAAAAGTTGATTGAAATGTGATTTTACTTGAAAAGTGATTTATCATGCAAGGGACTGCGTGGCTGTGGACTTTGCCAGCCCAAAAACTTTAAATGTAAATAGTTCGCACTTCGGTGCCCCATTTTGGTTTTACTTAAAGCCTAAACTACCTCTGAAGAAAAACCCGTATGGTGTGGCCTAGAGTGAGGTCTGCAGCAATGAAGTCCTGCAGCCCACCCAGGACCCACGTGGGAGGTTTTTGGTGCGGGTCCTCCACAAGAATCTTGTCTTATACTGTATGTATTTATTGAAAAGTATTTTGATAATTTTCTACTGATCTATGTACAAATTGTAACGTTCAAGAGTCCTTACCTCCCGCAAGGGATGAGTTATTATGTTGATGTTATATGCAAAACAAAAATGTTTTTTCTTTTCTATTTCAGCCCGGGAGTGCTGAGTTTAACTAGGGGGGGATGTGTGGCCCAGCTGCGCAAGGCACACATGTCTCCTGGAAAATGCACAAGAAGGTAACTGTAAAGCCTGATATTCATTCACATCACACATTTCCCAACACTGCCACTAGAGGCATTTTCAGACTATTTAAGTAGTGTGACGTAGCAGAGATTAGATCAGTTGTGTGGAGGAGGAGAGGAGACAGTACATTCTAGTCAGAGCTCAGCCTGAGCTAGACGGAGATTTCCTGTCAGAGACAGAGGAAGAGAGATTGAAGCTGTTACTCAGAACAAGCTGCCTGTGTTCCTAAGAAAGTGGAAAGTGACTCTCAGAGCGTGCATTGAAATCAGTTGACAGAAGTTCCTGATAGCCACTCGAAGTGGGGTCTAAGAAGGAAAGAAGGAAGGGAAGCACAGGAGCTACAACAACGAGTTAACTGAGGACAGGTCAGTGAGCTCTGTAAGGAAAGCTTACAACTACAACCACTGCTACCTGTGCTTATGTTAAGGGCGAGAGCAGGGCGACGGGCGAGTGGAGATAGAAAGACAAGTGACTTAGGTGACAGATCACCTTCACTTAGAAAACCAGACACCGGGGTCCGAAGCATTGCTAGTACTTCACGTCTAGTAATAAGAAAACCGGAGGCCTTGCTGGACTTCAAGTCGCAGAAGGTAGCCCTAAGTGCCGATACGTAACCGTAGTCAGGGAGAACAGGAGTCTGGCTTGGCCAGCCACAATAGACTTAGTTCTTTCAACATCTGATAATCAGAGACATAGAAGGCTCCACCACAATGTTGGCCGGGCGCAGTTATTGCTATTGAAAGAGTTGCACTTGACTTTATGCAAGTTTGTACTCACACACATTACAAGGAGAAAGGAGGCCTCTAACCTGCTCAACAGTTTCCTGAATGTGCATTCTCCAACCTGACCAGCTTCCCGGGACATACCTGCAACATCTACAAGTAAAGGTATGGAAAGAGACTGCATTGTGTGTGACTGAATTCTTATCTGCACCCTGCATCCCCACCATAGACTTTGAGGGACCAGTCCTACCTGTGGGGGACTTAACACCTAGCTGCCATAACATCCCCTCAGAGATCTACCCTGCAGCGCTGGTCAATCAGATCAGAAACCACAGGTGGCGTCACGAACTATAACTACAATCCCCTGTAAATATTCCCCCATTGCATGACCGCCAGGGCCACGGACCGAGCTCTGCTGCCAGTGGCATTCCCCATAGACTTCCATGGGCTCGGTTCCGAGTACCCCATAGCCCTGGTACCACCAATGTGGTGCTCGTCAAAAACAGGCTTGGGGATTGAAGGGGTTAAAAAAGTTACAAAAATGCAGCAAAATCTGCACTTTGAATGCAGCGTTTTACTGCAAAAAGAGTAGATTTGGCTGCAAAAAAGACTGTGTGTGACCATTGGCTTACATTGATTCAGAAGAGTTCAGCACGGGAATAAAAAGCAATATTAACAGCTGTTGCTGTTTTACTCAGGGGTGGACATATCGCCGCTGCAGTCGGTGCAGCTGCATTGGGGTCCGGAGGTGAAGGAGACCCTTGCAGGCAGGCAGGGCCGGCGTCACCACCCGGCATGTGCTGGGGCGTCCACTCGCCGTCAGGGACACTGACATGCTATGGTGCACGTGAGTCGGGAGGGGCCCAGTGCCAGTGCGGGTACTGGCACCAGGTCC
Source organism: Oophaga sylvatica (assembly GCA_033576555.1). Taxonomy (NCBI): domain Eukaryota; kingdom Metazoa; phylum Chordata; class Amphibia; order Anura; family Dendrobatidae; genus Oophaga; species Oophaga sylvatica. The sequence goes on from JARQOD010000002.1 coordinate 106,509,917, forward strand.
TCCTCTCCGTGCTTTAAACTGTTTGAAATACTCACCTCTCCCTCTTCCTCTGCAGCTCTGGTCTCTTCCCCATCTTGTGACTCTTACATTTCAGAGCAGAGGCGGCGATGATGTCACTACAGCGTGTCCTCTGCGCTGAGCAGTGCAGAGTAAGGAGATGTTGAGGAGACTGGAGATGCAAGCAGCAAGGAACAAGGAGAGGTGAGCATTTGAATATTTATTTTCATGTATGGAGCATTATATGGGACCTATCCTACTGTATGGAACAATATAGGGGGCCCAATATACTGTATGGAGCAATATATGGGGCCCATTATACTGTATGGAGCAATATATGGTGCCCATTCTGTATATAGCACTATATGGGGCCTGTTCTGTATGGAGCAATATATGGAGCCCATGCTGTATGGAGCAATATATGGGTCCTATTCTATATGGAGCAATATATGGGTCCCATTCTGTATGGATCATCATTATATGAGGTAGGTCCAGTATTGTGTATAAAAAATGAGGTTGTCTAAAGCACAGAAATTCTTATAAATAAAACTTCACTTTTATTTAGAACATTCTTAAAAACATGGTCTTAAGCTTGTACATCTTGTGGGGTCCCTCGTAATCTACCGACGCGTTTCGACCTGTTACAGTGGCTTCTAAAAGTATTTAGACCTTTACATTTTTCACTCTTTGTTTCATTTCAGCCATTTGGTAAATGCAAAAAAGTTATTTATTTTTTTTCATTAATGTACACTCTGCACCCTATCTTTACTGAAGAAAACCAGAAATGTAGAAAACTGAAATATCACATGGTCATAAGTATTCAGATCCTTTGCTTAGTATTGAGTAGAAGCACCCTTCTGAGCTCGTACAGCCATGAGTCTTCTTGGAAATGATGCAACAAGTTTTTCACACCTGGATTTGGGGATCCTCTGCCATTCTTCCTTGCAGATCCTCTACAGTTCTGTCAGGTTGGATGGTGAACGTTGTTGAACAGCCATTTTCCGGTCTCTCCAGAGATGCTCAATTGGGTTTAGGTCAGGGCTTTGGTTGGGCCTGTCAAGAATGGTCACAGAGTTGTTCTGAAGCCACTCCTTTGCTATTTTAGCTGTGTGCTTGGGGTGATTGTCTTGTTGGAAGGTGAACCTTCGGCCAAGTCTGAGGTCCAGAGCACTTTGGAAGAGGTTTTCATCCAAGATATCTCTGTACTTGACTGCATTCATGTTTCCTTCAATTGCAACCAGTCGTCCTGTCCAAACAGCTGAAAAACACCCCCATAGCATGATGCTGCCACCACCAAGTTTCACTGTTGGGATTGCATTGGGCAGGTGATGAGCAGTGCCTGGTTTTCTCCACACATACTGCTTAGAATTATCACCAAAAAGTTCTCTCTTTGTCTCATCAGACCAGAGAATCTTATTTCTCATAGTCTGGGAGTCCTTCATGTGTTTTTTTAGCAAACTCTATGTGGGATTTCATATGTCTTGCACTGAGGAGAGGCTTCCGTCGGGCCACTCTGCCATAAAGGCCCGACTGGTGAAGGGCTGCAGTGATAGTTGACTTTGTGGAACCTTCTCCCATCTCCCTACTGCATCTGTGGAGCTCAGCCACAGTGATCTTGGGGTTCTTCTTTACCTCTCTCACCAAGGCTCTTCTCCCAAGATTGCTCAGTTTGGCTGGAAGACTTCTGATGGTCCCAATCTTCTTACATTTAAGGATTATGGAGGCCACTGTGCTCTTAGGAACCTTGAGTGCTGCAGAAATTCTTTTGTAACCTAGGCCAGATGTGTGCCTTGCCACAATTCTGTCTCTGAGCTCCTTGGCCATTTCCTTTGACCTCATGATTCTCATTTGATCTGATGTGTAGCCCAGCTACGCAGGCACACATAAAGTCCAGGAGAGTGCACAGGAAGGTAATCGCAAAAGCTTGATATCTATGCACTTCACTCACACTTTTAGACACACCCATCAGGGGTACAAGAGGAAGTGACATTTAGCAATCAGAGTTCAGTCAGTTTCCTGTCTTCGGACAGAGCAGTTCAGTCCAGTGGAGTCTGGACTTGGAGAGAGAGAGAAGGGAGGACTGAATCCTCGCAGAGCTAACATAGCTCACCTGACAAGCAAGTGGAGGCTAGTACGGGTGAAGTGGATCATCCTAGCCTAGTCAGAGCTACCCTTAATCAGTACCTCAACAGAAGCTGGAGGAAGGAGGATACTGAGAGCTGCTCAGCGAGCTCTAGAAGAAAGCTGACATTACCATCGAAGTTACAATTGCTTGTGCTAAGAGCGAGAGCAGGGCGAAGGGCAGTGGAGAAGATAGAGAAGTGCTTTAGGTATTGTATTGCCTGCACTAAATTGCCGGACACCGGAGTCCGAGGCGTTGCTACAGTTTCAAGCTTAGTAACAAGATTACCGGAGGCATCTGGACTACAGGTCGCAGAGAGCAGCCCTAAGTGTCAATACGTAACCGGAGACAGGGAAAACAGGAGTCTAGCCTGATCAGCAAATATAGACTTAGTTTTCACCACTTAGAAGTTTCCACCACAATGTTGGCCGGGCAGTATAGCTATTGAGAAAGCTGGAGATTCAGAGTTAACTTCGCTTCAGGCAAGTTGGACTCACCTACATTCGAAGTAAAGGAGGCCTCTAACCTGCTCAGCGGTTACCCGAATGTGCATTCTCCACCCCGACCAGCTCCCCGGGATCTGCTTGAACCATCTACCAGTAAAAGGTATGGAAAGAAGCTGCATTGTGTGCGACTGAATTATTATCTATACCCTGCATCATCTTCACCATAGACTTCCAGGGACCCGTCTCACCTGTGGGAGACTACCACCCAGCTGCCCCCATAACATCCCCTGTGAAAGTCCTTATAGCAGCGCTGGTTCAATTAACCAGATACCACAGGTGGCGTCACGAACTACCTACCTAATAATCCCCTGTAAATATCCCCCATTGTATGAGCGCCCGGGGCCACGGACCGAGTCCCGCTGCCAGTGACAAACCCCATAGACTTTCATGGGCTCGGTGCCGAGTACCCCATTGCCCTGGTACTAAGTGCAACTCAATCTTTGGCGTCACGAACAGGATGCGAAACTTGAGTCCTGTGTGCCTATATTGACTGTTTGTGCGGAAAATACTGTTTGCTGTGTTGGCGCCATAATACCGCCATCTTTAGCGCAATATTCGCGCCCTCAGGCGCTGGTGAAGAAGGGGGGCGTACCTGTAAAAGCGTGCTGTTGCCTGGCTCCGCCCCCAGCTCTGACGCGGCGGCAGGTCCTGTGAAACAGGAAGTGAACGCTCTGACATCACAGTCCAGCGACGAAGGTCCTGTCTCCACCGCTGTGCCTGCTACGAAGGTCCTGTCTCCACCGCTGTGCCTGCGACGCTGCAGCCTGCAAAAGAGGTAGGCTCAGATTAACCAAGGGGGCACCAATATGTCGCAGCAACCGGCAGATGGAGCGGCCCCCGCCGGAGGCCCCAATAGCCCACCGCTTGGCGTCGTACCGCAGGATGGGGGTGCAGGCCCCTCACCTGGCCCGGTGGTCCCGCTAATGCCGCTAACCCTCCCATACATGCCTGGAGCGAAGTGGCTCCCCCAGTACAGCGGCGAGCCAGGCACCCTGCCAGGATTTAAACGGAAAATATGTAGTATTTTGGATATGTATTCAATGACTGAAAAGCAAAAAGCTGCTGTGGTAATAGGACAGTTAGCTGGTGCGGCTGAGAGAGAAGTAGAGACTTGGCCCACTGCAGACCAGGAGTCGGTACCTGCGATTCTCTTAAAGCTACAGGCCATCTTCGAGGACCGCACAGAAACGGATCTCCGGATGGCATTTTATCAGTGCTTCCAGGGACCGGGTGACAGTATTAGGGACTACGCCTGCCGACTACAGGGGGCCCTGCGAGCTCTCAAACAGGCTAACCCCACAAGTCCCATTGATGAGAGCCAAATGTTAAAAGAGCAATTCGTGCGGGGACTGAGGTCTCCAGAGGAAGGCAGGACTGTAAACTGGTGGTCTTTGGATCATCCAGATGCCACTTTTGATGCTCTAAAGGACATGGCAATAAAGGGACTGCGACCCCTGGAAAAGCCTGAGGTGGCAAATCAGTATCACCCGGGTGAAGCCACTCTTAAGCCGGCAGTACCCACCTTTTCTCCGCAGGTGGCGGAAGCTAAAATGCAGGTGGCGCCCCCTAGTGAGTTGGAATGTCTGTGCTCAGAAGTGCGCCAGCTGACTAAGAACTTGGCCACTGTAATGGAGGCCCTGCAACTGCGGAAAGAGGAAGGAGGAAGATCCAACTAGCCGACTGTCCGGAGGATGTCCCTTGGATGAACCGGAGGAAATGGAGGACATCGCCACACCGGAGGAGGACCACGCCACCCCCAGGAGCGACTCCGGAGCAACACCATCCTCGCCGGGAGATCGTCTGCTACCGCTGCAACCAAAAAGGTCATATGGCTCAGCAATGTCCTTTAAACGAGCCGATCCTGGGTCAGAGGGCCAACACCCAGGAGTAGACTCATCAGGCCCCTTAGACTGGAACCGCAGGTTCGTGGGTGGACGGCCCTACCTGTCCATGATTCTGGACGGGATTGCAATCCCTGCACTGCTGGACACGGGATCTCAGGTGACCATCATACCTGACGTCCTTTACAATAAATTTTGGTCCATGGACAGCCTCCAGCCCCCGAGCCCTGACTTGACAGTGTACGCTACCAATGGTCTCCCTGTTGAAGTGATTGGAGCCAAAAACGTAAATGTAAAAGTGGGCAGGGTGGAGCTGAAGGATCAGGGACTCCTAGTAGTCAGGACTGTAAATGAGGAAAATGGTCTAAATGTGATACTAGGTACTAACATTATCAGTAACTGTCTGGGAGAAGTTGTGTTTTTGCTCCAACAGCTCGCTGAAGTTGCCAAGCCAAAGCAGAAGGGAGTGATCCAGAGGGAGATCCGGGCCCTGATGTGCCAGCAGCAAGCGAAGCTTACAGATGGTGAAATCGGTAATGTACGGGTCACAGACTCGAATCCCATTGTAATACCCCCAATGAGTAAAATGCTAATATGGTGTAGAGCAGCCATAGGTCTGAGAGGACAGAACTACCAAGCAGTAGTAGAACCCCATCGCTCAGAACACAGACCTACACTCATGATTGCTAGAGGGGTAGTGGAAGTAGTAAATGGGAGAGTACCAGTACGACTTCTCAACTGGGGGGACGATGAAGTAAATTTGCCACGTTATGCTACAGTTGCTAAATTACATGCCGTAGATAATAATTCTATCCTCACAACCGAGTCCTTAGCCTCCCGCCAGCCAGCGGAGGATAATGATCCGGCAACCCCGGTAGCGGACTGGTGTCAGCAGCTTCATATAGGGACAGACACCACTTCCGTCCACCAGAAACAGGGGGTACTACGGGTGGTACAAGAATACGCACAAGTATTTAGCAAGCACCCACTTGATTTTGGGACCATTAAGGGAGTACAGCATCATATCCCTACAGGCAGTCATCCTCCCATCAAAGAGCGGTACAGGCCCATACCTCCAGCCCATTATCAGAAAGCTAAGGAAATGCTGCATGACATGAAGAAAGCCGGGGTGATAAGGGATAGTTGTAGCCCCTGGGCAGCACCTCTGGTTCTAGTGAAGAAAAAGGATGGTAGCATGCGAATGTGTGTAGACTATAGGCAAGTAAATCGTATAACACATAAAGATGCATACCCATTACCACGTATAGAGGAATCCTTAGCTGCTCTGAAAACGGCTAACTACTTTTCTACCCTCGACCTTACTAGTGGGTACTGGCAAGTGGCTGTGGCTGAGGAGGACCGGGAGAAAACTGCTTTCACCACCCCAATGGGACTCTGCGAGTTCGATAGGATGCCGTTTGGTCTCAGCAGTGCCCCAGGAACATTCCAGAGGGTGATGGAGAGCTGTCTGGGACATCTCAACTTCGAAACTGTGCTGCTGTACTTGGACGACGTAATTGTGTACTCTAAGACATATGAAGATCATCTGAAGCACCTGGCGGAGGTATTTGAGTCATTGTCCAAGTTTGGGATGAAACTAAAGCCCTCTAAATGCCACCTGCTCAAAGGAAGGTACAGTACTTGGGACACATTGTCAGTTCCGAAGGAGTAGCGCCGGACCCCGAGAAGGTCACAGCTATTCAGAAATGGCCAGAGCCGAAGAACTTAAAAGAGGTGCGTCAGTTCCTGGGATTAACAGGTTACTACAGGAGGTTTGTAAGAGATTACACTAAGAAAGCGGCGCCTTTACAGGACCTCCTGGTAGGACAACCTCTTAAGAGCAGAAACCTTCCATTCAATTGGGGAAAAGAACAAGCTGAAGCATTCAAAGAGATGAAAGAGATCCTTACCGGCGATGAAATCTTAGCCTACCCAGATTACAGCCAACCGTTCCTGCTATACACAGATGCCAGTAACGAAGGATTAGGAGCGGTCCTCAGTCAGAAGCAGAACGGCCAAGAAAAAGTCATCGCATATGCCAGCAGAAAACTCAGGCCAACTGAGAGGAATCCGGAAAACTATAGCAGCTTCAAACTGGAGTTCCTGGCGCTGGTCTGGGCCATTACCGAAAGATTTAAACATTACCTTGCCTCCAACCGGTTCACTGCGTTTACAGACAACAACCCCTTGACGCATCTGGAAACAGCCAAGCTGGGAGCCATGGAGCAACGTTGGATGGCTCGGTTATCAAACTACCAGTTTACCATCAAATACAGAGCGGGCCGTAAAAATGCTAACGCGGACGCCTTGTCCAGAATGCCGCATGAATCTGACACGGAGGAAGAGTCAGACGATCTGGAAGAAATCGAGCTACCTGCGTTCCACCGAAATGGGATGGTCCAAGAGCAACGAGTCTACAGGAAGCGGTGTGGTGAGATGTTGAACCCTTTACCTCATCACAGCTGGAAGGAGACTCAGGACAGCGATCCCGTGGTCAGCCGTATCAAGGAGTTGATAAAACAGGAAGGTTCCTCCTTGGAGAAAGATGCATCCATGCCAGCAAAGCTCCTGTGGAACGAGAGAAGCCGGTTATTCATTTACCGTGAGAAATTGTGCAGGAGATACGTCGACCCAAGGACCCATGAGATGGTTTGGCAGATAGTGGTCCCGAGAGCAGACATCCAAATGGTGCTGAAAGCATACCACGATCAAGCAGGACACTTTGGCTGGAGAAAGCTGGAGACCCTGTTGAGGTGCCGGTTCTACTGGGTAGGGATGCGCAGCTCCATCGAGAAGTGGTGCCGGAACTGTGGACCCTGTGGCCTCAGGCGAAAAGACTACAGTAGCCAGAAGGCACCCTTGCAGCCTATCCGGACGACTCATCCTCTGGAGATCGTAGCATTGGATCACGTCAAGTTGTCCCCAAGCAGGTCAGGATACACATATGCCCTGACCATGGTGGATCACTATTCCCGGTTTCTGGTGGTCGCCCCTGTCAAGGATATGACAGCAGAGACAGCAGCAAGAACCTTCCAAGCAAGTTTCTGCAGACCACACGGATATCCAGAGCAGGTACTGACTGATCGAGGTCCAGCCTTTGAAGCTGAACTGTTTCAGGAATTTTGTCAATTGTATGGATGTAAAAAGATCAGAACGACACCATACCACCCTCAGACCAACGGCCTTTGTGAAAAAATGAATCACATTGTCATCGACTTACTGAAAACTGTACCACTGGAAGAAAGAAATCGGTGGCCAGACTTGTTACCTGACCTGGTCGACTTGTACAACCACATCCCAGTAAGTTCCACCAACTGCACTCCAGCCTACCTTATGAGAGCAAGACCGGGAAGGCTGCCTATGGACTTAGAACTCGGTGTGGTAGAACCAGAGGCTGATAACAACGCTGAAGATTGGGACACAAATCGACAAGAACAGTACAAGAGAGTACAAGCCTGCGTAGAAGACAGTCTCAACAAAGTAAGAGAAAAGCAAGAGAAGAACTATAACAAGAATGCTCCCGCTAAGCCTTTAATGCCTGGAGAAATGGTGCTCAAAAGGAAAAGAAGAACACACAAGTTGGATGATCAGTGGGAACAGGAGCCTTACGTCGTGCAAAATTCCAATTTTGATAACAGAAAGGTCTGTACCATTAGTAAGGATGGAGGAAAAACGACGGCAACTGTGTCTAGAGATCATTTGAAGTTGTGTCCTGGCCCATTGAAGCTCCGTGAAGAAAACCCTGTTGTTCATCAAGAAGAGAGTGCTGAAGCGGTCATACACACGGATTTGGGAGATTTACCTGCAGATTGGCCCAGATTAGGAGACGCTGTAATTATTCCTGTGCTGCAGTTTTATCAACCGCAAGAGGAATCTCTACAACCGGTCATACCAATTGTGCCAGTAGAGCCAGTTCCAGAAGAACCTGTTCCGGCAGACCCTCAACCGTTAGAACCCCAAGAAGCGGACCCGCAAGAAGCAGCGCCACAAGAAGTGGAATCCCTTGGTGAAGCTGGTGAAGCAGTACCGCCTCGTCCAGTCACTAGCACGCTTGCCAGATCCATAGAAAGGTTGAGACAATATTATCGTTTGCCGTTACGCAGAACAGAAAGGTTAGAGAATACCATACCTGACGCTACCCCACGTAGGTCAGAACGTATCACTAAAGGTAAACTACCTATTCGCTATCAGGAGTAGTCCTAGTAGACTAGTTAGCAAGACCCAGATAGGGTTTATTGCATCTGAAAAATTGTATAAAGTTTGAAAAAGTATTAATGTAATTATTTGAAATGTGTTTTAACCATGCCAATGGACTGCGTGGCTGTGGACTATACCAGCCCAAAAACTTTCACTTGTAAATAGTTGCGCTTCGGTGCATTATCTTGGTTTCACATAAAACCATTACTATCTACCTCTGAAGAAAAACCCGTATGGTGGGCCTAGAGTGAGGTCTGCAGTCAGAAGTCCTGCAGCCCACCCAGGACCCACGTGGGAGGTTTTTGGTGCGGGTCCTCCACAAGAATATTGTCTTATACTGTGAATATTTATGAGAAAAATGTTTTGATACTTTTGTAATTTTCTACTGTACAAAATGTAACGTTCAAGAATTCGTACCTCCCGGATGGGAAGAGTTGAAATGTTATTGTTAATGCAAAACAAAATGTTCTTTTTGTCTTTTACAGCCCGGGAGTGCTGTGTTTTACCAAGGGGGGATGTGTAGCCCAGCTACGCAGGCACACATAAAGTCCAGGAGAGTGCACAGGAAGGTAATCGCAAAAGCTTGATATCTATGCACTTCACTCACACTTTTAGACACACCCATCAGGGGTACAAGAGGAAGTGACATTTAGCAATCAGAGTTCAGTCAGTTTCCTGTCTTCGGACAGAGCAGTTCAGTACAGTGGAGTCTGGACTTGGAGAGAGAGAGAAGGGAGGACTGAATCCTCGCAGAGCTAACGTAGCTCACCTGACAAGCAAGTGGAGGCTAGTACGGGTGAAGTGGATCATCCTAGCCTAGTCAGAGCTACCCTTAATCAGTACCTCAACAGAAGCTGGAGGAAGGAGGATACTGAGAGCTACTCAGCGAGCTCTAGAAGAAAGCTGACATTACCATCGAAGTTACAATTGCTTGTGCTAAGAGCGAGAGCAGGGCGAAGGGCAGTGGAGAAGATAGAGAAGTGCTTTAGGTATTGTATTGCCTGCACTAAATTGCCGGACACCGGAGTCCGAGGCGTTGCTACGGTTTCAAGCTTAGTAACAAGATTACCGGAGGCATCTGGACTACAGGTCGCAGAGAGCAGCCCTAAGTGTCAATACGTAACCGGAGACAGGGAAAACAGGAGTCTAGCCTGATCAGCAAATATAGACTTAGTTTTCACCACTTAGAAGTTTCCACCACAATGTTGGCCGGGCAGTATAGCTATTGAGAAAGCTGGAGATTCAGAGTTAACTTCGCTTCAGGCAAGTTGGACTCACCTACATTCGAAGTAAAGGAGGCCTCTAACCTGCTCAGCGGTTACCCGAATGTGCATTCTCCACCCGACCAGCTCCCCGGGATCTGCTTGAACCATCTACCAGTAAAAGGTATGGAAAGAAGCTGCATTGTGTGCGACTGAATTATTATCTATACCCTGCATCATCTTCACCATAGACTTCCAGGGACCCGTCTCACCTGTGGGAGACTACCACCCAGCTGCCCCCATAACATCCCCTGTGAAAGTCCTTATAGCAGCGCTGGTTCAATTAACCAGATACCACAGGTGGCGTCACAAACTACCTACCTAATAATCCCCTGTAAATATCCCCCATTGTATGAGCGCCCGGGGCCACGGACCGAGTCCCGCTGCCAGTGAAAAACCCCATAGACTTTCATGGGCTCGGTGCCGAGTACCCCATTGCCCTGGTACTAAGTGCGACTCACTGACATACACTGTGAGCTGTGAAGTCTTATATAGACAGGTGTGTGCCTTTACAAATCAAGTCCTATCAGTTTAATGAAACACAGCTGGACTCCAATGAAGGAATAGAACCATCTCAAGGAGGATCATAAGGAAATGGACAGCATGTGACGTAAATATGAGTGTCTGAGCAAAGGGTCTGAATACTTATGACCATGTGATATTTCAGTTTTTCTTTTTTAATAAATTTGAAAAAATTTCTACATTTCTGTTTTTTATCAGTCAAGATGGGGTGCAGAGTGTACTTTAATGAGAAAAAAATGAACTTTTTTGCATTTACCAAATGGCTGCAATGAAACAAAGAGTGAAAATTTTAAAGGGGTCTGAATACTTTCCGAACCCACTGTATCTCTGATCCATCGGAACAACCACTTCCCGGCAGAGATTCTGAGAACAGAGGTCTGCAGTCTTGTAGGAAGATGGACCGGGCTAGGGCAGCTTCTTGTGTGTCTGGGCTGAAACCTTCGGGGCTGTCACCATTGTTATTGGGGGAAGGACTTTCTGACCGGAGCAGACCTTTGCACCTGACTGCAGGGGGCGGGCTGGATATAAAAGGAGCAGAGCGCGCGAAAAGGGGGCTTCTGGCAGCGGGAAGACAGGGAACATGCAAGGAGAAGGTTGACTCTGTCTCCACTGTTCCATGCCAACCAGCAGGTCTGCTCTTCGGCCTATCCTCTCCTACGCGCACAACCTGTGTACGGATAGAGCTAAGCACCTTGCAGACTTCTGTACCTGAGAGCCCTGACTGGTCAGCATCCTTCATAATAACTGACAATCGTCACAATACTGACCTCGAGCAACACGCTGACTCAGTAGGCCCTGCTGCGGCCTCCACTCCGGGATGTTGTGCCACACTTGCTGTACCATCTTCTACTTCCCGTACGACATTGTGTACCAGGATCCGGAGATCGCGTCTGGAAAGGCCAGGAAACGCCATTTCGGTACAGAGACAGCGCTTCAACTTCATCCGGGAACGTTTCAGAGACTTCTCGCCCCACCTTCTTCGACATCGTGGGATCTTTCAACCTCTTCCGTCCGGGAGCCACAGACTGATAAGTTGATTCATTCTTTTACTGATTGTTATTAACGTTGCATCTCCACTTTTCACCCTACTGTATTTGTATTACTTTATATCTGCTAACTCCCTGCATGGAGTATTTTCTGACAAGTATTCTCTCCATGAAGTACCCGTTAACTCTTGTTCTGCCTTCTGCTCGTCACTGCATCCCGCGTTCCTGCTATTATCTTACAGTCTTGTCCTGGCTGGAGCAGAGTTGTGCATGCTTGGCCTCTACTCTTCATTATTTATAGAGCTGCTGAGCTCTGCGCTCTGGCTATTTCCATCAGTTCCATAGACAATGAACAGAGCAGAAGACTAGCATGCACCCCTCCAATCCATTCATGGTTGAGCTGCAGAGACCTGCTGGGTTGCTGGGGGTCCCAGTGCTCAGGCCCCCAAAAGTCAGTAAGTTATTCCTTATCATCGGGATTTGGGATTACATGAGTTATTAGGGAATAATCCTTTATCACATACCAAATGGTATAGATACAAGTCATATAGTTAATATATAATACACTGCTCAAAAAAATAAAGGGAACACTTAAACAACAGAATATAACTCCAAGTAAATCAAACTTCTGTGAAATCAAACTGTCCAATTAGGAAGCAACACTGATTGACAATCAATTTCACATGCTGTTGTGCAAATGGAATAGACAACAGATGGAAATTATTGGCAATTATCAAGACACACTCAATAAAGAAGTGGTTCTGCAGGTGGGGACCACAGACCACATCTCAGTACCAATGCTTTCTGGCTGATGTTTTGGTCACTTTCGAAAGTTGGTTGTGCTTTCACACTCGTGGTAGCATGAGACGGACTCTACAACCCACACAAGTGGCTCAGGTAGTGTGAGTGCCCAACGTCCACAGATGGGGGCTTTGCTCACAGCCCAACACTGTGCAGGACGCTTGGCATTTGCCACAGAACACCAGGATTGGCAAATTGGCCACTGGCACCCTGTGCTCTTCACAGATGAAAGCAGGTTCATACTGAGCACATGAGACAGATGTGACAGAGTCTGGAGACGCCGTGGAGAGCGATCTGCTGCAGGTAACATCCTTCAGCATGACCGGTTTGGCAGTGGTTCTGTAATAGTGTGGGGTGGCATTTCTTTGGAGGGCCGCACAGCCCTCCATGTGCTCGCCAGAGGTAGCCTGACTGCCGTTAGGTACCGAGATGAGATCCTCAGACCTCTTGTGAGACCATATGCTGGTGCGGTTGGCCCTGGGTTCCTCCTAATGCAGGACAATGCCAGACCTCATGTGGCTGGAGTGTGTCAGCAATTTCTGCAAGATGAAGGCATTGAAGCTATGGACTGGCCCGCCCGTTCCCCAGACCTGAATCCGATTGAGCACATCTGAGACATCATGTCTTGCTCCATCCACCAACGTCACGTTGCACCACAGACTGTCCAGGAGTTGGCGGATGCTTTAGTCCAGGTCTGGGAGGAGATCCCTTAGGAGAACATCCGCCGCCTCATTAGGAGCATGCCCAGGCATTGTAGGGAGGTCATACAGGCATGTGGAGGCCACACACACTACTGAGCACAAAATTAAAGTGGAATGTAATGTCCTTAAAACAAGTCAATGTTTTAAGGACATTACATTCCACTTTAATTTTGTGGGTGACTCCACATCCAGGCCTCCATTGGTTAATAAATTTGATTTCCATTGATGATTTTTTGTGTGATTTTGTTGTCAGCACATTCAACTTTTTACAGAACAAAGTATTCAATGAGAATATTTCATTCATTCAGATCTAGGATGTGTTATCTGAGTGTTCTCTTTATTTTTTTGAGCAGTGTATATACATGGTTGTGCTCAGCAGAACCGAATCCTAACAGAGATACATATCTCAATCTCAGTAAAAAAGATAACTATATATATTTAGAGGTGTGGGGAGGCCCAAATAGAACTTTTGCTATTGTGCCCTGTGAACTGTATGTACGCCCCTGCTTGCAGTGTGGTTAATGAGGGTAATCTGGCCTGGTCCTCAGAGCCCAAGGCTCTGGGGGTCCCATTGCAGTTGGTCCTCATCATAAGCAGCATACCGGGCAGGGAGGGCGGCCCAGACATATTTGTTGCACAGGGGCCCCAAGCTGTCAGTATCCACCCATGTTTTTACTAAAAAATATATCTCCTCTATTATGGGCGCTGATTAATAAGGTAACATAAAAAATCCATGACAGAGGAAAAAACGTCATCACTTTTCCATATTTTCCATATGTAAGACAAACTAATAGCACAGCATTTACCAGTAGCACCCGATCAGATTGCATCTACCAAAAACTGGAAAATAAAGAAAGTGATGACAATGGTCTTTAAAGACATGCTCCACTTTTTGCCTGTCTCGATATTTATGCGACCCATTAAGATGTGATGTGTTACTACAACAACATACCACTTGGTGGCAGCAGTAACTTCTCCGACACCAGAATTATCATAAAGTAAAATGTCACGCCGCAACTTAACTTATGTTTTTGTAAAGAATTTATAGTAAAATATCCTAAAATCAAAGGAAACCTTACGGTGATTGCATTGCTCTGAACTGCTCAGGAGACAGCTTGAGAATACCCCTTTAAGTGAATGGTGCAGCTCCTTGAGTTGCGTATTGCCAGGGAATGCTTAGGCTGAGAGCTGCATCTCAGGGAACCATAGCTGCAGAACAGGACGAGGTGGCAAATCTGGCTTAGTAAAGATATTGAAGTCACGAGGAAAGTCGGACAACTGGTTTCATTTAAGTTATTTGCTATTCTGCCTATGCAAAATCTGCATCATTACATAGTTACATAGGTTGGAAAAAAACCTAGGTCCATCAAGTTCAACCTTCCTCCACCAATTCTGCGGAGCCCTGCTCACATGCTATACGTGCTGTTTTCTATACAGATATGATTATTGTTAACTAGGTGCTACAGTTCCATCCCTAACCTTGATATAGGCCATGTAAATTCTAGTTTTTTCCATGGATGCAATATCAATTTATATGCGACACCGTGACCAGATCAAACTTACCAACATTGCGGATGGCTGTATATGGATGTATAACTGTAGCCAGCAGTCTCACCCATAAATGGCCAAAACTCCTCCCAAGAAAGTCCCAGCAAGATCACCCACTTTCAGTGAAGTTTACATGCTCTTTTCTGCCCGGGCCAGAACCAAAATTGCAGAAAATGTATCTGAGCAATTGGGATACAAGAAATTCGAGACTGTTGGCAATTACACACACAATAAGAACTAAAGCATTATATCAAAATCATAGATAACAAATCATAAAGTATGCACTCACCACAATTATTTGCCAATGTTGGAATGCAAAACATGGGACCTTTAAAAGGAACCTGTCATGTTGAAAATGGCATCTGATCTGTGGGCAGGATGTTATAGAGCAGTAGGAGCTGATCAGATTCATATACATTTCTGTAGGAAAAGTTTTAGTATAACTTGTATTTTACTCATTGAAATCCATGGTGTTTGTATGTGTAGGAGTCCAGTGGGCGGTCCTACTAGTGATTGACAGCTATATCTACAAGCATAGTCATACAGGGAAAGCTATCAATCAGTAGTAGGACCGTCCACTGGAGTTAAATTAATACGAACACAAGGGATTGTAATGAATAAAAAGCAAGTTATTCTGAATCTTTTTCAACCTATATATCATTCTGCTCAGCATCTCATTCTCTATACCAGGCTGTCCACAGATCGGAGTGCTCATGCCACCTGACAGGTTCCCTTTATTTCCCAAATATGCTCTACCTGCAATATGCCCCAAACATCAAGGAAATACCCTATCAACTCAAATAGGCTTCATCTCCACACTATTTGTGTCTCAGATCATAGTACACCCAAATCCAGTCAATTTGCAGGTATAAATTACATTAAGAATCAGAAACCTTATCTTACATCTTACATCCATGATTAAAAGATTTCTGCCTGAAAAAAATGCAATAATTAAATATAGAAAAATATTAGTAAATATAATGCTGTAAAATAAAAAATCTTTATTGACCATTTTACCCAAAAATGAGCTCAGAACTACTAACAATGCACTTAATATGGACCGCCTTGGGAGTTTTCCCTTTATTCCTTGACATTCAGGTAATTTATAGTGCTGCCGAGGGGTTTGTGTAATGAAATGCCTCTGATAAAGTGTCTAGTCTTCAGTGTCTTCATTATCTGCCCCGAGGGATTCTGGGAGTGTATGCTTAACAGACAGTGGAAAAAGAAAAGTACTAACACTGATAGTCACCGAACATCACCAGCAATGCACACATTTACGAAAGACAGCCTGCCGCAACTGTCTATGTCCCGACACTACGACCACTGGCTTTTACTTTAGTTTTTAACTTTTGAAACTTGTCCCCTATCTGTATCATCATGTAATTGCATCACGTAAAATATTCTATCCAGGAACACACTGTAGGCAAATAACTTCTAAGAAGTCACATAGGTGGGGCTGCTTATATAAAAGTCATGTGCTCGAAACGCACCCAACCTAGAGCCAAGATTCGTCATCTCCAGCCTGTTCTGATGCACCAAGCCAGACTCGGACTGGCCAACAGGAGAACAGGGGAATGCCCCGGTAGGTACCTGTGCAGGCGCAAGCCCCCCAGCCTTCTATATGAGCAGTAGTTGGCACAAACTTGATTATGTGAAGACAAAGGCAGCATCTTATCAATCATTTAACAAACTACCTAGCCTAATGTATAACAGGTTTGTGATAAAGGGTAATGCAATATTTGCATGTAGCTGAAACGGGGGCCCTCAGAGTCAATGTTACTTGTGGGCCTTTGGAATCCCAGTCCGACACTGCACCTGGCACATGTGTGGTTTAGTGAAGTGCACCGGCTTCAGCCCAAGAGCCGCATACAGCTGAGACTAGACTGATTGCCATCCCTGACGTTGGGATATGTCATCTAAAGCCAAAGTATGTATGTTTACAGTAATAAACGATCAGAAATACTGATAGCGATCATTATTAAACTAACATCTATTATGCTTCGGGAACCAAGGGACACATTTTAGACCCCTGCCTAGGGCTCCAGGAGACCTTGTCAGACCCCAACTCATTATCTATTCTTTAGTCAGATTATAAGGTTCTTTTAATGTCAATACAAATTTAATACAGCACACTCTTATATAGCAATTCACTGTGTGGTTAGTCCCAACAGCAATTGTGCTCATCGGTCTCTTTTACTAGACATAACCTAAAAGTCAGCCATACGTAAGTGGCTTTCTCGAGGCTTCAATAATTATAATAATAATCTTTATTTTTATATAGCACCAACATATTCCACAGCGCTTTACAGTTTGCACACATTATCATCACTGTCCCCGATGGGACTCACAATCTAAATTCCCTATCAGTATGTCTTCAGAATGTGGGAGGAAAGCGGAGTACCAGGAGGAAACCCACGCAAACACGGAGAAAATACAAACTCCTTGCAGATGTTGTCCTTGGTGGGATATAAACCTAGGACTCCAACGCTACAAGGCTGCAGTGCTAATCACTGAGCCATCATGCTGCCCACCCTGAAGAATGGGATTCAAGGGGGGCCATTGAGTTTAATGATGCACACAGAGTAAATTTGTGCTCTGTCTGACCTAATTTTTAGCAGTATCCACCTTTTTTATATGTGAAGTAAAAGGTGTTCCACTGAGTTTTTGTACCCATCTGAAAAAGGTAGATGAGGTCAGAGAAAAAAGTAACTCTGTCTCCTACATTAAAGTCAAGGGTCCCGTCTTTAGATAGAAGCCCCAGCGAACCCATTAATGTGTGGCTAAAATGTGGTGTGAATGAGGTCTTATTTCTAGTGATCTGAGGAATATCTATACAGATTCTACGTTTATCTTTGGCATACTGTAACATACCCAAGCGAGGAAGTCTTGGGAGAGCTTCTGCGCCCTCTCTCTCTGGCACCCTACAAAATGTGTCCCCATCTCAGTGTGTTGCTGAGTGTGTAACAAGGTGGCACAGAGTGGTAGTCATGACCGAGTCCACTTAAAGCAACAGTCCACAAACACCCTGGCCCCTTGCAGATAAAAAAGATAGGTGCGGTCCCAGTCCCACAGCTCAGTCAATTACCTTCTCTTCATGCTCACTGCAGCCACTGGTGATGAAGTTCCAGGAAATAACACAGGCAGCGTTCTGATCCAACAGGGAAAACTTTACTTTACAAGAAAACAATACTTCCTGCTCTGTCCCTATATCTGCTTGAGCCAGTCCAGCATCTCCAGTTCCCATACGGGGTTAAGAGCCACAAAAGTCCTTCAGTGGCCACTCACAGTGTCCCAGTGCTCTGCTCAGCTGCCCAGTACTCCCTGGCAGCCTGTATTCCCCAGCCGGGGGTCCTTTCTGTCCCAGACGGGGATGCACGTCCTGCCTCGGGCAGTCCTGCCCGGCTCTGCTCCAGAAGCAAGAACTTCCTGCCTCTTTAGCATGCTGGACTGGTCCCTTTTGGTAACCTCTTATATCCCTACTCTAACATACAGTATATACAATACAAAGACATGAAATAAAGGAACATTACACATTATACATTACATATGAGACATATGAGACATGACATATTAATACCTAGGTAAACCTTCAGGATACCACATGGGGCACACACGCTAGGCATATACGAGAGGGGATGCAAATGAAGGTCCTGCCACCTCTTAACACCCCTACCTCCTAAAATATGGTCATCCCCGACCATAACGGCTCCTGGAACAAAAGGTGACATAGTTTATAAAACGTAAGAACACAACACAGTCCATAAAAACAGTCTTAGTCTCTTAAAGGGGTCCGTATAACCCTGGTTCCCAGGTCCATTGGAGTCCTGTAAACATATGCGCCCAATGGCCACTTAATGCAGTTCCATAGTCCTGACCCTGCTTGCACCTCAGGTCCTCCTGATCGGCTTCCCCCCTCTCTCCTTTGACGAGATCACGGGCCTAATAACAAATTGGTGCGCTGTTCTTAACAGGGGGGTAGTCCAAGGCTAAAATTGGGTAAAGTTGCGGGTTAAAACAGTTCAGTCTTTGCAGAAGCTGCACACACAGTTTATGACAATCAACCCTCGTAGGGTTTCAACCCTGTGATCCAGCAGGGGATGCGCAACTGTGCGCAAATAAACTTGGAGAAGGGGGAAAACAAAACACAGTCCTTTACCTTTGACTGTGATGGCCACTCCTGATACCTCAGTCCTGGTGCCATACTGGGCTCCTTGCCCTTAAGAGACGCGGAACAGTCTCTTCATATTTTCCTTGGGTGCAACTGACACAACACACATTTTTTCTTTTAAAAGGGGCCGCGTCACTCTGCATGGCCGCTGGTTAGTATAGTGGGCCACATGCAGACCCTGCACTAAAATATACTGTATGTATGGGATGAATACCTGCTGGAGGAGAAGTCTCAAGCTCCGTGTCCCCTCCAGCAGTGGCCCCATGGCTCCCTTGCTCCGGTGACTCGTCTGCGGCCGCTACACATGGCCCATGTGCCGCTTCCTCCTGTTTGGCCACAGGAGCTGCGGCCAGTGCAGTGGGCCACTCACAACTTGGGGCTACCTGCATACGGTCCTCGAGGCCCTTGCTCCTTAATGAAAGTAACATGGTCCCTTAACTGCAGAGGACCGTTAAAAGTAAGGGACCCGGCATTAACATAGACCTTAGCTCCAGTACCGGTCTCCTGGATAAAGCCGTATCCCCTCGCAGGGTCATGGTGTTGGATCACACCGCTGGTCATCCGTCCAGCCATAGCTCCCCCGCCGGGGGGGCAGTAGTTTCTTGACAATGCGGCGCTCTCGCCACTTCTTTTCCCGAATCACACTCCAGATCCACCGAGCCTCTCCAGCAACAGGCCCCCGGGGCTCCTCCACGCACACGCCTCTGGTGACAGACAGAACAGGTGCGGGCCGAAAGGACGAAGGTGGGACCGGGAGATGGCATGCAACCGGTGAGGGCGGAGGAGCCACAGGAAGCAAGGGAGCAGGGGTTGAGGTGACGGGTCTGGCGGAAGTTTCCTACTCACCGCCACTGCGTCCGGTGATATTCCTCTTGCGCGGCCGCGGAAACCGGTGATCACAGTCGCAACAATTCCCTTCAGGGCAGCGTCTAGGGTCTTTCGAGCTCCTTCTGGTTTACGCGCCACCAGTCCCGCATGCCCCACATCTTCCACCGATTGCTTGTCCGGCCGTCAAAATGGGTGTCGCTCCTCCAATTCCTCCGACCACCAGGTCTCGAAACGCAGGCTCGTCTCCGCCTGGGCCACAGATCGCCTCCAGTCCTGGTGGCTGATGCCACCACGAAAAGACATACTTCTTCTCTGCATTGTGTGAGGTAATGGCATCTCTCCTTCTGGGTTCCCCCCATTTGTGGGCGGGGTCACTTCCTGTTGCTCCACCTGTTTCTTCAGGCTCTGTTGCACGGGTGGGAGCTTCTTCTTCGCCCGCACCCATTTTGTGCGGGCATTATTCACAGGGGTGTGCGGCCTCCTGCCTTTTGGTGCCAAATTTCTTCCATGATGCCCTTGAAAGACGGCACCATCCTCAGCTTTCGCGCCACCGTATTCTCGGCACCGGTCGGCGCTATCTTTAAATCATCAACAGCTGCCATCTTTGACTCTTTCACAGCAACCACCAATTCACAAATCCTAGGAATCCTCTCTCTCAATCTTGCAGTTACAGAGCTGCTGGGGTCCATCCTGCCGACTAGCCAAATGTAACAAGGTGGCACGGAGTGTTAGTCATGACTGAGTCCACTTAAAGCAACAGTCCACAAACACCCCGTCCCCTTGCACATAAAAAAAGATAGGTGCGGTTCCAGTCCCACAGCTCAGTCAATTACCTTCTCTTCCTGCTCACTGCAGCCACTGGTGATGAAGTTCCAGAAAAATAACACAGGCAGCGTTATGATCCAACAGGGAAAACTTTACTTTACAAGAAAACAATACTTCCTGCTCTGTCCCTATATCTGCTTGAGCCAGTCCAGCATCTCCAGTTCCCATATGGGGTTAGAGCCACAAGAGTCCTTCAGTGGCCACTCACAGTGTCCCAGTGCTCTGCTCAGCTGCCCAGTAGTCCCTGGCAGCCTGTATTCCCCAGCCGGGGGTCCTTTCTGTCCCAAACGGGGACACACATCCTGCCTCGGGCAGTCCTGCCCAGCTCTGCTACAGAAGCAGGAACTTCAGCATACTGGACCGGCCCCTTTTGTTAACCTCTTATATCCCTACTCTAACATACAGTATATACAATACAAAGACATGAAATAAAGGAACATTACACATTATACATTACATATGAGACATGACATATTAATACCTAGGTAAACCTTCAGGATACCACATGGGGCACACACGCCCGGCATATAGGAGAGAGGGTGCAAATGAGGGTCCCCGCCCCCTCCTTACATGTGTGTGATGCTTCTCACTTACTTCTGGCCTGCAAGCCTCTTCTGAGGCTAGGAATCCCTCTTCTGGAACCAGGGCAGCAATTAAGAGAGGAGACATGAGATTCATAAAACAATTAAACTTTTACTTGATGATTGGCAGTATTTACAGTCAGTTACCAAAACAGAAGACTGAACGGAGTAAACCGAAATCCACCAAATAAAATAATGAAACAAATAAATGTTATTAGAACATCACACTAAAATCATACTAAACACAGAATACATAAATATAGTAAGAGAACTGTGGAGGAAACATGAAGGTAAGCAAAGGAGAGAGTAGAGGTAAGGGTAAGACCTGGGGAAGCAGGATGGCAGTAAAGTGCATACAGGCAGCATCTAGTGGTAGACCATGTAATTAATTATAGGGTATAACCTATGTACCAATATAGTAGGCTGCCATCAAAATATTTGCAGTTAATTGTAGAGGATAAGGCCCAACGGAGTGGCATCTTTTCCACAGGTACTGGACCCAACTTCAGCCCTGGTTCTCGGTACAGGAAGAACATCCCTTTTACTATCTTCACTAGCCCTAGGGAATCTTCTCTTTTTCAAGCAGTATATCTGGATTCCATTTCACTCCACCTCTGAGAGTTTGAGTCCAATTTATCCTGCAGCTTTGCAGGCAGAATATACCCCCAAGCCCCGACATCTATCTCGAGGTTCCCAGTCCAGCAAAAAGGAGACTCATGCAGAGGGGTTCTCTGGCAATCCACTGCCCGAGGTTCTAGGCTCCCGTTACCCCTTGCAGTCCCTGACCTGAGCCTGCTGCTTGTCACTGCTCCAAACTCACTGTCACTTCCTGTACTTGACACTAACTCTCAGTTACCCATCCCGAACTAGGCCGGCCATTACAGTTAACCCTGCCTAATCTAAGCTGCAGCCCCACTGAGTGTTACCCTTTTATAACATACATGAACATCAAATACATTTAACCCTTTAGAGTGTCAGGGAGCAGACCATCAGCTCCACTACTCTTACAATACAACAACCAGTGGTGTATCACAGTGAGACGGAGGGGCGAGGGCTGGCATTCCCACCTCACCCGTCATCACATGTTCAAATGTATCATTCAGTATCCTTAATGCTAATACAGATGAAAACAATGAAAAAAGGAAATGTCAGCTAACGCTCCCTCTCCCATCAGTCTTCTTCTGCGTCTGAGTTCTAATTGCTCGCTGCAGAGACTGGAGCAGCGGGAAATGAGGAGGAGAGGTGAATATTGTATTTATTTTTTTAAATCAATGTGTACATTGTAGTGCCCATATTTCTCTATAGAAGACTATGGGGAGTGCATTATACTATATGGCAGACTATGGGGTTCATTATATTTCATTGAGAACAGGAGGAAGTACATTATACTATATGTAAGGACATGGGGTGCATTAAACTATATTAAGGGCTATGGGGGCATTATAATATGTGGAGGACTATGTGGAGTGTATTACACTGTATGGAGGACTATGGGAAGTGCATTATTAATATGGAGGACTATGAGGTATATTATACTCTATTGAGTACTATGAGGAGAGCATTTTACTATATGGAGGACTATGAGGTGCATTAAACTATATGGAGAACTATGGGGAGTGAATTATTCTATATGGGAGACTATGGCGAGTGCATTATACTATATGGAAGGCGATGTGGGGCCCATCATACTATATGGAGGACTATGTGGGGCCCTTTATACTGTATGGAAGGCTATGTGGGAGCTATTGTAACATTTGGAAGGCTATGTGGGAGCCTTTATACTGTATGCAAGCAATTATAGAGTATAAAGGTTTGTGTGGGGTCCATCATAATGTGTGGAAGACTGTGTGGGAACCATTATACTGTTTGGAGGGCTAGTGGGGGCCATTATACAGTGTGGAGAGCTGTGGGGGCTATTTTACTGTATTTTGGCACATTATAGTGCATGGAGAGCTGTGTGAGGGTCACAGCTGGGAGATCATACTGTGTTGGGGTCAACATACTTTGCTAAGGGAGTTGAGAGTGGGTAAAGTAGGGTCATCATACTGTGTGTGTGTCCAGTGCACTGTGGAGGAGTTCATTGTGGGGCTATCAGACAGTGTTTGTGGGTCACTTTTCTTGGCATCAACTTTATGGGGGCAATGAAAGGGGAATCTAGGGCTTCAGTGGGAGGAAAATTACTTTGTAAGGGTTACAGAGTTGTGAGATATGTTCTTCTGAGAAGATGATGCGCACACGGTGGTACCAGGGCTATGGGGTACTCGGCACCGAGCCCATGGAAGTCTATGGGGGATGTCACTGGCAGCAGAGCTCGGTCAGTGGCCCTGGGCGCTCATTCAAAGGGGGATATTTACAGGGGATTGTTAATTGTTCGTGACGCCACCTGTGGTTTCTGATCAATTTGACCAGCGCTGCAAGATGGATCTTCTGAGGGGATGTTATGGGGCAGCTGGATGTTAAGTCCCCCACAGGTGGGACTGGTCCCTCAAAGTCTATGGTGGTTTAAAGTTCAGGTAATAAAGCAACCACACACAATTCAGTCTCTTTCCATACCTTTACTGATGTTGTTGGCAGGTATGTCCCGGGAAGCTGGTCAGGTTGGAGAATGCACATTCAGGGAATTGCTGAGCAGGTTTAAGGCCTCCTTTCTTCTTAATGTGTATGTGAGTCCTAACTTGCATAAAGTCAAGTTTAACTCCTTCTGTAGCAGCTACGCCCGGCCAACATTGTGGTGGAAGTCTTCTTGTTGGATAGAACTAAGCCTACGTGGCTGATCAGGCCAGACTCCTGTTCTCCCTGACTCCAGTTGCGTATCAGCACTTGGGGCTACCTTCTGTGACTTGAAGTCCAGCAAGGCCTCCGGTGTTTCTTATTACTAGGCGTGAAGCACTAGCAACGCTTCGGACCCCGGTGTCCGGTTTACTAAGTGAAGGTGATCTGTCACCTAGGTCACTTGTCCTTCTTTTTCCACTCGCCTGTCGCCCTGCTCTTGCCCTTAACATAAGCACAGGTAGCAGTGGTTGTAGTCGTAAGCTTTCCTTCCAGAGCTCACTGACCTGTTCTCAGTTGCCTCGTTGTTATAACTGCAGTAGTTCCCTTCCTTCTTTCCTTCCTAAGACTCTGTCCAGAGTGGCTATCAGGAGCTTCTGTCGACTGATTTCATGCACGCTCTGAGAGTTACTTTCCACGTTCATGGGGAACACAGGAGCTTGTTCTGAGGTAACTGCTTCAGCTGCAGCTCTGACTAGGCTAGAGTGCCTCACTTGTCCACTCGTACTAGCCTCCACTTCTGTATGAGGTGAGCTACAGGAGCTCCTTCAGATCTCAGTCTTATCTCCTCTACCTCCAAGACTAGAACTGCCCTGTCGTGGGACAGGAACTAGACTGAATCTCGTCTCTTCTCTCTACTGACTAGAATGACTCACTATTGCTACGTCACACTACTTAAATAGTCTAAGTTGCCCTCTGGTGGCAGTGTTGAGAAATGTGTGATGTGAATGAATATCAGGCTTCACAATTACCTTTCCTGTGCATTTTCCAGGAGACATGTGTGCCTCTCGCAGCTGGGCCACACATCCCCCCCTAGTTAAACTCAGCACTCCCGGGCTGAAATAGAAAAGAAAAACATTTTTGTTTTGCATATAACATAAACATTTTAACTCATCCCTTGCGGGAGGTAAGGACTCTTTAACGTTACAATTTGTACATAGGTCAGTAGAAAATTCTCAAAATACTTTTCAATAAATATACACAGTATAAGACAAGATTCTTGTGGAGGACCCGCACCAAAAACCTCCCACGTGGGTCCTGGGTGGGCTGCAGGACTTCATTGCTGCAGACCTCACTCTAGGCCACACCATACGGGTTTTTCTTCAGAGGTAGTAAAGGCTTTGTGTAAAACCAAGATGGGGCACCGAAGTGCAAACTATTTACATGTACAGTTCTGTGCTGCAAGAGTCCTCAGCACGCAGTCCTTGCATAGTAAAAACACATTTCAAGAAAATCACATTTCAATTGACTCACTTTACCCAACCGGGGTATTCTACTTTAAATATGCAGAGTAAATAAACATCATCAGACATATTATCAAACATTTTTCAATAAAGTGCAAATTTTTCATAAAACTTCTTCAAACTTTATAAGTGGCAGTAAACCCTGTCTGGGTCCTACTGGTTTTCTTCTTTGCAGATTTCAACAACATCTTCCACTCCTGGGGCTGGAACGACGCGGTGCACTTTTGAACGCATAACAAACAAGTCATGGCCTGCTATCAGCGTTTGAGTGGCCACAGTTCTTGTGCGATCCACTAGGGGCTCAACAGGTGTCTCACCAGAATATAGATTCAGCTCACTTGAGAACACACTTTCCTGCTGCGTTGTAGAGTGGGACGCAGATGTATACAGTGGCTCAGTTGAGGTCGCATCAGGCTTTTGCGATGTGGGGCTGTACTCAGGATAGGCTGCAGATTGCGGTGCAGAAGCGACCGTGGGCTGCGATGCAGAGTGGGTCGCAGGGTACGAGACGGGATACGCTGCTGATTGAGGGGCAGATGCGGTTTCGGTTTGCGATGCGGGTGCACGGCCTGGTGCTGACGCCAAAGATGACGCTGCTGGGGCTTTGGATGTGGAGACACGGGAGACATTCAAGGCAAACCACCCCTGACGACTACAGTGTCGCGTGTAGGTGACAACATCCCCTTTTAACAGATGGAACCCCGCATCGCAGCAGTGAACATAGATGTCTGGAGAGAACCCGGGCTCACATATGTAACCCCAAACTCCTCGGGCCTTAGAGGCACACACCGTCCCCTGGCGCCGCGGTTCCCGGAGCGTACCTTTATCTCTCCTGACGTTCTCCTTTTCAGCGAGAATCTCTTCCTGGTACCTCTGGCGAAACTGCTGCAACTCCCTCTGCTCCTGCTGCTGCCGCTGTTCGTGTTCCCGGCGTCGCCACTCGTTCTCCATCTGGGCGGCATATTCTATGTCGTCCAGGTACTTCTTATCGTCCCAGTCAACCTCCATTATGGACGGCTGGCTTCCCTCCGGTGTCCCTACCGGGGAACTGCATTCCGCTGCGGCCTCCTTGCCTGGCTGGTACTCCGGAACGGGCAGGGCCTCCTCAGCCTCCTTCTCTCCCGCCGCTTCATCGGTGGAGTCGGGATCAGCACTTTTGGAGCCGGCCTCCGGTTCTTCATCAGCCGCTTGCAGTGGTGGCACAGGTAACGGTTGCGCTTCTGGAGGGGAGAGCGTTGCGTCCCACAGCAGCCGCTGTTTCAGGACAGCCAGCTTTTCTCCATCTCCTCCACTTCTTTGCGGTGGCGGGCCACATCTTCCAGCACCGCATCCACCTTCTTCACTCTCTGCACTCTTGGGTCGGTGTCCCGAGCTGGGGACGGCTCCGGTACAGGTAGTAGCTTTTCTAGGGAACGGGGCCTGCGCGCCGCCGCTCCTCCACATAGCTTCTCCTGTCCTTCCGCCATCTCTCTCCAGGCCAGACTGTGCTTTCCATCTGGAACAATCTGGTCTCTTCCGTGGAGGCGGGATTTGCGCTTCCTCTTCTTAGCATAGAGAATGAAGAGGAGGCGGATCTCTCTTGCTGTAGGACAGGCTCTGGTATTGTAATAGCATTTTGATAAGGCGCCCATCACTTTCGCGCCACAGGGGGGGTACACGCCCACGAATGCACGCCCACCTTCTTCACCAGCGCCTCAGGGCGCGAATATGGCGGCAAAATGGCGGAAAATGGCGCCAAAAATCACAAAAATAGCAAACAGTCTTTTTGCACAAAACAGTTCAATAGGCACACAGGACTCACATCCAGTAAGCTTCGTATCCTGTTCGTGACGCCAAAGATGATGCGCACACGGTGGTACCAGGGCTATGGGGTACTCGGCACCGAGCCCATGGAAGTCTATGGGGGATGTCACTGGCAGCAGAGCTCGGTCCGTGGCCCTGGGCGCTCATTCAAAGGGGATATTTACAGGGGATTGTTAATTGTTCGTGACGCCACCTGTGGTTTCTGATCAATTTGACCAGCGCTGAAAGATGAATCTTCTGAGGGGATGTTATGGGGCAGCTGGATGTTAAGTCCCCCACAGGTGGGACTGGTCCCTCAAAGTCTATGGTGGTTTAAAGTTCAGGTAATAAAGCAACCACACACAATTCAGTCTCTTTCCATACCTTTACTGATGTTGTTGGCAGGTATGTCCCGGGAAGCTGGTCAGGTTGGAGAATGCACATTCAGGGAATTGCTGAGCAGGTTTAAGGCCTCCTTTCTCCTTAATGTGTATGTGAGTCCTAACTTGCATAAAGTCAAGTTTAACTCCTTCTGTAGCAGCTACGCCCGGCCAACATTGTGGTGGAAGTCTTCTTGTTGGATAGAACTAAGCCTACGTGGCTGATCAGGCCAGACTCCTGTTCTCCCTGACTCCAGTTACGTATCAGCACTTGGGGCTACCTTCTGTGACTTGAAGTCCAGCAAGGCCTCCGGTGCTTCTTATTACTAGGCGTGAAGCACTAGCAACGCTTCGGACCCCGGTGTCCGGTTTACTAAGTGAAGGTGATCTGTCACCTAGGTCACTTGTCCTTCTTTTTCCACTCGCCTGTCGCCCTGCTCTTGCCCTTAACATAAGCACAGGTAGCAGTGGTTGTAGTCGTAAGCTTTCCTTCCAGAGCTCACTGACCTGTTCTCAGTTGCCTCGTTGTTATAACTGCAGTAGTTCCCTTCCTTCTTTCCTTCCTAAGACTCTGTCCAGAGTGACTATCAGGAGCTTCTGTCGACTGATTTCATGCACGCTCTGAGAGTTACTTTCCACGTTCATGGGGAACACAGGAGCTTGTTCTGAGGTAACTGCTTCAGCTGCAGCTCTGACTAGGCTAGAGTGCCTCACTTGTCCACTCGTACTAGCCTCCACTTCTGTATGAGGTGAGCTACAGGAGCTCCTTCAGATCTCAGTCTTATCTCCTCTACCTCCAAGACTAGAACTGCCCTGTCGTGGGACAGGAACTAGACTGAATCTCGTCTCTTCTCTCTACTGACTAGAATGACTCACTATTGCTACGTCACACTACTTAAATAGTCTAAGTTGCCCTCTGGTGGCAGTGTTGAGAAATGTGTGATGTGAATGAATATCAGGCTTCACAATTACCTTTCCTGTGCATTTTCCAGGAGACATGTGTGCCTCGCGCAGCTGGGCCACACAACCCTGCCAAACATATTTTAGGGGGGAGAGGGGCAATTACAACATTTCCTATAGGGCTTCATGATTTCTGTGTACGCCTCTGTTATATTTAGCTAAAATGTATAAGATTAGTCAGTGAGTGGATTCAAAAAGAAGTAAAATGAAAAAAAGATAGACAGATTTTTTTTTTTAGTTTTTTTTCGTACCGGCTTCTGTTTGGTTCAAAATGCTGCATTATGTTTTCCCTGTGTGATTCCAGCCTAGGAAAAATTACAGATTTGGATTAAATTGCACTTTGATAATGCAAGACTATCATTAAAAATGTCTCAATTATCCATCCATGTAAATGCTACCATTTGTCTTTTATTGATCTCATATTTCTTAAATAGCACCAACATATTCTTTAGTGCCGCCATTTACATCAGTTTCTGTCCCCAGTCTTATTTCCAATTTTTAATGTCTAACATACAGTACATGCAAGCTATTGCTAATTTCATAGAATGCTCCATGTGGATGTTATCCTTTGGTGGAATATAACCAGGGCAGACCCCAGAGTTGCAGTACCAGTTAGGATTGCAGGGGATATTATATTTCAGTGCACGTCATGTACAATTATCTGCAGTAGAATATAGGCTACCAATTGTACTTCACATTACAGGGGATGTCCCACAACGTACATTCTAATCAATAGATCTTGGAATAAAATGTTCCGCAATTGGATGTGTTAAAAAAACATGTCCCTCTGCTATGTGCAGTGTAATGGCTGTGTCTGACCGTACGGGAACATGGGCTGCACATGCCTCATCTCCTGGACAGGGGAGGAAGCAAAAGAGAGGATACAGACAGGACGGCATTAGATTACAGATGCTGTTTTCTGTGACATAAAACATTTCTCTGCCTGATTAAAAAGCATGTTTTGCTTCCTCCCCTGCCCAGGAGATGTGATATGATCAGACCATGTCCCTGTACAGTAAAGCCCGGGTCTCACATAGCGATACACCAGCGATCCCGACAACGATCAGGATCGCTGGTGTGTCGCTACATGATCGCTGCTGAGCTGCCAAACAGCGATCAGCACAGCGACACTGAGGGTAACATCGCTTAGTTACCCGCAGTGTACGTTGGATACCAGCGCCCTGATGCAGGGAGCTGGTAACCAAGGTACACATCGGGTTTCCAGGTGCTGCGCGGCGCCTGGAAACCCGCTGTGTACCTTGGTTACCAGCTCCCTGCATCAGGGTGCTAGTATCCAAGGTACACAGTGGGTTTCCAGGCACAGCCCCGCGCCTGGAAACCCGATGTGTACCTTGGTTACCAGCGGATCGCTGGTCTCCTGCCTGCCACACGCAGCGATGCGTGCCTGTCAGCGGGAGACCAGCGATCAAAAAAATGTCCAGGACATTCAGCGACGATCAGCGATACCCGGCAGGGGGGCTGATCGTCGCTGAATGTCACACACAGAGATATCGCTGGGGAGATCGCTGCTGCGTCACAAAACTAGTGACTCAGCAGCTAGCGAGATCGCTGTGTGAGACGGGGGCTTAAGACACAGACATTATACAGTACACAGCAGGGGCACATTTATAAGATTATCTCAGCACAGGAACATTTTTGCCCTGGTGCAGAATAATTTAGTACATCATGTTACAGAATTTTTTTCTGTTTACAGTGTTTACCGATTAGGTTAATTGTTTTATATTTTGATAGATCAGACTTTTCTGAAAGCAGCAATACCACATGTGTATTTTTTTAATACCTTTTTTGGGGGAATATGGGATGACTTGAACTTTTAATGTTTTTTTTCAGAAATTTTAAAACTTTTTTTTACTTTTTACTGATTTGTTAGCCCTCTTTAGTGCTACATGCAGCGATGATTTTTGTGGGAAAATCACAAAAATAAATAGATTTCACATCCTGCGGTATCTGTTTTTTTTCCACTAAAAACACTGTACAACATCTTTACTGCATTTTTTGCACTTACTAATTGCTTTATGTGGGTGAAAAAAATGCTGCAAAAATGCTGAAAGAATTTACATGCTGCAGTTTTCAAAAAAGCCACCGTTTTCAAATTCAGTCAGGAAAAAAACAAGCTGTGTGCATGATTTTTTGAAATCTCATGGATTTAGTTCATACTGAAAAAAGTAGCTTTTAATTTGCATTAAAAAAAACGCAGCAAAAATGTAACGTGTGAACATAGCCTAACAATTTTATCTTTTAAAGCATTCGTATTTTGCAGCATTTTTTCCACACATTCCTAGAATATTTGCATAGTTCTGTATATGACAGATGATTTAATCCTCAGTCATCCAGTCCCATGTCTGAGAGCATCTTCTCACATCCCCGTAGTCCCTGAGTGCGTTTTTGCAGTTTTTCTCCATAAGAGCTGACATGTACACACTTCAGCTATGTCAGATCCTTAATTTATCCTCTATTTTGCTTCTCATCCTGTATCATTCAGCCTATGGTTCAGGATGTCAGCAATAACTTTTAATGGCAATGAACAGCCGCCAAATGGTTGCTATGGCGCCTGGATCTAAGTAATCTGATGGACTGTGAAGTGTTAATTATTCCCCGATGACCAAACCTGCTTAAAGCTGTCATAAATTTCCAAGAATTATACCAAATGCAGGACATTCTTTATGGCTAGGTAGTGTGGGGGACATTTATATGGATGTACATGCTGTGCTAAGCAGATGTGTCTGTAGTAGCCCTACAACATGAACATTCAGGCCTACACACCCGCAATGTCTCTTGTAGCTAATATTAGATATTAAATATGAAGGCAACTGTGTTTGCTACTGCTGAAAATTTGTACATGTTTTTGGCTTTCTGTTTGTCACATTTTTTTAAAAAATCTACTTCACTTAATTGAGGAGGCCAGTACTTAGGCCTACAGCAATAGATATGAAATAGCAAGTATATATATACAGTACAGACCAAAAGTTTGGACACATCTTCTCATTCAAAGATTTTTCTGTATTTTCATGACTATGAAAATTGTACATTCACACTGAAGGCATCAAAACTATGAATTAACCCATGTGGAATTATATACTTAACAAAAAAGTGTGTAACAACTGAAAATATGTCTTATATTCTAGGTTCTTCAAAGTAGCCACCTTTTGCTTTGATGACTGTGTGTGGCCCAGCTATGCAGGCACACATAAAAATCCAGGAGAGTGCACAGGAAGGTAACAGCAACGCTTGATATGCATTCACAGTCACTCACACTTTCAGACACACCCATCTGAGATATAAGGGGGAGTGACACGTGGCAGAGAGAGATCTTTAGGGAGGAGTGTTCCGTTGGATTTCAGTTAGTTAGCTTCTGTCTAAGGACAGAGCAGCCATTCAGTCTCAGTCCAGTCTGGACTTGGAGGATACTGAGAGCTGTGCAGCGAGCTCTGGGAGAAAGCTGACATTTCCTTAAAAAGCTACAAGTGCTTATGTTAAGAGCAGGAAGCAGGGCGAAGGGCGCAGTGGAGAAGACAGAGAGAAGTGCTACAGGTATTGGATTACCTGCACTAAATTGCCGGACACCGGGGTCCGAAGCGTTGCTAGTGTTTCAAGCATAGTAACAAGAAAACCGGAGGCATCTGGACTACAGGTCGCAGAGTGCAGCCCAAAGCGTCAATACGTAACCGGAGTCAGGGAGAACGGGGACTTTGAGTCAAGCGCAGACAAAAGTAAGGACTTAGTTCTCACCACTTAGAAGGCTCCACCACAATGTTGGCCGGGCAGTACAGCTATTGAGAAAGCTGGAGAGTTCAGAGTTAACTTCGCTTCAGGCAAGTTGGACTCACATGTATATGGAAGTTAAGGAGGCCTCTAACCTGCTCAGCGGTTACCCGAATGTGCACTCTCCACCCCGACCAGCTCCCCGGGACCTGCTTGAACCATCTACCAGTAAAAGGTATGGAAAGAAGCCGCATTGTGTGTGACTGAATTCTTATCTACAACCCCGCATCGTCACCATAGACTTCCAGGGACCAGTCTCACCTGTGGGAGACCCACCATCTAGCTGCCCCATAACATCCCCTGTGAAGACCCTTACAGCAGCGCTGGTACAATTGACCAGATACCACAGGTGGCATCACGAACTACCTATCCTTATAATCCCCTGTAAATATCCCCAATCGTATGAGCGCCCAGGGCCACGGACCGAGTCCCGCTGCCAATGACAAACCCCATAGACTTTCATGGGCTCGGTGCCGAGTACCCCATTGCTCTGGTACTAAGTGCGACTCATTCTTTGGCGTCACGAACAGGATACGAAAGCTTGCAATTGTGAGTCCTGTGTGCCTATAGAACTGTTTGGTGAAAAAGACTGCTGCTTTTGGCGCCAAATACCGCCATTTTGCCGCCATGTTGGCGCCCTGAGGCGCTGGTGAAGAAGGTGGGCGTGCATTCGTGGGCGTGTACCCCCCCTGAGGCGCGAAAGATATGGCCGCCCTCTCCAAATGCTACTATAATGTGCGGTCCTGCCCCACTGATAAAGAAATCTGCCTCCTCTTCATCCTCTATGCGAAGAGGAGGAGACGCAAATCCCGCCTCCACGGAAGAGACCAGATTGTTCCTGATGGAAACTACAGTCTGGCCTGGGACGAGATGGCGGAAGGACAGGAGAATTTGTGCAGAGGACCGGAGGCGTACCGGCCCTGCTCCCCTGAAGATGTACGGCCTGTGCCAGAGCTGTCCCCGGATCGGGACACCGACCCCGCCATACTAGAGCTACAGAAGGAGAACGCGGAGTTGGGAAGGAAGCTCCAGAGCCATACAGATTTAAAGGAGACGGAGAGACGCTGGCGGGCCCAGACACAGCGGCTGCTGTGGGACGCGGTGTTCTCTCCTACAAGCATAACGCCGTCTCCTGATTTCCCGAAATCACTGCTGAAGAAGGCTGAGGGACGACCGGAGGATGCTACCAAAAGTGCTGTACCTGATCCCACCGATGCGGAGGTGGGGCGAAGGAGGCTGAGGAGGTTCTGCCCGGTCCGGAGTGCCAGCCAAGCCAGGAGGCCACAGCAGAGTATGGATCCCCAGCGAGATCACCGGAGGGGTCCCAGCCGTCACTGCCAGAAATCGACTGGGGTGAGATGGAGCGTCTGGACGACATGACTTACGACCTCCAGACCGGAAATGCCTGGCAGCACTGCGAGAGAGTGAGGCGACAGCAGGAGGAAGAGAGAAAGATCCAGCGGTCCCGACAACGGCAGCATGAGGAGTTCATCGCTGATAAGGAGACCGTCCGCAGAGACAAAGGTACCCGACGGGAACCGCGGCGGAAGGGGTGCGTTACTGAGTTTCAGCTCAGCAAGGGCTGGGGCTTTATCCGCGAGCCGGGCCTCTATGCAGGGGTCTTCGTGAGCCGCCGGGACGTGGAGTCCCACTTACCAATCGGTCATCCTGGGAGGGACCTGATAAATGGGGACATAGTGAGCTACACCCGTCACTGGGGTATGAAGGGGTGGTATGCCCTGAACGTCTCCATCGTCAGTGACCCCGTCCCCAACGCCGGTGCCGAAGCGTCTCAGTCCCGGGTTCCCACCGCACCAGGCCGTGCCCCGGCATCGCCCCCTGCATCGCAAACAGCGACCTGCCTTGCATCGCAAACGGTGACCTGCTCTGTATCGCAATCGGCGACCTACGCTGCATCGCAATCGGCGACCTACGCTGCATCGCAATCGGCGACCTGCTCTACATCGCAATTGGCGACCTACCCAGCATCGCAATCGGCGATCTACACGGCATCACACACGGCGACTTACTCTGCATCGCCCTATTCTGCATCGCAAGTAAATGTGGCTCTTGCAGCGACGCAAACCGTGTCTTACCGCAGGGACATACCCGTTGGGTCCCCCGTTGAAACAAGAACTGTGGCTACGCAAACGTTAATATCAGGCCATGACTTGTTCGTAATGAGATCAAAAGATCATCGCGTCGTTCCAGCCCCGGGAGTGGAAGACGTCATTTAAAGTTGAAAAAGTGAAGACCGGTAGGACCCAGACAGGGGTTTACCGTATCTAGAAATTGTAAAAAGTTTGAAGAAAAATTTGCCATTTTTGCACTTTATTACTGTGTATGTATAGTGTTTACATATTGAGTAGAATACCCGGCTGGGTACAAGGAAAGAGAATTTGACAAGTTAAAGAATAAATGTTTACATAATGTGCATAGTATGCATAGAATGCCCGGTTGGGTAAATACAGTTAAATTATAATGTGAATACTTGAAAATTGAAGTTTATATATGTGTCTTTAACCATGCCAATGGACTGAGAGGCTGAGGACTGTGCCAGCCCAAGAACTTGTCTTTGTAAATAGTTGCGCTTCGGTGCATTATCTTGGTTTTACATGAAACCACTACAATATCTACCTCTGAAGAAAAACCCGTATGGTATGGCCTAGAGTGAGGTCTGCAGTCAGAAGTCCTGCAGCCCACCCAGGACCCACGTGGGAGGTTTTTGGTGCGGGTCCTCCACAAGTATCTTGTAAATATGAGAATGTTTTGATACTTTTGTATTCTTCATTGTACAAATTGTAACGTTCAAGAATTCGTACCTCCCGGATGGGAAGAGTTATAATGTTGATGTTAAAGCAAAACAAAAATGTTTTTCTTTTTCTCTTTTACAGCCCGGGAGTGCTGTGTTTAATCAAGGGGGGATGTGTGGCCCAGCTATGCAGGCACACATAAAAATCCAGGAGAGTGCACAGGAAGGTAACAGCAACGCTTGATATGCATTCACAGTCACTCACACTTTCAGACACACCCATCTGAGATATAAGGGGGAGTGACACGTGGCAGAGAGAGATCTTTAGGGAGGAGTGTTCCGTTGGATTTCAGTCAGTTAGCTTCTGTCTAAGGACAGAGCAGCCATTCAGTCTCAGTCCAGTCTGGACTTGGAGGATACTGAGAGCTGTGCAGCGAGCTCTGGGAGAAAGCTGACATTTCCTTAAAAAGCTACAAGTGCTTATGTTAAGAGCGGGAAGCAGGGCGAAGGGCGCAGTGGAGAAGACAGAGAGAAGTGCTACAGGTATTGGATTACCTGCACTAAATTGCCGGACACCGGGGTCCGAAGCGTTGCTAGTGTTTCAAGCATAGTAACAAGAAAACCGGAGGCATCTGGACTACAGGTCGCAGAGTGCAGCCCAAAGCGTCAATACGTAACGGAGTCAGGGAGAACGGGGACTTTGAGTCAAGCGCAGACAAAAGTAAGGACTTAGTTCTCACCACTTAGAAGGCTCCACCACAATGTTGGCCGGGCAGTACAGCTATTGAGAAAGCTGGAGAGTTCTGAGTTAACTTCGCTTCAGGCAAGTTGGACTCACATGTATATGGAAGTTAAGGAGGCCTCTAACCTGCTCAGCGGTTACCCGAATGTGCACTCTCCACCCCGACCAGCTCCCCGGGACCTGCTTGAACCATCTACCAGTAAAAGGTATGGAAAGAAGCCGCATTGTGTGTGACTGAATTCTTATCTACACCCCGCATCGTCACCATAGACTTCCAGGGACCAGTCTCACCTGTGGGAGACCCACCATCTAGCTGCCCCATAACATCCCCTGTGAAGACCCTTACAGCAGCGCTGGTACAATTGACCAGATACCACAGGTGGCGTCACGAACTACCTATCCTTATAATCCCCTGTAAATATCCCCAATCGTATGAGCGCCCAGGGCCACGGACCGAGTCCCGCTGCCAGTGACAAACCCCATAGACTTTCATGGGCTCGGTGCCGAGTACCCCATTGCCCTGGTACTAAGTGCGACTCAACTGCTTTGCACACTCTTGGCATTCTCTTGATGAGCTTCAAGAGGTAGTCACCTGGAATGGTTTTCACTTCACAGGTGTGCCCTGTCAGGTTTAATAAGTGGGATTTCTGGCCTTATAAATGGGGTTGGGACCATCAGTTGTGTTGTGCAGAAGTCTGGTGGGTACACAGCTGATAGTCCTACTGAATACACTGTTAAAATTTGTATTATGGCAAGAACAAAGCAGCTAAGCAAAGAAAAACGAGTGGCCATCATTACTTTAAGAAATGAAGGTCAGTCAGTCAGAAAAATTGGGAAAACTTTGAAAGTGTCCCAAAGTGCAGTTGCAAAAACCATCAAGCGCTACAAAGAAACTGACTCACATGAGGACCGTCCCAGGAAAGGAAGACCAAGAGTCACCTCTGCTTCTGAGGATAAGTTTATCCGAGTCACCAGCCTCAGAAATCACAGGTTAACAGCAGCTCAGATTAGAGACCAGGTCAATGCCACACAGAGTTCTAGCAGCAGACACATCTCTACAACAACTGTTAAGAGGAGACTTTGTGCAGCAGGCCTTCATGGTAAAATAGCTGCTAGGAAACCACTGCTAAAGACAGGCAACAAGCAGAAGAGACTTGTGTGGGCTAAAGAACACAAGGAATGGACATTAGACCAGTGGAAATCTGTGCTTTGGTCTGATGAGTCTAAATTTGAGATCTTTGCTTCCAACCACCGTGTCTTTGTGCGACGCAGAAAAGGTGAACGGATGGACTCTACATGCCTGGTTCCCACCGTGAAGCATGGAGGAGGAGGTATAATGGTGTGGGAGTGCTTTGCTGGTGACACTGTTGGGGATTTATTCAAAATTGAAGGCATACTGAACCAGCATGGCTACCACAGCATCTTGCAGCGGCATGCTCAAAATAGCGGTGCATGCAAAACGACGCAGAAATCTCACAGAACAGGAAGAATTTTCCAGGAAAGAATGGATGAAAATATCTCAAACAACATAGTAACATAGTTAGCAAGGCCAAAAAAAGACATTTGTCCATCCAGTTCAGCCTGTATTCCGTCAGAATAAATCCCCAGATCCACGTCCTTCTAAAGAACCTAATAATAATAATAATAATAATAATCTTTATTTATAATGTGCCAACATATTCCGCAGCACTTATTTAACTGTTTGAAAGCACAAGTCATAAGTAACAACGTTAACAATACAATAATTAAAGCTGAGGTGGGGAGATACAAAGTACAGGTGTGTATATACAATGGTGTATTTACAATGATGGTCCAGCCATCTTGAGGGAGTGAGGGATGGATGGAGATAGTGAATGGGCTACACATACACACTTACACATAGAATGACTTTGATTAGTAAATGTGATAGGCCGTTCTGAACAAATGTGTTTTGAGGGAGCGCCTGAAACCATGCAAATTGTGGATAGTCCTAATTTCTTGGGGTAGAGCATTCCAGAGGATTGGCGCAGCGCGGGAGAAGTCTTGGAGTCGGGAGTGGGAGGTACGGATTAGTGCAGAGGTTAGTCGAAAGTCGTTTGCAGAGCGCAGCAGTCGGTTAGGCCGATAGATGGAAATGAGGGAGGAGATGTAGGGGGGTGCTGCACTGTGGAGAGCTTTGTGGGTGAGAACAAGTACTTTGAATTGGATCCTATAATGAATGGGAAGCCAATGTAAGGACTGGTGAAGAGCGGACGCGTCCGAGTACTGATTAGCCAGATGGATGACCTGGCTGCTGCATTAAGGATGGACTGGAGAGGGAAGTCGAGTAAGGGAGGCCAATTAATAAAGCATTGCAGTAGTTCAGGAAGGAGTGGATCAATGCTACAGTGAGGGTTTTTGTTGTTTCCATGGTGAGAAAAGGGTGGATTCTAGAGATGTTCTTTAGGTGTAGGCGGCAAGAGCGGGCAAGAGATTGTATATGGGAGGTGAAGGAGAGATTGGTGTCAAACATAACACCCAGACAGCCAGTCTGCTGCCGGTGTGTTATTATGGTGCCACCCACGGAGAGGGAAATGTCAAATTTAGGGAGGTTAGTAGACGGCGGGAGCAGAAGAAGTTCAATTTTGGAGAGGTTGAGTTTCAGATAGAGAGCGGACATGATGTTGGAGACTGCGGACAGACAGTCGGTGGTGTTTTGTAGTACAGCGGGGGTAAGGTCGGGGGATGACGTGTATAGTTGTGTGTCATCAGCTTAAAGATGGTACTGAAAGCCAAATCTGCTGGTCTGTCCAATTAGGGCCGTGTAGAGAGAGAAGAGAAGGGGGCCAAGGACTGAGCCCTGGGGTACACCGACAGCGAGAGTAAGAGGAGATGACGTGGAGCCAGAGAACAAAACACTGAAGGAGCGGTCAG
Organism: Oophaga sylvatica; assembly: GCA_033576555.1. Taxonomy (NCBI): domain Eukaryota; kingdom Metazoa; phylum Chordata; class Amphibia; order Anura; family Dendrobatidae; genus Oophaga; species Oophaga sylvatica. The sequence continues at coordinate 106,548,106 of JARQOD010000002.1, forward strand.
AAAGATATGAAGAGAACCAGGAGAGAGCAGTGTCCTTAATGCCTAGTGACTGGAGCCTAGACAGTAGGAGACGGTGGTCAACCGAGTTGAAAGCTGCAGAAAGGTCGAGAAGAATGAGCACAGAGTGGTCACCGTTACGTTTTGCTGTCAGAAGGTCACTGGACACTTTGATGAGTGCAGTTTCAGTCGAATGTAGGGGTCGGAAGCCGGACTGTGAAGGGTCTAGAAGGGAGTGAGTGGAGAGGTAACGGGTAAGGCGGGAGTAGACTAGGCGCTCCAAAAGTTTGGAGATGAAGGGGAGATTGGAGACCGGTCTGTAGTTGTTTGTGCAGGAAGGGGCGAGAGCGGGTTTCTTTAGTAATGGAGTAACGATGGAGTGTATGAAGGAGGATGGGAAAATGCCAGAGGAGAGTGAGAGATTAAAGATTGTAGTTAAGTGACTTGTGATAACTGGAGAGAGAGACTGGAGGAGATGTGAGGGAATGGGGTCGGTAGTGCATGTTGTCGGATGAGAGGAAGGGAGGAGTCTGGAGACTTCTTCTTCTGTGATGGGATCAAATGTGGAAAGTGAGCCAGGGGAAATGCAGGGAGGGATGGGAGTCACAGCTGTTATGAATGTGCTAGAGATGGTTTCTGAGCAGAGGCTCCTCTGGTGGTTACAGACAGTACTGAACCTTTCAGCGAGGAGTGGCAATCTGGAATCACGGACTGGTCTGATATAAGGGAGGTTCCCTCCTATGATGGTTGCCGGTGATGAATTGTTCTTGTCTCAATTGTGGTTCCTGGTTCATTTGGAAGTTTGCTGGAGTCTTGCCTGCATCTCCTGCTTTCAGATAACATATTTTTTGCTTTTCTTTTTGTGCTTGTTTTTTGCATTGTTTTCTGCACTTTTGTGGAGGTTAGCCAGGTCCCCTCTGGGGCCTGAGCTCCTCACAGTTTTTCTGCAGCCACTGTTATTTGCTCATTTGCTTTTTCCTGTTTTTTCAGCGGCTGCGGCTTGGTTTTTGTTCACACTGAGATCTGATTTAGTGGGTGGCGAGATCGTGTGATCTCAGTATTTTTGTAATCAGAATTGTTGGATTTTTGTAGGGTTTTCTGGGTTGCAGAAAGTAATCTCTCCTGTCCTATCCTATTTAGTCAGCTTGTGGCCCCAGCGTTTGCTCAGTCTATTTTCTGCCTATGTTTGTATTTTCATCTTGTCTAACCGCCATTATATGTTTGGGGGCTTCCTATTTTCTTTGGGGATCTGCTTCGAGGCAGATAGCTTTCATCTTTCTGCCTTTAGGTGTAGTTATCTCTCAGGCTGTGACGAGGCGTCTAAGATCAACGTAGGAACGCTCCACGGCTACCTCTAGTTGTGTCGTTAGTTTAGGAATCTGCAACCCATCAGTTACCAACATCTCAGGTGTTCGGCTGCCCTGCTGTTGTTCCTGTCCTTCTCAGCTACCGAAACATAACAGTATCACCGGCCCTAACTGAAAATTGTATGGTACTCACAGAAGGGAAAAATAGTGTGGAAAGAAAAAAGTTGTCAGAGTTGTCAGAGATTTTTTTTTTCTGTCTGTTGCATTTTTCCCTCTTTTTCTCTGGGTGCTGAGGAGGATTTTTTATTTTTCTCTCAATGGAGTTTGCACAGTTGTCTGGCCGTGTGGATCAGCTTGCCACTGAGGTTCGGAGTATTGCTACCTATCTTGCCGGGTTGCCGGTTGTGGAACCTAAGATTGCCATGCCAGATTTGTTTTTGGGGGATCGGGCTAAATTTCTGAATTTCAAAAATAACTGTAAGTTGTTTTTTGCCTTAAAGCCAAAGTCTTCAGGTAACGCAGCACAGCAGGTTCAAATTGTCATCTCTCTCCTGTGCGGCGATCCTCAGGATTGGGCTTTTTCCCTGACACCTGGGAATCCTGTTTTAAATGATATTGATGCATTTTTTCTGGCTCTGGGGTTATTGTACGATGAACCTAATGTCACTGATCAAGCTGAAAAAACCTTGTTGGCATTAAATCAGGGTCTTGAAGACGCTGAGTTGTACTGTCAGAAATTCCGAAAGTGGGCAGTCCTGACCAAATGGAATGATGATGCTTTGGCAGCCCTTTTTCGGAAGGGGCTGTCAGAGAATGTAAAGGATGTTATGGTGGGATTCCCTGCTCCCTCTGGTCTCAATGATTCTATGTCATTGGCTATTCAAATTGACAGACGTTTGCGTGAGCGCTGAGGTATGCGTGAGATAGTGTTGCCTTGTGAGCCAGCTTCTGAGCCCATGCAGTGTGATATAGTGACTTCTGGGGCTCAGCGTCATGAGTTTCGAAAGCGCAATGGGTTATGTTTCTACTGTGGTGATGCCTCTCATGCTATTTCAGTCTGCCCTAAGCGGGGAAGACGTTTTGCACGCTCAGTTGTCTTGGGTAGTGTTCAGACTAAATTTCTGTTGACTGTTACCCTGATTTGCTCCCTGTCCACATTTTCTGCTCAGGCTTTTGTTGATTCAGGAGCAGCTATTAACCTGATGGATTTTGACTTTGCCAGACATTGTGGGTTTCCCATGATACCCCTACGGAAGTCTATTCCCCTACTGGGCATTGATTCTACCCCTTTGGCGGAGAATAAACCCCAGTTTTCTACTCAGGTGATAATGAGGGTTGAACCAGATCATCAGGAGAGTTGCAAATTTCTGGTGCTGTATAATCTGCATGACATTATTGTACTAGGTTTCCCTTGGTTACAGTCTCATAATCCTGTTTTGGATTGGAAATCTGTGTCTGTGACCAGTTGGGGCTGCCAATGTGTTAATGCCGACACTCCTGTTTTTTCTGCCTCTCGCAAGTCTCAGGATGTTCCTGACTTTTTGACTGATTTGACCAAAAAGGGTTCTGATGTGGTGAATTGGCCTCCTGAGGCAGTCTCTGCGTTTCAGGAACTTAAGCAGAGATTCACTTCTGCTCCTGTTCTACGGCAGTCTGATGTTTCTCTACCGTTTCAGGTGGAGGTTGATGCCTCTGAAATTGGGGCAGGTGCCATTTTGTCCCAAAGAGATCCAGAGACCTCTAAGAGTAACCCTTGTGCCTTTTTCTCTCGAAAATTTTCTCCAACTGAACGTAATTATGACGTGGGTAATCGGAAGTTATTGGCCATGAAGTGGGCCTTTGAAGAGTGGAGACATTGGCTGGAAGGAGCCAAACATCAGGTGGTGGCCTCACGGATCATAAGAATCTGGTTTATCTCGAATCAGCCAAGCGACTTAATCCTAGACAGGCCAGGTGGGCCTTGTTTTTCACACGTTTTAATTTTGTGGTTTCTTTTCTTCCTGGCACTAAGAATGTTAAGGCGGATGCCCTCTCGAGGAGTTTCTTTGCGGACTCTCCTGAGTTATCTGATCCTACTGTTATTTTGAAAGAGGGTGTAGTTCTTTCCGCCATCTCGCCCAATTTGAGACTGGCCTTGGAAGGGTGTCAGGAGGATAAACCTGAGCGCTGCCCTATTGGGAAATTGTTTGTCCCAGACCAGTGGAAGAAGAGTGTGATGTCTGAGATTCATTGTTCCGCGTTGGCTGGTCATCCCGGGATTTTTGGTACCAGAGACTTGGTGAGTCGGTCCTTTTGGTGGCCTACTTTGTCTCGTGACGTCAGGGAATTTGTGCAGTCCTATGGGACTTGCTCTCGCTCCAAGCCTTGCTCTCGCTCTAGTGGTTTGTTAATGCCATTACCTGTGCCCAAGAGGCCATGGATCCATATCTCTATGGATTTTATTTCCGACCTCCCTGTTTCTCAGAGAATGACCGTTATCTGGGTAATCTGTGATAGGTTTTCCAAGATGATACATCTTGTGCCATTACCTAAGTTACCTTCCTCCTCCGAGTTGGTGCCTTCATTCCTTCAGCACGTGGTTCGGTTACATGGCATTCCGGAGAACATTGTGTCTGACAGAGGAGTCCAGTTTGTTTCCAGATTTTGGAGGACATTTTGTTCTAAACTTGGTGTTCAATTATCTTTCTCCTCTGCTTTTCATCCTCAGACCAATGGACAAACCGAGAGAACAAACCAGACCTTGGAGACTTATTTGAGATGTTTTGTGTCTGCTGATCAAGATGACTGGGTCTCTTTTTTGCCTTTGGCTGAGTTTGCTCTTAATAATAGGGCTAGCTCTGGCACCTTGATGTTTCCATTTTTCTGCAATTTTGGGTTTCACCCTCGATTTTCTTCAGGACAGGCGGAGGCTTCTGTCTGTCCAGGTGTTGACTCTGTTGTGGAGCGAATACAGCAGATTTGGGACCAGGTAGTGGAGAGGTTGTCTCTCTCTCAGGAGAAGGCCCAACGGTTTGCCAACCGGCATAGGACTGATGGTCCTCGGTTTAAAGTGGGGAATGGTCGGGGACTTGGTTTGGTTGTCCTCAAGAAATATCCCTATGAGGGTTGCATCTCCTAAGTTTAAGCCCAGGTTCATTGGACCTTATAAGATCATGGAGATTCTTAATAATGTTTCCTTCTGTTTGCTTCTTCCAGGGACATTTAAGGTCCATAACGTGTTCCACAAGTCCTTATTGAAGAGGTTTGTCGAGCCAGTGGTTCCTATGGCTGCGCCTCCTGACCCTGTTTTGGTTGAGGGCAATCTGGAGTATGTGGTTGAGAAAATATTGGATTCTCATTTTTCTAGACAGAAACTCCAGTATTTGGTTAAGTGGAGAGGTTATGGTCAGGAGGACAATTCTTGGGTGTTTGCTTCGGACATCCATGCTAGGAGACTGATCCGTGCCTATCACCGAGCTCATCCTGATCAGCCTGGTTGCACAAGTGAGGGTTCGGTGACCCCTCTTCAAGGGGGGTACTGTTATGAATGTGCTAGAGATGGTTTCTGAGCAGAGGCTCCCTCTGGTGGTTACAGACAGTACTGAACCTTTCAGCGAGGAGTGGCAATCTGGAATCACGGACTGGTCTGATATAAGGGAGGTTCCCTCCCATGATGGTTGCCGGTGATCAATTGTTCTTGTCTTAATTGTGGTTCCTGGTTCATTTGGAAGTTTACTGGAGTCTTGCGTGCATCTCCTGCTTTCAGATATTTTTTGCTTTTCTTTTTGTGCTTGTTTTTTGCATTGTTTTCTGCACTTTTGTGGAGGTCAGCCAGGTCCCCTCCTTGGGCCTGAGCTCCTCACAGTTTTTCTGCAGCCACTGTTATTTGCTCATTTGCTTTTTCCTGTTTTTTCAGCGGCTGCGGCTTGGTTTTTGTTCACACTGAGATCTGATTTAGTGGGTGGCGAGATCGTGTGATCTCAGTATTTTTGTAATCAGAATTGTTGGATTTTTGTAGGGTTTTCTGGGCTGCAGAAAGTAATCTCTCCTGTCCTATCCTATTTAGTCAGCTTGTGGCCCCAGCGTTTGCTCAGTCTATTTTCTGCCTATGTTTGTATTTTCATCTTGTCTAACCGCCATTATATGTTTGGGGGCTTCCTATTTTCTTTGGGGATCTGCTCCGGGGCAGATAGTTTTCATCTTTCTGCCTTTAGGTGTAGTTATCTCTCAGGCTGTGACGAGGCATCTAGGATCAACGTAGGAATGCTCCACGGCTACCTCTAATTGTGTCGTTAGTTTAGGAATCTGCAACCCATCAGTTACCAACATCTCAGGTGTTCGGCTGCCCTGCTGTTGTTCCTGTCCTTCTCAGCTACCGAAACATAACACACAGAACTTGGTGGTTGAGAGCAGATTTCCTGATGGATAGTATCTTTTTCTATAAAGTGGGAGGCCAGGTCATCAGCACAAATGTCTGTGATGGGGGCTTGTGCTTTTGGCCTGAGGAGGGAGTGAAAAGTGTCAAAAAGTTTCTTGGGGTTGTTGGCTAGTGAGGAGATCAGGGTGGTGAAGTAGGTCTGTTTGGCAAGGTGAAGGGCAGCATTATAAGTTCTTAACATACAGTACAGAACAAAAGTTTGGACACACCTTCTCATTCAAAGATTTTTCTGTATTTTCATGGCTATGAAAATTGTAGAATCACACTGAAGGCATCAAAACTATGAATTAACACATGTGGAATTATACATTACACTTTACAAAAAAGTGTGAAACAACTGAAAATATGTCTTATATTCTAGGTTCTTCAAAGTAGCCACCTTTTGCTTTGATTACTGCTTTGCACACAGAAAAGGTGAACGGATGGACTCTACATGCCTGGTTCCACCGTGAAGCATGGAGGAGGAGGTGTGATGGTGTGGGGGTGCTTTGCTGGTGACACTGTTGGGGATTTTAGTTTTTGTGACTCTCTGACAAGTCCCCCTAGCGAAAGACAAGTGAAACTGTACAATATTGTGGTCGCTATTTCCTAGATGCCTGATGACCTGCAGATTTGTTATTCTGTCAGGTCTATTAGATAGTATTAGGTCTAAAAGTGCTGCTCCTCTGGTTGGATTCTGCACCAATTGTGAAAGATAATTTTTCTTGGTTATTAGCAGAAACCTGTTGCCTTTATGGGTTTTGCAGGTTTTTGTTTCCCAGTTATTATCTGGGTAGTTAAAGTCCCCCATAACAAGGACCTCATTATGGGTTGCAGCTTCATCTACCTGCCTTGGTAGTAGACTTTCTATGATTTCTGTTATATTTGGGGGTTTGTAACAGACTCCAATGAGAATTTTGTTACTATTTTTCCCTTCATGTATTTCAACCGATATGGACTCGAATCCTCATTCCCTTCACTAATATCCTCCCTTAAAGAGGACTTTAGACAAGACTTTACATAAAGACAAACCCCTACTCTCCGATTTTTATGATCCTTTCTAAACAAACTGTAACCCTGTAGATTAACTGCCCAGTCATTGCTTTCATCTAACCATGTCTCGGTTATTCCCACTATGTCATAGTGGGAATGTAGATATTTCTGCCTCTTGTTCTTCCATCTTGTTTGTCAGGCTTCTGGCATTTGCGAGAATTCAGTTTAGAGGATTTTCTTTTGTTCCAATCTCCTCCCTGTGGATTGTTTTAGAAATTTTCTTACCTCCTTTCCGAGTATGTTGTCTTGGGTCTTCTTTGCCGCACCTCTTATCCTTCATCAGCATATTTTCTGGCTTCATGTTTGTGTCTAACATTTTTCTTCCTGTCCCCTCTTCTTCTAGCTTAATGCCCTCCTTATGAGTGTAGTGAGACTTCTGGCGAATGTGCGTTTCCCAGATTTGTTGAGGTGTAGTCCGTCTCTGGCGAGGATTCCGTCGTATAGGTAATTCACACCATGGTCCAGGAATCCGAATCCTTGTTGTCTGCACCAAGAATTGAAAGACTCTTGACTGGCTACAAAAAGCATTTACAAGCTTTGATACTTTCAAAAGGGGGTGCTACTAGGTACTAACCATGCATGGGTGCCCAAACCTTTACATGCCACTGTAATAGCAATTCAGCTACTTGTACATTTCTCCCTTTAACAGAGATTCACGGAGAGGCAATTGGCAGTACAAGACGAGATGTACGAATGCCATTTAATTAATTAATTACTAGGAAGCACTTGCTTGAGTGAAATTATAGCTGTGTCTGTTATTTGCAGCTTGGCAGAGAATTACTGCAGAAGCCGAGCCATGACAAACAAACTAGTTAGGATAGGGAATCAGACATAGTGAATGATTGATGATGTAATATGTGACATCATCCCTTAGTAAAAGGTAGCCCATAAGTCATATAGTGTATGCTAAACAAAAATAATGGTCAGAGGGCTACTTACAACATTAAGACCTGGAGCTCAATAGATATTACATGAAAGTATGAACTGAAATAAAACATAAGAATTTGTTCAAAATAAGATGATCACATGAAATTATAAATAAAAATATGCAAAAAAAGTAGCAAAAATATACAGTAATTTTACTTTTCCACCAAATACCCAAATATAAGAAATACTATGCATGCAGTCGGGGCTGGCATTAGGGAAGTCAGACTGGGCAATTGGGGCTCCCCTCTTTCAGTGAAGCATAAGTATGTGGAGACTGCTTTAGGACCTTTGGTGACATTGTGATCATGTGACCAGTTGTGTAGCCCAGCTGCGCTCTGGAGCCACATGTTACCCTGGAGGATGCACAAAAGGTAAACCCACAAAGACCCATTTGCACACAACAAACTGCACTAGTTCCCAGATCCACCAGAGGGAGCTCTTCTGCAGCATATAAGGCAGTGTAGACACGTGAGTGCAGAGCAGAAAGTTCAGTCACCTGAGACTAGAGAAGAGTGCAGTTCAGTTCAGATCTCCTCAGATGTGTGCTTATGCTGAAGGTTAGAGTAGGACGAAAGGCAAGTGGAAGAAAGAAGAGAGCGTCAGAGGTTGAAACAGCATTGATCGCTTACCTCTGCTCTGCACTACCGGACACCGGATCCGAGCTTGCTAGCATCTACACGACTAGTAGGAGATACCGGAGACCCTGTGGGACTTCAAGTCGCAGGGGCCCATCAGAGCTGATACGTAACTGGGGTCAGGAAGACGGAGTCTAGCAGGACGCTGCATACAGAGACACTGTTCTATCCAGAGAAGGCCTAAACACAAAGTCAGCCGAGCGTAGCTGAGAAGACAGAGTTAGACTTTGTTTCACACAAGTCAGAAACTCACACACATAAAGGAGTACGGAGGCCCTATACCCTCAGTGGGATTGCTGGAAGTGCATCCTCCACCCTGACAGCTTCCCGGGACGTGCCTGCATCTACCATCAGTAAAGGTACAGAAAGAGACTTTCTTGTGTGTGTCTGCCTTATTGATCCTGCACCCCTACACCGCCATATACCCTGAGGGATCAGTCTTGCCTGTGGGAGACATAACACCTTGCTGCCCAGTAACAACCCCTCAGAGGATCTACCCTGCAGCGCTGGTCACCCTGACCCGGAACCACAGGTGGCGTCACAAACATTTCTACCAAACCTATAATCCCCTGTAAATATCCTCCTTTCAGTGAGCGCCCAGGGCAACGGACCGAGCTGTGCTACCCATGACATCCCCCATTGAAGTGAACGGGCTCGGTGCCGAGTACCCCACAAGCCCTGGCCGAGCGACTCACAGTCATGAAACCGTGAGGTCACCACAGGTCTTTTTACAATGTGGGACTTCAGGACCTTTGGTGACATCACAATCATGTGACCAGTAATGTGAGCATGATGTCACTACAAGCCATGTACTCTGCGGGAGTCAGAAAGACTGATGAGAAGACAGACTGGTGGCAAGTCCATCTGTGTCTCTCGGTGTGTGAGTCTAGAGCAGTGGTCCCAAACCTTTTTTGCACCAGGGACCGTCTTTATGCAAGATCATTCTTCCATGGCCTGGCAGGGTGGGGCAGGGGCGAGGTTTTGGTCATATGGGGCATGGTTATGGAGGGGGTTGGAGTTTAGTGCATACTTATGATTTAATTATGATATTTACATAGTATAGTGGTTCCACTTGTAATCCCCCATATATAGTATGATGGCCCCACACATATAATGCCCCATAAATAGCATGATGGCCTCACACCTGTAATCCCCCCTATAAAGTATGTTGGCCCCATACATATAATCCCCCATACAAAGTATGATGGCCCCACACATATAATCCCCCAGATATAGCATGATGGCCCCACAATGTACTGATATATATATATATATATAACAAAAAAAAACCTCTCTTCCTCTCTTTATTCACTGCTGCTCCAGTCAGGCTGTGGCTGCAGTGTTACTAGATGATGAACGCTGCGTGCATACACATGCCCCGCCCCGGTGATAATGAACCACCAGGGCAGGCACCTGCAGTGTTCTCTGAGCCGCCGCAGAGCACACTGTCAGTGTTTAGTGGCAGTCTGCGGCAGTGCCGCAGACCGGCATAAAACCCCAACAGCTCGGTCCTGGGCCGAGGACCGGTGGTTGGGGATCCCTGTTCTAGAGTGTATGCAGGGTAGGCATTAGAGGCAGGCAGGCTAGGCATCTGCCTAGGGCCCCCCCAGGAGAACCCAGCCAGTGGTGTGCCACTAATTGCGGCACCCCATGCGACCACTATAGGTCACCTGAGTCACGGCACCAGCATCGCCCCTCGCATTCAACTGTATCAGCATCATAGATGTTGATACAGTTGAAAGCAATGATAAAGAAAAAAGCATCAGATGATGCCCTCTCCCATCATTCCCCCTCTGCCTCTGATGCAGCGGGCCCATGATAACGTCACGTGCCTCGCTTTTCTGGGCAGTGGGGCTGCTGAGGCGCTCTGCAGAGACCAGAGCAGCAGGGGAACGAGGAGGAGAGGTGAGTATTGTATTTTTATATATATATATCAGTAAGTACATGGTGACCATAATACTGCAGGACTGGGGGGCTGCATTATACTCTATGGGAGCTCCATTATACTCTATGAGGGGGCTGCATTTATACTCTATAAGGGGGCTGCATATACTGTATGAGGGGGCTGCATTATAGTGTATGAGAGAGATGCATTGTATACTATGGGGGGCTGCATTGTACTCTATGGGGAGGCTGTATTATACTACATAAGGGGGATGCATTATACTCTGAGGATGGCTGCATTATACTCTGAGTGGGGCTGCATTATACTCTATTGAGGATTATGGGGCGCATTATACTATATGGGGCTGCATTGTACTCTATCAAGGACTATGGGGAGTGCATTATAATATATGAAGAACTATGGGGTGCATTATACTATGGGGAGTGCATTGTACTAGATAGAAGATTATGGAGGGTGCATTTTACAATATGGAGGACTATGAGTGTATTATACTATATAATCGACAATGAGGAGTGCATTATACTATGTGGGGGACTATGGGGAGTGTACTATACTATGTGGAGGACTATGGGGAGCGTATTATACTATATGGAGTGATATGGGGCACATTATACTATATGGAGGACTAAGGGTAGTGCATTATACCATATGTAGAACTATGGGGAGTGCATTAAACTATATGGAGGACTATAGGGCACATTATACTATATGAAGGACTATGAGGTGTGCATTATACAATATGGAGGACTATGGTGCACATTGTACTATTTGGAGGAATATAGCGCACATTATACTATATGGTGGACTATGGGGTGCATAATACTATGTGGTATGTGGAGGACTATGGGGTACATTATACTAAATGAGAAAAATGCTGCCTATTCATTGAGTGATTGGATTGTTTATGCCTAAACCAAAATCATTGTTCTCAGCAGCACATCACAGTTATGCTGCTGATAACATGATGCTGTATGTGGACAGATTGCTCTAATCATTTGCATCACACAGGATAACATATAATTAAAACAAGGGATTAGCCCGTTAGTTGGGAGGAGTTAGTTTAGTTTATAGGCAAAGCATTTTCAGCTTTGAGTCAGTTAAGAGTCAGACTGAAAGACTGAGGTGTCTAGGAGAGTTAAGTGTGTGAGGTAGTTCTGAGGAAGTGCTAGATAATGATGGTGCCAATGAGTTCTAAGAAGGCGGATGCAGCAGAAGCGAGAGGGTTCTTGCAGTACAAGTCTCCTAACAGTATGAAGACACAACCAAAGTTTAATTTGGACGCCGGGGCAGTCATGGACCTAGGGCCCGAGAGCGGTATGGAGTGCCATATCTCTGTCTCCCCTGTGAGGAAGATGTCAGCCAGATCACAGCGAAAAGGAAAGATGGTGGGCCTCAAACAAACTGTTATGCCGCCTAAGAAGCTCCTGGGACCAACAGAAGATGTTGAGGTGAGCGCAAGTTGGGCAGAACGGAGTCAAGGACTGATAGTACACAGAACAAAGGAAACATCGCCAAAAAAGGGACACTATCTCAATATGTATGCTGCAACTGCTTGCATCCATATTGCACAGTAAAGCTGAACCTTTTGTACCGGACCTAAGGTCTCCTGTCATATCTGTAGCTGCAGCTGGTCCAATAGACGGGGATGTAACAAGGACTCCCGAAAGACATGTGAGTACATAACGAACCCCACAGCACCTCACACGGACTCCTATTTAGAAGAGTGGTTTCAGGGCAAAGAGATAGGAGACCTCAATCTCTTTCCATACACTGATATCCAAATGGAGAGAGATTGTGGTCTCCCATCGGTCCCCTGAGGAACCCTGGATAACGCAAGGGGAAACACGTTTGACAAGTTTTCATGATAAGTGTCATACCTTTTCTATGCTTTGATTTGGAAGCATGTATATCTATTATGGATGTCTATGATCCCAGCTGGATTTATTGAGATCAAGTGTCATGATAAATTGGATATTTTTCCTTTGCTCTTACTGGGGAGCACCTCTTATGGATATGAATGTTTATGGCTATCTTAATCCATAAATTCACTCTGAGTAGCTATACCTATACACTGCTACTTCATTTTGACTGGAACCATTGAACATATTTATTCCCTTAGCATATTTCTATATGATGGTCTAACGACTATTTGGTTTATTAAATTACCACGGTATAACGACACCCTGCGTAACCTACCACAGGGGGCTGCACGCTGAAATAGGAGAAGTAACAGGGGAACGGAGGTGTACTCACTAGACATTGCACAGGACCTGTCCCACGTGACTGCGGGGGAGTGGCCAGAGGCGGAGCCAGGCTCCGATGGCCAGCGGGGACAAACAAAACCAGAGACTAGTCAATGCGTGCCGAGGTCAAAACCGAGAGATCCGGGAGGTACCGTGGGCTGAGACGTAGGGGTATTCAAGTCGAAGCCAGAGGTCAAAACCAGAATGAGTAGTGCGGCACAATAGGGCCAAACGGTAACGGAGTAACAATAGCCAAGCCAGAAGGTCAGAACCAAAGCAGACAATAGAACCAAAACATGAGACAGAGAACAGAGAGGACAGACCAGGTCATACATGGGAGGCAATCAAGCAATGCAGTATACACGCACACCAGGGGGTCAGACACACAGTCAGAACGAAAGTATAACTGACAGAGAATCTTAGCCAGGAAGAGGTATATATGACCCTCCCAGATGCAAAAAGAGGCACACAACATTAACCCCTTGACAGCAGGGGTGGAACCCCTTCCGTAACCATGACACACGGGTTGCAATTGAGTATTCTGATCACCCATCACAGCACATTTGAATACCTTTCCCATACAGGGTTATTGCCTCTCCATATATTAGTAGTATCTTATTTTTTTGTCGTATCCCCTATAAATGAGTGACTCACCATTGTGTTCTGAATAAGGTATCATCATCTCTTTAGCACGGAGTGTATTAATTCATGGTGTGTTACTTATATAATTTTTTGTTTGGGGGATTTATTAGGGTATTTAGGGTTGCCGACAAAGAGCGGGGCACTATACCGTCTCACAGTAGGGTGCCAACCTCCACAGTCAGGCAGGGAGAGACAATAGGGATCATCAGGGCGACTACAGATCCCCACCTCTCTCATACTTTTGATATCTATTGAAGGTTCCTAGTTAAGAAAGATATTCGAGTATAAACATTGTATCCATAGATGTGCCCAAAACAACCCAAATAGTTTGTTTTATTGCACTATGTTGGTACTTTATTCACAATTTGGGCATTTTTCAATAGTACTTAGGATTAGGCCGGAGTCTCACACAATGTGTAAAAAATCGGCCCGATTTTGTAAGGCAATAATCGCACAACTGTTTATTTTGATCCGTATGTAATCCGTTTTAAATGCGATGATGCGATTTCCTCGCATCTAAGGATCCGTGTGACATCCGTATGGCGTCCGTATGGCATGATTTTATCGCACTCATGCAAAATGATCAAATGAATGATTTCTGGCCTGAAAATAATTTGAAATTATCGTTTAAGGCTATTTATTGGTTGACTAACAAGTCCCCTCCTCCTCCTAGTTTACTGTTGTGTTTGTTGAGCTGACTTGTGTGCAACATGTCATACAGGCTAACCTTTAACAGCACTGAGCTGGTTCTTTTACACTGGGTTTTGTCCCAGTGTTTCGGGGAGCCTTACCCAGTGATTGTTGATCCAAAGAGGCGGAGAAGATTGTGGGTCCATCCACTTTTGAGACGATGGGTGACAAGAGGCCATTTTCACCATCTGTATGCTTCACTACGCAGCCATCCAGACAAGTTCTATCAATATTGTCGGATGAGCCTGGCCACATCTAATATTCTTCTCGAGACTGTGCGCCCTGGGATCACATACAAGGACACTGTGATGCGCAAGTCTATTTCGGCAGAGGAGCGTCTTCTACTGACTTTACGGTATGTTACCAACCTTAATGTTGGGTCTTGTGTTGAAATTGTTATTTGTTTAGACCATAATTTTTTTTGTTTTTTTTCCTCTAGCTTTCTGTCCACTGGGCTGTCATATGCGGCCCTACACCTTGAGTTCTTACTAGGTAAATCCACCATTTCAGGGATTGTCCGCTGTACCTGTCTGAAATTTGGTTAAGATTGCATCAAGTGGTATTGCCTGAGCCGAAACAAGATTGGCTCCGTATAGCCAATGGGTTTGAGGAGACGTGCCAGTTTCCTAACTGTATAGGGGCACTGGATGGGAAGCACATCCGTGTACGTAAGCCACCCAACTCTTGCTCACAATATTATAATTACAAAGAATATTTTTTTGTAGTGCTGTTGGCCCTGGTCGACAGCGCATACATGTTTACAATAGTAGATATTGGGGCCTATGGGCAAACAGGAGACTCCAGAGTCTTTAATTCCTTGATTATGGGTCGGCGTATGTGCAGTAATTAGTTGGACCTCCCACCCCCACGTCAGCTACCAGGGTCTAATCTCAAACCAGTGACTTATGTGATGGTTGGTGATGAGGCTTTTCAGTTAACCAGGAACCTCATGAGGCCCTATCCAGGCGAAGCCTGGACAACCGGTGCAGAATTTTTAATTTCTGCCTATACCGTGCATGCCTTTGGCATTCTCACTGCCAAATGGCGGGTTCTGCAGTCTGCAATACAACTAAATGAACAAAATGTTAATCAAGTTATAAAAAGCATGTGTGGTACTACACAGCTTTGCCCGAAAACATGACTGTCTTGCAAATGAGGCTTATGATGTTGCAGATGTAAATAATGTCGGGCCTACTCCACATGGACATCAACCACGTCGACCACCATCTGGAATTGTGGGATGTCTTCACTAATTATTTTGTTTCGCCAGAGGGATATACTCCTTGGCAAGAGAATGCATTGTCTATGTTATGAATTTTTTTTTGCTGTCTGTGTGATAAAGTCAAAATTATGTTAATTGTACCATTTATTTTTCCTAAAATATAATATGTCACCAATAAAACAAGCAAGGCATCATCTATACATTAAAAATAATCAAAGAAAGCCATACTGACTTTATGCTTTTTACTTGCATAAATTTTAGAGGATAACATAACATAGGCCTCTTCCCCATCATCATTTGCAGTGCGGAACAGGTAGTTCAATACCCCAGTATCCATTTGGCGTTTGGTCCCAGTGGTGTTTAGCTCCCTTCTGCGTCGTCCACACCATGACACTACTGCAGCCTGTGGTGAGGTATCAAGCGGGAGAGTTGGGCTTCTACTCTGCCCTCGGTCCTCCTCTTCTTGATTTGCCTCCTGTCCTGCAGAAGGCTGTGCTGGTGGTGGTGGTTGGTGACTGGTAACTTGTTGGGAAGATGGTCCAGCCTGTTCTTCCCCATCACCAACTGGGTCCACATGGACCTCCGAGTCAGAGCCTGTCTCCCGCTCTGATATTGGATTTGGTTCTATTTTGCATGAAAAAGATAAAAAACACTATTATACCTTAAGGCAACTTGGCAAATGTGTGGTGAGTTTAAGCATGCACTTACGGACGGAGATCCATAATGGTGCCAGAAAATTCAAATGGTCATAATATATGTATTTCCGCTTTTGGGGTCTCTCTGACCCACTCTTGTCCCAATTCTGCGGAACTGGTCACGGCAGCTCCGCCACCGTCTAGTGACATCACCCACTGCAAAAGAATCCAACAAATATTTGACATTAGGATCACAGTGTAAGCATAGTGAAATGTAGCTTAAAAGGCTGCTGTGGCATGCTAATTCACAATTGTAAAATGACAAACATGCAGGCTAGCAAGCAGAACATCACATACGATCCTGTTAGCTTCATTTGTGCATTAAGGTAAAACTATGCTTTGGGTTTGTATATTTAGGTTAGTACTTACTCATTACCTGAACCTCAGGTGTACTTTCTGCATAGTTTGGAAAAATTTGCCGGCAGATACGTTTTCATGAGGCATCTTTGCGAGCATGGTCCCATAATGTGCATCACGTACATCCCAAAGTTCTGAGGTCTCCTGTACACGTATAATCAGTAGCTCGACATTAATTTGCCTGGTCATCTTGCTGTACACCGTGGAGGAGTGATAGTTCCTGGTTCCAGAACTTCCCAGGCTAATTAGCATGCCAAAGCTTCCTGATTAATGGCTGAGGCAATTTCCTGTCACCTGGCCAATGCCTGCATATTTCTAGCAATTCACACGCATCGTCAGTGTGTAATAAGTTTTTTTATCGCACCCATAGACTTGCATTGGCGATTCTCAGCCGAGATTTCACTCGCTTGTATAAAACGTGCAACAAAAAATCAGGTGGTGGGAGCTGCCCCATAGATTAGCATTGAGACGAGTGCTAGCTGATTTTTTATCGCCTAGCACTCGTTCGTATTATACGGTAGTGTGACTCAGGCCTTAGAGTTACTAAATGCTCGGATTTCTGTAACTTTAAGTGTACATTTCTGGCAATTGGTTACTGCGATCTGGTTAATAGACTTATACCCTTTTTCCTGTCGTACATTTTGTATTGATTTCTGTGGGGATTTTGTGCACAGTGTATACATGCAGTCTTTGTGTCACATACTGTGTGTGTAGCATCCATTTATAAATCCTGGCGGCACAGACAAGAGTTCATTGAACGAAAAAAATGCTGGTGATTCATCTGGTGATTGGATTGTTTATGGTGGAATAAAAATGATTGTTCTCAGCAGCACATCGCCCGGAGTAATCTGCAGACGTGATTTAGGTAACATAATACTGTATAGGGACAGATTGATCTACTAGTGATTGATCATTCTGTGTCTTTCATTCTTCCTTAGCTGGTATAAAGAGGCCGGTAAACAAGCGACGACCTACTTCAATATTGTTTATCACGCTCATTTAACGGCCTGAACTTAGCGCATGTAAATACAACCAAAATGTTTGCGTGTGATGGTGCAATAAGTAAGTATTTAGGGCACCACTTTAAACTTTTGCCCATAGACCCACTTTGTTAAAAACCGGCCTTTATGGAGTACAAATCTATTCTCAGACTTTAGGTTACTTAAAGACACCACAATCAGGGCCATATTTGCCACTAGGCACTCGTGGGCACATGCCTAGGGCGGGAATCTGCAATGGGGGCGGCACCTGAGCAAGAATTTTTTTTTTTTGGTCCGGGGGGGTTGTCCCTCCCCTTGCTTCCCTCACCCCCCCATCATCATATACTCACCTCCTCCTGCTGCAGCTCCGATGGTCCAGCGCTGATATCTTCTTCCTGTGGCTCTGTGAGCGCGCTGTCATACATGGTACCGCTCATTAAGCTCATGAATATGGACGCCACTCCACTCTCATAGGTGTGGCCTCAATAATCATGAGCTTAATGAGCGGTACCCACGTGTGACCGCGCGCTCATACAGGAACAGGATGTCGGCGCTGGACCTTTGGAGCTGCAGCAGGAGGAGGTGAGTATATGATGATGGGGTGAGCACTGTGGGTCGGGGGGAGGAAATGAGCGCTGTAGGCCGTGGGGGAGAGGAATGAGCGCTGTGGGCCGGGGGAGGAATGAGCGCTGTGGGCCAGGGGGGAGAGGTATGAGCGCTGTGGGCCGGAGGGGAGGAATGAGCGCTGTGGGCCGGGGGGAGGAATGAGCGCTGTGGGCCGGGGGGAGGAATGAGCACTGTGGGCCGGGGTGGGGGAATGAGCGCTATGGGCCGGGGTGGGGGGAATGAGCGCTGTGGGCTGGGGGAGGAATGAGCGCTGTGTGTTATGATTTGGTAGCTGAGGAGAGCAGGCAAAAAAGGAAATACACCAGAGCAGTTGGAAACTATGAGATTGCAGTACCCTGACTAACCACCACAACTAGAGGCAGCCGTGGAGCGTTCCTACGTTGGTCCTAGACGCCTCGTCACAGCCTGAGAAACTAACTACACCTAAAGATAGAAAGAGGAAAGCTATCTGCCCCGGAGCAGATCCCCAAAGAACATAGAAAGCCCCCAAACATGTAATGGCGGTTAGACAAGAAGAAATACTGACACAGACAGAAAATAGTATGAGCAAACGTTGGGGCCCAAACTTACTAAATAGAAAAGGATAGGAAGGGCACTTACTGCAATCCCAAAAAACCCTGAAAAGCACCAACTCTACTAATTTCAAAAACACCTGAGATCACACGACCTCTACCACCTAAATTAGTTCTCTGGTGTAACCAAAAACAAAACAGCAGCCACTGAAAAAACTAGAAAAAGCAAATGTACAAACATCAGTGGCTGAACTGAACTGAGAGGCAAAAGCCCCCAGAGGGACCCTGAAGGCCCCCACAGAAGTGTAGGACAAAATGCAAAAATCAAGCACAAAAACAAAAAGAAGAAAATGTCTTATCTGTTAGCAGGAGATTCAGACACGACACAGCAGGCTACCAAGGAAACAGGAATCAAGGATTGAGACCAGAACAATTGATCACCGGCAACCCTGATGGGAAGGTGACTCCCTTATATAAGACCAGTCAGTAACACCTGATTCCCAATCCTCACAATCTTCACTGGACAGTCCAGTACCGTTTGTAACCACCAGAGGGAGCTTCTGCTCAGAACTCATTTCCAGCCTATTCACAACAGTACCCCCCCCTTGAGGAGGGGTCACCGAACCCTCATTTGAGCAACCAGGTCGGTCAGGATGAGTTCTATGATACGCACGGATGAGTCTCCTAGCATGGATGTCCGAAGCAAACACCCAAGAATTGTCTTCCTGACCATAACCTCTCCATTTAACCAAATACTGGAGTTTCCGTCTAGAAAAACGAGAATTCAATATTTTCTCAACCACATACTCCAGATTGCCCTCAACCAAAACAGGGTCAGGAGGCACAGTAGTAGGAACCACTGGCTCAACAAACCTCTTCAACAAGGACTTGTGGAACACGTTATGGATCTTAAATGTCCCTGGAAGAAGCAAACGAAAAGAAACAGGGTTAAGAATCTCCATGATCTTATAAGGTCCAATGAACCTAGGCTTAAATTTAGGAGATGCCACTCTCATAGGAATATTTCTTGAGGACAACCAGACCAAGTCCCCCACTTTAAACCGAGGACCATCAGTCCTATGCCGGTTAGCAAACCGCTGGGCCCTCTCCTGAGAGAGGGACAACCTCTCCACTACCTGGTCCCAAATCTGTTGCATACGCTCCACAACAGAGTCAACACCCGGGCAGACAGAAGCCTCCGTCTGTCCAGAAGAAAATCGAGGGTGAAACTCAGAATTACAGAAAACTGGAGACATCAAAGTGGCAGAGCTAGCCCTATTATTAAGAGCAAACTCAGCCAAAGGCAAAAAAGAGACCCAGTCATCCTGATCAGCAGACACAAAGCATCTTAGATAAGTCTCCAATGTCTGGTTTGTTCTCTCAGTTTGACCATTGGTCTGAGGATGAAACGCCGAGGAGAAAGACAATTGAACACCAAGTTTAGAACAAAAGGTCCTCCAAAATCTGGAAACAAACTTGACTCCTCTATCAGACACAATGTTCTCAGGAATGCCGTGTAAACGAACCACGTGCTGAAGGAACAAAGGCACCAATTCAGAGGAGGAAGGCAACTTAGGTAATGGCACAAGATGTATCATCTTGGAAAACCTATCGCAAATCACCCAGATGACGGTCATTCTCTGAGAAACAGGGAGGTCGGAAATGAAATCCATAGAGATATGGGTCCATGGTCTCTTGGGCACCGGTAATGGCATCAACAAACCACTAGAACGAGAGCAAGGCTTGGAGCGAGAGCGAGTCCCGCAGGATTGCACAAACTCCCTGACATCACGAGACAAGGTAGACCACCAAAAGACCGACCAACCAAGTCCCTGGTACCAAAAATTCCGGGATGACCGGCCAACGCGGAACAATGAATCTCAGACATTACACTCTTTTTCCACTGGTCCGGGACAAACAATTTCCCAACAGGGCAGCGCTCGGGCTTATCTTCCTGGAACCCCTCCAGAGCCAGTCTCAAATTGGGCGAGATGGCGGAAAGAACTACACCCTCTTTCAAAATAACAGAAGGATCAGATAACTCAGGAGAGTCCGCCTGGAAAGTCCTCGAGAGGGCATCCGCCTTAACATATTTAGTGCCAGGAAGAAATGAAACCACAAAATTAAAACGTGTGAAAAACAAGGCCCACCTGGCCTGTCTAGGATTAAGTCGCTTGGCAGATTCCAGATAAACTAGATTCTTATGGTCAGTAAGGACCACTACCTGATGTTTGGCTCCCTCCAGCCAATGTCTCCACTCTTCAAAAGCCCACTTCATGGCTAATAACTCCCGATTACCCACGTCATAATTACGCTCAGTGGGAGAAAATTTTCGAGAGAAAAAGGCACAAGGGTTTCTTTTAGAGGTCTCTGGATCTCTTTGGGACAAAACGGCACCTGCCCCAATTTCAGAGGCATCAACCTCCACCTGAAATGGTAGAGAAACATCAGGCTGCCGTAGAACAGGAGCAGAAGTGAATCTCTGCTTAAGTTCCTGAAATGCAGAGACTGCCTCAGGAGGCCAATTCACCACATCAGAACCCTTCTTGGTCAAATCAGTTAATGGTTTAACAATAACAGAGAAATTACCAATAAATTTACGATAAAAATTGGCAAAACCCAAGAATCTTTGAAGAGCTTTTAAAGAAGTAGGTTGGACCCAATCACAGATAGCCTGAACTTTGACCGGGTCCATTTCAATAACAGATGGGGACAAAATGAAACCCAGAAATGAGATCCTCTGAACGCCAAAAAGACACTTTGATCCCTTCACATACAGAGCATTCTCTCTCAAAATCTGGAACACAGTCCGAACATGTTTTACATGAGAGTCCCAGTCATTGGAAAAAATCAAGATATCATCCAAATAAACAATCAGAAATTTATCCACAAAATCCCTGAAAATGTCATTCATGAAGGACTGGAAGACAGAAGGAGCATTAGTGAGCCCAAAGGGCATCACAAGGTACTCAAAATGCCCCCAGGGGTATTAAATGCCGTCTTCCATTCATCCCCATGCTTAATGCGAATAAGGTTATATGCCCCCCTGAGGTCAAGCTTGGTAAACCAAGTAGCGTTTTTCACCCTGGAAAACAGATCAGAGATCAAGGGTAACGGATATTGATATACGATACGATACGATACACTTTATTGATCCCGGGGGAGAATTACAGTATTACAGCAGCAATACAAACAGCAGTACATAAAATATTAGGACACAAATCTTGCACAGGTGTACCAACATTACATAATAAATAAAAGTGTGTAGTTCATGTATATATAAGATAGTGTTAATTGACATTAGTACACCAACCATCAGTCATTATTTTTCTGCCACCCTTAGGAAATTATTATACATCCCCATAGCAGTAGGTACAAACAATTTCCTGAATTTCTCCTTCTTGCACCTTAGTAGATATTTCACAGTAATATTGTTCAAGAGACGATAATCAATACACGGCCTTAATGAACCATCCTTTTTGGCCACAAAGAAAAAAACGGCACCTAAGGGTGAAGAGGATGGTCTGATATGACCCTTCTCCAATGACTCCTTGATATAAGACCGCATAGCGTCATGTTCAGGTACAGACAAGTTAAAAAGGCGACCTTTAGGGAATTTACTACCAGGCACTAATTCAATAGCGCAGTCATAGCTCCTATGGGGAGGTAAGGATGCAGATTTACTTTCGCTAAACACATCAGAAAAATCAATCAAAAAGTCAGGAAAATCCTGAGCCTGGGGGAGGCAGAAAAAACAGGAGTGTTGGTATTAACACATTGACAGCCCCAACTGGTAACAGACACAGATTTCCAATCCAAAACAGGATTATGAGACTGTAACCAAGGTAAACCCAGTACGATAATGTCATGCAGATTATACAGAACCAAAAATTTGCAACTCTCCTGATGATCAGGTTCTACCCTCATTATCACCTGAGTAGAGAACTGAGGTTTATTCTCAGCCAAAGGGGTAGAATCGATCCCCAGTAGGGGAATAGACTTCCGTAGGGGTATCAAGGGAAACCCACAACGTTTAGCAAAATCAAAATCCATCAGGTTAATAGCTGCTCCAGAATCAACAAAAGCCTGAGCAGAAAATGAGAACAGAGAGCATATCAGGGTAACAGTTAACAAAAACTTAGTCTGAACACTACCCAAGACAACTGAGCGAGCAAAACGTCTTCCCCGCTTAGGGCAGACAGAAATAGCATGAGAGGCATCACCACAGTAGAAACATAACCCATTGTGCTTTCGAAATTCATGACGCTGTGCCCCAGAAACCACTCTATCACACTGCATGGATTCAGAAGCAGGTTCACAAGGCAACATTATTCCACGCATACCTCTCCGCTCACGCAAACGTCTGTCAATTTGAATCGCTAATAACATAGAATCATTGAGACCAGAGGGAACAGGGAATCCCACCATAACATCCTTTACATTATCTGACAGTCCCTTCCGAAAAAGAGCTGCCAAAGCGTTGTCATTCCATTTGGTCAGGACTGCCCACCTACGGAATCTCTGACAGTATAACTCAGCGTCCTCAAGCCCCTGACTTAATGCCAACAAAGTTTTTTCAGCTTGATCAGTGACATTAGGCTCATCGTACAATAACCCCAAAGCCTGAAAAAACGCATCAACATCACTCAAAACAGGATCCCCAGGTGTCAGGGAAAAAGCCCAGTCCTGAGGGTCGCCGCGCAGGAGAGAGATGACAATTTGAACCTGCTGCGCTGCGTTCCCTGAGGACTTAGATTTTAAGGCAAAAAACAATTTACAGTTATTTTTGAAATTCAGAATCTTAGCTCGATCCCCTAAAAACAAATCTGGCATGGGAATCCTAGGTTCCACAACAGGCAACCTAGCAAGATAGGTAGCAATACTCCGAACTTCAGTGGCAAGCTGATCCACACGGCCAGACAACTGTGCAAACTCCATTGAGAGAAAAAAAAAATCCTCCTCAGCACCCAGAGATACAGAGGGAAAAAAAAATGCAACAAACAGAAAAAAAATAAAAAATCTCTGACAACTCTGACAACTCTGACAACTTTTTTCTTTCACAATATTTTTCCCTTCTGTGAGTACCATATAATTTTCAGTTTGGGCCGGTGATACTGTTATGATTTGGTAGCTGAGGAGAGCAGGCAAAAAAGGAAATACACCAGAGCAGTTGGAAACTATGAGATTGCAGTACCCTGACTAACCACCACAACTAGAGGCAGCCGTGGAGCGTTCCTACGTTGGTCCTAGACGCCTCGTCACAGCCTGAGAAACTAACTACACCTAAAGATAGAAAGAGGAAAGCTATCTGCCCCGGAGCAGATCCCCAAAGAACATAGAAAGCCCCCAAACATGTAATGGCGGTTAGACAAGAAGAAATACTGACACAGACAGAAAATAGTATGAGCAAACGTTGGGGCCCAAACTTACTAAATAGAAAAGGATAGGAAGGGCACTTACTGCAATCCCAAAAAACCCTGAAAAGCACCAACTCTACTAATTTCAAAAACACCTGAGATCACACGACCTCTACCACCTAAATTAGTTCTCTGGTGTAACCAAAAACAAAACAGCAGCCACTGAAAAAACTGGAAAAAGCAAATGTACAAACATCAGTGGCTGAACTGAACTGAGAGGCAAAAGCCCCAGAGGGGACCCTGAAGGCCCCCACAGAAGTGTAGGACAAAATGCAAAAATCAAGCACAAAAACAAAAAGAAGAAAATGTCTTATCTGTTAGCAGGAGATTCAGACACGACACAGCAGGCTACCAAGGAAACAGGAATCAAGGATTGAGACCAGAACAATTGATCACCGGCAACCCTGATGGGAAGGTGACTCCCTTATATAAGACCAGTCAGTAACACCTGATTCCCAATCCTCACAATCTTCACTGGACAGTCCAGTACCGTTTGTAACCACCAGAGGAGCTTCTGCTCAGAACTCATTTCCAGCCTATTCACAACAGCTGTGGGCCGGGGTGGGGGGAATGAGCGCTGTGGGCGGGGGAATGAGCGCTGTGGGCCGAGGGGAGAGGAATGAGCACAGGGGGGGAATGAGCGCTGGGGAGTAATGCGCGCAGGGGGGAGTAATGATCACGGGGAGAATGAGCACAGGGGGTAATGAGCGCAGGGGGAGTAATGAGCGCAGCGGGGAGATGAGTGCAGGGGGTGTAATGAGGAGAGGAGGGAGAATGAGCGCTGGGGGAGGAATGAGCGCAAGGGGGAGAATGAGCGCCATGGGGAGAATGAGCGCAGGGGGGAGGAATGAGCACTGGGGAGGAATGATCGCTGGGGGAGGAATGAGTGCTGAGGTGGGAATGAGCGCTTAGTTGGGGAATGAGCGCTGGGGGGAATGAGCGCTGAGGTGGGGAATGAGCGCTGGGGAGAATGAGCACTGGGGAGGAATGAGCGCTGGGGAGAATGAGCACTGGGGGGAATGAGCGCTGAGGTGGGGAATGAGCGCTGGGGGAGAATGAGCACTGGGGAGGAATGAGCGCTGGGGAGAATGAGCACTGGGGGAATGAGCGCTGAGGCGGGAGAATGAGCAGATGCGTGGGGAGAATGAGCACTGGGGAGGAATGAGCGCTGGGGGGGGGAGAATGAGCGACTGGGGGAATGATGCGCTGAGGTGGGGAATGAGCGCTTGGGGGAGAATGAGCACTGAGGGGGGAATGAGCGCTGAGGTGGGGAATGAGCGCTGAGGGAGAATGAACGCTGGTGGGGAATGAGCGCTGGGGAGAATGAACGCTGGACTAATGTAGAAGAGGAGGTTGGACAGAAATGACATCACAAATCTTTTTTTTTGTTAAATAACATCTTTATTTAGCTTACAAAAAGGCATACAAATCCGCATGTAAAAAACGCATCAAATACGCACCTGCGTTTGCTGCCAAGAGATGCGGATTATGTACGGAAACATCTGCAGACAAATCTGCAACGTGTGCACATACCCTAAGGCTATGTTTCCACGTTCAGGAAACGCTGCAGAGAGGACACAGCTCCGTCCAAAGCTTTGCCGGCTTTTGTACGCGCGGTGATTCCGCATGTGTTCATTGAACTGTGTGGAATCACCGCATCCTATACATAAGATGGTGCTATTTATTTTTCGTAGACTGAGCGTCTCCGCGAGATAATTAGACATGCTGCGGTCTAGAAAGACGCACCACATGTGCATACGCAGGTCTGCCACCTGCATCTTTGTACGCATAGTGGATATGGGATTTCATAAAATCCCCTCCACTATTCTGTAACATTTGGACGCTGCAGATAGGACTCTGCGGTTGTTCTCAGTGTCCAACCCGCAGCGTTTCCTGAACGTGGAACGTACCCTAAATATAATCTCTGCCTCTGGACATTATATAGTATAGATTTGCCTGGACTGTACATTATTATAAATCTACTACCTGAGCATTATATATTATAGATCACCTTGGACATTATATATATAAGACTGTACATCATATAATTCTGGACATTTCATACTATAGGTCTCCTTGTACATTATATATTATAGATCTATAATAAATATACAGGAGAAATTCTCTGAGGAGAAATTGCAAAAAATAGCCAAAGTAGTAATACACCAGAGAGGCTGGAAACTATTGGATTGCAGTACACTAAACTAACCGCCACACTAGAAGTAGCCGTGGAGCATACCTACGGTGATCCTAGATGCCTCGTCACAGCCGGAGAGATAACTACACCTAAAGGCAGAAAGATGAAAGCTATCTGCCCCGGAGCAGAATCCCCAAAGAAATAGGAAGCCCCCAAACATGTAATGGCGGTTAGACAAGAAGAAAACACGGACACAGACAGAAAATAGAATGAGCAAACGCTGGGGCCCAATCTGTCTAGATAGAAAAGTATAGGAAAGAATTCTGACTGCAACCCAAAAAAAACCCTGACAAAAATACCAACACTTCTGATTAACAAAAAACCTGAGATCACATGATCTCTACCACCTAAATCAGATCTCTGGTGTAACTCACAACAATTCAACAAATAAAAAGTGACAAAGGAACAAAGCAAAAGTGCAAACATAAAATGAGCACAATTGCAGCGCCAGACCCCAATTGGGGACCAGGCTGTAGTCCACTGCAAGCAGCAAACCAGCAGTGAAAATCCAACAGAGGAAAAAAAACAACAAAACACTTATCTGAATGAGAGCAGGAAAGCAAGCTGTGCTCCAAGCAAGACTAGGAGGAACAATTGATTACTGGCCAGGCTGATGGGAACTCAGGTCACTTATATCATACCATTCAGAGCCAGCTGAAGGCCATTCAGTAATTAGTTCATTACCCTCAGCAACCACCGGAGGGAGCCCCAGCTCAGAAGTCGCCTCCAAAGTATTCACAACAGGGGGCCAGATGTACACATGTGGTATTAATTCCTCAGTTTTGTCTTTTAGAGTATTATTTTTAGTAGGATTCTTCCTAAAAAAAGGCTGCATTGTAATTACATATACAGTATACATAATACATTTTTTTACGACTTCATAAGTGATTAAAGTTGATCTATCACCAGATTTCACAATCCAAGCTGCATACTTTTTAATAGTCCTTTTTGAAAGTTTTCCTGCCTAAAATTAAAGAGGATTTCACACCCCAAACTATTTATTTGCGCATGCATTTCTTTCAAAGACAAGACATGGCCAGGCTCTTCCTCCATTACTGAGAAATCAGCGTTTGAATGGTTATGCCAATGAGGGTGTAGATCTGAAGCCTCCGTCACTACAGCTTGATTCCCCGCCCACCACCATCTCTATCTGCTTGTCTGACAGCCTATATGCTGTCAGATGTGAGGCAAAGAAACTTTCAGTCAAGCAGGAGGTGGTGGCGTTGGGTTGGGAATAGAGATGGAGTGACAGATGCTTCAGATCTACAGTAGCACTTCAGCGTCATTTGCATATAAGTTCAAACGCCGATTTCTCAGTAATGGACTGCCAATGTAAAGATATTGCTGGACTTGTCATTTGAAAGACACTCATCATTCATGATCCCATGTGAGCTTCAGCCTGGGCATATATAAGGCTCACTGAGACACCTCCTTTTGTCTTGGTATTGCATTAAGACTTCTGTGTTGCTGGACCTTGGCTTGCTACATACCTGTGCTGCCTGCCTCCGGATTCCTGATGTCCCCTGCCTGCCTGCGGCTTCCTGACATCATCCTGCCTGTTGTTTCCTGACGTACTGCGCCTGCCTGTATTTTCCAGAAGTTCTACGCCTGCCTAGGGGCTGTTATAATATCACAACATGTGAATTTGAAGGATGAGATGGTGGGCCATTCCACCTTGAAAGTGATTGCCAGTGAACGATTTAACTTCATATATCAATTTAATGTTAAATTTGTAACAATACACCTGGCTGGAACATAGCAAGAATAAGAATATTTTTATTAGTAAATCCTGTTTCTAAAAGCATAATAACCTAATAAGTTTGGCTACATAATCACCTCTATAGCAACATATCACACAGCTCCAATGTCCTCTAGCAAACCTATATCCTTCTATAATAACCTAAAATCAAATAAACCATCTCCTTATAACACCCTTCAGTGAATGAGAACCTCGTAATAATTGAAACTCTTTATAGGCGTTTCAACATAATGCTTTTAATTTCTGAGAATGTGATTGTGTGCGTTGTGAACATTATAAGAATGGTTTGTAAATTGCAAATACCTTTGTTAATGCCGAGCCAAGCCTGGAGATATTGCTGCTGATCATTCCTGCCCCTTTGTAATCAAAGCATTTGAGTGCTAGTACATTGAAGCATAGCTGTCTACTTGTATCTTCTACCCCCTGTTGTTTTTTGGGGTACATTTCTGAGTCACACAGTGGGAAGCAACAATCAATAACATGCTGGCTTCCTCTGCCTTACAAAATATGGGGTAATTTTGATTTTTATAGAATAATTATCCCACTATATCTTAGAATGGAAGGGGCTTTTAGAAACAAACAATACATATTAGTACTGTATATTCCCTCAAATTCCTAAGAAAAAAAAGTCTGATGTTCATATTAAAAACATTAAAAAATATTTAGTATTACATTAACTTTAACCAGTAATTATTTATTGAGTTGTTTTGGCTATTGTCTAAGAATTTGAGATGGGAAAGATGATTCTGCTTCTTTAGTAAACCATTTTAGTGTCTAATTACTGTGACAATAGGAGCTTACATTTCAGATGCTTATGTATTTTGTAAGTGCGCAATACGTTAAATAGATGGCTTATTATATCTGAGAATGACAGATTGGTATTATTTTTTATTGCAAGTGCCTTGCGGAAATGGAAGAGTTAAATTATTTAGCAATCTGAATAGTCGGTACATTGGCATCATGCTGAGTAGCCCTGGAGGTTACTGGCATCTGTCAAGGGCAGAAGGCACAAGTATTGGAGAACGGTAAGGCTGCATAGGGCGGGCAGGGAAGGCCATTTTCAATATCTTTTCCAGTAGTGGCAGATGGACCTTTGCACTCAACTATAGCCTGGCGTTGCCGAAGAATGTTCAACTGGCAGAGATGACCACAAGGCATGTGGCTAGATACACAATGTTCTACTTGGCAAGGAAAAGGTCCCAAGTCCATCTGGCTCTAGTGTGAGGCGACCATTTGCTTCAGAGTTTCTAATGTATTTGCAGAAAACACCATATCTGTTTCTCCAGCAAGTGAGATCCATAAGTGCAGAAGACTCAAAAATCAGTTATTTCTAGGATATCCGACATTTCAGACTAAACAGGGTTGCATTTACGCAAATAGATACACTCCGTCTAATAGTGTCATGTAGTCAACTTTGCCTGTTATGACTTTTCATCCAATGGCAATTATTATTCAATATCGAAAGCTTCTAAATCAGTAGTCCCCAGCAACCGGGTCACAGCAATAATAATAAATGTATGGTACGTTGACAATTAAAAAAACGTACTATTTATTCCTTTTCTATAAATGTTACATAAAGAAAGAAATGTGGAAGTTACAACACTCGATAATATAATAAGATTATTTTATACGGCCTGGTGTGCACTATGATACTATCTCCTCCTTTGACAAAAACAGCACAAATGTGTAGAATAAAATGGTTTATATGGAAAAACATATAAAATTCTATATATTTTGTCGGCGGCTGACAGGTAAGATACTGGACAGAGTGTATGTCTCTCCCTGAAAGTTAAGTTGGGTGAGATATTAAAACCGGGTAGTACTGGTTGGTGCAGCAACTTAGGTGCTGAGCCATTTTATTTATGACAGTTTTATTGGGGTGATGAGGAGGAGTTACTGGTGGGACTCATCACTCCCACTCCCGCACGGGTTTGGCTGGAGGCTTAGGCTACTTTCACACATCAGTTTTTTGACGTCAGGCGCGATCCGGCGTGTTTTTAAAAAAACGGATCCGGTACCGGATGCGTTTTTTGTAATTGACTTTCATTAGCGCCGGATCGCGCCTGATGTCGTTGTGTTGCATCCGTTTTTGGCCGGATCTGGCCGAAATGTACATTCCGGCGGCCGGATAAAACGGTCACTGCAACGTTTTTTTTTTTGTTCCACACCCGCCTGATAGTGCCTGAACCGGCGCATCAGGTCTCCGGAAATATTAGAAGTCTATGGAACCGGACCAGTCTTTTGTGTAATCCGTCAAAAGACTGATCCGGATTCTGGAAATCAAGGTCTACTACTACTACTACTCGGTCTGGACATGCGTACCTGCATTTTCCAGCTGCAAAACTTCTTTTTCCGGGTTCAAAAGTTCAGGTCGGATCCAGCAAAAAAACTAATCCGTTGCATCAGTTTTTTCATTTCAGCGCCTATCATGTATTCAACAGATTATGCCTGACACAAAAAAACTGATGTGTGAAAGTAGCCTTTGCCAGTTCAGCTGAGAGGTCGTTTCACTACAGACACAGAAAAGGCTGCAGAAAAAGTTTCTTATTTTAGTAGAGATTATTGTTCCCTACTAAAATCCCAGAACAAATGTGGCTCGGTGATTAGCATGGCAGCCTTGCGCGCTGCAAGGGTCCTAGGTTAAAATCCAACAAAGGACAACATCTGTAAGGAGTTTGTATGTTCTCCCCATGTTTGTGTAGGTTTCCTACAGATACTGCGGTTTCCTTTCACACCAATAGTGATATTTAGTTATAGGGAATTTAGATTGTGAGCTCCAATGGGGACAGTGCCAATGTCTATAAAGTGATGTGGAATTAATGGCGCTATATACAGTTGTGCTTAAAAGTTTACATACCTCGGCAGCATTTTTGCTTTCTTGGCCTTTTTCAGAGAATATGAATGATAACACCAAAACTTTTTCTCCACTCATGGGTAGTGGTTGGGTGAAGCCATTTACTGTCAAACTACTGTGTTTTCTCTTTTTAAATTAAAATGACAACCCAAAACATACAAATGACCATGATCATTGTCTGTCTGACTGTCAAATGAAGAGGGAGTAGATCTGCAGTACCCTGCTACTGGCACAAACCTGGATCAGTTACACCATTTTTGTCAGGAGTAATGGGCTCAAATTCCGACCAACTATTGTCAGAAGCTTGTGGAAGGATATCCCAAACGTTTGACCCAAATCAGTTTAAGGGCAATGGTGCCAAATACTAATGACATGTATGTAAACTTTTGACTTTGCAGTAAGTAATTAAAATGCCTTAAAACATTCTCTCATTATTCTGGCATTTGGCAAATATTAACCCTTTCGCGCCAGAGCCTGTTTTTGCCTTCGTGATCTGGCCAATTTTTTCAATTCTGACCATGTCACTTTATGAGGTCATAACACTGGAAGGCTTCAACAGATCCTGGTGATTCTGAGAAAGTTTTCTCGTGACATATTGTACTTTATGACAGCGGTAAAATTTCTTTGATATGACTTGCATTTATTTGTGGAAACAGCGGAAATTTGGCATAAATGTTGAAAGTTTTGCAATTTTCAAACTTTTAATTTTTATGCCCTTAAATTAGAGAGTCATATTGCACAAAATAGTTAATGAATAGCATTTCCCACATATCTACTTTACATCAGTGTAATGTGAAGGCTTGCTTTTGGCGGGACGAGCTGACGTATTTTGATCGCTTTCTATTCTGATTTTTGGGAAATAGAATGATCAAAGACCAATAATTCAGGAATTGTTTTTTCTTTAATGACGTTCAGTGAGTAGTAAAATTAATAAGGCAGCTTTATTCTTCGGGTCAGTACGATTACAGTGATACCACATTAATAGTTTTTTTTATGTTTTGCCCCTTTTTCACAATAAAAATTATTTTATAGAAAAAATAATTGTTTTTGCATTGCTTTATTCTGAAAGCTATAACTTTTTTATTTTTCCGCTGATGGAGCTGTATGGCAGCTTGTTTTTGCGGGACAAGATGACGTTTTCATCGCTACCATTTTTATTTTGATTTGACTTTTTGATCGCGTTTTATTCTACTTTTTGTTTTCTGACATGATGAAAAAGCAAAGTTTTTGCTCCTTTTTTTTTTTACGGTGTGCACCGAAGGAGTTAGCAAGTGTGACCGTTTTATAGGTTGGCTCCTTCCGGATGCGACGATACTAAATATGTGCAGTTTTTTCGTTTTTACATATACAGGGGTTGGACAAAATAATGGAAACACCTAACGCTTTGGCATCATAATCTTCGAACATGTTATAAACATGCAAAAAGTGACATACAGTACAGACCAAAAGTTTGGACACACCTTCTCATTCAAAGATTCTTCTGTATTTTCATGACTATGAAAATTGTAGAATCACACTGAAGGCATCAAAACTATGAATTAACACATGTGGAATTATACATTACACTTTACAGAAAAGTGTGAAACAACTGAAAATATGTCTTATATTCTAGGTTCTTCAAAGTAGCCACCTTTTGCTTTGATTACTGCTTTGCACGCAGAAAAGGTGAACGGATGGACTCTACATGCCTAGTTCCCACCATGAAGCATGGAGGAGGTGGTGTGATGGCGTGGGGGTGCTTTGCTGGTGACACTGTTGGGGATTTATTCAAAATTGAAGCGGTGAGCAGTCCAGTTCACCCCAAAACATCTCGATTGGGTTCAGGTCTGGTGACTGTGGAGGCCAGGTCATCTGGCGTAGCACCCCAACACTCTCCTTCTTGGTCAAATAGCCCTTAAACAGCCTGGAGGTGTGTTTGGGGTCATTGCCCTGTTGAAAAATAAATGATGGTCCAACTAAACGCAAACCGGATGGAATAGCATGCCGCTGGAAGATGCTGTGATAGCCATGCTGGTTCAGTATGCCTTCAATTTTGAATAAATCCCCAACAGTGTCACAAGCAAAGCACCCCCACACCATCACACCACCTCCTCCATGCTTCACGGTGGGAACCAGGCATGTAGAGTCCATCCGTTCACCTTTTCTGCGTGCAAAGCAGTAATTAAAGCAAAAGGTGGCTACTTTGAAGAACCTAGAATATAAGACATATTTTCAGTTGTTTCACACATTTTTGTAAAGTGTAATGTATAATTCCACTTGTGTTAATTCATAGTTTTGATGCCTTCAGTGTGATTCTACAATTTTCACAGTCATGAAAATACAGAAAAATCGCTGAATGAGAAGGTGTGTCCAAACTTTTGGTCTGTACTGTATGTTTTGTAGTTGATTATTTGTGGTATGTGATATGTTTATGTAAATTAACTGTTTGTTTTGCATAATTGTAAGAATATTGATGAGAACCTGATACCAATGCAGACCTCTCGGATTTTCAAAAAGGCCAAATTGTTGGTGCTGGTATGGCAGGCGCTAGTGTAACAGAAAGTGCCCGAATGCTTGGCGTGTCAAGAGGTACTGTCTCCAAAGTGATGACTGCGTTTGAAAGAGAAGGAAAAACGTCCGCAGCAAAGCACAGGGCTGGCTGAAACTTGAAGTTGACTGAGAGAGACCGTCGGACTCTAAAGCGAATTGTGAGAGAGGATCGCAAGACCACGGCTCCGAAAATCACTGCTGAGCTCAATGAACACCTACAGAACCCAGTTTCCACGAAAACTGTTCGTCAGGAGCTGAACAAATCTGGATTCCATGGAAGAGCTGCAACTCAAAAACCGCTGCTCTCAATGACAAATGTTTCCAAGCATGGAGGCGGAGCCTAACTGCACATGAGGAAGGAACTGAACCTGTGAGCTCCTTTCCTCAACCCAGCCAGCTTTAGCATTGTCATAGCGTATCTTTGCCCAAAATGGGGAAATCAGGAAGAGAAAAGGCTAAAGACTCCACTGGCACCCCAAAACTCCCAAAAAAGACGGGGGATTTGGATCATTATCTCCGGAGAAAGCCAGCTTCTGCACCAGTGCTTTCACCTAAGATGGCGCCCGGAACCCTCTCTCTGTCTGACGCAGAGGACTCGGATATCGACACTGATGTGTTGTGAATGGACTTGAAATGAGTTCTAAGCAGAGGCTCCCTCTGGTGGTTATAAGCGGTACTGGACTGTCCAGTGAAGATTGTGAGGATTGGGAATCAGGTGTTACTGACTGGTCTTATATAAGGGAGTCGCCTTCCCATCAGGGTTGCCGGTGATCAATTGTTCTGGTCTCAATCCTTGATTCCTGTTTCCTTTGTAGCCTGCTGTGTCGTGTCTGCATCTCCTGCTAACAGATAAGACATTTTCTTCTTTTTTTTGTGCTTGATTTTTGCATTTTGTCCTGCACTTCTGTGGGGGCCTTCAGGGTCCCCTCCGGGGGCTTTTGCCCTCTCAGTTTAGTTCAGCCACTGATGTTTGTACATTTGCTTTTTCCAGTTTTTTCAGTGGCTGCTGTTTTGATTTTGTTACAGCAGAGAACTAATTTAGGTGGTAGAGGTCGTGTGATCTCAGGTGTTTTTGAAATTAGTAGAGTTGGTGCTTTTCAGGGTTTTTTGGGATTGCAGTAAGTGCCCTTCCTATCCTTTTCTATTTAGGTAGTTTGGGCCCCAACGTTTGCTCATACTATTTTCTGTCTGTGTCAGTATTTCTTCTTGTCTAACCGCCATTACATGTTTGGGGGCTTTCTATGTTCTTTGGGGATCTGCTCCGGGGCAGATAGCTTTCCTCTTTCTATCTTTAGGTGTAGTTAGTTTCTCAGGCTGTGACGAGGCGTCTAGGACCAACGTAGGAACGCTCCACGGCTGCCTCTAGTTGTGGTGGTTAGTCAGGGTACTGCAATCTCATAGATTCCAACTGCTCTGGTGTATTGCCTTTTTTATCTGCACTCCTCATCTACCGAAACATAACAGTATCACTGGCCTAAAAATTGAAAATTGTATGTACTCACAGAAGGGAAAAATATTGTGAAAGAAAAAAGGTTGTCAGAGTTGTCAGAGATATTTTTCTGTTTGTTGCATTTTTTTTTTTTCCCTCTGTATCTCTGGGTGCTGGGGAGGATTTTTTCTCTCAATGGAGTTTGCACAGCTGTCTGGCCGTGTGGATCAGCTTGCCACTGAGGTTCGGAGTATTGCTACCTATCTTGCTAGGTTGCCTGTTGTGGAACCTAGGATTCCCATGCCAGATTTGTTTTTGGGGGATCGAGCCAAGTTTCTGAATTTCAAAAATAATTGTAAATTGTTTTTTGCCTTAAAATCTAAGTCCTCAGGGAACGCAGCGCAGCAGGTTCAAATTGTCATCTCTCTCCTGCGCGGCGATCCTCAGGATTGGGCTTTTTCCCTGACACCTGGGGATCCTGTTTTGAGTGATGTTGATGCATTTTTTCAGGCCTTGGGGTTATTGTACGATGAGCCTAATGTCACTGATCAAGCTGAAAAAGCCTTGTTGGCATTAAATCAGGGGCTTGATGACGCTGAGTTATACTGTCAGAGATTCCGTAGGTGGGCAGTCCTGACCAAATGGAATGACGACGCTTTGGCAGCCCTTTTTCGGAAGGGTCTGTCAGATAATGTAAAGGATGTTATGGTGGGATTCCCTGTCCCCTCTGGTCTCAATGATT
Source organism: Oophaga sylvatica (assembly GCA_033576555.1). Lineage (NCBI taxonomy): Eukaryota > Metazoa > Chordata > Amphibia > Anura > Dendrobatidae > Oophaga > Oophaga sylvatica. The sequence goes on from JARQOD010000002.1 coordinate 106,583,222, forward strand.
CTATGTCATTAGCGATTCAAATTGACAGACGTTTGCGTGAGCGGAGAAGTATGCGTGGAATAGTGTTGCCTTGTGAACCTGCTTCTGAATCCATGCAGTGTAATAGAGTGGTTTCTGGGGCACAGCGTCATGAGTTTCGAAAGCGCAATGGGTTATGTTTCTACTGTGGTGATGCCTCTCATGCTATTTCAGTCTGCCCTAAGCGGGGAAGACGTTTTGCACGCTCAGTTGTCTTGGGTAGTGTTCAGACTAAGTTTTTATTAACTGTTACTCTGATATGCTCTCTGTCCTCATTTTCTGCTCAGGCTTTCGTTGATTCGGGAGCAGCTATTAACCTGATGGATTTTGATTTTGCTAAACGTTGTGGGTTTCCCTTGATACCCCTACAGAAGTCTATTCCCCTACTGGGGATCGATTCTACCCCTTTAGCTGAGAATAAACCTCAGTTCTCTACTCAGGTGATAATGAGGGTTGAACCTGATCATCAGGAGAGCTGCAAATTTTTGGTTCTGTATAATCTGCATGACATTATCGTACTGGGTTTCCCTTGGTTACAGTCTCATAATCCTGTTTTGGATTGGAAATCTGTGTCTGTAACCAGTTGGGGATGCCAATGTGTTAATACCAACACTCCTGTTTTTTCTGCCTCCCCCCAGGCTCAGGATGTTCCTGACTTTTTGATTGATTTTTCTGATGTGTTTAGCGAAAGTAAATCTGCATCCTTGCCTCCCCATAGGAGCTATGACTGCGCTATTGAATTAGTGCCTGGTAGTAAATTCCCTAAAGGTCGCCTTTTTAACTTGTCTGTACCTGAACATGACGCTATGCGGTCTTATATCAAGGAGTCATTGGAGAAGGGTCATATCAGACCATCCTCTTCACCCTTAGGTGCCGATTTTTTCTTTGTGGCCAAAAAGGATGGTTCATTAAGGCCGTGTATTGATTATCATCTTTTGAACAATATTACTGTGAAATATCAATATCCGTTACCCTTGATTTCTGACCTATTTTCCAGGGTGAAAAACGCTACTTGGTTTACCAAGCTTGACCTCAGGGGGGCATATAACCTTATTCGCATTAAGCACAGGGATGAATGGAAGACGGCATTTAATACCCCTGGGGGGCATTTTGAGTACCTTGTGATGCCCTTTGGGATCACTAATGCTCCTTCTGTCTTCCAGTCCTTCATGAATGACATTTTCAGGGATTTTGTGGATAAATTTCTGATTGTTTATTTGGATGATATCTTGATTTTTTTCCAATGACTGGGACTCTCATGTGAAACATGTTCGAACTGTATTCCAGATTTTGAGAGAGAATGCTCTGTATGTGAAGGGATCAAAGTGTCTTTTTGGCATACAGAGGATCTCATTTCTGGGATTCATTTTGTCCCCATCTGTTATTGAAATGGACCCGGTCAAGGTTCAGGCCATCTGTGATTGGGTCCAACCTACTTCATTAAAGGCTTTTCAAAGATTTTTGGGTTTTGCCAATTTTTATCGTAAATTTATTGGTAATTTCTCGGTTATTGTTAAACCATTAACTGATTTGACCAAAAAGGGTTCTGATGTGGTGAATTGGCCTCCTGAGGCAGTCTCTGCATTTCAGGAACTTAAGCAGAGATTCACTTCTGCTCCTGTTCTACGGCAGCCTGATGTTTCTCTGCCATTTCAGGTGGAGGTTGATGCCTCTGAAATTGGGGCAGGTGCCGTTTTGTCCCAAAGAGATCCAGAGACCTCTAAAAGTAACCCTTGTGCCTTTTTCTCTCGAAAATTTTCTCCTACTGAACGTAATTATGACGTGGGTAATCGGAGTTATTGGCCATGAAGTGGGCTTTTGAAGAGTGGAGACATTGGCTGGAGGGAGCCAAACATCAGGTGGTGGTCCTTACGGACCATAAGAATCTGGTTTATCTGGAATCTGCCAAGCGACTTAATCCTAGACAGGCCAGGTGGGCCTTGTTTTTCACACGTTTTAATTTTGTGGTTTCCTTTCTTCCTGGCACTAAGAATGTTAAGGCGGATGCCCTCTCGAGGAGTTTCCTTGTGGACTCTCCTGAGGTATCTGATCCTTCTGTTATTTTGAAAGAAGGTGTAGTTCTTTCCGCCATCTCGCCCAATTTGAGACTGGCTCTGGAGGGGTGTCAGGAGGATAGGCCCGAGCGCTGCCCTGTTGGGAAATTGTTTGTCCCGGACCAGTGGAAAAAGAGTGTGATGTCTGAGATTCATTGTTCCGTGTTGGCTGGTCATCCCGGAATTTTTGGTACCAGAGACTTGGTTAGTCGGTCCTTTTGGTGGCCTACCTTGTCTCGTGATGTCAGGGAATTTGTGCAGTCCTGCGGGACTTGCTCTCGCTCCAAGCCTTGCTCTCGCTCTAGTGGTTTGTTGATGCCATTGCCTGTGCCCAAGAGACCATGGACCCATATCTCTATGGATTTCATTTCCGACCTCTCTGTTTCTCAGAGAATGACCGTCATCTGGGTGATTTGTGATAGGTTTTCCAAGATGATACATCTTGTGCCATTACCTAAGTTGCCTTCCTCCTCTGAATTGGTGCCTTTGTTCCTTCAGCACGTGGTTGTTTACACGGCATTCCTGAGAACATTGTGTCTGATAGAGGAGTCCAGTTTGTTTCCAGATTTTGGAGGACCTTTTGTTCTAAACTTGGTGTTCAATTGTCTTTCTCCTCGGCGTTTCATCCTCAGACCAATGGTCAAACTGAGAGAACAAACCAGACATTGGAGACTTATCTAAGATGCTTTGTGTCTGCTGATCAGGATGACTGGGTCTCTTTTTTGCCTTTGGCTGAGTTTGCTCTTAATAATAGGGCTAGCTCTGCCACTTTGATGTCTCCATTTTTCTGTAATTCTGGGTTTCACCCTCGATTTTCTTCAGGACAGACGGAGGCTTCTGTCTGTCCAGGTGTTGACTCTGTTGTGGAGCGTATGCAACAGATTTGAGACCAGGTAGTGGAGAGGTTGTCCCTCTCTCAGGAGAGGGCCCAGCGGTTTGCTAACCGGCATAGGACTGATGGTCCTCGGTTTAAAGTGGGGGACTTGGTCTGGTTGTCTGTTGTGAGTGGGCTTGGGATGAGTTCTGAGCAGAGGCTCCCTCTGGTGGTTACAAGCGGTGCTGGTCTGTCCAGTGAAGATTGTGAGGATTGGGAATCAGGTGTTACTGACTGGTCTTATATAAGGGAGTCACCTTCCCATCAGGGTTGCCGGTGATCATTTGTTCTGGTCTCTATCCTTGATTCCTGTTTCCCTTGTAGCCTGCTGTGTCGTGTCTGCATCTCCTGCTAACAGATAAGACATTTTCTTCTTTTTGTTTTTGTGCTTGATTTTTGCATTTTGTCCTGCACTTCTGTGGGGGCCTTCAGGGTCCCCTCCGGGGGCTTTTGCCCTCTCAGTTTAGTTCAGCCACTGATGTTTGTACTTTTGCTTTTTCCAGTTTTTTCAGTGGCTGCTGTTTTGATTTTGTTACACCAGAGAACTAATTTAGGTGGTAGAGGTCGTGTGATCTCAGGTGTTTTTGAAATTAGTAGAGTTGGTGCTTTTCAGGGTTTTCTGGGATTGCAGTAAGTACCCTTCCTATCCTTTTCTATTTAGTTAGTTTGGGCCCCAACGTTTGCTCATACTATTTTCTGTCTGTGTCAGTATTTCTTCTTGTCTAACCGCCATTACATGTTTGGGGGCTTTCTATTATCTTTGGGGTTCTGCTCCAGGGGCAGATAGCTTTCCTATATCTATCTTTAGGTGTAGTTAGTTTCTCAGGCTGTGACGAGGCGTCTAGGACCAACGTAGGAACGCTCCACGGCTGCCTCTAGTTGTTGTGGTTAGTCAGGGTACTGCAATCTCATAGATTCCAACTGCTCTGGTGTATTGTCTTTTTTTTGCCTGCACTCCTCAGCTACCGAAACATAACAGTTGTCCTCAAAAAATATTCCTATGAGAGTGGCATCTCCTAAATTTAAGCCTAGGTTCATTGGACCTTATAAGATCATGGAGATTCTTAATCCTGTTTCTTTTCGTTTGCTTCTTCCAGGGACATTTAAGATCCATAACGTTTTCCACAAGTCCTTGTTGAAGAGGTTTGTTGAGACCAGTGGTTCCTACTGCTTTGCCTCCTGACCCTGTTCTGGTTGAGGGCAATATGGAGTTTGTGGTTGAGAAAATATTGAATTCTCGTTTTTCTAGACAGAAACTCCAGTATTTGGTTAAGTGGAGAGGTTATGGTCAGGAAGACAATTCTTGGGTGTTTGCTTCGGACATCCATGCTAGGAGACTCATCCGTGCGTATCATAGAACTCATCCTGACCGACCTGGTTGCTCAAGTGAGGGTTCGGTGACCCCTCCTCAAGGGGGGTACTGTTGTGAATGGACTTGAAATGAGTTCTGAGCAGAGGCTCCCTCTGGTGGTTACAAGCGGTACTGGACTGTCCAGTGAAGATTGTGAGGATTGGGAATCAGGTGTTACTGACTGGTCTTATATAAGGGAGTCGCCTTCCCATCAGGGTTGCCGGTGATCAATTGTTCTGGTCTCAATCCTTGATTCCTATTTCCTTTGTAGCCTGCTGTGTCGTGTCTGCATCTACTGCTAACAGATAAGACATTTTCTTCTTTTTGTTTTTGTGCTTCATTTTTGCATTTTGTCCTGCACTTCTGTGGGGCCTTCAGGGTCCCCTCCGGGGGCTTTTGCCCTCTCAGTTTAGTTCAGCCACTGATGTTTGTACATTTGCTTTTTCCAGTTTTTTCAGTGGCTGCTGTTTTGATTTTGTTACACCAGAGAACTAATTTAGGTGGTAGAGGTCGTGTGATCTCAGGTGTTTTTGAAATTAGTTGTCATGTATAGTGTACAGTTCCTATAGCGTCTTGTGCTTGGGTGCGAGGAAAACACAGGAGACACAGGTTGATATGAAATGACTTGTATTGCTTCATACAAGCATGTTGAAAAGTTCACACAGTTTGCAGGAACAGCGACAGGAGACACAGCAGGCCAGAGTAACTTCAAGCACTACAATAAATCTCCAAAGCAGGTTCAGGATCTCTTCTCTGTACCGTACTTCCTCTGCAAACATGGATTCACCAAACAGCAGGTTTCCAGAGTCCAAAAGTGTTCCAAGGTTCCTCAGTAGGGAATAGCTGGAGTACAAGTCCAAGGTTTCCAGAAGTCAGGTCACAGACTGACTGAGGCTTGATTCAGGAGCACTGATTGTTCAGCTGAGGCTGCTTAAGAAGCAAGAGGGAAGAATCAGGGCGGGAACATGAAAACTGGAAACTCCATATTAACTGAGGGCAAGAGCTGCAGAAAGACAGAAAGCAAAATGGCCGACGGAAAACTGAGTTTCAAGGAACATGTCAACAGAGACAAAGAACCTTACATTACTCCCCCTTAGGGACAACCTCCGGATGACCTCAGACCAGGCTTGTCAGGGTACCTCTGATGAAACTGGCGGAGCAGGCGAGGAGCATTTACATTATTGACTGGTTCCCATGAGTTGTCCTCCACTGGGTAGCCCTGCCATTTAATCAAATATTGCAACTGATTTCTGTACAACCTGGAATCTAGAATCCTTTCCACCATAAATTCTTCCTGACCATCGACCAGCACTGGGTCAGGGCAAGGAGAAGAACGTCCAGGAAACGTATTGGGTGTTGCAGCCTTTAGTAGGGATACATGAAAGACAGGGTGGATTCTCATAGTTCTGGGCAGTTGAAGACGACAAGCAACAGCACTTATAATCTTATTGATCTTATAAGGTCCAATGTACTTATGTCCCAATTTAGACGATGGAATCTTTAATTTAAGATTTCTGGTTGACAGCCAGACCAAATCTCCTACCTTGAAAGCTGGTGCAGGTTTACAAAATTTATCTGCTGCTTTCTTGTACCTTTCCTGAGCCAATTCTAGATTTTCCTTTAGAAGATCCATATTCTTTTGTAAAGAAGTGATTCTTTCAGCCACTGCCGGCAAGGGCGTATCTATGGGAAATCGAGGAAGAATGTTAGGATGATAACCTAGATTGGAGTAAAAAGGAGACTGCTTAGTGGAGGCGCTCTGAGAGTTGTTATAAGAGAACTCAGCCAGTGGAAGTAGATCCACCCAATCATCCTGTAGGTGGCAGATAAAACAGCGGAGATACTGCTCCAGGGTCTGATTGGTTCGTTCTGTCTGTCCATTAGTCTGGGGATGAAAAGCAGAAGAAAGGTTTACTTTAATGTCCAATGCTGCACAGAAATTTTGCCAAAACCTTGAAGTGAATTGCACCTCTCGATCCGAAATGACCTCATCCGGTACTCCATGTAAGCGAAACACATTCTTAATCATCAAGTCTGATGTCTGTTTTGCAGTGGGTAAGCCGACACAAGGGATAAAATGAGCTGCCTTTGTTAGACGGTCAACCACCACTAGAATGGTGTTCTTCCCTTGAGAGGTTGGTAACTCCACAATGAAGTCCATAGAAATGGATCCCCACGGGCGGGACGGGGTGGGAAGAGGTTGCAACAGACCAGTTGGTGAGGAGCGAGGTGTTTTGCATCTTGCACAGACTTCACATGAAGTGACATAGTTTAAGACATCTTTCCTGTAAGTGGGCCACCAAAAGAAACGAGAAAGAAATTCTTGTGTCTTTAGAATTCCCCTATGCCCGGCTATCTTGGAATCGTGGATGAGTTGCAATACTCTCAATCTGACTGTTTCAGGTATATACAGACGTTGTCCCTGAATCCACACACCATTCTTAAAGACAAGACTTACGTCCCTTGGGGGTTGAGCCAACAAAGAATCCGCATGGTATGCTTCCTTGATGTCCTTAAGTAGGTCTTGATTATGAATCACTCCCAGGAATCTAGAGTCAGGAAGAATAGTCTTAGGAGGAGTAAGTGGACGTGTCTCTGCTGAATGAATCCTAGAGAGTGCATCAGCCTTTCCATTGCGCGATCCTGGTCTATAAGAAATGACAAAATTAAATTGGTTTAGGAAAAGATTCCAGCGAGCCTGGCGAGGAGTCAGGCACTTAGCCGACCTGATAAATTCAAGATTACGATGGTCTGTCAGGACCACTATTTGCTGTGCAGCTCCCTGAAGAAGGTGTCTCCATTCCTTGAAGGCGGCAATAATGGCCAACAATTCTCTATTGCCCACATCGTAGTTCCTCTCAGCCGAAGACAACTGCTGGGAAAAGAAGGCACAGGGATGCAAGACATTCTTCTCACCTGTTCTCTGAGAGAGTATAGCTCCAACGGCACAGTCTGAAGCATCTACCTCTATTATGAAGGCAAGCTCGGGGTTGGGATGTACTAAGATAGGTGCGGTGGTAAATTTATCCTTTAAACAGGAAAATGCTTCCTGAGCTTGCGGGGTCCAGGAGAACCTAGACTGTTTCCGGGTAAGTTGGGTGATAGGTGACACTACCTCAGAAAAATTCTTAATGAAACGTCTATAGATGTTGGCAAACCCAATGAAACGCTGCACCTCCTTCACATTTCTAGGAATTGGCCAATCCTTGATGGCTTGGGTCTTGCTTCCATCCATACTAATCCCTTGCGTAGATAGTACATACCCCAGAAATTGAATTTCGGTCCTATGGAATTCACATTTTTCAAGTTTGATGTAGAGATGGTTTTGTCTTAGGCGTTCTAAGACCATTCTCACATGTCCATGATGTTCCTCTGTGGAGTTAGAAAAAATTAGAATATCATCCAGATAAATCACCACAAATGTATCTAGGAGATCCCTGAAGATATCATTCACGAAGTGTTGGAAAGTGGCTGGGGCGGTACTCAGACCAAAAGGCATAACTAGATATTCAAAGTGTCCATAGCGTGACCTGAAAGCAGTCTTCCATTCATCCCCAGGTCTAATACGGACCAAGTTATAGGCCCCACGGAGATCCAGTTTAGAGAAAATTTTGGCATGCCGCATTCTCTCCAACAACTCAGGGATTAAAGGCAATGGATAACGGTTTCTAATAGTAACCTTATTGAGTTCCCTATAGTCTATGCAGGGTCTCAGAGATCCATCTTTCTTCTTCACAAAGAAGATGGGTGCACCTGCGGGAGATGAAGAGGGGCGTATGAAGCCCTTGGCTAAATTTTCGTCTATATAATCCTTCAAAGCTTTTAGCTCGGGCCCCGCTAGGGGGTAGATCTTACCAAAAGGTATCTCGGCTCCAGGCAATAATTCAATTGGACAATCATATGGACGGTGAGGAGGAAGCTGATCAGCGTTCTTATTGTCACATAAATCCACATAGTCCTGGTATACAGCTGGTAGTTCAGGGACTGACATGGTTCCTTTAGGAACAGAGCAAGCTGAAACTCCTTGACTCATCTGTTTCTCCGGAAAGTGTAATTCCTTGGTCTCCCAGTTAATCGTAGGATTCTGCGCCTGCAGCCATGGTAGCCCTAGAATAATGGGAAAGTGGGGAGAAGAGATAAGCAAAAAAGACATTTTCTCCTGATGATCTTTACCCATAAGGACCCTCAAAGGCTCTGTTTCTTGATCCACTGGTCCAGAAGTCAGTAGAGAGCCATCCACAGTCTCCATCTGTACTGGAGTAGCCTTCTTCACTGAACGTATCCCCTGTTTCAGAGCAAAGGAGATATCCATAAAATTTCCACTTGCTCCTGAGTCGATCATAGCAGAGCTAGACACCCAGACTGAGTCAACCCAGAGTTTGATGGAAAGGAAGCAATGAGAACTGTTTCTTTTACAACTCAGCTGGGACACCGCTGAGGAAACTTGAAAAATTGCAGCGTTTATACCGTCATCGTCCCCAGAACTAACAGAGTTTAAGTCCGAGAAATCAAGATCTCTTGCAGCAGATCTCTCTGGAGCCTGAGGCTCGGACATGACAGAGCTCCTCTCGCAACACTCACAGTGAATGACTGCTGCAGTAGTCTTACGAGAACGGCTGGGGCAGTTTATAATGAAGTGCCCTGACTTACCACAGTAGAAACATAGATTTTCCTTTATACGATGTTCTTTGCGTGCATCACTAACCCGTCTTTGTAAAGAGTCCACCTGCATGGGTTCAGGTTCTGGTTCCCTTGTGATCCTACTCAAAGGTTCCTTAGCTGAGGAGGGAGGTAGTAAAAGGTTAGTGCGATTATTTTCGAATAGTGTTGAGCGATACTGCTCGATATCTAAAAATATCGGATCGGAATGGTATCGCCGATATCACTAAATATCGGCGATATCCGATTCCGATACCCGAAGTCCCATGTAAGTCTATGGGAACAAAATATCGCAACTAAAAAAAACCTTTATTTCCTTGTAAACACTAAATATACACACATAGAATACATATATATATATATATATATATACATATCATTGTGACATATATATATATACATATATGTATAGTTTATACACTTCTACATAGTAAAATATCCTCTGATTCAATTGCCGGGTAAAGCCGGCTTCTGTGAAAAGACAGAAGCACCCGACATGAAATGACACTTGGTGTACATAGGGTTAACCATGTCTTTTCATGTTGTTTGCAATCTGATTTGCACAAACAATTACATCAGTCTATGTGTGCAAAATTTCACACCTGTAGGGGTTAATTAAAGGTGTAAATTCGTTGTAAAAAAACAGACTTTTTTGCTTCGAATTTACACCTTTAATTAACCCCTACAGGTGTGAAATTTTGCACACATAGACTGATGTAATTGTTTGTGCAAATCAGATAGCAAAGGACATGAAAAGACATGGTTAACCCTATGTACACCAAGTGTCATTTCACGTCGGGTTCTGCATTTTCACAAAAGCCGTCAATTGAATTAGCGGCTATTATACTATGTAGAAGTGTATGAACTATAAATATAAATATATATATATATGTGTCACAAATTCAATGACATGTATATATATATATATATGAGGTGTAAAATTGTTTAAAAAAATGCGTGGGCTCCCGCCCTATTTTCGCAACCAGACAGACAAAGCCAGCGAATGGGGGCAGATAATAATAGCCCAGAGAGGGACCATTATTTTTGGCCCCCCCTGGCTACTAACATCTGCCCCCAGACACCCCAGAAAAGACAAATCTATAATTAGATTCGCCCTTTCTGGCACTTTGCCCGTCTATTCCCATTGCCCTGTAGCGGTGGCGAATGGGTTAATATGGGGTTAAAGCCACATTGCAATTGAAAGGTGACCTTAAGCCAGGTTAATAATTGAGAGCTGTCAATTAGACAACTATCAATTATTAATCCTATTGCATGAAATAAAAATAAAACACACACACTTTAATTAAAAATCATTTTAATGAAATAAAGACACATGTTTTTGACCATCTTTTATTTGACTGCAAAAACCATTTCCTGTAATAAAAATAAAATAAAAAAGCAAAATTATTCTTACCTATCCCATGCACAGTCAGGTCCCACGGTGTAATCCTTCAGAAAGGGTTAATGTTTACTGCAGGGACCGCAGCTAATGCTGCAGCCTCACAGTAAACCCCCAAATGAATGAGTTCCTCTCCTGGCTGACAGGAGAGGAAGTGGAAAGCTTAATTGATTGCTTTCCACTTTCACTTCAGGTCAGCCAGGGACACAATCAGTGACGTCAGAGGGAACTGATTAACAAAAATAGGGGTTCCCTTCGAATAAAAAATGGCGTCGGGTCCCCCCTATTTTTGTTAACCAGCCAGATGAAGCAGACTGCTGAGCAGTGGCGTACCGTGAATGAAGCAGACCAAGCAGCTGCTATGGGGCCCGGACAGGTGAGGGGGCCCTCGACGGTCGGGTAGCTGTGCTGACACAGTACTACCAGGAGGTCGGCGGGGTAGGGGGAGCGCAGCTCTTCTATATACTCACCCCTCCTGGTGCGGTCTCTGCAGCCCCTGCTCTTCTCCCACGGTCTCCGACGCCTGTGTTCAGCGGTCAGGTGGTACCGCTCATTACAGTCATGAATACGCACATATTCATGACTTTAATGAGCTGTTCCGCGTGACCGCTGAACACTGGCGGCGGAGACCGTGGGAGAAGAGCAGGGGCTGCACAGACCGCGCCGCAGAAGGGTGAGTATAAGGGATATTTACCTGTCCCGTTCCACCGTTGCTCGCGTCCTCTTGCTGCAATGTTCAGGTCAGAGGGCGCGATGACGTCGTTAGTGCGCGCCGCGCCCTCTGCCTCATCATTCACTGCTGGAGGACCCGAAGACAGCGGCACTCAGCAGTGGAGAGAGGACAGGTAAATATCTCAGGTGCCAGGGCCCTGAGCGAGCGGTGACATCGGCACCTGGTGTCACCCCCTGCTCAGGACACCGGCACCTGGCCCCCAGCGACGAAAGGTGAGTATGTCTTTTTTTTTTTTTGGTTGCAGTAGCTGCGGCAGCATAAGGGCCTATACTATGGAGCATCTATGGGGGCACAATCTATGGGGGCATAATACATTTTTTTGTTTAATGTGTCCCCTCACTGTGCTGGCACTTTACATTTACAATGGCTCTGGGTTTTTTTTTTTGGGGGGGGCCCATTCAGACTTTTGCTATGGGGCCCCATGATTTCTATGTACGCCCTGCTGCTGAGGCATGGTATTTAAGGCTGTTAAGGAGGCAACATACATGGACCTTGCCAGCAGCGTCGGACTGGAGTACCTTGGGCCCACCAGAGAAAATATATTCTTGGGGCCCACCATCATACTTCCCAACCTTTGAAGAAGGGAAAGAGGGACAAAGGCTGTGGCACGCTGTGCCTGCTGCAGCAAATTTTAGGCCATGCCACGTTGCACCACAGACTGTCCAGGAGTTGGTGGATGCTTTAGTCCAGGTGTGGGAGGAGATCCTCAGGAGACCATCCGTCGCGCTCATGAGGAGCATGCCCAGAAGTTGTAGGGAGGTCATACAGCATACCTCCCAAATTTTGAAGACAGGAAAGAGGGTTAAAGGCTGCGGCGCGCATAGCGCGCCGCTGCAAATTTTAAGCCACGCCCCGACCACACCCATTTCACAGCTAATCACACCCATATCCTCGCCCCAACCGTACCCATGCCGATACAGCTGACCCTCCGATGACGGTTGGGGGGCCCACTGCTGGCACCGGGCCCCCCCAACGCCTGTTCAGGCCCCATAGCTTCTGGGCGGCAGAGCAGGAAGATCGATTCTCCCTGCTCTGCCGCAGAATGTAACTGTATCGGCGTGCTGTGCACGCCGATACAGTTACTGTAGCGTAGCTCCGGGTGGGCCCCCTCAGAGCGCGGGGCCCGGGGCCACCGCCCCCTCTGCCCCGCGACCTATCCTTTCAAATCAGGGCCCACCACGCAGGAGCTGGGGCCCACCGGAGGTTTCTCCGGTGTCCCGGTGGCTCAGTCCGACCCTGCTTGCCAGCCTGATAATACCAGGCCACAGCAGTCTGCTTATCTTTGCTGGTTAACAAAAATAGGGGATCCCCTCGAAAAAAATTGGCGTGGGGTCCCCCTATTTTTGTTAACCAGCCAGGTAAAATGCAGACTGCTGCGGCCTGGTATTAAAAGACTGTCAAGGCCCATGGATTTTGGCCCTCAACAGCCTGATAATACCAGGCTACAGCAGCCCCACATTTGGCGCATCAAAAGATGTGCCAATTGTGGCACTTTACCCGGCTCTTCCCACTGCCCTGTAGCGGTGGCAAGTGGGGTAATAAGGGGTTAATGTCACCGTTGATTGCACGGTGACAATAAGCCCGGTTAATAATGGAGAGGTGTCAATAAGACACCGATCCATTATTAATCTCAAAGTTATTAAATGTATAAAAAAAAAGACAAAGCAAGAAAAAAGTCTTTTAATGAAATAAAAGAGACAACATAGTTTTCATTTCTTTTATTATACTCTCATTCCTGCGACGCCATCGATCTCCTGTAAAAAAAGAAAAAAAACAAACCAACAGTATACCACCTGTCCGACGCAGTCCATAGTAACGACAGTCCCACGACGATCCAGCTCTGCTACATCGCAATGACAGGCAGAGCCTGTCATCGCGACGCAGCACAGCTGATTACCTGCTTCCCCGGCGGTGATGTCATCGGACTGACTGCTTTACGGCCGGGATTACCCAGCAGTCACTGCAGTTATCGCGAGAAACTGCATGTGACCGCCGGGGAAAGATGATGGCGGCCATCAAGCAGTCCAGCCCGTGACCGCCGGAGATCTTCTGCCAGGTAAGTGCCGCTGACTCCTGACAGACCCGACCGACGGACACTGACAGTGACAGTGACAATCCCGATTCCGGTATCCGATAAGACGAAAATGTCGGAACTAAGTATCGAAAGGCCGATAGAGCTAATATCGGCCGATACCCGATACTTGCGGTATCGTATCGCTCAACACTATTTTCGAACCATCTCTCTTGTCTGCGTTCAGTCAGACGAGCATCAATACGGATACAATAGTTAATAAAGTCACCTAACGCAGTGGGAGGGTCGGCACGAGCAAGTTCATCCTTAATCAGTGGAGACAACCCTTTCCGAAAAATAGATTTTTTAGCGGAAGTGTCCCAAGTGGTATCAAGAGCCCATCTCCTGAAATCCAGGGCATATTCGGCTACTGAACGCTTACCTTGGCGCAAAGTTAACATGGCTGCTTCAGCTGTTGCACCTCGATTGGGGTCATCAAACACCTGCCCCATGGCTGAAATAAAAGCATCAAGGTGATTCAAACAATCATCCTCAGTCTCAATCAGAGGGTTTGCCCACATCAAAGCCTTATTGGTAAGCAACATGATTATAGTAAGCACTTTGGATCGTTCAGTGGGAAATTGTGAAGCATGTGCAGAGAAAAATAAATTGCATTGATTAATAAATCCCCTGAATTTCTCACGTTCACCGCCAAAACGAAAAGGAGGTAATTTGGGATCCCAGAACTCGGGGTTATGGCAGGAGCCTGGGCTCGTTCCTCTAGAGCCTCAATCCTGGCTCGCAATTCCTGGGTAGTCTGTCCAAACACTTGCAAATTATGATTAGTGAGGTCCTGTAGGCTTGCAAAACGGGTTTTTAAAGTCTGTACATCTGAAAGGATTGTATCAGTCACTCCGCAAAGTTCCTTTATGCGGGCCTCCATCTTCCAGATCTTTTAAGGCAGAAGTGCTGGAAGGAGAAGAGGAAAGGAAAAAAAAACAAAACAATAGTGTTTACCTGTGGTAACACTCCAGAGTAAAATTTTAAGGGAATGCGCTCACCTGGAATGGTTGTGAGAAGTCACAACCACTGTCATCACATAAGGTATTAAACGGACATCTGATATCCACAGTCACAGCAGACACGGCTTTCCCAGACCCAGCAGACACTAAACATTGGCTCCTGAATCTTGTCATGTATAGTGTACAGTTCCTATAGCGTCTTGTGCTTGGGTGCGAGGAAAACACAGGAGACACAGGTTGATATGAAATGACTTGTATTGCTTCATACAAGCATGCTGAAAAGTTCACACAGTTTGCAGGAACAGCGACAGGAGACACAGCAGGCCAGAGTAACTTCAAGCACTACAATAAATCTCCAAAGCAGGTTCAGGATCTCTTCTCTGTACCGTACTTCCTCTGCAAACATGGATTCACCAAACAGCAGGTTTCCAGAGTCCAAAAGTGTTCCAAGGTTCCTCAGTAGGGAATAGCTGGAGTACAAGTCCAAGGTTTCCAGAAGTCAGGTCACAGACTGACTGAGGCTTGATTCAGGAGCACTGATTGTTCAGCTGAGGCTGCTTAAGAAGCAAGAGGGAAGAATCAGGGCGGGAACATGAAAACTGGAAACTCCATATTAACTGAGGGCAAGAGCTGCAGAAAGACAGAAAGCAAAATGGCCGACGGAAAACTGAGTTTCAAGGAACATGTCAACAGAGACAAAGAACCTTACATTAGTAGAGTTGGTGCTTTTCAGGGTTTTTTGGGATTGCAGTAAGTGCCCTTCCTATCCTTTTCTATTTAGGTAGTTTGGGCCCCAACGTTTGCTCATACTATTTTCTGTCTGTGTCAGTATTTCTTCTTGTCTAACCGCCATTACATGTTTGGGGGCTTTCTATGTTCTTTGGGGATCTGCTCCGGGGCAGATAGCTTTCCTCTTTCTATCTTTAGGTGTAGTTAGTTTCTCAGGCTGTGACGAGGCGTCTAGGACCAACGTAGGAACGCTCCACGGCTGCCTCTAGCTGTGGTGGTTAGTCAGGGTACTGCAATCTCATAGATTCCAACTGCTCTGGTGTATTGCCTTTTTTATCTGCACTCCTCAGCTACCGAAACATAACACTGATGCTTGTTCAGGGCAATCACCCCACAGGCCGGAACGTTCCAACCAGGTCACCCGCTCTTTCATCCGCCGGACCATTGCTCCAGTGCTACAGGAGCTGGCCAGCATTAAGGCGGAGGTGTCACACGTGGGACGCCGTGTGGAGGAGCTGGAGCAGGCACACACTTCCTATGTGGAATTCGGCGATGGTATCTGTACTACGCTCCAGGAACACTCCAAGCATCTTAATGCGGCCCTCGGTGCTGCCGAAGACCTTGAGAACAGGAATCGCCGCCGCAATGTGCGTATGAAAGGTATCCCTGAGTCCCATGCTCCCGAGGCCCTGCGCTCTGTGGCACGCACTTTATTCTCTGCATTGCTGGGGGAAGAACCTGCTGAAGCTGTGGTTGTGGAGCGCATTCACCGGGCCCTCAGAGCTCGCCCCAGGGACACTGATCCCCCTAGGGACGTTATTTGTGGTATACTGGACTACAATCATACTGCTGTGCTTCTCACTGCCGCGAGGGAGCAGGGGTCACCGATGCTAGACGGGTCCCCAGTGGCCTTCTACCAAGATCTGGCCAGTTCTACCCTCCAGAAGCGCCGCTTGTTAAAACCTCTTCTGACCCACCTGAAGGAACATGACGCCCAGTACAGATGGTTGTTCCCCTTTGGGCTCTTTGTCACACGCCACGACAAGAAAGTTACTATACGTCATCCAGAGGACTTACCTACTTTGTGGAAGGCCTTATCCATCCTTCACTGCCTGTGCCGTCCTGGTTACCTGTTCCGGAGTCGTCCATACCACCGATCCAGCCGCGCCGGACGATTGGCAAGTCACCCGCTCCAAGAACAAGTCGCATCGTCGCTCTCTACCTGCACGCGATGACCCAGTTGGAGACTGAGCTGTTACCGGACTAGCTTGCTGCTCTTGTTCTTACCAGGACATGGTAGACCCGGTGTAATGCCTTTGTTCTGGAGGTCTTATGCCCTCCTTCTACCTGAAACCTGAGGTTTACATTTTCCACTTTGCAGCCTTCCTGTTGAATTGTTAACTCACTGTGGTTATATCCAACTTATGATTCTGTTCACTCAGGCTCGTATTTTTCTCCCTTGTCTCTCTCTCCCCACTCTCCTCCCCATTTTTGGACAAGTACATTTCACTATGACCCAGGTTTTCTTGGGTCCCACAAGCTGGCTGGAGGTTATTGCAGGTAGGCTCTTATGCGAACCTTGCATCGCCTCCACTGCCCCCTCCTCCTTCTTCAGGAGGGGTGCAGTGTCTCCTGGCTCCCCTTGTGGATCCGCCTAATTCACATGTCTCCAAATGTTCACAAGCACCGCTACCTATGGTGCTTTATTTTTTGTCTTTGTTTTGATTTTTTTTTTTTTTTTGTGTGTTCTTTCCCTCTGGTGTCCTCCTGTCACACTCCTCTTTCCTTGGGGTCGCTCTGTCCTTGCTACGGTACACGCTTTATCGCTTCTCTATCCTCCCAATGCACCTCCATGATGACTCCACGTGATATTGTTATTCAATCCTATAACGTTAAGGTATGAATGCGCCTGCGAAACGTGCTCAGGTTTTGCGACTCCTTAAAAAAGATGGTGTCTCTGTTATTTTTATGCAGGAAACACATTTCCGTCACGATCATGTTCCACAACTGTCTTGCTCTTCATTCCCAGTATGGTTCCACAGTTGCAGCGACTCCCACGCGTCGAGAGGGGTGAGTATAGCTTTTTGCCGCAATCTTCACTTTCAGTTGCAAGCGCAGTTGGCAGATACAGATGGTCGATATCTTTTCTTGAAGGGTAAACTGGGAAACACTTTAGTGACTTTTGCTAATATTTATGCGCCCAATGTTCGCACAGTCGACTGGCTATTATCTACTCTACGTCTTTTACAGCAATTTATGTCGGGGCTAGTGGTACTGGGTGGAGACTTTAACCTCACTATGGAGCCTCTGGTGGACTCCTCCACGGGCCGCTCCGCCATTTCTTTTCGGAATCTCAGACGACTTAAACTGCTATTGGCTATTGGCTATTGACTGTCCTTGGTGGACGCCTGGAGAGTCCTCCATCCTGACTCTAGGGATTATACGTTTTATTCGACGCCGCATCGCTCATACCAAAGACTTGATTACCTCTTTCTATCCCGACGCCACCTGGGGTGTTATTCTACGGCGGATATTGGATCCATGACAGTATCGGACCATACACCTATATCCTTAACACTGGCCTTACCTGGGGTGGGTGGTCTCGGGTACACCTGGCGACTCAATGAGACACTGTTGGACGCTCAAGATAACATAAATGCCATTGAAATACCCCTTCAGGACTTCTTCCGTAGAAATTACACTCCAGGCATGTCAATCCCCATCGTCTGGGAAACTCACAAATCTTTTGTCAGGGGTGAATTCATCTCACTGGCCTCTAGACTTAAAAAATCTAGGGAGAAACAAACCGATGCCTTGCTCCTTCAAATTTGCAAATTGGAGTCGCTCCACAAGCGATCTCTGTGCCAGCAACACCTCTCCGATCTCCTGTCCTTGCGTATGGCCCTTAAATCCCTACTAAACCTAAAAATTGCGAAAAATTTCTTACACGCAAAACACCGTCTCTATGCTTCAGGTGACAGAGGTTGGAAACTTATGTCCGCTTATGTCAAAGAAACGTCTCCGGTACATTCATCGCTGAGACGAGGTGCCCCTCGGGTGCCGCACACACTGAGACGACGCAAATCGCGCAAGATTTTCATCAATATTACGCCGCCTTATATAACTTACATAACCCCATGTATGAATCTGCCCCTACTGTAGACCCCCATCCTGCTATTGTGGACTTTGTCTCCTCCTGAACCTCCCTAAATTGAAACCTTCCCATCACGCGGAATTGTTATCTCCAATTACAGTGGAGGAAGTGGAGGAAGCTTTGAAGTCTACTCCATCTGGAAAATCTCCTGGCCCAGATGGTCTGACAATACTTTACTATAAAAAGTTTAAAACTACCCTTCTCCCACACCTCACCCGACTTTTTAACGCCTTAATGACTGGCTCCTCCTTTCCTCCCCAATCCCTTTCTGCGGATATAGCTTTAATCCATAAGGAGGACAAAGATCCAGCACAGTGTAGTAGTTATTGGCCGATTTGTCTTCTTAACTGTGATTTGAAGCTCTGGGCGAAGGTTCTGGCGAACCGGGTGTCTCACTTGGTTCCCCTCCTGGTGCAGAGCGATCAGGCTGGGTTTGTATTGGGTAGGGAGGGGAGGGAAAACTCCACAAAGATCTTACACCTAGTCCATGGGGCAGTTTCCCGAAAAACGCCTTTGTTGTTGTTAAGTACTGATGCCGAAAAGGCGTTTGACCGCATAGATTGGTCTTACATGAAGTCGGTCCTACGCCTATTTAATTTTCCCGATCGTTTTATAGACTCCATTTTTACACTTTACACTTCGCCCACTGCCAGGGTCAAGGTGAACAATTCTTTTTCGGCTCCATTCTCTATATCCAATGGAACCCGTCAGGGCTGCCCCTTGTCTCCCAGTCTGTTCGCTCTGTGCCTGGAGCCTTTGTTACAGGCTTTTCGTACACACCCAGACATCCGAGGCGCGTCCACGCCTAAAGGCTAGGCCCTCGTATCCGCATACGCTGATGACATCATGCTTAGTATTACTAACCCGGAGACCGCTATACCCGCTGTACTGGATCTTTTTCACCATTTTGGTATTCTTTCAAACTTCAAAATCAATTATAATAAATCGGTCGCGTTTGCTATCGGCTTTTCCAGGGACACTCTAACCCGCCTCCAACGAATGTTACCGTTCACCTGGAAGACAGACCATGTAAAATATTTAGGCATTCTTATTCCGAGGGATATTTCTCGCCTATACGCTTTGAACCACCTACGCTTACTCTCCTCGGTTAGGACACAGCTCCAACGTCTACGAATACCGTTCATGTCTTGGTTGGGCCGAAAAAATTATCTGTCCACATATATAGTCCCAAAATTCCTCTACTTATTCCAGGCAGCTCCTATATTCCTTCCCAATTCCTTTTTTCGTGCCTTACACATTCTGTTCTCACGGTTCCTATGGAACCAACGTCCGGCTCGTATCGCTTTTTCGACTTTGACTCTGCCCACAGATGCAGGTGCAGTGGGTATGCCCGACCTGAAGAACTATTACTTCGCTTGCCATCTTCGTCGTTGGGTGGAGATAAACAGCTGGAACAAAAGGTCTTTCTTGTCCTCCCTAGAAACGGCTCTTCTTTCGCCTAAGGAGGCACTTGAGTTATGGGGTGTGCATACTCAGATCCCTCGTACACGCAGCTTCTCCCTCTTCTGAAGGGTTTGCTTCACACATGCCTGAACTGTCTACATCATGATTCTATGAGTAAGTTCCCCTCTCCGCTCATGCCTGTACGCTTACTCCCTTTGTTGACTTGCTCGGATGAGGGTTTTTGGACTTTTCAGGGTTTGTGGAGCAAGCTGGTAACGCCCCTCAATTCCTTTTTTGCTGGAGGCAATGTCCCTTCGATGGAGGGCCTGTCATCCATCCTCGGACCTACACGCGCCAACTTTTTATCGCTAGCACATGTACATCATGTCTGTCAGACATTTTTGGAGCAACATCGTCCCTTACGGGCTGCCTCCAACTTGGAACGGCTGTTGCTGGCGCGGAGTCCTGTCAAAGGCGTGATCTCCACCATTTACAAATGGCTTATGTCTCTTCGCTCTGATACTGAACCTACTTACCTTGCTGCCTTGGAACGGGAACTGGGACACCCGTTGTCTCTACGAGTCGCCAGGTGTATTAAGAGACACGCACTGGGATTTTCTAGATGCGTTCGCACCAAAGAGAATTCTTATAAACTGATTGCCAGGTGGTATCGAACCCCGTACTTCCTATTTCGCCATGGCTTGCAGACCTCTGACACTTGCTGGAGATGTGGGGCGGGTTCAGGAACTTATGTTCACATCTGGTGGGATTGTCCCCTCATTGTGCCCTTCTGGAAGGCGATACGACAAAAAATCAAAGATATCTGCCTCCTGCCTTGTGATTTACCCAGGGATTCAGTCCTTTTTTGGGTGCCGACGACGGGTTACAACCCCATTAAGCACAAACTGGCGACCTTTATGTTGACGGCTGCCAAACTTCTAGTGCCTAGGCATTGGCTGTCTACTGTGGCGCCTTCTTTGGAGGAGTGGACTGTTGCTGTGGACCATATCAGGGACATGGAAGACCTGTCGGCATGGATCAACCATACCCGGGATAAATTCCAGACCATCTGGTCCCCGTGGATTGCCTTTCGTACCCCTTCGCCTACATAGTGTAAGTGATTCATTGGAGTACTATTTTTGTATGTAAGATTCTCTGCCACGTCTTGTGCTGTGGGCGGAGGCCAAGGGCGACCCCCCCTCCTTCTTCCTTCCCCTATTTTTCTTTATTTCCTCTTATATTTTCTGTGTCTTCTTGTTATATTTTGTTCTTAATTTTTGTTCTTGTAGAATGTTATTGGGGTTCGTTGGTTTGGGAACCCAATTTGTGTGCCAAATCTCACGCAATACTAGTAGTGATCCTCGATCACGCCGTTTCATTCAGATATATGATGCTTTATTTTATTGAACATGATTTGATATGATGACGCTTGGCTTATATTATGTGACATGTTTTGTTACTGTTCATACCCTTGATATGTGTTATACATGTGTGTTAATACATATTCAACAAAAAAAAAAATGTTTCCAAGCATTTAGAGTGGTGAAGAAACCTCCAGAATTGGTCCCTCGATCCGTGGAAACGTGATATTCTCAGACGAATGATCGCTTACCCTATTTCTGACCTCCAGCCGGAAATACACAAGCCTACAGCCTACAATGATCCTCAGTCTACTGAACCATCTCACGACCAGCTCTACCCTTTCCTAGTGTATCCTCACCCATCCCTGTAGACTGTGAGCCCTCGCGGGCAGGGTCCTCTCTCCTTCTGTACTTGTGTGTCCCTTGTCTAGCACGTTTATTGTACCTGTCTATATTTTCCATTTTCATATGTAAAGCGCCATGGAATAAATGGCGCTATATAAATGTGTAATAATAATAATAAATGTATTGTATTGTATGAGACCTGACAGTTTTACACAGGCAGATCTCGTTAGACTCAGCTTCAGGCTGAGCTTAACAAGCTACCGTAGCTGGAAGACCCATAGGTCATCACATGACCTCCGGCTGTGGGAGAACGCGGGATCCCCCGTGATGTGATCAGATCTCATCACGGGGGCATCAGAGAGGTGAGTAAGCATGGGTCTCCCTCTACTATCTTCTAAATGACGCGATCAGGTCCCGATGATGTTACCTTTCATAGCAACTGCTCTGCACAGGAATCGCAGCACTTGCAGGACCCTGGGGGTCCTGAACACTGCGAGACCACCCACCGCTTATATACGTCAGTGCTGCAGAGCCCAGCAAGCGCCGATGTTTATTTACCGTTGACAGTAGGGAAGCGGTTAACCCCTTTCCGACACTATGTGTAATAGAACGCTGATGCCGGACTCCCCCTCCAGCGCTGGAGCCCGCACCTTTTCGGGCACATGACAGATGATCTATATAGCTGATATGTGCCCGCAACAGCCGCTATTGGAATTGCAATCCACCCGCGGCTGTTAACTAGTTAAATGTCATCTAGTTAACTAGCTAAATGTCAATCTCTGACAGCGGCATTTAACTTGCGCTTACCGGAAGCGTGTTGCTAATCTAACCCATCGGTTACCCCGTCACATGATTGCGGGTCACCGATGGGTAGGCATGACAACCAGATGTCTCCAGCTGATCTCTATGGTTGTCATTGCCAGATTGCTATGAGCGCCACCCCGTGGTTGCGCTCATAGCAAGTGAGCATTTTTGCTACACACAGGTGATCTGATCATCGCCTGTGTGTAGCAGAGGAGATCAAAGTAGTGCAGCTTCTAGTCTCCCATGGAGACTATTGAAGCATGCAAAAAGTAAAAAAAAAAAGTTTTTCAAAATATTAAAAAATAAAAAAAAAGTTCAAATCACCCCCTTTTGCCCCATTCAAAATAAAACAATAAAAAATCAAATGTACACATATTTGGTATCGCCGCATTTGGAATCACCCAATCTATCAATATAAAAAAATAATTTACCCGATTGCTAAACGGCATAACGAAAAAAAAAATCAAAACTTCAGAATTATGTTTTTTTGGTCGGGTGATCAAAAGATCGTATCTGCACCAAAATTGTATCAATAAAAATGTCAGCTCTCACCAAGCCCCAGATCACGAAAAATGGAGACGCTACAGGTTGCGGAAAATGGCACCATTTTTTGTTTTACTCAATTTTGGATTTTTTTCATCACTTAAATAAAAAAGAACCTAGACGTGTTTGGTGTCAATGAACTCGTAATGACCTGGAGAATTGTGATGGCAGGTCAGTTTTAGCGTTTAGTGAACAAAGTAAGAAAAAACAACTAACAAGTGTGCACTTTTTTGCAATTTCACCGCACTTGGAATTTAGTTCTTGTTTTCCAGTAAATGTTATGTTCAAACCAATGGTGTCATTCAAAAGTAAAAAACAAGCCCTCATTTTGACTAAAAAATAAAAAAGTTATGGTTCTGGGAAGAAGGGGAGCAAAAAACGAAAACGCAAAAACTGAACTAACTCTGGTAGTTCAATCCTAATTGACCTAAAACGGGAAAGGTTTATTCTGATTTCATGTCTGGTAATGAGAAAAAAAATGCATGTATGTAAACTTCTGGTTTCAACTGTACGTATTAGTTCCATTGTATAAGAAATAACTGCTTAAAAATACCAATAAATGGAAACAATTGATTTGAGCTATTTCTATGGACATATTGTACTGATTATTCTTTTAGGCATTTTTTTTTATTATTAGAATTATCCTTTTTGCTGACAGACACCTTTGATCCCTGATCATCAGGCAAACGCCTTTTTATTTAGAACTGGCCAGAAAGTGGCACTTGAACACAGGAGGCACGCACCCTTAGAAGTCAGAATTTCAAAAGTGTATTTTCCCATGTGTGTAATGTCTTCTCCACATGGGGTCTCTTGTTTCACAAGTAACAGCTGTCACTATAATATATCTTAAGGTAGACAGCGTCAACATTTGCTCACATGTACACTCAAAAAAGTTCATAAAGAAAAACCTATACAGTACATGTATTAAAAAGAACTTTGTAAAACAATTTAAATACATAAAAGTATGATGGCATAAGCATTAAAGTGTTCCTGTATTCTCTGGAGACACTGAAGAAAAATTATGGCCACTTTCACTGGTTCTTGACAGACTTGAAAATAAAGCGTAAAGAGGATCTGTCACTTGTCTGTCTCAAAAAAATTGAGTTAAATACCATGTAAGTATCCCTGAGCTCCACTGATTCTGCCTCTCTTTTCCATTTTGTATTGTGTCATTCCATGGCAGAAATATTTACATTTGCTGCTTTTGGAGCGCAGTATGTGAAATCTCTCATTGTAGTGCAACTGGGCATTTTTTTCCAGTCTTATCTGGGTGCATGCGCTTTCACACCTCCCTTCCAGAAGTAACCAATCAAACTTTAACTGCATGTAAGACAGGCCAACGAGCTGTCATAAGCAGCATCTGGGTGGATTCAGAAAAGTCTCTGAAGAATCACTCTGTTGGTCTGCAGGATGAGATTTCACATACTGAATGGCAAAAGCAACAAATGTGAATATCTCTCCAATGAAGCAGCACAGCGCAAAATGGAGAAGAGTCGTAAAATCAGAGGAGCTCAGGGATTTTTACAAATCATTTATGTCATATTTTTTAACAAGTGATCTTCTTTCAGTTATAAAAGTTCTTCACTTAAAACTAACAAGCCCTTTTCAACAGTTTTGAGCAACAAAGGAGAGAACCGAGACTAAATCTGTCAGTGTATGAACTGGGAAAAATCTCAGATGTCGCTATAATTTTGAAAGGTAAATGTGCTAAAAAGTATGCATAGTCTGGATACGTGAGGATGTTGCAGTCACAAGAATATTAAATTATGAATATGTGGGTCTACCACCAACCTGATCTCTCGATAGAAATCACTATGGTTTCCATAAACATTAGATTGAAGTCGACTGAACTCACCGATTTCAGCAGTATTGGCCAACCTTTTGATGCATATGGGGGTCTTCCAGTTCTTTTGAGATGAGTATACCCCTAAGTGAAGATAGCCAAATTGCGCCCAATTAGCCATTTTCCCTCCCATGGTCATGGTCGAACAAAGAAGTTGAGTTCACGTGCTCAGCGCCATATCCAGAGGTTGTCTTGTCAAAATAGAGGTATGAGTGCTACCAGCATTGCTGCAGAGCTTAAAGGTGTGTGGGGTCAGCCTGCTGGTACTCAGACCATACACCGCATGCTGCATCAAAATGGTCTGCATGGCTGTCATCCCAGGAGGTAGCCTCTTCTAAACATGATGCACGAGAAAGAAACAGTTTGTTGAAGAAAAACTAAGGACTAAGTTCCAATGTGAACAGCATTGCATGTTGATAATCTTAAATATATACCCTGGCATAATATTACATTATATTATATTGGTACCATGGCATGTATCTGTATAGTGTATTAGTCTTTTTTATGTAAACCATTGGTAGAGTACAAATCAACAAACAGTAATGTGTGCTCTAGATCAGATAAAGTATAGCAAACTTGTACTGCAGAGTTATTACAGCCCCTTCTTTCTAAAAATAAGTGTAGGTCCAAGTAGTGGAATCTCAATTGCGTAGAACCTCTCCTATCCTGAAATAGTGGCATTAAAATGTTAAGAGATCAGTGCTTTAAAAAACGCCTAATAGTTGAGATCCTGTTACAGACTTGAAGCATCCATATCTAGTTATGTAATCGTCTTATCCTGTCTGTCTGTCTGTCCAGGAAATCCAGCGTCGCTGGTTGGTCCGACCGCGGCCAATCAGCGACGCAGGGCTAACTCTGCCCATGTGGTCATGTGACTCACCAACTGCCCATGATGTACGGAACATGTTTTGTCAGTTACAGTGTCTGATGTACTTCTGTCACGTTTACTGAACACGGGTAATACACAGTGACATGAGGTAATACATAAGTAACATAAGGTAATACACAGTAAAATGAGGTTGTAATATACAGTAACATGAGGTAATACACAGTAATATGAGGTAATACACAGTTAACATGAGATAATATGAGGTAATATACAGTAACATGAGGTAATACACAGTTATATGAGGTAATACACAGTAATATGAGGTAATACACAGTGACATGAGGTAATACACAGTAACATAAGCGATGCAGGGCTAACTCCGCCCATGTGGTTATGTGACTCACCAACTGCCCATGATGTACTGAACATGTTTTGTCAGTCATAGTGTCTGATGTACTTCTGTCACGTTTACTGAACAAGGGTAATACACAGTGATATAAGGTAATACACAGGTGACATGAGGTAATACATAAGTTACATAAGGTAATACACAGTAAAATGAGGTAATATACAGTAACATGAGGTAATACACAGTAATATGAGGTAATACACTGTAATATGAGGTAATACACAGGTAACATGAGGTAATATGAGGTAATATACGGTAACATGAGGTAATACACAGTGATATGAGGTAATACACAGTAACATGAGGTAATACACAGGTAACATGAGGTAATATACAGTAACATGTGGTAATATACAGTAACATGAGGTAATATACAGTAACATGAGGTAATACACAGTAACATGAGGTAATACGCAGTAAAATGAGGTAATATACAGTAACATGAGGTAATATACAGTAACATGTGGTAATATACAGTAACATGAGGTGATACACAGGTAACATGAGGTAATACACAGTGACATGAGGTAATACACAGTAACATCTATCTAATATATATAATCGTCTTATCCCGTCTGTCTGTCTGTCCAGGAAATCCCGCGTCGCTAATTGGTCCGGCCGCGGGATTTCAGAAAAAAGATGGGGGCCGTTAGCGGCTTATCTGCCGCACGGAGGTCAGCGGCGATGCAGCCGGGAGAAATCCTGTGTATTCATTGCATTATTCTTAAATCTTCATAAATAAACTACATACATATTCTAGAATACCCCGATGCCTTAGAATCGGGCCACCATCTAGTATTTTATAATCATCTAAAATCACTGATTTTCGAAAGAGCATTTGACCATTTCATATATATGGGGACATATGATGGCATGGGAGAGAAGTATGTCAAATACCTGATCCTTTGGTGGGAGGTAACCTGATGGCATGGGAGTCTAACATCAGCTTACTTCCCACTCCATATTGAAAACACATGAACACTTGGTCAAGCTGAACACATTCGTCTGTTTGAGAGAGTTGGGAGAGATAGTTATTGGGAGGCAGCCAAGATGTATGGGCACCTATAAAGTGGTATTCTGAAGTTTGGAGGTTGTTTTATTCGTAGGGGATCATTTTAATATAGCCAGGAGTCTGACCACTAGGACTCCCACCAATCCCGAGAACAGGGGCTGTGAAGAGCCCAGTGTGATTGGTGAGGTGGTCGATCATGTGCACTGCTAATCTATTAGTTATCATGGGCTTGCCAAAGGTCAGCTGAGTGAAGCACTCAGCTACCTCAAGCAGTCCGATTAAGAATGAATGGGATACTAGTACACATGGTCAACCACAGCTCCATTTATATGGCGCTCTTCAGAGTCCCAGTTCTTGGGATCAGTGAGGATGCCAGTGATTGTACAGATGAATCACTGTGAGGATCCCATTCCATGGATGTGGGATAACCTCCAAACTTGAGAATATCCCTTTAAGCTAGAGCTTCCTCTAACCATTCCTCTTGTATACTTCGACCTGAGGGCTCGTGTGTTTTCAGTGGGGAGAAACCCTCTGCCACACACCTCAGACAGTGGCTAATCTCCCGCAGAAACTAAAGAATATACTATATGCAGGGCCGGATTAAGAACATGATGGGCCTGGAGCTGAAGGGCGGGCAAGGGGTGGGGCCAAACACAGCAATTCACAAAGGCCAAAAATGTAACGTAAAAGATATAAACAAAGTAAATATATGATACATGCCTAATATAAATACAGTGGATATAGAAAGTCTGTTATGGTTATCACGCTGTTAGTAACTTATGAGGCTAATAAGCAGGGTTATTCACTGAACGCAAAACTGTGTTTTTATTGTAAATAAAGCTATAGAACAAAGTAAATATAAATATATGATACATGCCTAATATAAATACAGTGGATATAGAAAGTATGTTATGGTTATCACGCTGATAGTAACTTATGAGGCAAATAAACAGGGTTATTCACTGAACGCTAAACTGTGTTTTATCGTAAATAAATCAAACTGGTAGAAGAAAATTAAACTACACATTCACTTTTCGTGCTTTTTTGCTTGCAAATTCCTCAATTGTAGAATCAAGATTAAGCTCATTCAGCAATCTATTTTCAATACATAACAGAGAGAGGGCATTTAAACGCTCCTGACCCATGGAAGATCTTAGTTCATTTTTCACGCGTTTTAGTGCAGAGAATGAACGCTCACCACTGCAGTTGGTGACCATCAAACACAAATACATGCGAAGGGTCACGTATGTGTTTGGAAATGCACCGACTAGGGATTGTGTGATCAGAAACTTGTACATTGTCATTTCTTGACTCTCATGCATGGCTTTATTTGCAGAAGTCTGGTAAATTTTGAAAAGAGAGGCAAACTGTACAATTTCTTCAGCAAACAGGGGGTCAAGATCTTCAGAATATGCTGTCACCAGCGTACTGGCTTTGGAGCGTAGACTTTCTGATGCTAGAGAGCATATTTCTGACAGAAAGCCAAATTTTTCTTCTGTTACACGGTATGCTGCTTGTCTATACCTTAGTGATTCTGTCAGTTGGTCAATTATTACATAAAAGGTATGTACTTTAAACTTCTCAGATGGTGTCATATCAGCATCAGCATCTTCTGCATCACCATAGTCCCATCTCCTATTTCTTTTAATTTTGCGTCCACATTGTAGCTGATACTCCTCACAGCCTGCAATATTTTTGCCCTGTTGTTCAAATTCGGAAAATCTACAACGGAGAGACTGCACAAAATCTGTCAAAGAGTGCAGCATGCCTGTTGCTGTATGCAAGTCTAATTTTGCATCTTGGAGACAGAGACTGGTTCTGTGAAACCTGGTTAAAATTACAGACCATATTTCAACCATTATTCCAGTTTCCAGATGATCCATAACAGTAATTAAGCCCTTTGCTTGCGAACAGACCTCTCCTTTTGTGGCGTCATCATCGAGAATATTTGCAAGGACATCTTTGATAGTAGTATAGCCTTTTTGTAAAGCATTTATGGCATCATGGTGAGCAGACCAACGTGTACTCAGCTAACCTTTTCAATGTTGGTATACCACATGGTTTGAAGCTGTTTGTTAACAGACCCCACCGATGTGTTGAAGAGGAAAAAAAACAATATAACTGCTGTACAAAATTAAAGAAGGACACTGCAATTGGACAGCTGTTCACAGCATTTTGTCCCACAAGGTTGAGTGAATGTGCACAACAAGGAATATATTCAGCCAGTGAATTTTTTTCCCGAATTAAGGCCTGCATACCAGAATATTTACCGCTCATATTGGATGCATTGTCATATGACTGACCCCTGCAGTCCTTGATGGAAATCCCGTTTTCTTCCAAAAATTGAAGAATTGTTTTTGCTAGCTCCGAACCAGTATGTCGATATATTGGGATGAATTTAGTAAACCGCTCCACTGGACCACTAGCAAGTACATACCGGAATATAATAGTTAGTTGATCGGAATGTGCAACATCAGGGGTGGAATCAACTGAAATGGAATAATATTTGGCTTCTTTAATTTCTTTGACGATCCGCTGTAGTACTTGCTGACCAATCAGTTCAATAAACTCATCACATATTGTTGATTACAGGTATGATATGTGACCTCTTCCCTTGTTGCCATGCTTCTGAATATGTTCTGCAAGAAATGGATCATATTCTGCTAACAGCTCAAGACAACCCAAATAATTCCCATTGTGTACCGATCCAATAATTTCATCATTTCCCCGAAAAGGAAGACCTCGTGATGAAAGTAGCTTTATAACGCTCAGGATGCGACAAAGTATTTCATGCCAATATTTTTTATGAATCTCAAACTGTTTAACAAGACCTTTGTCTATATGTCGGCCAGAGGATTTTCTTATGATAAGGTTTTCAATTGCTTTTCCATGGGAGGCACTATTTTCATGCCTGCTTAAATCTCTTGTAGCATGTCGCCAATCTGAATATCCAGTTGAATTCAAATGTGTTTCATCTTTTGAAAACAGTTTGCACAGAACACAAAAAATGTTGCCAGTTTTTGGAGAATAACACAGCCAGTCACGCTGAACTTTTTCTCCATTCAACTGTTCTCGGAAAAACAATGACTTTGTACAGTGTCTTGTAAAAGTTTCACCTGGACATATTTTTTCAGAAGCTTTAAAATCACTGTCCATATGTTGAAAGTTGGCAATCCCCTTTTGACAAACATATTCCCTCAAGGAATCACAAATCTTCCAGTCGCCAATATCATTTGAAAAACTTTCCTCTTGCTGTTCTGTAACATTTTCCGAGTCCAGCTCAGTGGATCCTCTTGTTCCTGCACTTGCTTCACTTGCAGTAGACCCATGTGAAGCAGCTACCAAACTGGAAGTAGGGACATCTGCTGCACTGGGTAAGCTTGGAGCACTTGTGGATGCATGTACATCACTTGAACTGCTTGTTCCAGATGTGCCTTTTCCACAAAAATCAGTAATTCTTCTTGTTTTAGACAAGATTTTTTGTATTTGCTTTTCTTCTTCTTTCTTAGCTTTTACCTTCTCCCAACCACTACGTTGTTTTTTCATCCTAATATTTAAAAAAAAAATGTACATGGTACAAGGAAATCTCAAGACTAGCAAGGCATTCAGGGGAAAAATATGCTGTCCAGTGTTGGGAAGCTTGGTCTCAGTCGCAAGATGAGGGTCCAACAGGATGACTCAAAACACACAGCCAAAACACCCAAGAACGGATAAGAGTAAAACATTGGCCTATCCTGAAGTAATTTGGGGGCACCTGGGCATAACAGGGACTTCAGACCCTGCAAACACCCAGGTAAGTGAAGCAATTAAACCATGTCAGTCAAGGCGCATGGCACATCGGCAGTGGTGTGGGCTGGCTCTCACTCCGACTGTCTCCAGGTGCGGACATTGACTGTGTGGGTAAATACAGATTATAATCCACAATCCAGGCACAATCTACAGGTGCGGACACTGACTGTGTGGGTAAATACAGATTATAATCCACAATCCATGGAACAATCTCCAGGTGCGGATATTGACTGTGTGGGTAAATACAGATTATAATCCACAATCCAGGCACAATCTACAGGTGCAGATGTGTAGCCCAGCTGCGCTTGGTACACATGTTCCCTGGAGAGTGCACAGAAAGGTAAAGTGCCTGATATTCATTCACGCTCACACTTCCCAACACTACCACTAGGGAATCTTAGACTATTTAAGGTTAGTGTGACGTAGCAGTTTGGGTAGTTCATTCAAGTTCTAGTCTTGGAGAAGGTTAGTTCCAGTCAGAGCTCAGTCGGAGCTAGAGTGAGTCATACTGTGCAGTTCCTGTCAGAGACATTCCAGTCAGAGACAGACGGAGAAAGATTGAAAGCTGTTACCTCAGAACAGGCTGGCTGTGTTCCCTATGAACGTGGAAAGTGACTCTCGGAGCGGGCTTATACTCAGTTTGACGGAAGGTCCTGAAAGCTACTCTGGACAGAGTCTGTGAAGGAACAGAAGGAAGGGGACTACAGTAGTTACAACAACGAGCCAACTGAGAAAACAGTCAGTAAGCTGTGGAAGGAGGAAAGCTGACGACTACACCTACTGCTACCCGTGCTTATGTTAAGGGTAAGAGTGGGGCGACGGGCAAGTGGTGACCCAAGGAAAAGTGACTTAGGTGACAAATCACCTTCACTCTGTTAACCGGACGCCGGGTCTGAAGC
The DNA here is from genome assembly GCA_033576555.1 of Oophaga sylvatica. NCBI lineage: Eukaryota > Metazoa > Chordata > Amphibia > Anura > Dendrobatidae > Oophaga > Oophaga sylvatica. Next base: position 106,614,464 of record JARQOD010000002.1, read on the forward strand.
ATTGCTAGAACCTTCACGGCTAGTAAGAGAAAACCGGAATCCCTGCTGGACTTCAAGTCGCAGAGGGTAGCCCTAATTGTTGATACGTAACTGGAGTCAGGGAGAACAGGAACTTTTAGCAAGTGCACTGCTTAGAAGGGCTTCGTTCTTTCCAACCAAAAGGCTCCACCACAATGTCGGCCGGGCGTAGCTGTTGTAGTAAGAGTTAAACTTGACTTCACGCAAGTTAGGACTCACATACATTCTAAAGGGAAAGGAGGCCTTAAACCTACTTGGTGATTGCCTGGATGTGCATACTCCACCCTGACCAGCTTCCCGGGACATACCTGCTCTCAACATCAGTAAAGGTATGGAAAGAGACTGACTTGTGTGTGACTGCTTTATTGCCTGAACCCTGCACCATCATAGACTTTGAGGGAACAGTCTCACCTGTGGGAGACTTTACATCTGGCTGCCCCATAACATCCCCTCAGAAGATTCACCTTGCAGCGCTGGTCAAATTGATCAGAAACCACAGGTGGCGTCACGAAGTATTCTACAATCCCCTGTAAATATCCCCCTTTGTATGAGCGCCCAGGGCCACGGACCGAGCTGTGCTGCCAGTGACATCCCCCATAGCTTCCATGGGCTCGGTGCCGAGTACCCCATAACCCTGGTACCATGTGCGACTCACAGACATTGACTGTGTGGTAAATACAGATTAAAATCCACAATCCAGGCACAATCTACACGTGCGGACATTGACTATGTGGGTAAATACAGATAATAATCCACAATCCAGGGACTAACAAGCAGCTGGTGGATCACAATCCCCAATCAACCTCCATATTAATGGCAATGGTCCAAGTAATGAGATTATGCGCCGGACAGGTGTGACAATCATCCGCTGCAGCAGTCACTGTCAGAACTCCTAGCATGATGGCGGCCACCATGCCAGAACTTCAGACAGTAGCCGCTGATTGGCCACCTGTCTGTATATATGTCAGCAGCACATCTACGTATAACATTAATACCTGCGTATATACCAGCACCACGGCTATATATACCAGTTCTGTGTCTGTATGTATGTCAGCAGCCCATCTATAATATTAGTACCTGCCTATATACCAGTATCACAGCCATATATACCAGTACTGTGTGTGTATATATGTCAGCAGCACATCTATGTATAACATTAGTACCTGCTTATATACCAGTACCACAGCTATACATAGAAGTAACATGTCTGTATATATGTCAGCAGCACAAGATGTATTATAACATTAGTACCTGCTCCACAGGAACACACAACTCACACCTCAGTCTGACGTCCTCCTATAGCAGTTTTTCTCAACCTTCTCAGCCTCAGGGCACCCTGGGAAAAAATTAAAGTCCGGCCGATCAGACAAGAATTTGGACAGTCTAAACGGCCCTTAATACTGCCACACATAGCCCCCTTATAGTGCCACACACAGCCCCCTTAATACTGCCACACATAGCCATCTCAATAATACTGCCATACATAGCCACATTAGTAATATTGTGTCAGAGAGGCCCCATACACATATATGGCAACATTGAGAGGCCCATTCTAGTATATGGTGCAGCATTGAATGTCCCATAGTAATATAGGGCAACATTGAGAGGCCCATTCTAGTATATAGCGCAGCATTGAATGGCCCATAGTATATATAGCGCAGCATTGAATGGCCCGTCTCCGTGCTGATTCCTGCCCAGTCTCCATTCTGCCCCGTGTCCATTCTGATTCCTGCCCAGTCTCCATCCTGATTCCTGCCCAGTCTCCATTCTGCCCCGTCTCCATCTTGATTCCTGCCCGTCTCCATGCTGATTCCTGCCCAGTCTCCATCCTTCCCCGTCCAGTCTCCATTCTGCCCCCAGTCCTGCCCCGTCTTCATTCTGCCCGTCTCCATTCTGCCCAGTCCTGCCCTGTCTTCAGTCAGCCCCCAGTCCTGCCCCGTCTCCATTCTGCCCCCAGTCCTGCCTCGTCTTCATTCTGCCCCCAGTCCTGCCCCGTCTTCATTCTGCCCCCAGTCCTGCCCCGTGTTCATTCTGCCCCCAGTCCTGCCCCGTCTTCATTCTGCCCCCAGTCCTGCCCCGTGTTCATTCTGCCCCAGTCCTGCCCCGTCTTCATTCTGCCCCCAGTCCTGCCCCGTGTTCATTCTGCCCCCAGTCCTGCCCCGTCTTCATTCTGCCCCCAGTCCTGCCCCGTGTTCATTCTGCCCCCAGTCCTGCCCCGTCTTCATTCTGCCCCAGTCCAGCCCAGTCTTCATTCTGCCCCGTCTCCATTCTGCCCCCAGTCCTGCCCCGTCTCCATTCTGCCCCCAGTCCTGCCCCGTCTCCATTCTGCCCCCAGTCCTGCCCCGTCTCCATTCTGCCCCCAGTCCTGCCCCGTCTCCATTCTGCCCCAGTCCTGCCCCGTCTCCATTCTGCCCCCAGTCCTGCCCCGTCTTCATTCTGCCCCCAGTCCTGCCCCGTGTTCATTCTGCCCCCAGTCCTGCCCCATGTTCATTCTGCCCCAGTCCTGCTGCCCCGTGTTCATTCTGCCCCCAGTCCTGCCCCGTGTTCATTCTGCCCCCAGTCCTGCCCTGTCTTCACATTCTGCCGGGGGTCCAGCTTTGCCACTTGCAACATTAAAAAAAAAAAAAAAAAACTTTCTCCTTACCTTGCAGCGTTCCAGCGGTGAGGGATCCACACTGAAGAGAAAGCGAGCACTCGCCGGCAACTGACAATGACGTCAGGTGCCGGCGACGTGCGCGCTGACGTGAGCTGCCAGCCTCCGATTGGCTGGCAGCATTAACTATTACCCGTGCGGGCCCGCACGGTACTGAACCTGCGTCCTGGACGCAGGTTCAGTTGAGCGGCAGAGTTCTGCCGCTGGGGGCGGGGCAGTGGGGCCCGATCGGTAGGTGACGGGGCCCGGTGCGGGCCCCCTCCGCTGATCGGGCCCCATACGCCAGTCAGGGCTGTAATGCCCTGATGGCGGCCCTGGGCCTATCTCTAACAAGGGGCCTGGAGCTGCAGCTCCATCAGCCCCTACGTTAATCCGGCCCTGACTATATGAATTCAATGTGCCAGATCCTTCACTCCTCCAACATCTTCTGACAAAGGAGAGTTGGAAGCACCAATACACAATAGATGGTCAGCCGATCCCACCAATATCGACGACTTATTCTGACTTTAATCTGAAGTTTGAGGTCCCGAGGCCTCAAGTTATTCCTCCCAACAATCCCAGTGAAATCTACACTAGAACTGCATCATTTACATTACACCATAATTACAGGAAATTTCCCCTCTGCAAAGGAACGTATTTCCCTCAGCATGAGATACTTACGGGCATTACAGACTTCTGTATAGAAATATAGTTCCCCTACAAATTACTTAATTTTAATTTCTTAGTATTCCTATTTATTTCTTGCCTTAAATGAGACATCATTAACAGATATATATTGAAGTAATTTGCCCGAAGCCAGATCCCTTTTATTTAAGCATGCAGAGGGCTTGATATGTTTCATGGTAGAAAAAAAAACAAACACATTTGATGATAATATGAACCCCATAGTATTTATTTTTAATGAGTGCCCCGCATTAAAACCTCCATCTGCATATATCATTACATTAGCAGTATGTTCGAAAGATTTAATCATCTTGCGTATATCTCAGAATGAAATGTTCTGTCTTCAGACACATCCAAAGTTATTATGTGCTGAACATGGTCGTGCATCTGCCTCCAGTGATCGGAGACAAGGAAGCGCTAATGGTTAATGCCGTTCATGAAAGGACCCTTAGGTCTGAAATTCGCTGCTTTAATTAGTTGCTTACACCAAACAAGCTGTGGATTTTAGCACTCCGGAGTGCCTTGCAGCCTTGCCGCCAGATCCTGCCCGCTCAGCATTTTACCTTTCCTTGTTCCCCAGGAAGATATTACACCACGTTAATGATACGCCCCTGACCTCCTCTTACCTGATTGCACTGACGAGGCAGAAATACAATATGTTCAAGTTCACGATGTGACAGACGTACAGTATATGAATGTTTGTTTTATCGCAATTTTTCATAATGGCCGGTTGTATGCGCTTTTTTTTTTTCATTTTTGTGCAAATACACATCAGAAATATAAAAAATAAGACCAGCATGAACTAGACATGACCAAAGTTCAGAAGGTAATCATGAAATAAAGCTGTGATTTCTTAGGATAGGTAATAAGATTGACAGCAGTTCAAATCCTGGAACCCCTCCAGTTCAACTGATTGAAGAGGATGTGACGCTCCAAAAGTAGCAGAGCTCTGTACATACTGTAGGAGTGACTGGTACTGCTCGTTCTCCCATTTAAGTAAACAGAAGAATGTTTGCAGTATTTTTGTATTATTTTCTTATATAGAGTCGTCATATTTTGCAGCCCTCTACATAAATTATGTCACTACTCTGTTGTTGAGTGTCTTGAAACCAGAGTCTCCTTTCCTGTCCTTAATGCTAGAAGTGCCCTACCTCGCCCTGTTCCCCAGATTACTTCTGAGGGTGAAGATGCCAGGGCCACGAACCTTGCCCTAGCTCCTGAATCTGCCCTCAGTCTGTACCCTTCCACCACCCAGGGAAGAGGGGAGTAATAGTGTACAGTAGTACACCAACCAGACTAACAAGGTAATAGAAACAGGGATAAAGGAAAATAACAATCGTGCAAATATACTCACACAAACAACAGAGGTTGTTGCAAAGTTCGGAGTTCTGGGAGAAGTCCGTTGGAGAGATAGATGGAGAATTTTCCACCTCCAAAGTTTGGGTCCCCATTGTTTTCAATGGGGTTCTGGCTCAAGTTCGGGTATAGTTCTGGTACCCAAACCGAACTTTGGAATAAAGTTCGGGATGGTGGATGAAACACAGTTTTTCAGGGTGCTGCCCCTCATCAGTATAAGGTGTGAGATCTGGTTTGGCTGGGTGAGAGGTGTCTGACAGGGATCCAACAGTTAATGTTTCCAAGTCAGACTCACTCAGCCAAACCAGATCTCACACTTTGCACTAATGAGGGGCTAGCACCCCGAAACACTGTGTCTGCAAATTAAGAATCTGGTTTGGCTTTTATTCTAAGTCATGTGGCAATGCTCGTAAAAGGGTTGATATTGACTTTTAGGATCACTTCTTCCAATAGGTGGCACTAGAGTTCTAGTCCTCTTCCTCATTTGTTTTTTCCTTATAGTCTTCTAAGTGCCATAATATTTTTTTATTTTGCTATCAACATAGTTGTATGAGGGCTTGTTTTGTAGGAAAAGTTGTATTTTAAACGCTACCATTTAATTTACCATGAAATATATTGAAAAATGAGAAAATAGTTTGTGGGAAAGAATAGAAAAAAAGCAATTCACTCATTGTTTTTTGAGTAATATTTTTATGACGTTCTCTTATTTTATGACATGGTAGCTTTGTTTTATGGGTCAGTAGGATTACAGTAATGCCAAATTTACTTAGATTTTTTATGTTTTACAACTTAAAAAAAATCAAAAACTTTACAAACATTTAATAAATTGATTTTAGTCGAAAACTGAAATTTCTAGCTTCCTTATCTTTTAGTCAATAGGACTTTTTTTTTTTTGAGGGAGTGAGTTGCAAATTTTATTGGTATGCTTTTTGAGGGTTCAAGATATCTACAAACAGCGACTCTGTCTCTTTTCATTTTTTTTATTGGGTTTACTATGAGAAATAAATACTGTGATTTTCAGACAATAAACAGAGTAAGTAGCGTAGCTACCGGGGGGGCAGAGGGGGCGGTGGCCCCGGGCCCCGCGCTCTGAGGGGGCCCACCCGAAACTACGCTTCTAAACTGTATTGGCATGCACAGCGCGCCGATACAGTTACAGTCTGCGGCAGAGCAGGGAGAATTGCTCTCCCTGATCTGCCGCCCGGCCGCTATGGGGCCCCGAGCAGGCGGTGGGGGGCCCTGTGTCAGCAGTGGGCCCCCCGCCCGTCATCGGAGGGTCAGCTGTATCGGCATCTAGCCGATACAGCTGACCGCATTGAGAGAGTAGGAGCGAGCGCTCCTTCTCTCCCATAATCCCCCTCTCAGCGTCTGATAGCGGGCGCGATGACGTCACTGCCCGGCGCCCGCTGTCAGGAGAAGAGAGGGAGAGCAGTGAGAAGCGCAGGAGCCGGGAGCAAGAGAGGTGAGTACAGGATTTATTATTTTTGTAAAGGGTGTGCATTATAAATAAGGCTGCCTATGGGGGGTGCATTATAAGTAAGGCTGCCTATGGGGTGCATTATAAATAAGGCTGCCTATGGGGGTGCATATAAGTAGTGCCTATGGGTGCATAAAGTAAGGCTGCCTATGGGGGTGCATTATAAATAAGACTGCCTATGGGGGGTGCATTATAAATAAGGCTGCCTATGGGGTGCATTATAAATAAGGCTGCCTATGGGGGTGCATTATAAATAAGGCTGCCTATGGGGGTGCATTATAAATAAGGCTGCCTTTGGGGAGTGCATTATAAATAAGGCTGCCTATGGGGGTGCATTATAAATAAGGCTGCCTATGGGGGGTGCATTATAAATAAGGCTGCCTATGGGGGTGCATTATAAATAAGGCTGCCTATGGGGGTGCATTATAAATAAGGCTGCTATGGGGGTGCATTATAAATAAGGCTGCCTATGGGGGTGCATTATAAATAAGGCTGCCTATGGGGGTGCATTATAAGTAAGACTGCCTATGGGGGTGCATTACAAATAAGGCTGCCTGTGGGGGGTGCATTATAAATATGGCTGCCTGTGGGGGGTGCATTATAAATAAGACTGCCTATGGGGTGCATTATAAATAAGACTGCCTATGGGGAGTGCATTATAATATAGAGGCTGTCTGTGGGGGTGCATTACAATACAAAGGCTGTCTATGGGGGTGCATTATACTATATTGAGGACTATCTGGTGTATTATGCTATATGGAGGCTATCTAGGGGGCCATCATACAGTGTGGGGATTATAGTGGCGGAGCCATTAAATAGTTTGGGGATATTAAGGGGTCAGTATATATCCAGTGAGGGGGCATCATACTGTGTATAGGGGAGCTGTACAGGGGGGAGACTCGGGACATTATTAAATGTAAAGTGGGCACTTATTGTTATAGGGGAACTCTGGTTACTGTGACTGTCAAAGGGGCACACAGGGCAATATTACATTCTAGGGGACAACATGTGGGCACTGTTTTCTAGGGCCCATGCACCTGGCATTACTATATTATAGAGGGGTGCTTTAGAATTTAGAGGTCACACAGAACCACACAATAGGTGCAGTAATAGGAACACATACGGCAGCAGCGGCTCAGTATTGGGGTATCAGGTGCAGTAATAGGGACACATACGGCAGCAGCGGCTCAGTATTGGGGTATCAGGTGCAGTAATGGGGATACATATGGCAGCTGCGGCTCAGTATTGGAGTATTAGGTGCAGTAATAGGGGCACATATGGCAGCAGCGGCTCAGCATTGGGGTATCAGGTGCAGTAATAGGGACACATACGCAGCAGTGGCTCAGTATTGGGGTATCGGGTAGTAATAGGGGCACATACGGCAGCAGTGGCTCAGTATTGGGATATCGGGTAGTAATAGGGACACATACGGCAGCAACGGCTCAGTATTGGGGTATCAGGTGCAGTAATAGGGACACATACGGCAGCAGCGGCTCAGTATTGGGGCTTGAGGTGCAGTAATAGGGGCACATATGGCAGCAGCGGCTCAGTATTGGGGTATCAGGTGCAGTAATAGGGACACATGGCAGCAGTGGCTCAGTATTGGGGCATGAGGTGCAGTAATAGGGACACATACGGCAGCAGCGGCTCAGCATTGGGGTATCGGGTGCAGTAATAGAGACACATACGGCAGCAGTGGCTCAGTATTGGGGCTTGAGGTACAGTAATAGGGGCACATATGGCAGCAGCGGCTCAGTATTGGGGTATTAGGTGCAGTAATAGGGGCTCATACGGCAGCAGCGGCTCAGTATTGGGGTATGAGGTGCAGTAATAGGGACACATACGGCAGCAGCGGCTCAGTATTGGGGTATCAAATGCAGTAATAGGGACACATACGGCAGCAGCGGCTCAGTATTGGGTGTGAGACAGTGAAGGAATGTGTGTCGAATGGGGTGTACATTTCACCTAGGTACTGTGATGTATGGTATAAGGGAAATGTGTGGCTTTGTAAACCTAGTGGTAGAGAAAGGTCACTACACCTTACATTCATTACACACTTGCAGCTCAGGCCTGAAACTACTCAGGTGTTAATTAGGAGACCAGAAGTAGGTGTCTGCAAACACAGTCAGAGAGCTCGCTTAGTCTGGACAGGGAGTCCAGGCACAAGAAGCAGTCTCCAGGAGTTTGAGCTATCTCAGTCTGGGTGCTCGATGTACCCCGGACACAGGAGTAGTCTCAGTGAGAATCCGTGCGAATAGCGGCTGAATAGGAGTGGAGCTCTCTCAAGTCTGGACGTTGGATGTGCCTTCAGACACAAGGAGGAGACTCTGTGAACCTCAATGCTGGTAAATGCTGGTAAATGCTGGTAAAGTGGTAAATGCTGAATATATGTGTTGTTTTGGGCACAGACTGGTAGAGTCTGGACCCGGATAGAAAGGGAAATCTATCTAAGTGTAATTAGTGGCTAGACAAGCCTAGGTCTTCTGTTTATGATTTGTTTTTATCTGTTTGCTGTGGACTTTAATGAAACTGGTTGCGGCCAGTTTTCACCAGAACTGCTGTCTGAATGAACTGTTTTCGTGCCACTCTGTCTACCCAGACAGCGATCCTAGAGCTATATCCCCTGAAAAGCTTACAATTGGTGGAGAATGCGGGCAGCACAGTGGCTGATACAATTGGTGCTGGAATGTGCATGCAGCACAGTGGCTTAGAGACAGCAATAAAGGTGAAGTCTGTTGAAATAGCAGCAGAGGAAAAAAAAAAAAAAAGTGTGTCAGCAAAAACGTCTGATTGGAGCAGTCTTAAAGAGACAGTAGCCCTAATAGAGTTTGCAAAAGAAAAAAAAAAAAAGTGTGTCTGCACCGCAAAGCTGAACTTGTTGTGGAGAAGACTGTGGAGTGTGCAGCAGCAAAGAGAAACGTCTATTGGAGCAGTCTTAAAGAGACAGTGGCCCTAATAGAGTTTGCAGAGAAAAAAAAAAAAAAGTGTCTGCACAGCAGAGCTGAATTTTTCTGTGGAAAAGACTGTGGAGTGTGTATGTCTTGAGTGAAGACTGCCGTTGTTGAGACAGAGAAGTCTGACAGCATGGATGACAGCATGGAGGCGCTGTTTGAACAAATGGCGCAAGTTAATGTGCAACATAAGACTGCTGTGGTTGAGACAGATAAGTCCGGCAGTATGGAGGAGCTCATTGAGTACCTGGTACAGGCCCAGCAGAGCATGCGGCTGCGGTGCCAGCAACAGCAGCAGGAGAATAACCGGTTGTTGGAGCAGATTGCAGCTCTCAGCACCTCGTCCCAGAGTAATGTTGTGAAGGCACCTGGGTTGTCCGCTGTAAAGAAGGCGGTAAGACGGTCCCTGAAAAAGATGACACCTCGTGATGATGTGGAGGTATATCTCACTAGGTTTGAGAGACTGGCAGAGAAGGAGAATCTGCCCCTATCTGAATGGGCCATGATGGTCGCACCCTATCTGATTGGAGAACCCCAAAGGGCCTATGCTGACCTGAGCGAGCAGGACAGCCAAGACTATGCCAAGCTGAAAGCGGAGATTCTTACCCGGCTGGGTGTTACGGTGACAGCCCGTGCCAGGGGAGTTCATGACTGGAGATGCAGTTGGGAGTCTGCAGTCAGCAAACCTGATTATGGAGTTGGAAAGGTGATAGTGAACCGCTACACCCGAGCATGTCCTCCCGAGGTCCAGCCAGAGGTCGGACAAGGAGACCACCAGGACGCCAATCGTCTGGTCAGTCTGATGGAGAAGGCCTTCGCCAGCAAAGACTGTCTCCGTGACCAGCCGTCTGAGAGGTCGTCACTTCAGAGTTCCCGGACGCTGAACTCTCGCGGTAAGAGCGTTCCAGCTGTTGGGGACATGGGGTATGCTGATAAGCGGGTTCAGGCCCGAGGGGACATGTGGGTGGGAGAGTGTGATGGACAGTGTTGGAGCTGGCGTGAAATTGCAGCCAACTGTCCAATAGAGGGGGAGCCTATGTGTTGTGATGTTGGCGGATCCCTCTCTCCCTGCGCAGAGCCTGTGTGTGTGTCCACCTCAGCCGAAGAGACTGGATCACAGGGGTCCCCGGTGGTTGTAAATGACTGCCCAGCGCAGGCCCTCTTGGACTCAGAGAGTCCAGTGACTTCCGTATGTGACAGCCTGATTGATAGGGACTTCATCCCTGATAAGCACCTGAGTATGGTGTGCATCCATGGAGACACCAAAGTCTACCCAGAGACTGCCGTGGACTTGGTCCCCAAACTCGGGGAGGTTTCATATGAAGTGGGGGTAGTGAAGAACCTGGTGCACCCCGTCATATTGGGTAATGACTTTCCCCGGTCTAAGGATCTCTGGGGGAAAAATGTTTCTGATGGACAGTGTGATGAAGCTCCTATTGATGGTGCGCAGTCCCGAGGGGCGGAACACAATGCTAGTGGGCCGTTAAACTTATGTGATGATGATAATGATGATGATGATAATGATAATGATGATGATGATGATCATGATAATGATGATGACCATGATAATGATGCTGATGCTGATAATGATAATGATGATGATCATGATAGTGATGATGATACTGATCATAGTCATGATAATGATGTTGATAATAATGATGACTGTGATAGTGATGAAATTCCTTTGCAGGTGATGTTGGGAGACGAGGATGGTGGTTCTCGGGAACCGAGTGTCCCTGACTTACCTGTGTCCTGTGACAATTTTGAGAGTGGGCAGTGGCGAGACCCCTCTCTTAGGACGGCACAGGAAAATATGATTGTTCTAAATGAGGTTTCCCAGGAGCCTGGCTCTGAGGAGAGGTTTCCTCATGATGCCATGGACAATAGCCTATTGTATAGGGACACTGAAGTCCAGGGAGAGGTCGTGAGTCAGCTCCTAGTACCTGAGCTATATAGAAGTATAGTGCTGGGGTTGTCACATAGTCACATACTTGAGGGACCAGATGGTGAAGTTAATGTTGTGGATGACATGTTAACTAAGGTTCCAGATCAGGATGTGAATGAGAATGAATTGTATAACCCTGAAAGTGACCCGGATGTGGCTGAGAAAAAGGGGTCAGACAGGGATAGTGGGAGTGATAGTGAATCATCTGATGACAATAAAGTAACCAGTGCAAATGAGGAAGGCATGGTAGCAGAGGAGGTTGAGAGTCCTGAGAAGAAAGCTGATGCTGACCTTACAGCCAGACAGAAGATGGCATCTGAAGATGTTTTACAGTTGGCCGGTTCCCTGGCGAAGACTAAGGTGAAAGGAGGAGAGCTGAGCTTTAAAGGCAGGACTCTGAAACTGAACACAGCACAAGTGGATGCTGTTGAAGATGAGAAGTTGTCGGTGTGTGGTGTGGATCTGCATCATGCCAAGGACTCTGAAGGTGATGCTGCAGAGGTGGAAAAAGCCATAGAAATGGTGGTCACCAAGCCAGGTGCCTCATCAGAAGCTGAGGTCTCAAGTGAGGCTGTGAGGAACAAGACTGAAGAAGCGGCCGAAGTAGTAAAAGACGTCCAACAGCTACAGGAGAAGATGCGTCTCCAAGAGGTCTCCTCCAAAGACATGAAGACTGATATTGTTGCATTACGCGAGCAGCTGCAACAGTGTAAACTGGATGTGTTATCTCTTCGCCGGGAACGTGAGCGGTGCCAGCAGTTGCTACAGAGAGTACGAAGTGACAGGGAAAGTGTATACAGTACCTTGCAAGATCAAGGAAAAATGGTTGCACAGGTACCAGAGGAATTAAATTCTCAGAAAAAATTTCAAACTGTGATGAAGGAGCGTGATGAGAACCATGAGCACCTTCTTGAGAAGGACAATGAAGTAAAAGGAAGGATACAGGGAGTCTCTTCTTTGCGAGAGCAAATGCCGCAACTACACGAGGAGGTGAAAGCAGAAAAGATGATGAGCCTTGACTTGTTAGAAGATGTGGATCTCCTGGAGAAAGAAGTAAGAGCTCTGCGTCTTATGCAAAGTGAGCCTGTACAAGAAGAGGATGAATTATGTGTACTGCAAAAGAAAAACGATCAGCTCCTTCTACAGTGCCAATCATGTGAACAGTGTAGCTTAAAATGGTCAAAGACCATGGCAGAGGAGCTTAAGTTCTGTGAAATAGAATTCATGAATCAACTGATATTTAAGAAAGTAGATGTGCTAAAGAAAGTTCAGGGGGAATTAGAGAAAGGTGCAAAACCCCTTTACCTCCTGGGATAGTTGGTGACACATGGTCAGTGCACCAAGGACAGGAGGTACGTGAGTTTCTGAGAAAGAGTCAGCAGAAGTGTTCTGATGTGCCGGGTCGTACTTCTCTGGCCAGGCACTATATCGAAACTGAGCCCGGCCCTAAGGTCAAGATGAAACCGTGCAGGATACCGGGGCCCGCAGAGAGCATAGGCCTGGGAGGGTACAGGGTAGTGCGGATGCTTCAGATGAAGAGAAAGCTGATGTTGGCTATGGCTCAGGTGAAGATACAGATGACAGTAGTGAAGATGAAGCTGATGAAGGCCATGACTGGTCCAGAGTTCGCTGTCTCTTTTGGATTGTTGACCAGCCCTCCGGTCTGGATGACCAGCCCTTCGGTCTGGAGAAGAGGGAGGGGATATGTGAGACAGTGAAGGAATGTGTGTCGAATGGGGTGTACATTTCACCTAGGTACTGTGATGTATGGTATAAGGGAAATGTGTGGCTTTGTAAACCTAGTGGTAGAGAAAGGTCACTACACCTTACATTCATTACACACTTGCAGCTCAGGCCTGAAACTACTCAGGTGTTAATTAGGAGACCAGAAGTAGGTGTCTGCAAACACAGTCAGAGAGCTCGCTTAGTCTGGACAGGGAGTCCAGGCACAAGAAGCAGTCTCCAGGAGTTTGAGCTATCTCAGTCTGGGTGCTCGATGTACCCAGACACAGGAGTAGTCTCAGTGAGAATCCGTGCGAATAGCGGCTGAATAGGAGTGGAGCTCTCTCAAGTCTGGACGTTGGATGTGCCTTCAGACACAAGGAGGAGACTCTGTGAACCTCCATGCTGGTAAATGCTGGTAAATGCTGGTAAATGCTGAACATATGTGTTGTTTTGGGCACAGACTGGTAGAGTCTGGACCCGGATAGAAAGGGAAATCTATCTAAGTGTAATTAGTGGCTAGACAAGCCTAGGTCTTCTGTTTATGATTTGTTTTTATCTGTTTGCTGTGGACTATAATAAAACTGGTTGCGGCCAGTTTTCACCAGAACTGCTGTCTGAATGAACTGTTTTCGTGCCACTCTGTCTACCCAGACAGCGATCCTAGAGCTATATCCCTGAAAAGCTTACATGGGGTATCAGGTGCAGTAATAGGGACATATACGGCAGCAGCGGCTCAGCATTGGAGTATCAGGTGCAGTAATAGGGACACATACGGCAGCAGCGGCTCAGCATTGGGGTATCAGGAGCAGTAATAGGGACATATACGGCAGCAGCGGCTCAGCATTGGGGTATCAGGTGCAGTAATAGGGACACATACGGCAGCAGCGGCTCAGTATTGGGGTATCAGCAGGATGAGGAGTTTGTGCAGGTTGAGTATAGTCCAATTGGTGACCGTGACAGTGCAGAAAATATGAGAAGTGAAACGTGTTTTTGTTATATTCTCTGCAGATAAGTCCTGGCTGGAGGAGTCATTATGTCGGTCTGGGCCAGATGGAAAAGACATGAAAAGTGAACGATTCCATTAGAAAGAACATCAGCGGTAAGTCATTATCTGTAACTCTGCTGTAATCTCTTATATGTTCTGTAGGACTTGTATTATTTACCGCTGACCATATGGCGGTGATATCAATATTGGTCTTTTTATATATAGATTATTTTTGGCAACAGCGCGGTCATTTGCTGAGGATCTCTGGTTAGGGACCCACTCAGATGTTTCGGCCCCCCCTAAACCGAAACCCTAGCTACGCCTCTGAACAGAGTTTAGACATTTACAGACAAAATGAGTTCAGACATTTATGAAAAAAGGCTAAAGGGTATGCCACACTAAACGAGATCGCAAACGAGATCGCAAACGAGATCACTAAACCGTCACTATTTTGCGATCTCGTTAGCGACCTCGTTGTGTGTGGCATGTAGCAACGATGTGGCCCTGCTTGTGATGTCGCTGATCGTTCACTAGCGTTCTGGACCGTTTTTTGATCGTTGGCGTCCCGCTGGTGAGCCTAAATCGCTGTGTTTGGCACCTTTTGCGAACGACGAGCGACCTCGTTTGTGACGCATGACTGTTTTGCGTCACGGAGTGGATCGCAATATTTGTAAGTTCTCTTTTGCGTCACAGAGAGGATCACAGAAGTTGCAAAGCAGGCTAGCAGGACGCAGAGAGCAGGAGCGATGCTGGAAATTCCTATGAATCAGAAGCGCTCAGTACATGCTAATGACATCCTAACGACCGCCAAAGTCGTTAAAGAGATCGCTGACCGCTGATGAGTCGTTTATGAGATCTCCTGTTTGGCAGCTACTAGCGACCTAAAAGAGATCACACCAACGATTGCGTCGTTATCGTGATTGCTAATTAGATCACTAAGTGTGGCAGTACCTTAAAAGAAATGTACCGTAATTAGTTTTTATTCTTTTGGATAAAAAAAATAGAAAAAATGAAGGTTGATTTGAACAACAATTTTTTTTTATTAATTGAACTTTAAAGGATAACAAAAAATGTATTTTTTAAGATTTTGTGTGGCAAGGAAAGTTATATAACTTTGCAAATCACTTTACTATGGTATGTGTCTTCATTCCTGCAAGAGAAATTCCATATAAGTGGCTTCAGCTGCACTGATATCAGCATGTGCTCATTAGGAGTACAGATGATGGCAGTTAAAGGGTCAGCTCAGCATGTGCATCTCACTAATTCTGGAGATAAGCTGCTGCAGGAGATTGTTTTGATAAGCACAACACTAGGAGGAAACAGGTGCCCACTCATCACTGCCATCAGTTGTACTCCAAATGAGTATGTTCAATGCAATACAGCTGGAACAAAAAAATAGACAGTGAAAAAGCTTGGGTTTGGAAGTTACCTATTTACCATTTTTCACAGATATGAAGACAAATCCCCTAATAAATAACAAAACACTGAAAACAGAAACCAGGTGTGTACAGGTGCGAACTAAGAGTAGCCTTCTCCATATATAACCAACAAATAAAGTAGCATTCTGTAGCACTATCGCATGAAAACATGAAATATATGAAGTGACTTTCAGTCTTGTTATTTGTATACATGGGCTCTCTGACTGAGCACTTCAACCTTCAGCCTCTAGCGGTTTTAATCATAGCAGGCTCCTATCTACCCACATAAATAAAGGCTTCAGCTTAGGAGAGGATTCACATTAGATAGGTTCTCAACAACGAGAATCGCCTTATCGCGGCTGCTGGGTATATATGAATTGGCCAACTTATGCGCTAAGCATTCTCAAATCTCCTAATAAAGTGATTTTCATAACTTTCCATGCCGGACAAAATTATCTAAAAAAAATGTTAAGTACGTGGGACATTGTTCAGAGACAGTCAATTATTAAAGAAGCACACCCATCAAAGTTTCTATCCTCTTAATATATTACAGTCATAATATTACTGTATATAGCGCTGTTTAGTTACAATTGCTCATTTTGGCTTTCTACTCAGTAAATTCTTCTCTTTTCCCTGCTGTGAGAAAAACAGGAAATCTCTGGTCCCTGCAGAAATCATCCTCCTTGTCACCTCCTGACCTAGCTGCTCCTTCCTCCCCAGGCCAGGGACTTTTGCAGTGACTCATATATGGAAAATTGACTTCCTGTTTCTGCATAGAGCTTAGAAGGATTCAGCTAGTCAGTTTTTAATCATGTGATGTCATAGAACTAATGGGAAAGAGAAGAATTAGCTGTGTAGCAGGGCAAAATGAGCAATTGTAAGTGCACAGTGCTGTATAATATGATGATAGCAATATATCAAGAGGATAAAAACTTGATCGCATCACAGTACACAAACTGGCTGGTGGCTCTCCTGACCCGAGTGTGATACCTGCAAAGAAATAAATGCTGTCACTTGTGGGTCAGGGAAACGCCGAACGGTCAAAACATTGGTGACCATGTTATACGGTTGTTCGAAGGCGTCCTAAAAGTGATACCACCATTTTAACTTTTTGGCACAAATGGACATAACTGTATGTCCACATCGGGGTCTGCATGTGTGAAACAGGATCAGGAAATGAGTACGCACCAGAAATGGCAGAGGCCAACTGCGTCACACAGCCGGCATCTGTCTGTAACAGCAGCGACAAGAGCCAGCTCTGAGTACTGTTGTATAATCACTTAGATTCTGCTGTCAATCACTGATAACGGCTTTAAATGGCTGTGACGTGTACACCTATCGGCTTTCCCAGTCGAGATCACTGGGTGCAGACGAGTTACCTTGGAAGCTATAAGCCTACAGAATTGCCATTATGGCTTGCATTTTGGTAGTCCTATGAAGATCAACCACAGGTAAGGCTTCATATGAGACCATAATTTTCACTATGCATTGCAATCCTGTAGTTTTGCAGTACACAGATCAAATGATCACTGTCCCAGTTCCGTAAGAAACAATAAAAGTGTAAAAAAATGTTTTAAAAGATATAATAAAAATATAAAAGTTTTAATCGCCTCTCTTTCCCAGTTTAAAAATATCACTATCTACAAATACCAAATTTTTTAAAATAAAAAGTTAACCCACACAGTAAACACCATAAAGATAAAAAAAAATTAAATGCCTGAATTGCCGCTTTTTGGCTGCTATAGCACCGTCAAAAAATGCAAAAAGGCTCATTTAAATGTTACAATAAGTACTTCAAAACAGTATTAATAAAAAAACTACAGGTCATTAAGCAAAAACAAGCCCCCACACAACTTGACAAAGAATAAAAATGCTAGGAGTCTCAGAAAACGACAAAAGCCATTTTTTTTACAAAGTTCACATTTTTTTCCACTAAAAATGAAAAACTATACAAGTTTGATATCGTCGTAATTATACTGACCTGAAGAATCATGTTACCATGTCATTTTTAGCATACAGTGAGTGCATAAAAGCAAAGATCTTTGGAATTTTTCTCTATTTATCTGTATTTGTTAAAATGAATGGTATAATTCAAATAACAATTCGAAAACCAACAAGCACTCAAGCAGCTTTGCTGACGGGAAACAAAATTAAAAGTTACAACATAAGGAAAAAAGGGAGAAAAAGCGAAAGAGCAAAAATGAAAAATTGCTGGGTAATTAAGGAGTCAACAACCTTAAAGCAGATCCAACGTTGAAGGACCTAATAAGTATGGCCGTTGTCATATAGGGAGATCTTGACTCATACTGCATTACGGTAATGCACGTAACTGGATCCCTTGAAGAAGTCACAAGAGTTAACATCTTTAGTCATTGTAGGCTACCACAAAGCTTTGTGTATCCTGCGAAAAGAAGAATTGGGAAATATAAACTACTCCATTCAATAATGAAAACTTGCCTCAGCCGCGTAATTCATCCTCGCTGTAATGAATTGTCTCGGCAGTAATACACAACGTGTATAAAGAAAGACACAAAGGGGCAACAGTGGGGCCATAGAAAAGAGCAAACGGCAGGAGGGAACTCTAAAAATATCCACAATTTAATAGCTAGAAAATAAATGCTTTGATGGGCAGCATTTAATTGCTGTTGATTCCTCAGCGGAGCCTCAAATTGGTACATACCCTTCACATCACTTTTATTTTTATTCTATGGTATCAGTCATCTATTCAGGCTTGGAACCCGACTACTTTTAACAACGTTAAACTGATTTACGGAGAATCTTTCACAGAAATAGATGTCTCTAAATGAAGGTATTTATCAAATACCCTAATAACGCTAAGCTAGTGGGCACCATGGCGCACAATCAATATCGTAAGAAAATGCACTGCAGCTCTGCCCAGTACGAGACAAAGCAGCGTGTGCAGACACAGTACTGTGCGAGGATGTAAATCTAATGGGCTATGACACCCAACTGAGCAACACAGGGACAAATGACTACACATAAGGGCGCACTCAGATGTCCATGCAAATTGGTCTGAGATCGGACTGCAATGCACGGACTGACCACGAGTCTACTGACCTGAGCATGACAACTTCATATATTTCTATGAAGCTGTCACACTTGAGATAGGAGACCCGGCGGCTAGTCCATGCATTGCGGTCCAATCTTAGTTCCATTCATATAATCGTCTGACTGCGCCCTGTAATGTTTTCCTGAGGCCACAAGCTCAAAAGGCTGTCTCAGGCAGACTTGGCACAAGCCACTCAATCTGGCAGACTCCAGAGAAATCCCAATACTCTTCAACCCGTGTACAGGAACCTAGCTTTACAATAGAACCCAGTGGAATGCTACCATTGAAGGGCTGCCATTCAGAGCTAGGAAAGATCGCCAAGCAGGTCACGTCACAACAAAATCAGGATCCGTAAAACTAGGCAAAACAAGCCAGATTCAAAACAGGAATATGAGTTGCCCGCCAGGGCCGTGGGGTACTCGGACCCAAGCCCATCGATTTCTATGGGGGATGTCACGGTAGCCACGACTCGGTCCGTGGCCCTGGGCGCTCACCAAAAAGGGGAATATATTTATAGGGGATAATGTTCGTATAGTGATTCGTGAAACCACCTGTAGTACCTGGTCAGGGTGACCAGCGCTGCTGTGCAGGTCCTCTGGAAGGGTTGGTGTTGTGCAGCTACATGGTAAACCTCCTACAGGTGAGGCTGTGTCTTTCCAGGGCAGGTAGATGGTGTATATTTGAGAAATAATGCTGAGGAGCATAGCTGGAAGATGTGCGACGCTGGAATAATCAGGGAGACAGTCCAAGTGCAGTTTCAGGGTTTTTACTCACAGTCTGTTGCCAGCAAGACAGATGCCCGCCTGGTACTGTGTCTTCCGGGCGAGTGGTCCAGCAACCCCAGGTAGATTGGTCGCACTTCCCAAGACTCCCTTTCAGTGTGTTCCTTTCCTGGCCTTTCCTCTCTGTGCTTTTCTACTCCTTTCTTCGTAGCACCTCACCATGCAGTCCTTCAGATCAGAAGCTGTGGTCCTGTCGGGAAACAGATTAGTTCTGTATGTCCTTGGCCTATATAGCTTCCTTCCAGGGGATGCTGCTGGTGGTTGTGGCAATGACCCATAAAGTGATCACCGCCGTCGGCTTACTAGCACAGCCTGAAGCTTTCCCACTAGTCTAGGGGCCGTACCCTGATGGCCTGGTCCTTCCTATTACGAATGGGGCTACGGATGGAATCGTCACTGTCCGTGCCCTTGGACCCTTTCACTGACTTCAGGAGCTTTTTCAGGCTCGCTCTCCTCAGAGAGACTCCCAGGAGAGTTCTGCCTCTAAACTCCTCTTTTCCTCTTACTGCTGCCTAAGCTCCACCCACCCATACACCCTGAACTAACCAGTCTGAGTCAGACCATCCTCCCGTAGGGTACGTCCGTATGCTCAGCTGGCATGGTGTGTTGGATGCAAGTGTTGGAGTCCTAGGGGTGCTCCCTCCTTACCTGGGAGTGGAGTGTCACATCTCTGGATGAGATGCAACACCTCTGTGGCGACTGAACCCTCAGGGGCGCCACATTCCCCCCCCGTTAAACACAGCACGGGCTGAAACAGAGCAAAGGTTGTTACAAGAAACATACAAATTTTTAAATATGCATATTAATAGAAAAACAATTTCAAACTCAACTTCCCTTTATGGGAGGCACTTTTGGTTAAACGTTGCATAAATAACATTAATAAAACTCTCTTTTAATTTAGACTAAATAAAGTGCAAATAAACAGTTGCATTTAAATTCACTTAAAACTTTTTTGTAAGTTAAACCCAGCAGGGTTAGTTTCAAGTGTTCTTATGCTTATGGAGGACCCGCTCCAAACTTCCAACATTGGTCTTGGGTGGGCTGCAAGACATAATTGGTCTCTTTCAGCGGACCTCGTCTTCGGCCACACCTAAAGGGTTTTTGTCTTCTGAGGTAGTAGTGCAGTTAGTGCACAGTAAAAGCTTTACGTAAAACCAAGATAGAGCACATTAATAGTTGCTGAACTATTTACAGAAAGTTTGCGGACCAGCATAGTTCATGGCCTCAAAGTTCACCGAACAAATAAAACATTCAAAAGACAGAATTATGTACAAACTGTAGACCCTATCCGGGTTAACATTTACTTAGCTGAGGCGACACCGGGTGTCACTTGGTACCCCTCGGCAGTTCCATGACACCAACAGCTCCTGGGGCCACTATGACTTGGTGCCGCCGGGTTGCTCGGACCACCAGGTCATGCCCTGAAATTTGCGTTTGAGTGGCAGCACCGCTAGTTTTGTGGCGGAGATGGATTCCGACGTCCCACACCATCTTGGCTCCCGGGGGCCTAACTGGTTAGGAGGCAGGAGTGAGGGCTGAGGCCCTACCTGGTGAATGGAGTGGGGATGGGGCTGAGGCCTGTCTGGGTCGGGTATGTCATACGGGGGCCCCACTGGCAGCTCCCTGCTCGTCGAGGTCGGGTTTGTACTTGTGTACGTTGAGGGCGTACCACCCCTTCAATCCCCAGTGCCGGGTATAGGTGACCATGTCTCCCGGGAACAAGTCTCGGCCTGGGTGTCCCTCCTGGACTCCACGTCTACGTCCCTCCTGTTTACAAAAATCTCGGCGAACAGACCCGGCTCTTTAATCAAGCCCCAGCTGCCCTTCAGGTGGAACTCCGTTATTGCTCCCTTACGCAGCGGCCCCCGCTCCATACCTTTCTCTTGCCAGGTACGTTGCTTGTCCGCCCGGTCTCTTTCAAGCTGCTCCTGGCGCCGGAGCTGGGACTCCCATTCACGCTGCCTCCACTCGTCCTCCAGCTGCTGGCGGTAGGCCTCTTCCGACAACACTTCTATCTCGCCTGCTTTGTCCAGACTGTCCGGGAATGCCATTAACTCTGGGCCCTTCCGATTCCATTTGTATATCACCCGGTCGACGTGAACGGGTTCAGCAGCCGGTGTTGGTGGAAGGACTGGACCGAACCGGTGCTCGAGCCCACATGGCCGATCCCATTCCACAGCAGATCGAGGCCTGCCAGGTTCCCTGACGGGTGGCGTGGGCAGCGGCCCGACCAGCAACTCCTCTGCAGGGCCGGATTCCTCCGCTTCGCTCGCTGAATCGGGGCCTGGTTCCTCAGAGGTGAGTGGCCGCTCCAGCAGACGCTGGGGCTCCAACGGCTGGTCTCTGCTGAGGGTCAAGGCCCTCCAGCTTGCCTCCATTAGTGCAGCTTTCTCCCGCTGCCGGGTTAGCTCCGCTGGTTCGACTTCCATTCCGGCTTCACTAACACTTAGGAAATCCTCCTCCATGGTTGATGTGATGGTGGCCAGGGTATCTCCCTCCATGCTGGGGAAGGAGCTCTCCTCAGCTCCCCCGCACTACAGATCTCCACCGGTCGCCATCTTGCTTAACTTCACTCGGGTTGCAGCATCGAGGAGCTTCCGCTGTTTCTTAAGGAGGCGGGATTTTCTCTTCCTTCTTCCCCCTCCATGGGGAATCAGGAGGCGGGTCTCCCTCACTGACGAGCATACCCTGACATTACAGTAACACTTAGAGTAGGCGGTCATGGCTTTCGCGCCACAGAGTGAGCTCCCGCCCACGAGGGTACGCTGTTATGTTTCGGTAGCTGAGGAGAAATTGCAAAAAATAGCCAAAGTAGTAATACACCAGAGAGGCTGGAAACTATTGGATTGCAATACACTAAACTAACCGCCACACTAGAAGTAGCCGTGGAGCGTAACTACGGTGATCCTAGACGCTTCATCACAGCCGGAGAGATAACTACACCTAAAGGCAGAAAGATGAAAGCTATCTACCCCGGAGCAGAATCCCCAAAGAAATAGGAAGCCCCCAAACATGTAATGGCTTTTAGACAAGAAGAAAACACGGACACAAACAGAAAATAGAATGAGCAAACGCTGGGGCCCAATCTGTCTAGATAGAAAAGTAAAGGAAAGAATTCTGACTGCAACCCAAAAAAACCCTGACAAAAATACCAACACTTCTGATTAACAAAAAACCTGAGATCACACGATCTCTACCACCTAAATCAGATCACTGGTGTAATTCACAATGACTCAGCAAATAAAAAGTGACAAAGGAGCAAAGCAAAAGAGCAAACACAAAATGAGCACAATTGCAGCGCCAGACCCCAAAAGGGGACCAGGCTGTAGTCCACTGCAAGAAGCAAACCAGCAGTGAAAATCCAACACAGGAAAAAAAAAACAAAACACTTATCTGAAAGAGAGCAGGAAAGCAACCTGTGCTCCAAGCAAGACCAGGAGGAACAATTGATTACCGGCAAGGCTGATGGGAACTCAGGTCACTTATATCATACCATTCAGAGCCAGCTGAAGGCCATTCAGTAATTAGTTCATTACCCTCAGCAACCACCGGAGGGAGCCCCAGCTCAGAAGTCGCCTCCAGCGTATTCACAACAGTACCCCCCTTGAGGAGGGGTCACCAAACCCTCACCTGCGCAACCAGGCCGATCAGGATGAGTTCGATGATAGGCACGGATCAGTCTCCCTGCATGGATGTCCGAAGCAAACACCCAAGAATTTTCCTCCTGACCATAACCTCTCCACTTAACCAAATAATGGAGTTTCCGTCTAGCAAAACGAGAATCCAATATTTTCTCAACCACATATTCCAAATTGCCCTCAACCAAAACAGGGTCGGGAGGCGCTGTCATAGGAACCACTGGCTCGACAAACCTCTTCAATAAGGACTTGTGGAACACGTTATGGATCTTAAATGTCCCTGGAAGAAGCAAACGGAAGGAAACCGGATTAATAATTTCCATGATCTTATAAGGTCCAATGAACCTTGGCTTAAATTTTGGAGATGCAACCTTCATAGGGATATTCCTTGAGGACAACCAAACCAAGTCCCCCACTTTAAAACGAGGACCATCAGTCCTATGCCGGTTGGCAAAACGCTGGGCCTTCTCCTGAGAGAGAGAGACAACCTCCCCACCACCTGGTCCCAAATCTGCTGCATACGCTGCACAATAGAGTCAACCCCCGGACAGACAGAAGCCTCCGCCTGTCCTGAAGAAAATCGAGGGTGAAACCCAGAATTGCAGAAAAATGGAGACATCAAGGTGGCAGAGCTAGCCCTATTATTAAGAGCAAACTCAGCCAAAGGCAAAAAAGAGACCCAGTCATCCTGATCAGCAGACACAAAACATCTCAAATAAGTCTCCAAGGTCTGGTTTGTTCTCTCGGTTTGTCCATTGGTCTGAGGGTGAAATGCAGAGGAGAAAGACAACTGAACACCAAGTTTAGAACAAAATGTCCTCCAAAATCTGGAAACAAACTGGACTCCTCTGTCAGACACAATGTTCTCCGGAATGCCATGTAACCGAACCACGTGCTGAAAGAACAAAGGCACCAATTCGGAGGAGGAAGGCAACTTAGGTAATGGCACAAGATGTATAATCTTGGAAAACCTATCACAGATTACCCTGATAACGGTCATTCTCTGAGAGACAGGGAGGTCGGAAATAAAATCCATAGAAATATGGGTCCATGGCCTCTTGGGTACAGGTAACGGCATTAACAAACCACTAGAACGAGAGCAAGGCTTGGAACGAGAGCAAGTCCCACAGGACTGCACAAAGTCCCTGACGTCAAGAGACAAAGTAGGCCACCAAAAGGACCGACTCACCAAGTCTCTGGTACCAAAAATTCGGGATGACCAGCCAACGCGGAACAATGAATCTCAGACATCACACTCGTTTTCCACTCGTCTGGGACAAACAATTTCCCAACAGGGCAGCGCTCAGGTTTATCCTCCTGACACCCCTCCAGCGCCAGTCTCAAATTGGGCGAGATGGCGGAAAGAACTACACTCTCTTTCATCATAACAGCAAGATCAGATAACTCAGGAGAATCCGCAAAGAAACTCCTCGAGAGGGCATCCGTCTTAACATTCTTAGTGCCCGGAAGAAAAGAAACCACAAAATTAAAACATGAAAAACAAGGCCCACCTGGCCTGTCTAGGATTAAGTCGCTTGGCTGATTCAAAATAAACCAGGTTCTTATGGTCCATGAGGACCACCACCTGATGTTTGGCTCCTTCCAGCCAATGTCTCCACTCTTCAAAGGCCCACTTCATGGCCAATAACTCCCGATTACCCACGTCATAATTACGTTCAGTTGAAGAAAATTTTCGACAGAAAAAGGCACAAGGGTTACTCTTAGAGGTCTCTGGATCCCTTTGGGAAAAAACGGCACCTGCCCCAATCTCAGAGGCATCAACTTCCACCTGAAACGGCAGAGAAACATCAGGCTGCCGTAGCACAGGAGCAGAAATGAATCTCTGCTTAAGTTCCTGAAATGCAGAAACTGCCTCAGGAGGCCAATTCACCACATCGGAACCCTTTTTGGTCAAATCAGTCAATGGTTTAACAATACCGGAGAAATTATAAATAAATTTACGATAAAAATTGGCAAAACCCAAAAATCTCTGAAGAGCCTTCAATGAAGTAG
The DNA here is from genome assembly GCA_033576555.1 of Oophaga sylvatica. Taxonomy (NCBI): domain Eukaryota; kingdom Metazoa; phylum Chordata; class Amphibia; order Anura; family Dendrobatidae; genus Oophaga; species Oophaga sylvatica. The sequence continues at coordinate 106,639,158 of JARQOD010000002.1, forward strand.
GTTGAACCCAATCACAGATGGCCTGAACCTTGACCGGGTCCATTTCAATAACAGACGGAGACAAAATGAATCCCAGAAATGAGACCTTCTGTACGCCAAAAAGACACTTTGATCCCTTCACATACAGTGCATTCTCTCTCAAAATCTGGAACACAGTCCGAACATGTTTCACATGAGAGTCCCAGTCGTTGGAAAAAATCAAGATATCATCCAAATAAACAATCAGAAATTTATCCACAAAATCTCTGAAAATATCATTCATGAAGGATTGGAAGGCGGAAGGGGCATTAGTAAGCCCAAAAGGCAACACTAGGTACTCAAAATGCCCCTCTGGGGTATTAAACGCCGTCTTCCATTCATCCCCGAGCTTAATGCGAATAAGGTTATACGCCCCCCTGAGGTCAAGCTTGGTAAACCAACTAGCACTTTTCACTCTGGAAAATAGGTCAGAAATCAAGGGTAATGGATATTGATATTTAACAGTGATCTTATTCAGGAGTCGATAATCAATACACGGCCTCAATGAACCATCCTTTTTGGCCACAAAGAAAAAAACGGCGCCCAAGGGTGAAGAGGATGGTCTGATATGACCCTTCTCCAAAGACTCCTTGATATAAGATCGCATAGCATCGTGTTCAGGTACAGATAAATTAAAAAGGCGACCTTTAGGAAATTTACCACCAGGCACTAACTCAATAGCGCAATCATAGCTCCTGTGAGGAGGTAAGGATGCAGACTTGCTTTCACTAAACACATCAGAAAAATCAGTCAAAAAGTCAGGGACATCCTGAGACTGGGGAGAGGCAGAAAAAACAGGAGTGTCAGTATTAACACATCGACAGCCCCAACTGGTCACAGACACAGATTTCCAATCCAAAACAGGATTATGAGTCTGTAACCAAGGGAAACCAAGCACAATAATGTCATGCAGATTATACAACACCAGAAATTTGCAACTCTCCTGATGATCTGGTTCAACCCTCATTATCACCTGAGTAGAAAACTGGGGTTTATTCTCCGCCAAAGGGGTAGAATCAATGCCCAGTAAAGGAATAGACTTCCACAGGGGTATCATGGGAAACCCACAACATTTGGCAAAGTCAAAATCCATCAGTTTAATAGCTGCTCCTGAATCCACAAAAGCCTGAGCCGAAAATGTGGTCAGGGAGCAAATCAGGGTAACAGTCAGTAGAAATTTAGTCTGAACACTACCTAAGACAACTGAGCGCGCAAAACGTCTTCCCCGCTTAGGGCAGACGGAAATAGCATGGGAAGCGTCACCACAGTAGAAACATAACCCATTGCGCTTACGAAACGCTGAGTCCCAGAAGTCACTCCATCACACTGCATGGGCTCAGGAGCTGGCTCACAAGGCAACACCATCTCACGCATACCTCTGCGCTCCGCAAACGTCTGTCAATTTGAATAGCCAAAGACATAGAATCATTGAGACCAGAGGGAACAGGGAATCCCACCATAACGTCCTTTACATTTTCTGACAGACCCTTCCGAAAAAGGGCTGCCAAAGCATCATCATTCCATTTGGTCAGGACTGCCCATTTTTGAAATTTCTGACAGTACAGCTCAGCGTCTTCACAACCCTGATTTAATGCCAACAAGGTCTTTTCAGCTTGATCAGTGACATTAGGTTCATCGTACAATAACCCCAGAGCCTGAAAAAATACATCAACATTATTCAAAACAGGATCCCCAGGTGTCAGGGAAAAAGCCCAATCCTGAGGGTCGCCGCGCAGCAGAGAGATGACAATTTGAACCTGCTGTGCTGCGTTCCCTGAGGACTTAGGCTTTAAGGCAAAAAACAACTTACAGTTATTTTTGAAATTCAGAAATTTAGACCGATCCCCCAAAAATAAATCTGGTATGGGGATCCTAGGTTCCACAACCGGCAACCTAGCAAGATGGGTAGTAATATTCCGAACCTCAGAGGCAAGCTGCTCCACACGGCCAGACAACTGTGCAGACTCCATTGAGAGAAAAAAAAATTCCTCATCAGCACCCAGAGAAAAAGAGGGAAAAAAAATGCAACAGAGAAAAAAAAAAATTCTGACAACTCCCTTTTTTTCTTTTTCCTTTTTACTATTTTTCCCTTCTGTGAGTACCATATATGTCACGCGGTCTTATGATATGTGTACGATGTCAGTAAACTATTCTTAAAAGAACCACACTCTATACAACATATAGATTAGCAACATCAGCATGTAAATATAGAATAGTTTTACCTGACACGATATCCGTTGAACTCAGGGTTAATCTTGAGGACTTGATACACTGTCACAGGAAAGAGGAGGACCGGGGGTCTAACCTGACCCTAAACTGGGGTCCTAACTAAACCCTCACCTTGGAGGTACTGATAATGGTTCAGAGGTCCAAGTCTCCAGCCTAACCCTGTCTCCTATCAGTCCCTGAACCCTGTAATCAGTCCTAAGAAGGATTCTGATTAACACCAGAGGAATATGGCCTGATCTCTGCTAAATACACAGATTAGACATACAAGACAGACTGGAGAAAACACAGACTTGCATACACACTCAAACACAGAAGGAACATAAATGATCTGGGATATTAAACTCTAAGCAAGGTGAGCTTAAAAACAACTAAGGAGCTCTTTAACTTAAGTCTATACAGATACAATCCTATCTGTGGTCTGCATGAAGAATTTCACTGGCAACTCCCAACACAGACAACCAGAGATTTAAAGGAAACCAATCAACAAATAATTAATTGCAGCCGGGAGAAACCTGCACCCAGTCCCAGAACTGAGCACAGACAGAATTAACTCCCTAACTGCCAAACCCAAAGAAACAGCAACTCAGCTGTGAGAAGTCAGACTGTGCAACCGCGACGATCTTCGTGGCGATGCACACATGACAGTACCCCCCCTTCTACGAGGGGCCTCCGGACCCTCAGGGCCAGGTTTGCCCGGGTGAGTTCTGTGGAAGGTCCGCACCAAACGATCTGCGTTAATGTCAGACGCAGGAACCCACGTCCTCTCCTCTGGACCATACCCCTTCCAATGCACCAAGTACTGAAGGGACCGGCGATTCAGACGTGAGTCAATGATCTTTGACACTTGAAACTCCAAGTTACCATTGACCACCACTGGAGGAGGAGGTAGAGGTGATGGTATGACTGGTGCCACGTACCTCTTAAGTAATGACTTGTGGAACACATTGTGGATTTTAAACGTAGGAGGGAGGTCCAGACGAAATGCCACAGGATTAATTATGGAACTGATCCTGTACGGCCCGATGAATCTGGGGCCCAGCTTCCAGGAGGGAACTTTAAGTTTTATATTCCTGGTAGACAACCATACCAGATCGTTCACATTAAGATCTGGACCAGAAACTCTCCTCCTATCAGCCATACGTTTATAACGGTTCCCCATAGCACTCAGATTATTCAATACACCTCTCCACACTGAAGCAAGTGACGACGAGAAACGCTCCTCCTCAGGAACCCCAGAAGGGCCCCCCCCCATTGAATGTACAAAACTGGGGATGAAAACCATATGCCCCAAAAAACGGGGACTTACCAGTGGACTCGCTCCGCCTGTTGTTAAGAGCGAACTCTGCCAGAGGCAAGAAAGAAGACCAGTCCTCCTGGTTCTCTGAGACAAAACACCGAAGATAAGTCTCTAGGCTTTGATTCAGACGCTCTGTCTGACCATTGGTCTGCGGATGAAAAGCCGAAGAAAATGACAATTGCATCCCCCGACGTAAACAAAATGCCCTCCAAAACTTGGACACAAACTGAGACCCCCTATCTGACACCACATCAGAAGGCAACCCATGAAGTCTCACAATCTCCCCAATGAACACCTGCGCCAGAGTTTTAGCATTAGGGAGGGCAGGAAGAGCAATGAAATGTGCCATCTTACTGAACCTGTCAACAACCACCAGTATGACAGTCTTCCCTGACGACTGAGGAAGGTCCGTGATGAAGTCCATAGACAAATGAGTCCATGGACGCTCCGGAAGTTTCAAGGGTAAGAGGGTCCCAGACGGACGGGTATGAGGGTCTTAGAGCGAGCACAAACCCCACAGGACGCGACAAAAGTTAAAACATCTTTATTAACGTTAGGCCACCAAAACCGGCGAGAAAGGAGATCTAAAGTAGCCTTACTCCCTGGATGTCCTGCTAAAGCAGAATTATGATGTGCCTCAATAACCTTTTGTCTCAACTGATTTGGGACAAACAGTCTCCCTGAAGGTCCTGCAGGGGCGTCCCCCTGAGCCTCTAACACCTCCTCCTCAAGCTCAGAACATACAGCCGACACTACCACCCCCTCCTGAAGGATAGGAATCGGGTCATCCATTTTCCCGGCCCCTGGGAAACTGCGAGACAAGGCATCCGCCTTAACATTCTTAGATCCAGGGCGATAAGTGACAACAAAATTAAACCTGGTAAAAAACAACGACCATCGAGCTTGTCTGGAATTCAGACGCTTAGCAGATTCCAAATACAGCAGGTTCTTGTGATCAGTAATGACGGTGACCGGGTGGACTGCCCCTCCAAAAAGTGACGCCATTCTTCAAAAGCCAACTTAATGGCCAAAAGTTCCCTATTGCCGATATCATAATTCCTTTCGGCGGACGACAATTTTTTAGAAAAGAAAGCGCACGGATGCCATTTACCAGGGGACGGACCCTGGGACAATATTGCACCCACCCCTACGTCAGACGCGTCCACCTCCACAACGAACGGCTGTGATGCATCTGGTTGGATGAGAACGGGTGCCGAAGCAAAACATTTTTTCAAAGAGGAAAAAGCTTGGCAAGCTTTGTCCGACCATTTAGAAAAATCCGTCCCTTTTCTTGTCATGTCAGTGAGAGGTTTGACAACAGATGAGAAATTACAAATAAATTTCCGGTAGTAGTTAGCAAACCCCAGAAAACGCTGCAGAGCCTTAAGATCCTCTGGCTGATCCCATTCAAGCACTGCTCTCACCTTTTCAGGGTCCATACGGAAACCGGAGGCTGACACCAAGAAACCCAAAAACTGAAGTTCCTGTACGGCGAATACACACTTTTCCAGTTTGGCGTATAGTTTATTGTCTCGCAAGATCTGCAACACCTGTCTCACATGCTCCTGGTGAGACACAAGATCTGCTGAGTAAATTAAAATGTCATCCAAATAAACGACCACAAACAGCCCCACCAGATGACGAAAAATGTCATTAACAAAATGTTGGAATACTGCTGGTGCAGTAGTCAGACCAAAAGGCATGACAAGGTTCTCATAATGTCCCTCCGGCGTGTTAAACGCCGTTTTCCACTCATCCCCCTCTTTTATCCTAATCAGATTATACGCCCCCCTGAGATCCAATTTAGAGAACCATTTGGCGCCAACAATTTGATTGAAGAGATCAGGAATCAGAGGGAGTGGATACGGATCTCGAACAGTAATCCGATTAAGTTCGCGGAAATCCAAGCAAGGGCGTAGGCCTCCATCTTTTTTCTTCACAAAGAAGAACCCCGCGGCCACTGGGGAAGATGAAGGTCTAATATGCCCTTTGGCCAGACTTTCCGAAATATAATCTTTCATAGCCTGCCTCTCAGGACCAGAAAGGTTATATAACCTAGCTTTAGGTAACTTAGCATCAGGAAGTAAATTAATAGAGCAGTCATATACGCGATGAGGAGGCAACTCCTGACACCCCTCCTCAGAGAACACATCCCCAAAGTCCTCCAAAAAAGTAGGCAAAGTACTAGGCACGACCGCACTGATGACTGTGTTTATGCAGTTACTTTTGCAAAACTCCCCCCATTGGCTTATATCTCTGGACTGCCAATTAATCACAGGGTTATGTTTAACCAACCAAGGAAGTCCCAACACAATAGGAGTAGGTAGACCCTCCAACACATAACAAGATAATAGTTCCCTATGTATTGCCCCTACCCGAAGGTCAATGTTATGAACCTCATGAACAAAGCTACCTTGGCCGAGAGGCCTGGCGTCAATGGAGAATATAGGGATCGGTTTGACCAATACACTCAGATGCATACCTTGAGCCTGAGCAAACTGAGCGTCAACCAGATTAGCCCCGGACCCACTATCAAGAAGAACAGAAAATCTCTCCACTCTCGTACCAACCACCACCTCCACTGGTACAAGGAACTGAGAAGAACTAGCGGACGAAATACATACTCCCAGGTTGTCGTCCACCACACAACCTGGGATTAACAGTTTTCCGGCGACTTTTTGCTCAACAAGGCACGAGATGGACATCCCCCAACAAAATGTCCCTCTTTCCCGCAGAAGAAACACCTTCTAGTCCTGCGGCGTACAGCCAATCCCCTCCTACGAAATGATGTCCCTCCCAACTGCATAGGCTCCTCCGAACAGACAAGGGGAACCTCAACATAAGGGACTTTAGTAGTAGGTGGAGTAACAACAGGGGGCGGAGTTACCTCGCACCTCTCCCGGAGCCGTCTATCAGTACGGATAGCTAGGGCCATAGCAGCCTCCAGTGATGGAGGAGAATCATACTGAGCCAAAACGTCCTTTAATTTGTCAGAAAGCCCATGACAAAACTGGCTCCTAAGAGCTGGGTCATTCCACTGAGTATCTGTGGCCCATCTACGGAACTCAGAAGCAAATTCCTCCGCCGGACGATCTCCCTGCTGTATCTTACGTAATTTTGTCTCAGCAAGAGAGACCCGATCTGGGTCATCATATACCAAACCCAGGGCAGTAAAAAATCGATCTACTGACTGTAGAGCCGGTGATCCCGGAGGAAGGGAGAAGGCCCAGGATTGAGGGTCCCCTTGTAGGAGCGAGATAACAATTCCCACTCTCTGCTCTTCACTCCCAGATGATCGAGGCCGAAGCCGAAAATACAATTTACATGCTTCCCTGAAGGTAAAAAATTTGTCTCGCCCACCAGTGAACCTGTCCGGGAGAGCTACTTTAGGTTCAAATCTGGTTTGCTCCGAGGGAGACAAAACTTTGGACTTAATGTCCGTCAGCTCCATGGATAATCCCTGCAACTGCAGAGCCAGCTGGGCTACTGGATCCATGGCAACTGGAAATAATTTTATGGGCCAGTGAAAATGTCACGCGGTCTTATGATATGTGTACGATGTCAGTAAACTATTCTTAAAAGAACCACACTCTATACAACATATAGATTAGCAACATCAGCATGTAAATATAGAATAGTTTTACCTGACACGATATCCGTTGAACTCAGGGTTAATCTTGAGGACTTGATACACTGTCACAGGAAAGAGGAGGACCGGGGGTCTAACCTGACCCTAAACTGGGGTCCTAACTAAACCCTCACCTTGGAGGTACTGATAATGGTTCAGAGGTCCAAGTCTCCAGCCTAACCCTGTCTCCTATCAGTCCCTGAACCCTGTAATCAGTCCTAAGAAGGATTCTGATTAACACCAGAGGAATATGGCCTGATCTCTGCTAAATACACAGATTAGACATACAAGACAGACTGGAGAAAACACAGACTTGCATACACACTCAAACACAGAAGGAACATAAATGATCTGGGATATTAAACTCTAAGCAAGGTGAGCTTAAAAACAACTAAGGAGCTCTTTAACTTAAGTCTATACAGATACAATCCTATCTGTGGTCTGCATGAAGAATTTCACTGGCAACTCCCAACACAGACAACCAGAGATTTAAAGGAAACCAATCAACAAATAATTAATTGCAGCCGGGAGAAACCTGCACCCAGTCCCAGAACTGAGCACAGACAGAATTAACTCCCTAACTGCCAAACCCAAAGAAACAGCAACTCAGCTGTGAGAAGTCAGACTGTGCAACCGCGACGATCTTCGTGGCGATGCACACATGACAATATAACAGCTCAATTTTTTTTTCCCAGCCACACTCAGCTGGCACAAACATCAGTTTCGTACACTACTACTGGTAGAAAAATGTAAGGATAGTTACACAGGTAGTTGACTGATCAATCGACCCACAGTAGCACATTTTATAATGACACAGAACCAGTGAACCATGGACCATGCATGAAGTTTCAGGGTCTGGGCCAGCATTTAGAGCTTTGAATTGAACTTTCAATTAAGACGAGGTGGGTAAGGGAGTGGTGTAAGCCTTCTTTGCTGGGAGGCCAGATACCTCATGCAACAGTTCGATTTTTTTTCCCAGCCACCCTCAGGTGGCACAAATATCTCCTTGGTAGAGCACTAATGTTAGAAAATTGAAAGGATAGTAACACAGGTAGTTGACTGAAAGTTAGTGCAGACCTCCCGGTCTGGGAGCCATACTGCTACAGGCAACACACATGAAGGAGACCCAACGTGGATTCTCCACATTTCAAAAAATTATTGTCACACATCACTAAAGGGGCATCAATTTCCAAAGAGTATAAACATCATAATGGGCCTCCAAAACCCCTTCTACAACAGGAAACCCACCAGATGGAGACCCAACTTTGAGTCTCCACATTTCAAAAAATTATTGTCACACACCAATAAGGTGGCATCAATTTCCACAGAGAAGAAACAGTATAATGAGCTTCTGACACACCCTCCACTACAGGCAACCCAACAGATGGAGACCCATCTTGGAGTCTCCACATTTCAAAAAATTGTTTGTAACATCAGCAGCAGTAGCAACAGCAGGCACAAAGGTCTCACAATGCAATAACGCAAGGTCAATGCATGACTTTAAAAACTACACCATCGCCTCGTCTGTCCAGTCTGCTAGTGGAGTGCAAAAGTCATTGGATATCCATGACTTGTTCATTTTGATGAAAGTTAGGCAGTCTAACCTTTCAGGGCACAGTCGGATGCGCTTATCCGTAAGGACACCAGCAGCAGCACTGAACACATTCTGAGAGAACGCTGAATGCCGGAATGACTAAACCTCCAAGACGTGACAGGTGAGCTCAGGCCAGTCTTCCATATTTTAAGACCAAATTGTAAAAGGATCAAAATTCCCCCTGAGGTCACTGATATTGAGCTTGAGATACTCCTGCACCATCCTCTACAGCAGTGGTTCTCAACCTTTCTAATGCCGTGACCCCGCAATACAGTTCCTTATGTTGCGGTGACCCCCAAACCAAAAAATAAGTACAGTCCTCCATACAATTTTATGGGCACCACATAGTCTTCCATACAGAATTATGGGCCAAATATAATGCTCCATAACGAATATTGGACCCCAAATAATGCTCCATACAAAATATGGACCTCTCATCTGCACTGTGCTGCGTTCTGCACTGTTACGGCTCAGGAAAGGGCGCTGTGGAAAGACTCCCCATTATCATCATTATTGCCTCCCCATCATCATTGCCTTCCCATCATCATTGGCTCCCCATCATCATCATTGCCTGCCCATCATCATTGGCTCCCCATCATCATCATTGCCTGCCCATCATCATTGGCTCCCCATCATAAATCATTGGCTCCCCATCATTATCATTGCCTGCCCATCATCATTGACTCCCCATCATCATCGCCTCCCCATCATCATCATCATCATTGCCTGCCCATCATCATTGCCTGCCCATCATCATTGGCTCCCCATCATCATCATTGCCTCCCCATCATCATCATCTTTGCCTGCCCATCATCATTGGCTCCCCATCATCATCGCCTCCCCCATGATCATCATTGCCTGCCCATCATCATTGGCTCCCATCATCAACATCATCATCATTGCCTGCCCATCATCATTGGCTCCCCATCATCATCATTGCCTCCCCATCATCATCTCCTGCCCATCATCATTGCCTCCCGTTCATCAACATCATCATTGCCTGCCCAGCATCATCATCATTTCCTCCCCATCATCATAATTGCCTGCCCATCATCATTGCCTGCCCAGCATCATCATCATTGGCTCCCCATCATCATCGAGGCCTCCCCCCACCACCATCACACACACAGCACCACACACAGACAGCACCGCAGCACTCTCTCACATACACACACGCAGGCAGACACACACACACACACACTGATACACACAGACACATACACCTCACATCTCACCTGTCCGGCACCAGCGCTTACTCTCTGCCACAGCCAGCCGCTGAATGATGACGTCATCCAGCGGCGCTGCTGTGACAGGAAGCGCAGGCGCCCTGCAGGCGCCCCCTGGAGCCCGGAGCTGCGGAGGCATGGGGAGAGGTAAGTATTGTGCTGCCTGCTCAGGCCGGGTCCCCCCTCTCCCCGCACAGTGGACTCACCGACCAGCCGCTCAGCTCCGGAGGGTCCCGGGCCGCTGCACTGTGCCTCCGCACTTCTCCCACAGAGGAGAAGGAATTATTGCTGCTGCCACGCCGCCTCCGCACACGTGTCGCCTGGGGCAGACCGCCCACGTTACGCCCACGCTACGAGCACTACACCCGCCCAAGCTACGAACGCTACGCCCGCCCACGCTACGCCACTGGGCTAAAGGCGTCGGAAATATGTATTTTCCGATGGCTTTAAGCAACCCCTGTGTTTTGGTCGTTCGACCCCCGCCGGGGTCACGACCCACAGGTTGAGAACTGCTGCTCTACAGTTATTCACAATCACAACATGTCAGACTTGTACTGGTGCACAGGCTAGTCTAAAAAATGTGTGAATTGACTCACAGAAATTGGTTATGCCACTTACGCTGCTGCTGCTGCTAATGTTTTTGCGGTGACACAACAGCACTGCTGTCTTGGGGAAAACAACTCTTAAGATTGTCTACAAGCGTGTTTCGATACTCTAGCATGTGCACGTCCCTTTCTCGGGGGAGAAGCATCTGGCAAAAATTACTCTTGTACCGTGGATCTAACAGAGTGGCAACCCAGTAGTCAGCACTATTTCTAACTCTGAGGCTAAGTTCACACGTTCAGGATTATTTGCGTTTTTTTCGCGGGAAAAAACGCGTCAAAAACGCATGAATTAAGCATCCTATCATTTAGAATGAATTCCGCAATTTTTGTGCACATGGTGCGTTTTTTTCCGCGAAAAAAACGCATCGCGGAAAATCTAGCAACATGTTCATTAATTTTGTGGAATTCTAGCGTTTTTACCGCTATATTATTGACCTAGAAAGTTCAGGAAAAAATCGCAGTAAAAATGCGTCAAATCCGCGCAAAAAAAAAACGCACCAAAAACGCGCAAAATTCGCGCAAAAAAACGTGCGTTTTTACCACGAAAAAAGTCCGTTTTTGCTCAGGAATATTCTGCAAACATTCCTGAACGTGTGCACTTAGCCTAAGAATACGGGCATCATGTTGAAGATAGTGGAGCAAGGTGTTCATGTGACGGGTGCTTCCATGAGGTCCAAGTCCATGGTGTGTTGGTGTCGGTGTAAAACTCAAGGTTGCTTCCTCCATCCATTCCCGCCAACCACGGACAAAAGAGAGCGGATCATTATTCTCTTCATCTCCTGACTGTTGCACGTCCATCACCTCTTCCGCCTCCATTTGTTCTTTAGCTTCTGCACCTTCAGTAACAGTTTGTCTGGTAGTATTAGCCCCCCTCGATCGCTGTAATTCACCCTCCCTTGTCACACGACTGTGCAACGACAGTCTTGAACTTAGATATATTGTTATCCCCTCCGCATCCTCCTCTGATACCACCTATCCCCTCCACATCCTCCTCTGATACCACCTCTTCCTCTGGGTCTGCCATTTCCTCCTGCAGACTATTCAAAATGTGCTCCAGCATGTAGATGACCGGACTAGTGATACTGATGACAGCATCAGCAGCGCTAAACATCTTAGTAGCCATTTTGAAACTGTGCAGAAGGATTCAGAGGTCCTTTATCTGTGCCCACTCCACAAGCATGATTTGCTCCACATCCGTAATGCGTTGGCCCAGGCTCTGCAAAAGGACATACCGCACCAGGGCTCGTCGCTGCTGCCACAGTCGCTGCAACATGTGCAAAGTATAATTCAACAGTGTCAGCACATCGCAAATCAAATGGTAACCAGAGAAGGCCAAAAGACCTCGGGATGCAAGTTGATGACCTGCAGAGTGCGATCGGCGGAAGTGAGCACACAGCAAATGTGCTTTCTGCAGCAGCGCATCCATACATATGGTTTGACCGTGATATTGCAGCAATGCAAAGTCATGTAGATATTTGGTGTACAGGGTAAAGCACCAGTTACTATTGGTTTTTGGTCTTGAGTTATATATGGGCAAAGTTTGGCATAAATTTTATGCGACGCGTTTTACAAGCTACTTTGACACAAAATTGCGGCCGAAATATTGTTTTGTCATAGCCGGTAATAATTTTATCGTGTTTAGCAGCAAAAGTTGAGCTAGTATGCCAAATTTCAGCATCATAGCCAGTATAGAATTCTAATGGCTATGTGCCAAAGTTTGCAAAATCCTCCTAGCTGAAGCCACAGGCTTGGTGGAACCTCCAGTGAAAGGTCAACAGTGCCCAATGTATTTGAGAACTGGCCCTAAAAATTTACAGAACCTCTTTTCAAACATACATGTACATCCTTATAAATTTTCAGCAAAATCGGAGAAGGTCGAGTGGGGACACTCCTGTGTGAAAACATTTTGTACGGTAATGGAGGAGGAAGACACAACAAATTCGGTTGATGGGATAGCCGGTGGTTTCTGAGGCCCTCTAGTCATGATTTTAGCGCAGTGTGATTCTCAGACTAAGGCATGTTGATCGTGCATGTTCATGCATGTAGTAGTCAAATTATTGCAATGTTTGCCTCTACAGTCATGGCCAAAAGTTTTGAGAATGACACAAATATTAATTTTTACAAAGTCTACTGCTTCACTTTTTCTAATGGCAATGTGCATATACTTCAGAATGTTATAAAGAGTGATCAGCTTAACAGCAATTACCGTATATACTCATGTATAAGCCGACCCGTGTATAAGCCGACCCCCCTAATTTTGCCACAAAAAACGTGGAAAACTTATTGACTCGCGTATAAGCCGGGTGTATAAGTTGCCGTCCTGTTCTGTGCTCCCCCATCCAGCTCTGTGCGCCCCCATTCTCCTCTGTGCTCCCCTCCTCCTGCTCCTGTAAGGTTCTTTGTACATGTTTCTTGAAACTCAGTTTTTCCGTCGGCCATTTTGCTTTCTGTCTTGCTGCAGCTATCTTGCCCTCAGTCAATATGGAGTTTCCAGCTTTCATGTTCCCGCCCTGATTCTCTCCCTCTTGCTTCTTAAGCAGCCTCAGCTGAGCAATCAGTGCTTCAGAATCAAGCCTGCAGTGAGCCTGTGACCTGACTCCTGGAAAACCTTGGACTTTGTACTCCAGCTATTTCCTACTGAGGAACTTTGGAACACTTGTGGACTCTGGAAACCTGCTATTTGATAAATCCACGTTTGCATGGAATTACGGTAACAGAGAAGAGATCCTGAACCTGTTGTGGAGAGTTATTGCTGAGCTTAAGTTACTCTGGCCTGCTGTGTCTCCTGCTTCTGTACCTGCAAACTGTGTGACCATTTTTGCCACTTGTATGAAGTAATACAAGTCCTTCTATATCAAACCTGTGTCTCATGGGTTTTCCTCGCACCCAAGCACAAGACGCTATATGAACTGTACACCATACATTACAAGATTCTGAAGCCAAACGTTAGTGTCTGCTGGGTCTGGGAAGGCTGTGTCTGCTGTGACTGTGGATATCAGATGTCCGGTTATACTTTCTGTGATGACAGTGGTTGTGACTTCTCACAACCATTCCAGGTGAGCAATTCCCTTAATTTTACTCTGCAGTGTTACCACAGGTAAACACTATTGTTTTTTTTTTTTTTTTTCTCTTCTCCTTCCAGTACTCCTGTCTTAAAAGATCTGGAAGATGGAGGCTCGCATAAAGGAGCTTTGCGGAGTGACTGATACAATCCTTGCAGATATACAGACTATAAAGACCCGTTTTGCAAACCTACAGGACCTCACTAATCACAATTTGCAAGTGTTTGGACAAACTACCCAGGATTTACGAGCCAGGATTGAGGTTCTAGAGGAACGAGTCCAGGCTCCTGCCATAACCCCGAGTTCTGGGATTCCCAAGTTACCCCCTTTTCATTTTGGCGGTGAACGTGAGAAATTCAGGGGATTTATTAACCAATGCAATCTTTTTTTTCTGCACATGCTTCACAATTTCCCACTGTACGATCTAAAGTGCTTACTATAATCATGTTGCTTACCAACAAGGCTTTGATGTGGGCAAACCCTCTGATTGAGACTGAGGATGAATGTTTGGATCATCTTGATGCTTTCATTTCAGCCATGGGGCAGGTGTTTGATGACCCAATCGAGGTGCAACAGCTGAAGCAGCCATGTTAACTTTGCGCCAAGGTAAGCGCTCAGTAGCCGAATATGCCTTGGATTTCAGGAGATGGGCCCTCGATACCACTTGGGACAGTTCCGCCAAAAAATCTATTTTTCGAAAAGGGTTGTCTCCACTGATTAAGGATGAACTTGCTCGTGCCGACCCTCCCACTGCGTTAGGTGACTTTATTAACTACTGCATCCGTATTGATGCTCGTCTGACTGAACGCAGGCAAGAGAGATGGTTCGAAAGTAATCGCACTAACCTTTTCCTACCTTCCTCCCCAGCTAAGGAACCTTTGAGTAGGATCACACGGGAACCTGAACCTGAACCCATGCAGGTGGACTCTTTACAAAGACGGGTTAGTGATGCACGCAAAGAACATCGTTTAAAGGAAAATCTATGTTTCTACTGTGGTAAGTCAGGGCACTTCATTATAAACTGCCCCAGCCATTCTCGTAAGACTACTGCAGCAGTCATTCACTGTGAGTGTTGCGAGAGGAGATCTGTCAGGTCCGAGCCTCAGGCTCCAGAGAGATCTGCAGCAACAGATATTGATTTCTCGGACTTAAACTCCGTCACTTCTGAGGACGATGACTGTGTAAACACTGCAATTTTTCAAGTTTCCTCAGCGGTGTCCAAGCTGAGTTGTAAGAAAAA
>JARQOD010000002.1:106654156-106717619 GCA_033576555.1 Oophaga sylvatica
GTGAGAATATCATTATTATTATTTTTTTTATTATTTTTACATTAGATCTTTTTACTATTGATGCGACATAGGCGGCATCAATAGTAAAAAGTTGGTCACACGTGTCAAACACTATGTTTGACTCGTGTGACCAACCTGTCAATCAGTTTTCCAAGTGATGCTACAGATCGCTAGGAAAACGCTAGCATTCTGCAAGCTAATTACGCTTGCAAAACGCTATTATTCTGGCGGGAATGCGCATACAAAAAAAGTGCGTATTTCCTGCGGGAGAAGTGCGGGATTGCCGCGGAAATTTCCGCGGCAATTCCGCAACGTGTGAACTTAGCCTTATGGTAATGCTAGTATTGTGTTTTTTTAATAATGATCAGTATTGAATTGTATCTATTCGATCACTATGAGATTGTAATATTTGGTCTGGTCATTGTGAGGTGGTATTTGTTCCTTGTATGTGGTATTATTTGGTCACTATGTGGTGATAATATATGGTCAGGTCATGATGTGACTGTATTTGTTATTTGTATGAGGTATTATTGTTTAAAAAATTTATGTAACACATTACCTTAAAGAAAAATAAATTAAAAGATACCTAAAGAGACTATTAGATATTTTAAGAAATATTTGATAGGTTAGAGTAGAGTACCACCCTACCAAAAGAGTCTTGTCATGGTGGTGGCTTAGGCCTCTTTCACACTTCAGTGGTGCGACGTCAGTCAAAATCCACCAAAGTGTGAAAAAAACAGATCCGCCATTTTTTTTTGGTGGAGACGCTTTTTTCCCATTGACTTGCATTAGTGACGGATTTTAACGGATGGTCGTCCATTTGATCCGTTTTTTGACGGATACGTCTTAAATTTGGCGCCATTTTTTGAAAACGTCCAATGCAACGCTGCGTCCGCCGTTTTGTATAATGGGCGCCTATGGGTGGCGGATCCGCCTGCATCTGTTTTATACAGAATCCGCCAGCGAATCCGTTGCTTCCATAGAAAATGCTGAAAACACTGTCTGGGGTCTCTCTCTCTCTCTCCTCCGTGCCAGACATGCGTACTATACATTTTCAGGGTTGAAAAGTTCAGGATGAATCTGTCTGAAAACGGGCCTGCTTGCATCCGTTTTTCTACTTTTGTGGCGGATCCACTTTTTTCACACATTGGCGGATTTTAACTGACGCCAAACGACTGATGTGTGAAAGAGGCCTTAAAAAATCTTTTGGCCCAAGCAAAAGCTAATGGATATGTATGGGATGTGATATGGTGTTCAATGGGAACTGTTAATGTGTGATTGATGTGGATGTGGTGCAGAAGTGGAGTTTTTCCAAGAGTGGTTGGTGGGACTGTGGAAAGTATGATGGGTGGAGGCAGAGCTCGGGTGTAGCCTGGGTGGAGTCTAAAGGGGGCCCAGAAATTTTGCTAGTATGGGGTCCTGAAATTCCTGGTGGAAGCCCTGGATTTCATCGTTTTACTTGTGCAATGTCTATTACCTGTAACCTGCTATTGTAGCATCCTAAGATGCCTAAAGGCAACCTGTCAGGTAAGTCAGGTTGGCAGAACAGAACTGGCAAAAAGAAGTAGAAACAAGTTCTCTAATTGCAGGTATCTATGTTTTCTCTGAACCACTGAGGCATTTCAGAGAACGATTTGAGAACAAGAAAACTAGTCATGTGGCAGATTCCCGTCTGCTTCTCCTCAACTGGCTTAGTTAGAAAAATAGGTCTGTATTAGTGTTGAGCGATACGATACCGCAAGTATCGGGTATCGGCCGATATTAGCTGTATCGGACTTTCGATATTGACTTTCGATATTTCCCATATATCGTATACCAGAATCAGAATTGTCACTGTCACTGTTAGTGTCCGTCGGTCGGGTCTGTCAGGAGTCAGCGGCACTTACCTGGCAGAAGATCTCCGGTGGTCACGGCCTGGACTGGTTGATGGCCGCCATCATCTTTCCCCGGCGGTCACATGCAGTTTCTCGCGATAACTGCAGTGACTGCTGGGTAATCCCGGCCGTAAAGCAGTCAGTCCGATGACGTCACCGCCGGGGAAGCAGGTAATCAGCTGTGCTGCGCCGGGATGTCAGGCTCTGCCTGTCATTCCGATGTAGCAGAGCTGGATCGCCGTGGGACAGTCGTTACTATGGACTGCGTCAGACAGGTGGTATACTGTTGGTTAGTTTTTTTCCTTTTTTTACAGGAGATCGATGGCGTCGCAGGAATGAGAGTATAATAAAAGAAATGAAAACTGTGTTGTCTCTTTTATTTCATTAAAATACTTTTTTCTTGCTGTGTCTTTTTTTATATACATTTAAAAACTTTGGGATTAATAATGGATCGGTGTCTTATTGACACCTCTCCATTATTAACCGGGCTTATTGTCACCGTGCAATCAACGGTGACATTAACCCCTTATTACCCCACTTGCCACCACTACAGGGCAGTGGGAAGAGCCGGGTAAAGTGCCACAATTGGCACATCTTTTGATGCGCCAAATGTGGGGCTGCTGTAGCCTGGTATTATCAGGCTGTTGAGGGCCAAAATCCATGGGCCTTGACAGTCTTTTAATACCAGGCCGCAGCAGTCTGCATTTTACTTGGCTGGTTAACAAAAATAGGGGGACCCCTACGCCGTTTTTTTTTCGAGGGGATCCCCTATTTTTGTTAACCAGCCAAGCTAAGCAGACTGCTGTGGCCTGGTATTATCAGGCTGGCAAGGTCCATGGATATTGGATCCTTACCAGCCTGAAAAACCAGGCCTCAGCGGTCTGCTTCATCTGGCTGGTTAACAAAAATAGGGGGGACCCCACGCCAATTTTTTTCGAGGGGATCCCTATTTTTGTTAATCAGCCAAGATATGCAGACTGCTGTGGCCTGGTATTATCAGGCTGGCAAGGTCCATGGATCTTGGCTCCTTAACAGCCTGAAAATCCAGGCCTCAGCGGTCTGCTTCATCTGGCTGGTTAACAAAAATAGGGGGGACCCCACGCCAATTTTTTTCGAGGGGATCCCCTATTTTTGTTAATCAGCCAAGATATGCAGACTGCTGTGGCCTGGTATTATCAGGCTGGCAAGCAGGGTCGGACTGAGGCACCGGGACACCGGAGAAACCTACGGTGGGCCCCAGCTCCTGCGTGGTGGGCCCTGATTTGAAAGGATAGGTCGCGGGGCAGAGGGGGCGGTGGCCCCGGGGCCCGCGCTCTGAGGGGGCCCACCCGGAGCTACGATACAGTTACATTCTGCGGCAGAGCAGGGAGAATCGCTCTCCCTGCTCTGCCGCCCGGAAGCTATGGGGCCTGAACAGGCATTGGGGGGGCCCGGTGCCAGCAGTGGGCCCCCCACCCGTCATCGGAGGGTCAGCTGTATCGGCATCCAGCCGATAAAGTTGACCGCATAGAGAGAGAAGGAGCGAGCGCTCCTTCTCTCCCATAATCCCCCTCTCAGCGTATGACAGCGGGCGCAATAACATCACCTGCCGGCGCCCGCTGTCAGACGCTGAGAGGGAGAACAGTGAGCAGCACAGGAGCCGGGAGGTGAGTATTTTTTTTATTTTTTTTTTAATGGGGGTGCAGTCGAGTCCTGGCTGGAGAAGTCGTCATGTCGGTGTGGGCCAGATGGAAAAGACATGAAAAGTGAACAATTCCATTAGAAAGAACATCAGCGGTAAGTCATTATCTGTACCTGTGCTGTAATCTATATGTTCTGTAGGACTGGTATTATTTAACACAGACCATATGGCGGTAATATCAATATTGGTCTTTTTATATATAGATTATTTTGGCCAACAGCGCGGTCATTTGCTGAGGTTCTCTGATGATGGGCCCACTCAGAAGTTTTGCCCCACTAAACCAAAACCCTAGCTACGCCTATGGCTCTCTCTCTAGTCTTTCTTTCTCGCTCTCTGTTCTTTCCTTCTCGCTCTCTATTCTTTTCTCGCTCTGTTCTTTCTTTCTTTCTCTCTTTTCTTTCTTTCCTCTCTTTCTTTCTCTGTTTGTTCTTTCTCTCTCGCTGCTCTTTCTTTCTTTTCCTCAGTACCAGCCACTGTGCCCTCATTACCAGTCAGTGTGATCAGCAGTGCTAAATGGTTACGCTTGGGGCGAGGATATGGGTGTGATTAGCTGTGAAATGGGTGTTGTCGGGGTGTGGCCTAAAATTTTCAGCGGCGCGCAACACGCCTTTAATCCTCTTTCCTGTCTTCCAAATTTGGGAGGTATGCTGTATGACCTCCCTACAACTTCTGGCCATGCTCCTGATGAGCGCGACGGATGGTCTCGTGAGGGATCTCCTCCCACACCTGGACTAAAGCATCCACCAACTCCAGGACAGTCTGTGGTACAACGTGGCATGGCCTAAAATTTTCTGCAGCATGCACAGCGTGCCACAGCCTTTGTCCCTCTTTCCCTTATTCAAAGGTTGGGAAGTATGATGTTGGGCCGCAAGAATATATTTTCTCTGGTGGGCTCAAGGCTCCAGTCCGACGCTGCTGGCAAGGTCCATGTATGTTGGCTCCTTAACAGCCTTAAATAGCATGCCTCAGCAGCAGGGGCGTACATATAAATCATGGGGCCCCATAGCAAAAGTCTGAATGTTCCCCACCCCCCCAAAAAAAAAACCCAGAGGCATTGTAAATGTAAAGTGCCAGCACAGTGAGGGAAGTTGAGTCGCACAGAGACAGGGGTTTTGGGGGTACTCGGCACCGATCACGTCGACTTCTATGGGGGATGTCACGAGTAGCACAGCTCGGTCCGTGACCTGGGCGATCACTGGAATGTGGGATATTTCCAGGGGATGATAGAATGTTCGTGTAGTTTGTCGTGATGCCACCTGTAGTACCTGGTCAGGGTGACCAGCGCTGCTGTGCAGGTCCTCTGGCAGGGATGGTGTAGTGCAGCTAGGTGATAAGTCTTCTACAGGTAAGACGGTATCCTTCCAGGGCAGATAGATGTGAGATAGAGCAATGGTGCAGAGTGATGTAGCAGAGTGGAGTATGCGACGTAGTAAGAAAGCAGGAAAGGAAACAATTCTTACTACAAAGACATGCAGCATAAGGCTGCCTCAACCCCTCCCATCCAACTAGCTACACCCTGTTCTAACCAGCCTGAGCTAGACCATCCCATTGGGTCCGCCTACACTCAGCTGGCATAGTGTACTGTTGAATGCAGTGGCTGGAGTCAATGGGGTGTTTCCTCCTTACCTGAGAGTAAGTTGTCACACCGCTGGGTGCGATGCAACATCTCTGTGGCGACTGGACCCTCAGGTGCTTCTGTCTTTTCACAAATGCCGGCTTTACCCGGCAATTGAATCAGAGGCTATGTAGAAGTGAATAAACTATAAATATATGTATATATATATGTCACAATGACATGTATATATATATATATATATATATATATATATATATGTATTCTATGTGTGTATATTTTGTGTTTACAAGGAAAGAAAGTGTTTTTTTAGTTACGATATTTTGTTCCCATAGACTTACATGGGACTTCCGGTATCGGTATCGGGTATCGCCGATATTTTAGTGATATCGGCGATACCATTCCGATCCGATATTTTTGGATATCGGAAAGTATCGCTCAACACTAGTCTGTATATGTGTGAATAGAGAAAGACGTGTCAAGCAAAGTCGGGTGATTATCCGGTGAGGACTCACATACCTGACAAGTCTTTCAGGTTTTTGTTCCTGTTTAAAATAAAACATATAAACCTGCAGCTTTGGAGCCTTTCCCTAAACCATGCTGCCTGTGGTTCAAGCAGTGTGAATCATTGGGCAGGTTTCTTTAAACAAGGGATAGGAAACCTTTTTTTATGTCAAGAGCTATTTGGATATTTATAACATCATTGGGGCACATACAAAATTATCAAATTAAATATGACCCTGCTATATTTGGACAAAAGATTAATTAACTCATCCCTAATGTGATGGCTGGAGCTGCTTCTCTTTGGTGCGCCTGTGATTTTAGTTGATAGTGATGATATTGCTACTTGCAACTGCTTTTCTAGATTTGCTTCGATCTGGAGTACAGTCAAAAAAGTTTTGTAGTGAACTTGCAGCAGTAAGTTTTCCTGAACACAGATGTAGATCACACTGCAGGTCTCTTTAACACAATTGCCGTTGCCCACTTATATATTAGTAGTAGTGATGAGCGAACATGCTTGCCACTACTCGTTACTCGCCCGACTATCACGGTACTCGGTATAGTCAGCGAGCACCAAGCATTTCCGGGATTACTCGGTGGGAACTGGGGTCTCCACCCAGCATTTTTGGCGGACTTTACAGACCCAATCACGCTGCAGGGATTGTCTGCCAGGCAATGAAACGCCGTAGCCATCTTTGTTGTGGTCTTGCAGTGATTGGCTGGCCGCACAGCATCATCAGGGGTATAAGAGACCGGACACTGCCCTGCTCGCCGCATTCAGCTCCGGATTGAGATAGTGTAGGGAGAGCTGCTGCCAAGATAGGGTCAGATTTGGCGATTTCTTAGTCAGTGTGGGGTCTACCATCCTAAACTACTCAAATCCTGATAAACCAACAGTCCTAAGAACTAATTCCGGAGTATATAGGTTCCAGTGTTAGGTAGGCAGGGTAGTGTACGTCGCTCTATACACATCAGTGCAAGGCCTGCAGGCACTGTATGTGTGTATATAGATCATTGCATACATCAAGAGGGTCCATTCCCTTCCTGTGTTCTGGTGCTGCTGCTGCTACCTGTAGGATATATTGGCCATATATACCTAGCACCAGGTGTAATTGGAATACAGGACACACATTTTTTGGCGTATCTCTGTGACAGCTCATATCTCTGCAAATTTTACGCACATATTTTTTTTGCCCTGGGTGTGGCTGTACTGTACTTAAAAACACCAGTATTTAGCCCAAAAAAAAAACCTAGGCACACATTTGTCATACTCGTATCTCCGTGTCAGCTCATATCTGGGCGTGCTCAAAGTTTGGCCAGTGTATGCAAAATTTTTTTTGCCTTGGGTGTGACTGTGTGGCGCCCCTGAGGGTTCAGTCGCCACAGAGGTATTGCACCTCACCCAGAGGTGTGATACTTTACTCTGAGGTAAGGAGGAAGCACCACCCAGGGCTCTAACACCTGCACCCAACACACACTATAGCAGCTGGGCACCCTGGACGTACCCTGTGGGAGGATGGTCTCATTCCAGGCTGGTTAGTAAAGAGTGTATGGGTGGATGGCGTTAGTAAGTAGCAAGGGAGAAGTGAAGCTTGAGGAAGTAAGAACAGAGTTTAGAGAGTTGTGAGGAGGAAGAGGAAGGAGACGGACGTGTAGTGGAGCAGCTCCCAGGGAGGGGAGGCTGCAGAGGAAAAGAAAGGAGTCTAGAGAGAGACTCAGAGGGGACTAGGAGCTGGAGAGAGCTCGGTCCGGAAAGTGGAGAGTGTAACAGAAAGAAGCAAAAAGAGAGAGAAGCTTCTGGAGAGAGAGAGGAAGGGGTCCTAGGTATACGGAGAGAGCAAGAACCATCCGTCGGTCCCGATCTGTTGGCAGAGGTACCAGGTCGCAGAGGGAACTCGACCCCTTAGCCTAGTGGAGGATTTTCTGACTCAGCTAGCAAGTCGACTTCTGTGATAACTTTAGGGATCACAGACAACTACCACAATTATCTTCGCCGGAGAGGTAGCTATATAGAATCAAGGAAACGCAGAGATAAGACGTTATCCAACTGGATTCGAAGCCGCTGATCTGGGACACTGTGAAGGTGCTGGAAGGATAGTGAGTCGCACTTAGTACCAGGGCAATGGGGTACTCGGAGCCGAGCCCATGGAAATCTATGGGAGTTGTCACTGGTAGCGGTGGCTCGGTCCGTGGCCCCGGGCGCTCATCCAATGGGAAATATTTACAGGGGATTATTAGGATAGTTCGTGACGCCACCTGTGGTTTCTGGTAATTTGTACCAGCGCTGCTGTAAGGGTCTTCACAGGGGATGTTATGGGGCAGCTTGGTAGTAAGTCTCCCACAGGTGAGACGTGTCCCTGGAAGTCTATGGTGGTGATGATGCAGGGGTAGTAAGAATTCAGTCACACACAAGGTAGTTCCTTTTCATACCTTTTACTGATGATGGTTCAAGCAGATCCCAGGGAGCTGGTCGGGGTGAAGAGTGCACTTTCCGGTAACAGCTGAGCAGGTTAGAGGCCTCCTTAACTTCCAATGTGTAGGTGAGTCCAACTTGCCTGAAGCGAAGTTAACTCTGAATCTCCAGCTTTCTCAGTAGCTGTCCTGCCCGGCCAACATTGTGGTGGAGACTTCTAAGTGGTGAAAACTAAGTCTATATTGCTGATCAGGCTAGACCCGTTATCCCTGTCTCCGGTTACGTATTGACACTTAGGGCTGCTCTCTGCGACCTGTAGTCCAGATGCCTCCGGTTTTCTTGTTACTAAGCTTGAAACTGTAGCAACGCCTCGGACTCCGGTGTCCGGCAATTTAGTGCAGGCAATCCAATACCTGTAGCACTTCTCTATCTTCTCCACTGTGCCCTTCGCCCTGCTTCCCGCTTTTAACATAAGCACTTGTGGCAGTTGTGGAATAATGTCAGCTTCATCCAGAGCTCGCTGCACAGCTCTCAGTATCCTCCAAAGTCCACACAGGACCGAGACTGAATGGCTGCTCTGTCCTTGAGACAGAAGCTAACAGGCTGAACTCCACTGAACACTAAGCTCCACTCAGACTGATCTTATCTCAGACAGATAACTATCCAGGGAATGACTCACTCCTAAGCCTCCCGGAGCTAACTATCTGACTATCTCAGACAGGAAACTATCCAAGGGATGACTCACTCCTGAGCCTCCCGGAGCTAACTGACTGAACTAACTCCTCTCTCTCACTCTCCTCCAGACTAATCACTCCTGCCACGTGTCACTCCCCCTTATATCTCAGATAGGCGTGTCTGAAAGTGTGAGTGACAGTGAATGCATATCAAGCGTTGCTGTTACCTTCTAGTGCACTCTCCTGGACTTTTATGTGTGCCTGCGTAGCTGGGCTACACATCCCCCCTTGGTAAAACACAGCACTCCCGGGCTGTAAAAGACAAAAAGAACATTTTGTTTTGCATTAACATAACATTTCAAACTCATCCCATCCGGGAGGTGAGGATTTCTTAAACGTTACAATATGTACAAGGAAGAATAATACAAAAGTATCAAAACATTTTTTTAAATATTCACAGTATAGGCAGTATTCTTGTGGAGGACCCGCACCAAAAACCTCCCACGTGGGTCCTGGGTGGGCTGCAGGACTTTATTGCAGACCTCACTCTGGGCCCCACCATACGGGTTTTTCTTCTGAGGTAGTTAGTAGTAGTGGTTTTATGTAAAACCAAGATAATGCACCGAAGCGCAACTATTTACAAAGATCAGTTCTTGGGCTGGCTCAGTCCACAGCCTCTCAGTCCATGACATAATAAAAGACATTCATGTTTCAAGTATTCACATATAATTCAACTGGAGTTACCCAACCAGGGTATACTATGCAATCAACACATTATTTAACTTTCTTTATTTTTTAACTCTCTTTACCCAGCTGGTATTCTATTCCAAATATGTAAAACATCAGTATACAATACTAAAGTGCAAAAATGCAATTTTCTTTCAAAACTTTATACAGTTACTAGAATGCGGTAAACCCCTGTCTGGGTCCTACTGGTCTTCACTTGTTATTACTTTCAATTACATCTTCCACCCCGGGGGCTGGAACAACGCGATGCTCTCTAGAGCGCATTACAAACAGGTCGTGACCTGCTATCAATGTCTGGGTCGCTACAGTCCTTGTGCGAACCGCTAGGGGCACGCCGGGTGCTTCCTCTTTGTGAGACGCCGATTGCGTCGCTACAGGTGCCACAACATTCTGCGATACTAATTTGGTCGCAGTTTGCGGTTTAGGCGGCAGCGCTGGCTGAGACCTGGGCTGCTGTACAGATTGCGACTTGGTTTGCGTTGAGTAAGCAGGAGGCGATGCCGATTGCGACATAGATTGCGATGGGCCTGCAGGGGGCGATGCTGGAGTACGGCCTGGTGCTGTGGGCGCTCGAGACGGGGACGCTTCGGTAGTGTTGACGTTACCGGCGTCGGGGACGGGGTCACTGACGATGGACACATTGAGGGCATACCAGCCCTTTAAACCCCAGTGCCGTATATAGCTCACTATGTCCCCGTTTACTAGGTCCCTTCCCGGATGACCGATGGGCAGGTGGGACTCTACGTCCCGGCGGCTCACAAATACCCCAGGATAGAGTCCCGGTTCCCGGATGAAACCCCAGCCCTTGCGGAGCTGGAATTCTACCACGCACCCCTGCCGCCGCGGTTCCCTTCGGGTACCTTTGTCGTTGCGGACCATCTCCTTGTCAGCGACCAACTGCTCATACTGCCGTTGTCGGTTCCGCTGCACCTCCCGCTCTTCCTCCTGCCGGCGTCGCTGCTAATCTTCACGACACTGCATCTCTCTTTCCCACTGAACCGCATAAGTGACGTCATCAATACGCTCCATCTCGTCCCAGTCGACTTCCGGCAACGATGGACAGGAACCCTCCGGTGTTCCCGCCGGGGAACGGTAATCCGCTGCGGCCTCCTGGCCGGGCTGGCACGCCGGAACGGGCAGGACCTCCTCAGCCTCCTTCGCCTCCACCGCTCCATCGGTGGGATCAGGTACAGCTCTTTCGGTGGTCGCCTCCGGTCGTCCCTCAGCCTTCTCCAGCAGCGATTTCAGGAATTCAGGAGACGGCGCTTGGCTTGTAGGAGAGAACATGGCGTCCCACAGCAGCCGCTGTGTTTGGGTGCGCCAGCGTCTCTCCGTCTCCTGCAGTTCAGCACGACTCTGGAGCTTCTTTCTCAGCTCCTCGTTCTCCTTCCGCAGCTCCATCATGGCGGGATCGGTGTCCCTATCTGGGGACAGCTCCGGCACAGGTAGGAAATCATCCGGTCCTCGGCTCAGATCCTCCTGTCCTTCCGCCATCTCGTCCCAGGCAAGAGTGTAGGTTCCATCAGGAACAGTCCGGTCTCTTCCGTGGAGGCGGATTTGCGTCTCCTCCTCTTCGGATAGAGGATGAAGAGGAGGCGGATTTCTTTAGCAGTGGGGCAGGACCGCACATTGTAGTAACATTTGGAGAGGGCGGCCATATCTTTCGCGCCTCAGGGGGGTACACGCCCACGAATGCACGCCCACCTTCTTCACCAGCACTTCAGGGCGCCAACTTGGCGGTAAAATGGCGGTATATGGCGCCAAATGCAGCAAACAGTCTTTTTCACCAAAAACAGTTCAATAGGCACACAGGACCACACTTGCAAGTTTCGGATCCTGTTCGTGACGCCAAAGATTGAGTCGCACTTCGTACCAGGGCAATGGGGTACTCGGAGCCGAGCCCATGGAAATCTATGGGAGTTGTCACTGGTAGCGGTGGCTCGGTCCGTGGCCCCGGGCGCTCATCCAATGGGAAATATTTACAGGGGATTATTAGGATAGTTCGTGACGCCACCTGTGGTTTCTGGTAATTTGTACCAGCGCTGCTGTAAGGGTCTTCACAGGGGATGTTATGGGGCAGCTTGGTAGTAAGTCTCCCACAGGTGAGACGTGTCCCTGGAAGTCTATGGTGGTGATGATGCAGGGGTAGTAAGAATTCAGTCACACACAAGGTAGTTCCTTTTCATACCTTTTACTGATGATGGTTCAAGCAGATCCCAGGGAGCTGGTCGGGGTGAAGAGTGCACTTTCCGGTAACAGCTGAGCAGGTTAGAGGCCTCCTTAACTTCCAATGTGTAGGTGAGTCCAACTTGCCTGAAGCGAAGTTAACTCTGAATCTCCAGCTTTCTCAGTAGCTGTCCTGCCCGGCCAACATTGTGGTGGAGACTTCTAAGTGGTGAAAACTAAGTCTATATTGCTGATCAGGCTAGACCCGTTATCCCTGTCTCCGGTTACGTATTGACACTTAGGGCTGCTCTCTGCGACCTGTAGTCCAGATGCCTCCGGTTTTCTTGTTACTAAGCTTGAAACTGTAGCAACGCCTCGGACTCCGGTGTCCGGCAATTTAGTGCAGGCAATCCAATACCTGTAGCACTTCTCTATCTTCTTCACTGTGCCCTTCGCCCTGCTTCCCGCTTTTAACATAAGCACTTGTGGCAGTTGTGGAATAATGTCAGCTTCATCCAGAGCTCGCTGCACAGCTCTCAGTATCCTCCAAAGTCCACACAGGACCGAGACTGAATGGCTGCTCTGTCCTTGAGACAGAAGCTAACAGGCTGAACTCCACTGAACACTAAGCTCCACTCAGACTGATCTTATCTCAGACAGATAACTATCCAGGGAATGACTCACTCCTAAGCCTCCCGGAGCTAACTATCTGACTATCTCAGACAGGAAACTATCCAAGGGATGACTCACTCCTGAGCCTCCCGGAGCTAACTGACTGAACTAACTCCTCTCTCTCACTCTCCCTCCAGACTAATCACTCCTGCCACGTGTCACTCCCCCTTATATCTCAGATAGGCGTGTCTGAAAGTGTGAGTGACAGTGAATGCATATCAAGCGTTGCTGTTACCTTCTAGTGCACTCTCCTGGACTTTTATGTGTGCCTGCGTAGCTGGGCTACACATCAGAAGGCAGGAAAATCAGCACAGAGAGACGGCCAGTAAAAGGAACACATATATAGAAAGGAGTCCTGGACAGGTGTTTCCCAATCTACCTGGGGGATTGTTTCTCAGTTTCTTCCTGCGTCGCCTACTACACTCAGCTACATCTCTCAGTACCATTAGTCTAATAGTACAACATCTGCCTGCCCTGAGATCACCAGCTTCACTTTTGGGAAGCTATTCCAACTCTGCTGCATCACACCATCAGTCTCAGAGGATCTGCACTGCAGCGCTGGTCATCTCTGACCAGATACCACAAGTGGCATCACGAATACCTTACTACAAACTCTAAACATCCCCTGTAAATATTACCCTTTTCATTGGACGCCCAGGGCCACGGACCAGGTCACTGCTGCCATGACACATCCCTTCAATACACCGGCCCAGTACCGATTATCCCACTGCCCTGGCGGGCGATCCATTTTGGCGTCACAAACAGGATTACGAAGCCTGGTATCACTGGGTTCTGTGTGCCTACTTTGAACTATCTTTTGTGCAAGGAGAATTACTTAAAGCGCTAGAAACTTTGCTGGAAATTGTGAAAGACTATCGCCATATTTGAACCATGAGGCGTGCAAGAAGAAGAAGGGCGTATCGTCGTGGGTGGGGACCCACCAAGTGGCGCAAAAGATATGGCCGACCTGTCTAAATGTTATTGCAATATAAGGGCATGCCAGTCAGCAAGAGAGATCTGCCTCCTGATCCCAATTGGCAGGAGAAAAAGGAAGAAGAAGGTCCACCCCCTTAAGAAAAAGCAGGAACTCCTCCATGCGGCCACATTACTACAACTAAACAAGATGGCGGATGGAGGCGACCAGGGGAGCGGAGGAGCCGAGGAAAGTTCCTTCCCCAGGTTTGAAGAAGAGGAGTTACCGGTGACAATGGAGGAGGCACTGCCCGACCAGGAGGCAGCCGATGTTGCCCGACAGCAGGAAGAGGCAGAGGCGATGGCACAATCGTGGTGGAAAGCCACACTAGGACAGAAGCAGCCACTGGAGCCGCAGCGGCCGCTCTGTCGCGCCACCACTCCGGTCTTGGATGAAGATGTAACAGCAGGCCCCGGAGCAGTCAGTGAGGCCGAGGACCCGGCCTCTGTAGATGAGGAATTGCTGGTAGGCCCGCTGCCTACGCCACCAGTCCGCGAACCCGGCAGGCCGCACGCGTCCCTGGATTGGGACCAGCCCTGTGGGTTGGAGGATCGGTTTGGGCCTGTGATGCAACCCATTCCGCCGGAGGACCCGGTTCATGCGGAGAAGATTATATACCGCTGGTCCCGCAAAGGCCCAGAGTTAATGGGGTTCCCGGACCAGCTGAACCAGGAAGGAGAAATAGAGGTGCTGGACTGGGCCGCCTACGACTGGCAGCTCACGGAAGAGTGGGAGCGGCATAGCTGAGAGGAGCAGGCCCGGCGCCAAGAGCAGCACGAACGTGACCTGGCGGAGAAGCAGCGGACCCGGCAGGAGAGAGGTACGGGTCGGGGGCCGCTGCGGCAGGGCGCGGTAGTCGAGTTCCGCCTAAAG
This sequence comes from Oophaga sylvatica, assembly GCA_033576555.1. Taxonomy (NCBI): domain Eukaryota; kingdom Metazoa; phylum Chordata; class Amphibia; order Anura; family Dendrobatidae; genus Oophaga; species Oophaga sylvatica. The sequence goes on from JARQOD010000002.1 coordinate 106,668,304, forward strand.
GGAAGTTGGGGCTTTATAAAAGAACCGCAGCTATTGGCAGAGGTATTTGTGAACCGGAGGGACGTGGAATCCCACTTGAAAGAGGGGCACCCAGACCGGGACCTCTACCCAGGAGACTTGGTCACGTATACCCGGCACTGCGGCCTCAAGGGCTGGTATGCCCTAAACGTCCATCACCGACAATCTGCCGCCACTGTACAGGGATCTGCCAGTGAGACCTCACAACCGTCAGCCAGACCAGGTCAGGCTGCAGCCCCTCCTCCTTCCTCACCCAGGCCGAGGAACAGCACTATCACCAAGACAGTCAGCACGCAGACTGACTTCGCCGGCCATGACATGACAATCCATGCGACCAGGAGGCATCATGTCATGGTCGCACCAAACGTGGCTGACGTCTTTGAGCTCCCTGAGGAGTACCAAGTGACCCCAGGTACTCCTTCTGAAGAGGACTGAGCTCACTAAGCTAAACATGACTGTAAATAGTTTTTAAACACGTTTTGCTCACCAGTTAACCCGGGAGGGGTTTTTTTTGCACCAGGTTGCACAGTTCACTTTGTTTGTTGTTTCCCAGAACGTTGAGGCCATAAACTTCGGTTGGTCCAAACTGTTAACTGTAAATAGTTATACACCTATTTAGGTGCTCCATCTTGGTTTTAGTTGAAGCCTGTAGGGTGCGCTGACACCCTATACTACTGCACAACCGACCTCAGAACAAAAACCCATTTGGCACGGCCAAAGAAGTGGTCCAAAGAGTAGCCAGTTATTGCCTTGTAGCCTGCCCAAGGCCTACGTTGAGGGTTTGTGACGGGTCCCTCATGTTGCACTAAGAAAAAGAAGACAGGACGGTTTTACTGAACTAGAATGAAACGGTTTTATTGCACTTGATTTAATGTTCTATAGCACTTGAAGAGACACCGGCTGGGATAGTGTCTGCCCTATACCTCTTTTAATGACAGTTATGATTGTGTACTAATAAAAGTGTTATTATATTTGTACAGTATGCTTAGAGTGAATTAAGAATTGTTTTATCTGGAAGAAGTGTTTTATATAGCAGACTTGTTTTACATTGCAGAGTTATGAAGAATACTTGTAGATAATGTGTAAACTAGTTGTTGTAATAGATACCACTTAGTGTAAATACGTACAGACAGGTAGCTGAGGACTAAAGCACTTTTTGTAGAATATGTTTAGAATAACGGAAAGTATTGTTGCAGGGACAGAGAAGTCCAAAGTCAGTGGTGAACCACCTAGCAACGGTTGCTACGTAGAAAACACCCCGGATAGGGCTTGCACTAGAAGAGAATAATGAGTGTTACTGTAAATATTGTAGTATTTTATATTTTTGTACTTTTTGTAAGAAAAATTATGCTCTTTCTTGGTAGCGAACTTGAGAGTTAACGGTTGCTACAAAGAGCACTTTTAGAACAGGTCAATGTTATTATGTAACGTTTAAGAAGAGGTGCCTCCCAGGAAGAGAAGTTGCGTTTCCATATTTTTGTACTTGCTGTGATGCATCACTAAAAAATTTTGTATGTTTCTTGTGACATCTGTTTTTACTTTATTTCAAACCGCGAATGTGCTGTGTTTAACAGGGGCTGTATGTGGCGCCCCTGAGGGTTCAGTCACCACAGAGGTATTGTGACTCGCCCCACAATTGTGGATACCAGGGCTATGGGGTACTCGGAGCCGAGCCCATAGAAGTCTATGGGAGTTGTCACTGGCAGCGGGACTCGGTCCGTGGCCCTGGCAGTCAAGCGTTGGGGGATATTTACAGGGGATTATCAGGATAGGTAGTTCGTGACGCCACCTGTGGTATCTGGTTAGTTGGACCAGCGCTGCTATAAGGACTTTCACAGGGGATGTTATGGGGCAGCAGGATGGTGGGTCTCCCACAGGTGAGACTGGTCCCTGGAAGTCTATGGTGACGATGATGCAGAGTGTAGATAATAATTCAGTCGCACACAATGCAGCTTCTTTTCATACCTTTTACTGGTAGATGGTTCAAGAAGATCCCGGGGAGCTGGTCGGGGTGGAGAGTGCACATTCGGGTAACAGCTGGGCAGGTTAGAGGCCTCCTTTACTTCCATATACATGTGAGTCCAACTTGCCTGAAGCGAAGTTAACTCTGAATCTCCAGCTTTCTCAATAGCTGTACTGCCCGGCCAACGTTGTGGTGGAGCCTTCTAAGTGATGAAACTAAGTCCTTACTTTTGCAGCGTCCTGCTCAAAGTCCCTGTTCCACCTGACTCCGGTTACGTATTGACACTTAGGGCTGCTCTCTGCGACCTGTAGTCCAGATGCCTCCGGTTTTCTTGTTACTAAGCTTGAAACTGTAGCAACGCTTCGGACCCCGGTGTCCGGCAATTTAGTGCAGGCAATCCAATACCTGTGGCACTTCTCTATCTTCTCCACTGTGCCCTTCGCCCTGCTTCACGCTCTTAACATAAGCACTTGTGGCAGTTGTGGAAAATGTCAGCTTCCTCCAGAGCTCGCTGCACAGCTCTCAGTTTCCTCCAAAGTCCAGACTGGACCGAGACTGAATGGCTGCTCTGTCCTTTAGACAGAAGCTAACAAACTGAAGTACCACTGAACACTACTTCCTCAAGATCTGACTGACTGACTGACTGACTGCCACGTGTCACCCCTCCCTTATATCTCAGATGGGCGTGTCTGAAAGTGTGAGTGACAGTGAATGAATATCAACCGTTGCTGTTACCTTCCTGTGCACTCTCCTGGATTTTTATGTGTGCCTGCGTAGCTGGGCTACACATCCCCCCTTAGTAAAACACAGCACTCCCGGGCTGTAAAAGAGAAAAAGAAAAAACATTTTTGATTTGCATTAAACAACAACATTTTAACTCTTCCCATCCGAGAGGTACGACTTCTTTAACGTTACAATTTGTACAATAGGAAAAATACAAAAGGATCAAAACATTTTTCTCATAAATATTCACAGTATAAGACAATATTCTTGTGGAGGACCCGCACCAAAAACCTCCCACGTGGGTCCTGGGTGGGCTGCAGGACTTCTGACTGCAGACCTCACTCTAGGCCCACCATACGGGTTTTTCTTCAGAGGTAGATATTGTAATGGTTTCATGTAAAACCAAGATAATGCACCGAAGCGCAACTATTTATAAAGACAAGTTCTTGGGCTGGCGCAGTCCACAGCCTCTCAGTCCATGAAGGGTTAAATCACATATATATATTTTAGAAATCCACATTATAATTTAACTTTCACTTTAACTTTTACTTTACCCAACCAGGGTATTCTATGCAACTATGCAATCAACATATTACTTTTTAACTTTTCAAATTCTCTTCCTTGTACCCAGCCGGGTATTCTATTTTAAATATGTAAACTATGTAACATTCTCGTACATAAAGGACCATAAAGTGCAATTGGCAATTTTCCCTTATTAAACGTTATACATTTCTTGAATGCGGTAAACCCCTGTCTGGGTCCTACCGGTCTTCACTTTTACAAACTTTCAATGATGTCTTCCACTCCTGGGGCTGGAACGACGCGATGTTCTTTGGATCTCATAACAAATAAGTCATGGCCCGATATCAGTGTTTGCATGGCCACAGTCCTTGTGCGAACCACTTGGGACGCAACGGGTGTCTCAGACAAATATTGACTTTTCATCAAGTTAACTGTGGTCGCATCATCCGGTTGCGATACAAAATGAGTCGCAGATTGCGTTTCGGGATACTTTGCTGATTGCGATGCAGGGGGCGATGCTGGGTAGGTCGCCAGTTGCGATCTAGAGCAGGTCGCTGTTTGCGGTGCAGGGGGCGATGCCGGGGCACGGCCCAGTGCGGTGGGAGCTCGGGACTCAGACGCTTCGGTACCGGCGTCGGGGACGGGGTCACTAACGATGGAGACATTCAGGGCATACCACCCCTTTAAACCCCAGTGACGGGTGTAGCTCACAATGTCCCCATTAATCAGGTCCCTCCCAGGATGACCGATAGGCAGGTGGGATTCTACGTCCCTGCGGCTTACAAAGACCCCTGCGAAGAGGCCCGGCTCGCGGATGAAGCCCCAGCCCTTGCGGAGCTGGAACTCGGTGACGCACCCCTGCCGCCGCGGTTCCCGTAGGGTACCTTTATCCCGGCGGACGGTCTCCTTGTCAGCTATGAACTCCTCATGCTGCTTCTGTCGGGACCGCTGGATGTCTCTTTCTTTCTCCTGCTTTTGGCGTCGCTGCTCCTCTTCACGACGGCGCCACTCACTTTCCCACTGAACGGCATAGGTGACATCATCTAATCGCTCCATCTCGTCCCAGTCGACTTCCGGCAACGATGGCTGGGACCCCTCCGGTGACCTTACCGGGGAGCGGTGCTCTGCTGTGGCCTCCTGGCCTGACTGGCACTCCGGACCGGGCAAGACCTCCTCAGCCTCCTTCTCCTCCACCTCCGCATCGGTGGGATCAGGTACAGCACTTTTGGTGGCAGCCTCCGATCTTTTCATAGCATTCTTCAGCAGGGAACTTGGGAAATCAGGAGACGGCCTTAGGCTTGTGGGAGAGAACACTGCGTCCCACAGCAGCCGCTGTGTCTGGGCGAGCCAGCGTCTCTCCGTCTCCTGTAGATTAGCACGACTCTGGAGCTTCCTTCTTAGCTCCTCATTCTCCTTCCGCAGCTCCATCATGGCGGGGTCGGTGTCCCTATCTGGGGACAGCTCCGGCACAGTGTCACGCTGTATAGCAGATATATATATGTGATGTCAGTAATCTATATCAAAAGGGCAACATACTATATAACATGCGCATAGATATATGATAACATAGAATTACCTGACAGAATGTCCAGTGGGTCAATACTGAATCCGTTATACGCTGTCTCCGGCTAGAGGGTGACCGGGGTCTATGCTGACCCTAAACTGGGGTCCTGACTAATCCCTCTACCTGGAGGTACTGTTAAAGGTACAGAGGTCCAGGCCACCAGCGTAAACCCTGTCTCCTATCAATCCCTGCCAACTGTAATCTAGTCCTAAGAAGGACCCTGATTACCACCAAAGGGAATGAACAGGTAACGGTTAATGAACAGAAAGACATACAAGAAAGACAAGAAATAAAGTAAATAAAGTCTTACATACAACACTCACACACAGTAGGAACACCTAAGGTCTCAGAGATAAACTATAAGCTATAAGAGTAAAAACAACTAAGGAACTCTTAGCTTAAGTATTCTCAAACCGCTCCAGTCTGCTAGACAACATGAATGCTTTCACCGGCGTCTAACACCCAGACTGGCAGGAATATAAAGGAAACTAATTAGAACATAATCAAAAGCAGCCGGGCGAGGCTGGACCTAGTCTTAGCAAAGAGCTAGGTAAAATTAACTCTCTCATTACCAAACACAAAGAAACAGCAGCTCAGCTGTGAGAAGTCAGAATGTGCAATCGCGACGATCTTCGTGGCGATGCACCCATGACACACAGGTAGGAAATCTTCCGGTCCTCGGCACAGATTCTCCTGTCCTTCCGCCATCTCGTCCCAGGCCAGACTGTAGTTTCCATCAGGAACGATCTGGTCTCTTCCGTGGAGGCGGGATTTGCGTCTCCTCCTCTTCGCACAGAGGATGAAGAGGAGGCGGATTTCTTTAGCAGTGGGGCAGGACCGCACATTATAGTAGCATTTGGAGAGGGCGGCCATAACTTTCGCGCCTCAGGGGGGGTACACGCCCACGAATGCACGCCCACCTTCTTCACCAGCGCCTCAGGGCGCCAACATGGCTGCAAAATGGCTGTATTTGGCGCCAAAAGTGACAAACAGTCTTTTTCACCAAACAGTTCAATATAGGCACACAGGACTCACAATTGCAAGCCTCGCATCCTGTTCGTGACGCCAAAGTTGAGTTGACTCGCCCCACAATTGTGGATACCAGGGCTATGGGGTACTCGGAGCCGAGCCCATAGAAGTCTATGGGAGTTGTCACTGGCAGCGGGACTCGGTCCGTGGCCCTGGCAGTCAAGCGTTGGGGGATATTTACAGGGGATTATCAGGATAGGTAGTTCGTGACGCCACCTGTGGTATCTGGTTAGTTGGACCAGCGCTGCTATAAGGACTTTCACAGGGGATGTTATGGGGCAGCAAGATGGTGGGTCTCCCACAGGTGAGACTGGTCCCTGGAAGTCTATGGTGACGATGATGCAGAGTGTAGATAATAATTCAGTCGCACACAATGCAGCTTCTTTTCATACCTTTTACTGGTAGATGGTTCAAGAAGATCCCGGGAGCTGGTCGGGGTGGAGAGTGCACATTCGGGTAACAGCTGGGCAGGTTAGAGGCCTCCTTTACTTCCATATACATGTGAGTCCAACTTGCCTGAAGCGAAGTTAACTCTGAATCTCCAGCTTTCTCAATAGCTGTACTGCCCGGCCAACGTTGTGGTGGAGCCTTCTAAGTGATGAAACTAAGTCCTTACTTTTGCAGCGTCCTGCTCAAAGTCCCTGTTCCACCTGACTCCGGTTACGTATTGACACTTAGGGCTGCTCTCTGCGACCTGTAGTCCAGATGCCTCCGGTTTTCTTGTTACTAAGCTTGAAACTGTAGCAACGCTTCGGACCCCGGTGTCCGGCAATTTAGTGCAGGCAATCCAATACCTGTGGCACTTCTCTATCTTCTCCACTGTGCCCTTCGCCCTGCTTCACGCTCTTAACATAAGCACTTGTGGCAGTTGTGGAAAATGTCAGCTTCCTCCAGAGCTCGCTGCAAAGCTCTCAGTTTCCTCCAAAGTCCAGACTGGACCGAGACTGAATGGCTGCTCTGTCCTTTAGACAGAAGCTAACAAACTGAAGTACCACTGAACACTACTTCCTCAAGATCTGACTGACTGACTGACTGACTGACTGCCACGTGTCACCCCTCCCTTATATCTCAGATGGGCGTGTCTGAAAGTGTGAGTGACAGTGAATGAATATCAACCGTTGCTGTTACCTTCCTGTGCACTCTCCTGGATTTTTATGTGTGCCTGCGTAGCTGGGCTACACATCCCCCCTTAGTAAAACACAGCACTCCCGGGCTGTAAAAGAGAAAAAGAAAAAACATTTTTGATTTGCATTAAACAACAACATTTTAACTCTTCCCATCCGGGAGGTACGACTTCTTTAACGTTACAATTTGTACAATAGGAAAAATACAAAAGGATCAAAACATTTTTCTCATAAATATTCACAGTATAAGACAATATTCTTGTGGAGGACCCGCACCAAAAACCTCCCACGTGGGTCCTGGGTGGGCTGCAGGACTTCTGACTGCAGACCTCACTCTAGGCCCACCATACGGGTTTTTCTTCAGAGGTAGATATTGTAATGGTTTCATGTAAAACCAAGATAATGCACCGAAGCGCAACTATTTATAAAGACAAGTTCTTGGGCTGGCGCAGTCCACAGCCTCTCAGTCCATGAAGGGTTAAATCACATATATATATTTTAGAAATCCACATTATAATTTAACTTTCACTTTAACTTTTACTTTACCCAACCAGGGTATTCTATGCAACTATGCAATCAACATATTACTTTTTAACTTTTCAAATTCTCTTCCTTGTACCCAGCCGGGTATTCTATTTTAAATATGTAAACTATGTAACATTCTCGTACATAAAGGACCATAAAGTGCAATTGGCAATTTTCCCTTATTAAACTTTATACATTTCTTGAATGCGGTAAACCCCTGTCTGGGTCCTACCGGTCTTCACTTTTACAAACTTTCAATGACGTCTTCCACTCCTGGGGCTGGAACGACGCGATGTTCTTTGGATCTCATAACAAATAAGTCATGGCCCGATATCAGTGTTTGCGTGGCCACAGTCCTTGTGCGAACCACTTGGGACGCAACGGGTGTCTCAGACAAATATTGACTTTTCATCAAGTTAACTGTGGTCGCATCATCCGGTTGCGATACAAAATGAGTCGCAGATTGCGTTTCGGGATACTTTGCTGATTGCGATGCGGGGGCGATGCTGGGTAGGGTCGCCAGTTGCGATCTAGAGCAGGTCGCTGTTTGCGGTGCAGGGGCGATGCCGGGGCACGGCCGGTGCGGTGGAGCTCGGGACTCAGACGCTTCGGTACCGGCGTCGGGGACGGGGTCACTAACGATGGAGACGTTCAGGGCATACCACCCCTTTAAACCCCAGTGACGGGTGTAGCTCACAATGTCCCCATTAATCAGGTCCCTCCCAGGATGACCGATAGGCAGGTGGGATTCTACGTCCCTGCGGCTTACAAAGACCCCTGCGAAGAGGCCCGGCTCGCGGATGAAGCCCCAGCCCTTGCGGAGCTGGAACTCGGTGACGCACCCCTGCCGCCGCGGTTCCCGTAGGGTACCTTTATCCCGGCGGACGGTCTCCTTGTCAGCTATGAACTCCTCATGCTGCTTCTGTCGGGACCGCTGGATGTCTCTTTCTTTCTCCTGCTTTTGGCGTCGCTGCTCCTCTTCACGACGGCGCCACTCACTTTCCCACTGAACGGCATAGGTGACATCATCTAATCGCTCCATCTCGTCCCAGTCGACTTCCGGCAACGATGGCTGGGACCCCTCCGGTGACCTTACCGGGGAGCGGTGCTCTGCTGTGGCCTCCTGGCCTGACTGGCACTCCGGACCGGGCAAGACCTCCTCAGCCTCCTTCTCCTCCACCTCCGCATCGGTGGGATCAGGTACAGCACTTTTGGTGGCAGCCTCCGATCTTTTCATAGCATTCTTCAGCAGGGAACTTGGGAAATCAGGAGACGGCTTAGGCTTGTGGGAGAGAACACTGCGTCCCACAGCAGCCGCTGTGTCTGGGCGCGCCAGCGTCTCTCCGTCTCCTGTAGATTAGCACGACTCTGGAGCTTCCTTCTTAGCTCCTCATTCTCCTTCCGCAGCTCCATCATGGCGGGGTCGGTGTCCCTATCTGGGGACAGCTCCGGCACAGGTAGGAAATCTTCCGGTCCTCGGCACAGATTCTCCTGTCCTTCCGCCATCTCGTCCCAGGCCAGACTGTAGTTTCCATCAGGAACGATCTGGTCTCTTCCGTGGAGGCGGGATTTGCGTCTCCTCCTCTTCGCACAGAGGATGAAGAGGAGGCGGATTTCTTTAGCAGTGGGGCAGGACCGCACATTATAGTAGCATTTGGAGAGGGCGGCCATAACTTTCGCGCCTCAGGGGGGGTACACGCCCACGAATGCATGCCCACCTTCTTCACCAGCGCCTCAGGGCGCCAACATGGCGGCAAAATGGCGGTATTTGGCGCCAAAAGTGAACAGTCTTTTTCACCAAACAGTTCAATATAGGCACACAGGACTCACAATTGCAAGCCTCGCATCCTGTTCGTGACGCCAAAGTTGAGTTGACTCGCCACATTGTGGATACCAGGGCTATGGGGTACTCGGAGCCGAGCCCATAGAAGTCTATGGGAGTTGTCACTGGCAGCGGGACTCGGTCCGTGGCCCTGGCAGTCAAGCGTTGGGGGATATTTACAGGGGATTATCAGGATAGGTAGTTCGTGACGCCACCTGTGGTATCTGGTTAGTTGGACCAGCGCTGCTATAAGGACTTTCACAGGGGATGTTATGGGGCAGCAAGATGGTGGGTCTCCCACAGGTGAGACTGGTCCCTGGAAGTCTATGGTGACGATGATGCAGAGTGTAGATAATAATTCAGTCGCACACAATGCAGCTTCTTTTCATACCTTTTACTGGTAGATGGTTCAAGAAGATCCCGGGGAGCTGGTCGGGGTGGAAAGTGCACATTCGGGTAACAGCTGGGCAGGTTAGAGGCCTCCTTTACTTCCATATACATGTGAGTCCAACTTGCCTGAAGCGAAGTTAACTCTGAATCTCCAGCTTTCTCAATAGCTGTACTGCCCGGCCAACGTTGTGGTGGAGCCTTCTAAGTGATGAAACTAAGTCCTTACTTTTGCAGCGTCCTGCTCAAAGTCCCTGTTCCACCTGACTCCGGTTACGTATTGACACTTAGGGCTGCTCTCTGCGACCTGTAGTCCAGATGCCTCCGGTTTTCTTGTTACTAAGCTTGAAACTGTAGCAACGCTTCGGACCCCGGTGTCCGGCAATTTAGTGCAGGCAATCCAATACCTGTGGCACTTCTCTATCTTCTCCACTGTGCCCTTCGCCCTGCTTCACGCTCTTAACATAAGCACTTGTGGCAGTTGTGGAAAATGTCAGCTTCCTCCAGAGCTCGCTGCACAGCTCTCAGTTTCCTCCAAAGTCCAGACTGGACCGAGACTGAATGGCTGCTCTGTCCTTTAGACAGAAGCTAACAAACTGAAGTACCACTGAACACTACTTCCTTAAGATCTGACTGACTGACTGACTGACTGCCACGTGTCACCCCTCCCTTATATCTCAGATGGGCGTGTCTGAAAGTGTGAGTGACAGTGAATGAATATCAAGCATTGCTGTTACCTTCCTGTGCACTCTCCTGGATTTTTATGTGTGCCTGCGTAGCTGGGCTACACAATTGCACCTCACCCAGAGGTGTGATACTTCACTCTGAGGTAAGGAGGAATCACCGCCCAGGACTCTAACACCTGCACCCAACACACACTATAGCAGCTGGGCACCCTGGACGTACCCTGTTGGAGGATGGTCTCATCCCAGGCTGGTTAGTAAAGAGTGTGTGATTGGAGTTAGTAAGTAGCAAGGGAGGAGTAAAGCTTGGGGAAGTAAGAACAGAGTTTAGAGAGTCGTGAGGAGGAAGAGGAAGGAGATTGATGTAGTGGAGCACCTCCCAGTGAGGGGAGGCTGCAGAGGAAAAGAAAGGAGTCTAGAGAGAGATTCAGAGGGGACTAGGAGCTGGAGAGAGCTCGGTCCGGAAAGTGGAGAGTGTAACAGAAAGAAGCAGAAAGAGAGAGAAGCTTCTGGAGAGAGAGAGGAAGGGGTCCTAGGGTTACGGAGAGAGCAATAACCATCCGTCGGTCCCGATCTGTTGGCAGAGGGACCAGGTCGCAGAGGGAACTCGACCCCTTAGCCTAGTGGAGGATTTTCTGACTCAGCTAGCAAGTCGACTGCTGTGATAAATTTAGGGATCACATACAACTACCACAATTATCTTCGCCGGAGAGGTAGCTATATAGAATCAAGGAAACGCAGAGATAAGACGTTATCCAACAGGATTCGCAGCCGCTGATCTGGAACACTGTTTGTGAAGGTGCTGGAAGGATAGAAGGTGGGAAAATCAGCACAGAGAGACGGCCAGTAAAAGGAACACATATATAGAAAGGAGTCCTGGACAGGTGTTTCCCAATCTACCTGGGGGTTTGCTGAGCCCCTCACCTGGAGGACACGGTACCAAGCGGGCATCTGTAGTGTTGGCCGACAGAACTGTGAGTAAAGCTTTGGAAACTGCAATCTACCTGGGGGATTGTTTCTCAGTTTCTTCCTGCGTCGCCCACTACACTCAGCTACATCTCTCAGTACCATTACTCTAATAGTACAACATCTACCTGCCCTGAGACCACCAGTTTCACTTGTGGGAACCTATTCCAACTCTGCTGCATCACACCATCAGTCTCAGAGGATCTGCACTGCAGCGCTGGTCAGCTCTGACCAGATACCACAAGTGGCGTCACAAATATCTTACTACAAACTCTAAACATCCCCTGTAAATATTACCCTTTTCATTGGACGCCCAGGGCCACGGACCAGGTCACTGCTGCCATGACATATCCCTTCAATACACCGGCCCGGTACCGAGTATCCCACTGCCCTGGCGTGCAGTCCAACTGCACTTAAAAACACTTGTATTTAGCCAAAAAAAAAAAAGCCAGGGCACACATTTGTCGTACTGGTATCTCCGAACCAGCTAATATCCGTGCGTGCTCAAAGTTTGGGCAGTGTACGCAAATTTTTTTTTTGCCCTGCGTGTGACTGCACATAAAAACACCAGTATTTAGCCAAAAAAAAACAGGGCACACATTTGTCGTACTGGTATCTCCGTGCCAGCTCATATCTGTGCGTGCTCAAAGTTTGGGCAGTGTACGCCATTTTGTTTTATGCCCTGGGTGTGACTGTACTTATATACAGCATTATTTTAAAAAACAGGCCACATTTTACAGTGGGGTCTATCTGTGACACGCCTCATACATCCATGTGCCAAAAATTGAGGCATTTTAGGCCTAACTTCCCTTTTTTGGGCAGTCTGTCACTCTCGTTATATCCAGCAGTGTTCTTTATCCAAAAAATAAAGAAAAGTTAATACAGGCTGAGGCCTGGTGTATCTGTGATGGAAAAATCTTTGATTCGCAGGCATACGTTGCATAGTACTGTCTGCTATCCTGGTTCAACTCATTTTTTATTGTTTTCAAACAGTAAGAAAAAAACATAGCCCAAAAAATTAAAACAGCCTGTTATCTCAGGCTGAGGCCTGGTGTACCTGTCGTGGAAAAACCTTTTCTTGGCAGGCATACGTTGCATAGTTCAGTCTGCTATCCTGGTTTAACTCATTTTTTACAAACAGTAACAAAAAAACATAACCCAAAAAATTAATACAGTCTGTTATCTCAGGCTGAGGCCTGGTATATCTGTGGTGAAAAAATCTTCGCTTTGCAGGCATACTGATCACATATAATTTTTCTCCAAATAAATCCGTTTGTATTGAGCTTTTCAAATATTTCAGTAATCCATTTAAAATGGGCAAGGCAAGGGGCAAGGGACTGTGAAGTGGACGTGATGATGATGGTGCATGCAGAGGCCTAGGCCGTGGCCAAGCTGAAAGTGGGCCGCAGCAAAGACCCACATCTTCGCGCTCGAACTTCCTATCCCAGTTTTTAGGGAACCGCAGCACACCACTATTGATGCCAGAGCAGTGTGAAACGGTTGTTGGTTGGATAGCGGATAATGCTTCCAGTCACTTAGCCACCACTACCACCATGTCTTCCACACGGTCAAGTCTGAGTAGCCGTGAGTGTGGAACCGCTATTACTCACCCTGATCCTCCTTCCTCCCACCATGCCAAGTGCCCAGAGACAACTGATCCCACACTCGGACACTCCGAAGAGCTGTTCAGTTTTCCAGTTGGAGATTCGTGCCTCTCGCCCGCTCCACTTGAAGCGGGGAAAGATGATATTCCATGTAGCAATGCACAAATCTTTGAGCAGCCATGGTCACAAGAGGTGGACGATGATGAGACAGAATGGCTGGAAAGTCAGGAGGAGAAGCAGGGTGCGGATGTGGAAGACGAGGTGGTAGATGACATAGTGACTGACCCAACCTGGCAGGAGGACATGCAGAGCGAGGACAGCAGCACACAAGGGAAAGGAGGCATATCACCCCAACAGGCAGGAAGAAGCAGTGTGTTGGCCGCAGACAGAAGGTGTGAAACCGTTCCCCATAACACCAACAGGATGGAAGTTGCCATTCCAACTGTTAGATCTTCTGGCTATTTTTAAAGACTCTGTCAAGAACCCCAAACAGGCCATTTGCAGCACTTGCCATGCCCGCATCAGCAGGGGTAGCAAAACTACCAGCCTGACCACCACCAGCATGATTAGGCACATGACAGCAAAGCACCCGACTTTGTGGGCCGAACCCCAGGCACCAGGAACACTGTCTGCAGGTGACAACACTGCTTCTTCCACTGTTTTGCGTACAAGCCAATCCCCAGTTCATCATAGAATCATAGAATCATAGAATCATAGAATGGTAGAGTTGGAAGGGACCTCCTGGGTCATCTGGTCCAACCCCCTGCTCAAAGCAGGATTCTCTAAATCATCCCAGACAGATGTCTATCCAGCCTCTGTTTGAAGACTTCCATTGAAGGAGAACTCACCACCTCTTGTGGCAGCCTGTTCCACTCATTGATCACCCTAACTGTCAAAAAGTTTTTTCTAATATCTAATCTGTGTCTCCTCCCATTCAGTTTCATCCCATTGCTTCTAGTCTTTCCTTGCGCAAATGAGAATAAAGATGATCCTTCTACAATGTGACAGCCCTTGAGATATTTGTAGACAGCTATTTAGTCTCCTCTCAGTCTTCTTTTTTGCAAGCTAAACATTCCCAAATCCTGCAACCGTTCCTCATAGGACATGGTTTGCAGACCGGTCACCATTCTGGTGGCTCTTCTCTGAACTTGCTCCAGTTTGTTGATGTCTTTTTTAAAATGTGGTGCCCAAAACTGGACACAGTATTCCAGATGAGGTCTGACCAAAGAGGAGTAGAGGGCAATAATGACCTCACGTGATCTAGACTGTATGCTTCTGTTGATACATCCTAGAATTGCATTTGCCTTTTTTGCTGCTGCATCACACTGTTGACTCATGTTAAGTCTGTGATCAATTAGTATACCCAAGTCTTTTTCACATGTGCTGTTACTTAGCCCTATTCCTCCCATTTTGTATATGCTTTTTTCATTTTTATTGCCCAGATGTAGTACTTTGCATTTTTCCCTGTTAAAATCCATTCTGTTAGTTGCTGCCCACTGCTCCAGTTTATGTATATCTTTTTGAATCCTCTCTCTCTTCTCTAGTATTAGCTACCCCTCCTAGCTTTGTGTCATCAGCAAATTTGATCAGTTTACCCTCAATTCCTTCATCTAAATCATTGATAAAGATGTTGAACAATACAGGGCCCAAAACAGAGCCTTGTGGTACCCCACTTGAGACATTCTTCCAACTGGATGTGCAGCCATTTACAACCACTCTTTGGGTCCGATCACTAAGCCAGTTATGAATCCACCTAACAGTTGCCTTGTCCATTCCATACTTAGTCATTTTGTCTGTGAATATGCCTTGGGCCCTGCACCTGTTGCTGCCCACAGTCAACCAGCACCATCATCAAGCCCGTCCACATCCTTGTCCCAGCCCAGCCTTCAGTTGTCTATACCCCAGTCATTGGAAAGCAAGCAGAAATACCCAGCCAATGCCCCACATGCCACAGTACTTAACTCGCACATTTATCGTCTGATTGCGCTCAAAATGATGCCTTTTCAGCTCGTTGAGATGGAAGCTTTCTGCAACCTGATGGCGGCGGCCGTCCCAAGGTACTTGGTCCCCAGTCGCCACTATTTCTCCCGTTGTACCGTATCTGCATTACACCAGCATGTATCCCACAGCATTACCCGTGCCCTCAACAATGCTGTTACTGGAAAAGTCCACCTAACCACGGACACATGGACAAATGCCTGTGGCAGGGTACATCTCACTGACGGCACACTGGGTTAACATAGTGGAAGCCAGGACCCAGTCGGACCTTGGGATGGAACACATCCTCCCCACGCCGAGGATTGTGGGTCCTACGTCAATCAGAGTTGCCCCCAAAGTCTACAGCTCCTGCACCTCCTCCTCCTCCTCTTCTTCAGTCTCCATCTCAGAAATGAACACATCAGTCAGAAGCTGTAAGCACTGCAGCACTGCCTCAGCCAAGCGGCAACAGGCTGTGCTGAAGCTAATATGTATAGGTGACACACCGCACAATGCAGAAGAGTTGTGGACAGCGCTGAAAGAGCAGTCAGATATTTGGATGACACTGCTGGACCTACAGCCAGGCATGGTCGTGTGTGACAATGGCTGGAACCTGGTGGCGGCTCTGAGGCAAGGTGAGCTGACACACGTACCTTGCCTGGCCCATGTGCTTAACCTCGTGGTTCAACATTTTCTAAAAAGCTACCCGGAGCTGCCGGATTTGCTAGTGAAAGTACGACGTCTGTCTGCCCATTTTAGAAAGTCAGCAGCAGCTTCAGCCACCCTTGCCGTGCTTCAGCAGCGTTTGCAGCTTCCGGCTCACCGACTGGTGTGTGATGTCACCACACGTTGGAACTCTACACTGTATATGTTGGAAAGGATTTGTGAGCAGAAGAGGGCAGTTGTTGATGAGTCGCCCTCCAGAGCAATGGGAACTCGGATCTGAGCCTATAGACTACAATGGGGGGATGTCACGGCGACACAGCTCAGTCCGTGGCTCTGGTGCTCATCCTTTAATGTGGGATATTTACAGGGGAGTTGAATATTGGTGTGGGGATTCGTGACTCCACCTGTGGTACCTGGTCAGGGTGACCAGCGCTGCTATGCAGATCCACTGAAGGGTTAATATTGTGCAGCTAGATGTTAAGCCTTCCACAGGTAAGGCTGAATCCTTCAGGGCAGAGTAATGGGTAGGGATGCAGGACAGAGGGGTAATAAGGTAGACACTAGGGTTGAGCATTCCGATACTGCAAATATCGGGTATCGGCCGATATTGGCTGTATCGGAATTCCGATTCCCGAGTTCCGATATTTTCGTCATATCGGATACCGGAATCGGGATTGTCACTGTCACTGTCAGTGTCCGTCGGTCGGGTCTGTCAGGAGTCAGCGGCACTTACCCGGCAGAAGATCTCCGGCGGTCACGTCCTGGACTGCTTCATGGCCGCAATCTTCTTTCCCCGGCGGTCACATGCAGTTTCTCGCGATAACTGCAGTGACTGCTGGGTAATCCCGGCCGTAAAGCAGTCAGTCCGATGACGTCACCGCCGGGGAAGCAGGTAATCAGCTGTGCTGCGTCGCGATGACAGGCTCTGCCTGTCATTGCGATGTAGCAGAGCTGGATCGTCGTGGGACTGTCGTTATGGACTGCGTCGGACAGGTGGTATACTGTTGGTTTGTTTTTTTTCTTTTTTTACAGGAGATCGATGGCGTCGCAGGAATGAGAGTACAATAAAAAAAATGAAAACTGTGTTGTCTCTTTTATTTCATTAAAATACTTTTTTCTTGCTTTGTCTTTTTTTTAAACATTTAAAAACTTTGGGATTAATAATGGATCGGTGTCTTATTGACGCCTCTCCATTATTAACCGGGCTTATTGTCACCGTGCAATCAACGGTGACATTAACCCCTTATTACCCCGCTTGCCACCGCTACAGGGCAAGTGGGAAGAGCCGGGTAAAGTGCCACAATTGGCACATCTTTTGATGCGCCAAATGTGGGGCTGCTGTAGCCTGGTATTATCAGGCTGTTGAGGGCCAAAATCCATGGGCCTTGACAGTCTTTTAATACCAGGCCGCAGAAGTCTGCATTTTACTTGGCTGGTTAACAAAAATAGGGGGGACCCCACGCCGTTTTTTTTTTCGAGGGATCCCCTATTTTTGTTAACCAGCCAAGCTAAGCAGACTGCTGTGGCCTGGTATTATCAGGCTGGCAAGGTCCATGGATATTGGATCCTTACCAGCCTGAAAAACCAGGCCTCAGCGGTCTGCTTCATCTGGCTGGTTAACAAAAATAGGGGGGACCCCACGCCAATTTTTTTCGAGGGGATCCCCTATTTTTGTTAATCAGCCAAGATATGCAGACTGCTGTGGCCTGGTATTATCAGGCTGGCAAGGTCCATGGATCTTGGCTCCTTAACAGCCTGAAAATCCAGGCCTCAGCGGTCTGCTTCATCTGGCTGGTTAACAAAAATAGGGGGGACCCCACGCCAATTTTTTTCGAGGGGATCCCCTATTTTTGTTAATCAGCCAAGATATGCAGACTGCTGTGGCCTGGTATTATCAGGCTGGCAAGGTCCATGGATCTTGGCTCCTTAACAGCCTGAAAATCCAGGCCTCAGCGGTCTGCTTCATCTGGCTGGTTAACAAAAGTAGGGGGGACCCCACGCCATTTTTTTTTCGAAGGGAACCCCTATTTTTGTTAATCAGTTCCCTCTGACGTCACTGATTGTGTCCCTGGCTGACCTGAAGTGAAAGTGGAAAGCAATCAATTAAGCTTTCCACTTAAGGGCCCGTCTCACATAGCGATATCGCTACCGAGATCGCTGCTGAGTCACTAGTTTTGTGACGCAGCAGCGAGCTCACCAGCGATATCGCTGTGTGTGACATTCAGCGACGATCAGCCCCCCTGCCGGGTATCGCTGATCGTCGCAGAAATGTCAGGACCTTTTTTTGATTGCTGGTTTCCCTCTGACAGGCACGCATCGCTGCGTGTGACAGGCGGGAGACCAGCGATCCGCTGGTAACCAAGGTACACAGCGGGTTTCCAGGCACCGCGCAGCGCTTGGAAACCCGCTGTGTACCTTGGATACCAGCTTCCCTGCATCAGGGCGCTGGTATCCAAGGTACACAGCGGGTTTCTAGGCACAGCCCCGCGCCTGGAAACCCGCTGTGTACCTTGGTCCCTGGCTGCGCGGTGCCTGGAAACCCGCTGTGTACCTTGGTTACCAGCGGATCGCTGGTCTCCCGCCTGTCACACGCAGCGATGCGTGCCTGTCAGAGGGAAACCAGCGATCAAAAAAGGTCCTGACATTTCTGCGACGATCAGCGATACCCGGCAGGGGGGCTGATCGTCGCTGAATGTCACACACAGCGATATCGCTGGTGAGCTCGCTGCTGCGTCACAAAACTAGTGACTCAGCAGCGATCTCGGTAGCGATATCGCTATGTGAGACGGGCCCTTAAGCGATGTTACCCGCAGTGTCGCTGTCCCAGATCGCTGCCTGAGCTGCCTGTTTGGCAGCTCAGCAGCGATCATGTAGCGATACACCAGCGATCCTGACAAGTGCATATCGTTGTCGGGATCGCTGGTGTATCGTTATGTGACACCCAGCCTTTACTCTCCTGTCAGCCAGGAGAGGAACTCATTCATTTGGGGTTTACTGTGAGGCTGCAGCATTAGCTGCGGTCCCTGCAGTAAACATTAACCCTTTCTGAAGGATTACACTGTGGGACCTGACTGTGCATGGGATAGGTAAGAATAATTTTGCTTTTTTATTTTATTTTTATTACAGGAAATGGTTTTTGCAGTAAAATAAAAGATGGTCAAAAACATGTGTCTTTATTTCATTAAAATGATTTTTAATTAAAGTGTGTGTGTTTTATTTTTATTTCATGCAATAGGATTAATAATTGATAGTTGTCTAATTGACAGCTCTCAATTATTAACCTGGCTTAAGGTCACCTTTCAATAGCAAGGTGGCTTTAACCCCATATTAACCCATTCGCCACCGCTACAGGGCAATGGGAATAGACGGGCAAAGTGCCAGAAAGGGCGAATCTAATTATAGATTTGTCTTTCCTGGGGTGTCTGGGGGCAGATGTTAGTAGCCGGGGGGGGGCCAAAAATAATGGTCCCTCTCTGGGCTATTATTATCTGCCCCCACTCACTGGCTTTGTCTGTCTGGTTGCGAAAATAGGGCGGGAGCCCACGCATTTTTTTTCAGCAATTTTACACCTCATATATATATATATATACATGTCATTGAATTTGTGACACATATATATATATTTATATTTGTAGTTCATACACTTCTACATAGTATAATAGCCGCTAATTCAATTGCCGCTTTTGTGAAAATGCAGAACCCGACATGAAATGACACTTGGTGTACATAGGGTTAACCATGTCTTTTCATGTCCTTTGCTATCTAATTTGCACAAACAATTAAATCAGTCTATGTGTGCAAAATTTCACACCTGTAGGGGTTAATTAAAGGTGTAAATTCGTAGCAAAAAAGTCCGGTTTTTTTACAACAAATTTACACCTTTAATTAACCCCTACTGGTGTGAAATTTTGCACACATAGACTGATTTAATTGTTTGTGCAAATTAGATAGCAAAGGACATGAAAAGACATGGTTAACCCTATGTACACCAAGTGTCATTTCATGTCGGGTGCTTCTGTCTTTTCACTGAAGCCGGCTTTACCCGGCAATTGAATCAGAGGATATTTTACTATGTAGAAGTGTATAAACTATACATATATGTATATATATATGTCACAATGACATGTATATATATATATATGTATTCTATGTGTGTATATTTAGTGTTTACAAGGAAAGAATGGGGTTTTTTTAGTTACGATATTTTGTTCCCATAGACTTACATGGGACTTCCGGTATCGGTATCGGGTATCGCCGATATTTTAATGATATCGGCGATACCATTCCGATTCCGATACTTTTGGATATCGGAAAGTATCGCTCAACTCTAGTAGACACACACACAAGTCACTTTGGTACCTTTACTGAAGATGTTGCAGGCACTCCCAGGAGCACTGTAGGGTGAAGGGTGCACATCCAGATTCGTCCACTTGGTAGGTGTGTGGCCTCCTTTTTCCTTGCCTTTATGTGATAAAGTCCTGGCCTGCTTGTAGCTGGGCCTAACTTGGTCTCCGTCCTGCACCTGGCTGACCTTGTGATTGGGCCTTCCCTGGAAGTACACAGTCTCTGCTTGCAGGGCCCTGCTTGCCGGACTCCATCTTCCTGGCCCGGTTACGTATCAGCTCTGTGGTACTCCTGGGACTTATAGTCCTCCAGGAACTCTGGTGTTCTCCTAATGGGTCGTGGAGATCCCTATAGGCTCGGACCCCGGTGTCCGGTTGTAATAATTGGGATGAGCTGATTAGGCTCCTCTATCCCTCACTTGCTCCACTCGCCTTCGGCCTACCCGGGCCCTCACACGATCACACACTGGCAGTTGGTAGGCTGCCTCTTCGACGCTCTCTAAGCGTCGGCACGCTTTCTCACTGAGCTGCACTCACTTGCTTCAGCTCTAACTAGGCTGGAGTGGTTTCCGTTCCACCTTTACTAGCCTCCACTCTGTTGAACTGAACTGCAGGCTGCAGTCCTCAGACTCCTCAGCTACCAACTGGGCTCTCCTCAGAACTAACTCGCTTCTCCACTCTCTGAGGTGACTAAACTTCACTGAACTCTCCTTTCCTGTGTTCACCCTCCTTTATATGTCTAAACAGCTCCCTCTGGTGGTCTTTGGAATGGGTGAAGGTGTGTGAATGTATATATTGGACCTCTAGTGGTGGTTACCTTCAGTGCACCCTTCTGGGAGATATGAATCCAGTCGCAGCTGGGCTCCACATTGACTACCAGCATTACCAAGGCCGTCGATATACAGTTCAGACTCCACACATAAGACCTCAGGAGTGGACATGGATGTCAGACTTATGTACCATCCTCCATAACTTTAAGGACTGCACCAAAATGGTGAGCGGTGATGACGCCATAATTAGCATCACCATCCCGCTTCTCAGCATTCTTAAAACCTCTCTGGTCACAATTAAAGATGATGCATAGCAGGCAGAGCACGAAGACACAGAGCAAGGAACCATACAGGGTGATTACACTCAGCCCAGCCTTATGTCGTCGCAACGTGGATTGGTAGACAATGAGGAGGAGGAAGAACAGGAGCTACTTTCATGGGCTATACAAGCACAGCTGTAATACCGTCTGTTGAGCGGGGATGGCCTGAGGACAGAGGGGAGGAGGAGGATAAGGATGAGGAGGAGGAGGACAGCATGGTCAGTCGTCCTGTTGATGCGGAAACGGAAGTCTTGCCTGTTAGTCGTCTGGCACGCATGGCTGATTTTATGTTGCGTTGCGTTTCAAATGACCCTTGCATTAGAAAAATTTTCTGTGACACTCATTACTGGTTGGTGACACGCTACAAGGAAAACTTTCAAATCTCTTCTTCCAAAGGCAGACAGGTGTACAAAAATGTTGCTATACCAGAGGGTCCTTGTAGCAGAATTACTATAAAAATTCCCGTGTGAGAATGCTGGAAGCATACACCTTTTAATTATTGCGTATCCAAGCTGGACAAGTGGCATGAACTGGTTCTCTACGCCTTGGAGGTCCTGGCCTGCCCTGCTGCTAGCGTTCTGTTAGAGCGGGTTTTTAGTGCCGTTGGTGGAATTATAACAGATAAGCGCATCCGCCTGTCAACTGACAATGCTGGCAGGCTGTCTCTTATGAAAATGAACAAGGGCTGGATTGGGCAAGACTTCTTTACATCACTGAATGAAAACAGCAAAACATTACCTCAAATACATTGTGTTTTTTTGTGGAGGTGTATTCTCATGCACTTCTTCACAACCACACATGAGTATCCGCTTCCTGATGTGGTGTGTTTGGTGTTATACTCCTCCTTATCCTCATCATCCACAACCAGTACAACACCAACGTGAACTTATTCTGTGCTGCTACAGCCAGTCCAATTTTTGGCAAGGGTGTTTTTATGATGCCCATTATTAATTTGAAACCAATACAAATGTTACTCCCCCAGGGTAAAATCTCAAAATAATAATGACATGTACATATATTCTTCCCATTTATTGTTATATTTTAATTATTCATAACTGTGGTACATCCTGTTCTGACCTAGTGTATTCCACTCCAATATTGAAATAGTGAAATCCTATGATATTATATATTTATTTATATCCCTGTCTCTGAGCTGTTGCTAGGGACAAACATATCTCGTTGGACACATTCTGGCTTCATATCTATGAACCTGTTCGCCCCTCTCTTTTGTTATTTTCTTTCATAGGTGGATTCAAATTTTTTATTTATTTGTTTGATTTCAGTATCATTTATCATCAATATCCCCTCATTGTCCGCCACCAGATGACCAGGGTTAACGTGTTCTGTGCTGCTACAGGCAGTCCAATTTTTGCCAAGGGTGTCTATGATGCCCATAAAATATTTTTGACAATTTTACTCCCCCAGGGAGAAATGTTTGCCAGCCCATACACTAAGTGTATGGGCAGTCCAAATGTAGTAGAACCACTCCGTTAAATTGGGCCTGGTTTTGAATCAGGCCTGTTATGTTTCGGTAGCTGAGGAGTGCAGGTAAAAAAGGCAATACACCAGAGCAGTTGGAATCTATGAGATTGCAGTACCCTGACTAACCACCACAACTAGAGGCAGCCGTGGAGCGTTCCTACGTTGGTCCTAGACGCCTCGTCACAGCCTGAGAAACTAACTACACCTAAAGATAGAAAGAGGAAAGCTATCTGCCCCGGAGCAGATCCCCAAAGAACATAGAAAGCCCCCAAACATGTAATGGCGGTTAGACAAGAAGAAATACTGACACAGACAGAAAATAGTATGAGCAAATGTTGGGGCCCAAACTACCTAAATAGAAAAGGATAGGAAGGGCACTTACTGCAATCCCAAAAAACCCTGAAAAGCACCAACTCTACTAATTTCAAAAACACCTGAGATCACACGACCTCTACCACCTAAATTAGTTCTCTGGTGTAACAAAATCAAAACAGCAGCCACTGAAAAAACTGGAAAAAGCAAATGTACAAACATCAGTGGCTGAACTAAACTGAGAGGGCAAAAGCCCCCGGAGGGGACCCTGAGGCCCCCACAGAAGTGCAGTACAAAATGCAAAAATCAAGCACAAAAACAAAAAGAAGAAAATGTCTTATCTGTTAGCAGGAGATGCAGAAACGACACAGCAGGCTACAAAGGAAACAGGAATCAAGGATTGAGACCAGAACAATTGATCACCGGCAACCCTGATGGGAAGGCGACTCCCTTATATAAGACCAGTCAGTAACACCTGATTCCCAATCCTCACAATCTTCACTGGACAGTCCAGTACCGCTTGTAACCAGCAGAGGGAGCCTCTGCTCAGAACTCATTTCAAGTCCATTCACAACAGTACCCCCCCTTGAGGAGGGGTCACCGAACCCTCACTTGAGCAACCAGGTCGGTCAGGATGAGTTCTATGATACGCACGGATGAGTCTCCTAGCATGGATGTCCGAAGCAAACACCCAAGAATTGTCTTCCTGACCATAACCTCTCCACTTAACAAAATACTGGAGTTTCCGTCTAGAAAAACGAGAATTCAATATTTTCTCAACCACAAACTCCATATTGCCCTCAACCAGAACAGGGTCAGGAGGCAAAGCAGTAGGAACCACTGGCTCAACAAACCTCTTCAACAAGGACTTGTGAAACACGTTATGGATCTTAAATGTCCCTGGAAGAAGCAAACGAAAAGAAACAGGTTTAAGAATCTCCATGATCTTATAAGGTCCAATGAACCTAGGCTTAAATTTAGGAGATGCCACTCTCATAGGAATATTTTTTGAGGACAACCAGACCAAGTCCCCCACTTTAAACCGAGGACCATCAGTCCTATGCCGGTTAGCAAACCGCTGGGCCCTCTCCTGAGAGAGGGACAACCTCTCCACTACCTGGTCCCAAATTTGTTGCATACGCTCCACAACAGAGTCAACACCTGGACAGACAGAAGCCTCCGTCTGTCCTGAAGAAAATCGAGGGTGAAATCCAGAATTACAGAAAAATGGAGACATCAAAGTGGCAGAGCTAGCCCTATTATTAAGAGCAAACTCAGCCAAAGGCAAAAAAGAGACCCAGTCATCCTGATCAGCAGACACAAAGCATCTTAGATAAGTCTCCAATGTCTGGTTTGTTCTCTCAGTTTGACCATTGGTCTGAGGATGAAACGCCGAGGAGAAAGACAATTGAACACCAAGTTTAGAACAAAAGGTCCTCCAAAATCTGGAAACAAACTGGACTCCTCTGTCAGACACAATGTTCTCAGGAATGCCGTGTAAACGAACCACGTGCTGAAGGAACAAAGGCACCAATTCAGAGGAGGACGGCAACTTAGGTAATGGCACAAGATGTATCATCTTGGAAAACCTATCACAAATCACCCAGATGACGGTCATTCTCTGAGAAACAGGGAGGACGGAAATTAAATCCATAGAGATATGGGTCCATGGTCTCTTGGGCACAGGCAATGGCATCAACAAACCACTAGAGCGAGAGCAAGGCTTGGAGCGAGAGCAAGTCCCGCAGGACTGCACAAATTCCCTGACATCACGAGACAAGGTAGGCCACCAAAAGGACCGACTAACCAAGTCTCTGGTACCAAAAATTCCGGGATGACCGGCCAACGCGGAACAATGAATCTCAGACATCACACTCTTTTTCCACTGGTCCGGGACAAACAATTTCCCAACAGGGCAGCGCTCGGGCCTATCCTCCTGACACCCCTCCAGAGCCAGTGTCAAATTGGGCGAGATGGCGGAAAGAACTACACCTTCTTTCAAAATAACAGAAGGATCAGATACCTCAGGAGAGTCCGCAAGGAAACTCCTCGAGAGGGCATCCGCCTTAACATTCTTAGTGCCAGGAAGAAAGGAAACCACAAAATTAAAACGTGTGAAAAACAAGGCCCACCTGGCCTGTCTAGGATTAAGTCGCTTGGCAGATTCCAGATAAACCAGATTCTTATGGTCCGTAAGGACCACCACCTGATGTTTGGCTCCCTCCAGCCAATGTCTCCACTCTTCAAAAGCCCACTTCATGGCCAATAACTCCCGATTACCCACGTCATAATTACGTTCAGTAGGAGAAAATTTTCGAGAGAAAAAGGCACAAGGGTTACTTTTAGAGGTCTCTGGATCTCTTTGGGACAAAACGGCACCTGCCCCAATTTCAGAGGCATCAACCTCCACCTGAAATGGCAGAGAAACATCAGGCTGCCGTAGAACAGGAGCAGAAGTGAATCTCTGCTTAAGTTCCTGAAATGCAGAGACTGCCTCAGGAGGCCAATTCACCACATCAGAACCCTTTTTGGTCAAATCAGTTAATGGTTTAACAATAACCGAGAAATTACCAATAAATTTACGATAAAAATTGGCAAAACCCAAAAATCTTTGAAGAGCCTTTAATGAAGTAGGTTGGACCCAATCACAGATGGCCTGAACCTTGACCGGGTCCATTTCAATAACAGATGGGGACAAAATGAATCCCAAAAATGAGATCCTCTGTACGCCAAAAAGACACTTTGATCCCTTCACATACAGAGCATTCTCTCTCAAAATCTGGAATACAGTTCGAACATGTTTCACATGAGAGTCCCAGTCATTAGAAAAAAATCAAGATATCATCCAAATAAACAATCAGAAATGTATCCACAAAATCCCTGAAAATGTCATTCATGAAGGACTGGAAGACAGAAGGAGCATTAGTGAGTCCAAAGGGCATCACAAGGTACTCAAATGCCCCTCAGGGGTATTAAATGCCGTCTTCCATTCATCCCCGTGCTTAATGCGAATAAGGTTATATGCCCCCCTGAGGTCAAGCTTGGTAAACCAAGTAGCGTTTTTCACCCTGGAAAACAGGTCAGAAATCAAGGGTAACGGATATTGATATTTCACAGTAATATTGTTCAAAAGACGATAATCAATACACGGCCTTAATGAACCATCCTTTTTGGCCACAAAGAAAAAACCGGCACCTAAGGGTGAAGAGGATGGTCTGATATGACCCTTCTCCAATGACTCCTTGATATAAGACCGCATAGCGTCATGTTCAGGTACAGACAAGTTAAAAAGGCGACCTTTAGGGAATTTACTACCAGGCACTAATTCAATAGCGCAGTCATAGCTCCTATGGGGAGGCAAGGATGCAGATTTACTTTCGCTAAACACATCAGAAAAATCAATCAAAAAGTCAGGAACATCCTGAGCCTGGGGGGAGGCAGAAAAAACAGGAGTGTTGGTATTAACACATTGGCAGCCCCAACTGGTTACAGACACAGATTTCCAATCCAAAACAGGATTATGAGACTGTAACCAAGGGAAACCCAGTACGATAATGTCATGCAGATTATACAGAACCAAAAATTTGCAGCTCTCCTGATGATCAGGTTCAACCCTCATTATCACCTGAGTAGAGAACTGAGGTTTATTCTCAGCTAAAGGGGTAGAATCGATCCCGAGTAGGGGAATAGACTTCCGTAGGGGTATCAAGGGAAACCCACAACGTTTAGCAAAATCAAAGTCCATCAGGTTAATAGCTGCTCCCGAATCAACGAAAGCCTGAGCAGAAAATGAGGACAGAGAGCATATCAGAGTAACAGTTAATAAAAACTTAGTCTGAACACTACCTAAGACAACTGAGCGTGCAAAACGTCTTCCCCGCTTAGGGCAGACTGAAATAGCATGAGAGGCATCACCACAGTAGAAACATAACCCATTGCGCTTTCGAAACTCATGACGCTGTGCCCCAGAAACCACTCTATCACACTGCATGGATTCAGAAGCAGGTTCACAAGGCAACACTATTCCACGCATACTTCTCCGCTCACGCAAACGTCTGTCAATTTGAATCGCTAATGACATAGAATCATTGAGACCAGAGGGGACAGGGAATCCACCATAACATCCTTTACATTATCTGACAGACCCTTCCGAAAAAGGGCTGCCAAAGCGTCGTCATTCCATTTGGTCAGGACTGCCCACCTACGGAATCTCTGACAGTATAACTCAGCGTCATCAAGCCCCTGATTTAATGCCAACAAGACTTTTTCAGCTTGATCAGAGACATTAGGCTCATCGTACAATAACCCCAAGGCCTGAAAAAATGCATCAACATCACTCAAAACAGGATCCCCAGGTGTCAGGGAAAAAGCCCAATCCTGAGGATCGCCGCGCAGGAGAGAGATGACAATTTGAACCTGCTGCGCTGCGTTCCCTGAGGACTTAGATTTTAAGGCAAAAAACAATTTACAATTATTTTTGAAATTCAGAAACTTGGCTCGATCCCCCAAAAACAAATCTGGCATGGAATCCTAGGTTCCACAACAGGCAACCCAGCAAGATAGGTAGCAATACTCCGAACCTCAGTGGCAAGCTGATCCACACGGCCAGACAGCTGTGCAAACTCCATTGAGAGAAAAAAATCCTCCCCAGCACCCAGAGATACAGAGGGAAAAAAAAAAAAATGCAACAAACAGAAAAATATCTCTGACAACTCTGACAACCTTTTTTTTCTTTCACAATATTTTTCCCTTCTGTGAGTACCATACAATTTTCAATTTTTAGGCCGGTGATACTGTTATGTTTCGGTAGCTGAGGAGTGCAGGTAAAAAAGGCAATACACCAGAGCAGTTGGAATCTATGAGATTGCAGTACCCTGACTAACCACCACAACTAGAGGCAGCCATGGAGCGTTCCTACGTTGGTCCTAGACGCCTCGTCACAGCCTGAGAAACTAACTACACCTAAAGATAGAAAGAGGAAAGCTATCTGCCCCGGAGCAGATCCCCAAAGAACATAGAAAGCCCCCAAACATGTAATGGCGGTTAGACAAGAAGAAATACTGACACAGACAGAAAATAGTATGAGCAAACGTTGGGGCCCAAACTACCTAAATAGAAAAGGATAGGAAGGGCACTTACTGCAATCCCAAAAAACCCTGAAAAGCACCAACTCTACTAATTTCAAAAACACCTGAGATCACATGACCTCTACCACCTAAATTAGTTTTCTGGTGTAACAAAATCAAAACAGCAGCCACTGAAAAAACTGGAAAAAGCAAATGTACAAACATCAGTGGCTGAACTAAACTGAGAGGGCAAAAGCCCCTGGAGGGGACCCTGAGGCCCCCACAGAAGTGCAGGACAAAATGCAAAAATCAAGCACAAAAACAAAAAGAAGAAAATGTCTTATCTGTTAGCAGGAGATGCAGAAACGACACAGCAGGCTACAAAGGAAACAGGAATTAAGGATTGAGACCAGAACAATTGATCACCGGCAACCCTGATGGGAAGGCGACTCCCTTATATAAGACCAGTCAGTAACACCTGATTCCCAATCCTCACAATCTTCACTGGACAGTCCAGTACCGCTTGTAACCACCAGAGGGAGCCTCTGCTCAGAACTCATTTCAAGTCCATTCACAACACAGGCCTTCCTCCACGTCTCATCAGTCGCTGCCAGTAAATCACCAGGGTTAACGTGTTCTGTGCTGCTACAGCCACTGTTGAATTCCTAACAAGGATGGGTGTTTTTGCTGGGCGTAAAATAGTTGTTATGGAAAAGGTGGAGGTGTACCCCCCAGGGGAAAATGTTTGCCAGGCCCAGTAACTTTGTGTATGGGCATTCCAAGTCTTTTTAGACCCTCTCCTGTATCTTATTGGTAACATGTATGGGTGAAGATGAAGAAGCTTGTGCCACGGGTGTGTTTATAGTTACGGACGGGGCACTCCTCTTTAAACCTAGTTTTTCACGAGCATCCATCAGTTTGTTTGATTTCACTCTGACACTCATCTGCTTTCTGTAATTCAGCATCTCACGAACATGTAGCATTTTGGAGTAGTTTGCGCACATAAAAAACTAAAAAGAAAACTAAAAAGAACGAGGGGAGGTATTCAAGAAAATATGAAAATGTATTTGAAAATGCTATGCAGAAAACTGCGATAAACATCCAAAGAGAGTCTGTAGACAAAATAACTTGCGTGTAAACAGAAAATTGCACTAATATTCTATTGCACTGAACCCCGTGAGAAGAGAGTGATTTAGATAAGCCTCTGCTCAATAAATGTATGTCCCAAAATCATGTGGAAATAATCATGACGGAATACAAGCATATGGCTAGAGAATACGCAAATATGACAGGATTACATCAAATATATATATAGACACCACATGAGCCCAATATAGTCCTCTAGGTAGGATAGAGCAGCATATGGAAAATACGTTTAGGTCAGATGAACAATCCTTTGGATACCGTTAAAGAAAGTGTTGATACTGTCCCGGCCGGTGACAGCTCAAATATGGTAAAAAGTCAATGCTGGGATGACACTAAAACAAACCTGCATGAGCAGGTTTTTTACCTGGTACCCCGATGGGTCCGTCGCTATACACAGTCCTCCTAAAGCCTTCAATGTCCTGCTGGTAGTCCGAGGAGTTTGTCACTGTGAACAGTCCTCCTGCGTCGTGCTGCGTCCTCACTGAAAGCGTGAGTGAGCACAGGACCTGCCGCGACATGCAGAGTCACATGATGGCACACGGCCTGCAGTAGTGAGTGATGCCTGCTGTCCTAATGGGTTAGGTGCGGTGTAAATTCTTCTTTTGGCCTCCGGTGGCCGCGGTGAAAACGTCCAGTTGACGGCGGTCAATGTTGTGTCTGCGTGGGTAGCGTGAATTCCGCCCAGATGGACACAGGACCTGCCGTGATGCAGATGGTCACGTGATGGCACGTGACTAGATGAGTACGAATAGTAGAAAGGACCACAACTTTCCTACGCGTTTCGGAAACACGGTTTCCTTAGTCAGGGATGGTCCTTTCTGGACTGTGGGTCCTTTTATATCCATGCCATACAGTCAGCTGACCTTAATAAAAAGCAAAGCGTTCTATTTCACTGTTCAATCCTTTTGGGATCAAGGTGTTTAAAGTAAAAATCCATTTAGTTTCTATACGGGACATAAGAGCTATATAATTCCCCTTCCTCCATGGTGTTGGGGCAATAGCAAACCCTGTTACTTCCATGCATTGGGTATTGCTATTATGGTGTTCAATGAAATGTTTAGAAAGAGGATGGCCAATAAATTTCTTTCTGATGTTTCTGATATGCTCCCTTATCCTAATTTTGAGTGGGCGTTTCGTGCGGCCCACATAAAATTTGCTGCAAGGGCATTTAATAAGATATATGACTCCAGTGGATGAGCAAGAAATATAATCCTTAATACTAAAATGTTTGCCATTTGTTGAAATGCCCACTTGTTTAGTAGTATGTGTCCGTTTACACATAATACATTTCCGACATGGAAAAAAACCTTTGAAGTGAGCAAGAAGGGAAGAGGTAGATGATTTCTCACTATTATTATTCTGAATAGTGGGTGCAATGATGTTAACCAAATTTCGGGAATTTTTATATATAAACCGCAGGGTTATGGGAACCAGTCCTCCCAAGATCTTATCCTCTTTCAATAAGCCCCAATGTCTATTCACTATTTTCCTTAGAATAAGTGTGTTTGAATTATATTGCATAATTATAGGAATAAATTCCTCGTCAGTAGACACATGCCTGTCTAGTTTTTTATTTAAGATGTCCTGGCGGGACATGTTGGAGACCATTTTTTGGGATTTTTCCAAGATATCAATAGGGTACCTTTTCTCTAAAAATTTTGACATCAGTGTTTAGGCCTCCTTATTGAAATCAGTGGGTTTAGAGCAGTTCCGGTGCAGTCTCATGAACTGGCTTTTGGGTACGTTGAGTAGCCAGCTCGGCAGATGACAGCTGTCCATAGGGATTAAACTGTTAACATCTGTGGGTTTATTAAAAGTGCAGGTGTGAATGGAAGAATGGTCAATAAAAATTTTTAGATCTAAAAGTGAATGGATTGAGTGCTAGTCTGGGCAGTGAATTTTAAAAAGAAATCATTTTTATTTATACTATTTAAAAACAGGTCCAGGGACTGGGGGCCCTCCGACCAGATAAAAATTACGTCGTCGATAAAACGGCGCCAGAGGACCAGGTTCTCAAGGAGGGTTCCCCCCAGAAAAATGAAATCCTCCTCCCAGTGGCCCACATATAAATTGGCATAGCTGGGTGCAAACCTGGTCCCCATCGCGGTGCCCCATTGCTGGGCATAGTAGTACGCCTTAAATTTAAAATAGTTATGGGTCAAGATAAAAGACATACATTCTTTTATAAAACTAATCTGGTCCTTATGAAAAGAGGATAATTTATTGAGAAAGTGCGATGCGGCACTACATCCTTTTTCATGTTCTATTACAGTATAAAGTGAAGTAATGTCAAGAGTGCCAATTATAAAGTGATCCTGCCATTTAATCTCCTGTAGTAAAGTGAGAACATGAGTGGTGTCCTTCAGATAGGCCGGGAGTAGAGGTACCAAAGGTTGTAGGTGGACGTCCACAAGAGCCTGTCCAATCCTCCCGGACGCCCGATAATATCAGGTATACAATGTCTTACGGCTAACTTATCTCACTTTGTGGACGTCCACCTACAACCTTTGGTACCTCTACTCCCGGCCTACCTGAAGGACACCACTCATGTTCTCACTTTTACTACAGAAGATTAAATGGCAGGATCACTTTATAATTGGCACTCTTGACATTACTTCACTTTATACTGTAATAGAACATGAAAAAGGATGTAATGCCGCATCCCACTTTCTCAATAAATTATCCTCTCTTCATAAGGACCAGATTAGTTTTATAAAAGAATGTATGTCTATTATCTTGACCCATAACTATTTTAAATTTAAGGCGCACTACTATGCCCAGCAATGGGGCACCGCAATTGGGACCAGGTTCGCACCCAGCTATGTCAATTTATATGTGGGCCGCTGGGAGGAGGATTTAATTTTTCTGGGGGGACCCTCCTTGAGAACCTGGTCCTCTGGCGCCGTTTTATCGACGACATAATTTTTATCTGGTCGGGGGGCCCCCAGTCCCTGGACATTTTTTTAAACCGTATAAATAAAAATGATTTCTTTTTAAAATTCACTGCCCAGACTAGCACTCAATCCATTCACTTTTTAGATCTAAAAATTTTTATTGACCATTCTTCCATTCACACCTGCACTTTTAATAAACCCACAGATGTTAATAGTTTAATCCCTATGGACAGCTGTCATCTGCCGAGCTGGCTACTCAATGTACCCAAAAGCCAGTTCATGAGACTGCACCAAAGGGAGGCCGAAACACTGACGTCAAAATTTTTAGAGAAAGTGTACCCTATTGATATCTTGGAAAAATCCCAAAAAATGGTCTCCAACATGCCCCGCCAGGACATCTTAAATAAAAAACTAGACAGGCATGTGTCTACTGACGAGGAATTTATTTCTATAATTATGCAATATAATTCAAACACACATATTCTAAGGAAAATAGTAAATAAACATTAGGGCTCATTGAAAGAGGATAAGATCTTGGGAGGACTGGTTCCCATAACCCCGCGATTTATATATAAAAATTCCCGAAATTTGGGTAACATCATTGCACCCACTATTCAGAATAATAATAGTGAGAAATCATCTACCTCTTCCCTTCTTGCTCACTTCAAAGGTTTTTTTCCATGTCGGAAATGTATTATGTGTAAACGGACACATACTACTGAACAAGTGGGCATTTCAACAAATGGCAAACATTTTAGTATTCAGGATTATATTACTTGCTCCTCCACTGGAGTTATATATCTTATTAAATGCCCTTGCAGCAAATTTTATGTGGGCCGCACGAAACGCCCACTCAAAATTAGGATAAGGGAGCATATTAGAAACATCAGAAAGAAATTTATTGGCCATCCTCTTTCTAAACATTACATTGAACACCATAATAGCAATACCCAATGCATGGAAGTAACAGGGTTTGCTATTGTCCCAACACTATGGAGGAAGAGGATTTATATAGCTCTTATGTCCCGTATAGAAACTAAATGGATTTTTACTTTAGACACCTTGATCCCAAAAGGATTGAACAGTGAAATAGAACTCTTTGCTTTTTATTAAGGTCAGCTGACTGTATGGCACGGAATAAAAAGGACCCACAGTCCAGAAAGGACCATCCCTGACGAAGGAAACCGTGTTTCCGAAACGCGTAGGAAAGTTGTGGTCCTTTCTACTATTCGTACTCATCCAGTCACGTGCCATCACGTGACCATCTGCATCATGGCAGGTCCTGTGTCCATCTGGGCGGAATTCACGCTACCCACGCAGACACAACATTGACCGCCGTCAACTGGACGTTTTCCACCGCGGCCACCGGAGGCCGAAAGAAGAATTTACACCGCACCTAACCCATTAGGACAGCAGGCATCGCTCACTACTGCAGGCCGTGTGCCATCACGTGACTCTGCGCATCATGGCAGGTCCTGTGCTCACTCACGCTTTCAGCGAGGACGCAGCATGAGCGCCGGCATCTCATTCCACGCCTTTCACAGCAGGCCATTGGAGGCCAAAGGAGGACTGTTCACAGTTATGAACTCCTCAGACTACCAGCAGGACATTGGACGCTTTAGGAGGCCTTGTGTACAGCGACGGACCCATCGGGGTACCAGGTAAAACCTGCTCATGCAGGTTTGTTTTAGTGTCATCCCAGCATTGACTTTTTACCATATTTGAGCTGTCACCGGCCGGGACAGTATCAACGCTTTCTTTAACGGTATCCAAAGGATTGTTCATCTGACCTAAACGCATTTTCCATATGCTGCTCTATCCTACCTAGAGGACTATATTGGACTCATGTGGTGTCTATATATATATTGATGTATGCTTGTATTCCGTCATGATTATTTCCACATAATTTTGGGACATACATTTATTGAGCAGAGGCTTTTCTAAATCACTCTCTTCTCACGGGGTTCAGTGCAATAGAATATTAGTGCAATATGGTGCAATTATCTGTTTACACGCAAGTTATTTTGTCTACAGACTCTCTTTGGATGTTTATCGCAGTTTTCTGCATAGCATTTTCAAATACATTTTCATATTTTCTTGAATACCTCCCCTCGTTCTTTTTAGTTTTCTTTTTAGTTTTTTATGTGCGCAAACTACTCTATTATCATTTTAATTCATTCTATATTGGCATTTTATTGTGGTAGTGCCCTAGTCTGCAGCACTCTGAAACTATATTGACTATAGCGCCGCTGATATCTTCACATGTAGCATTTTGCCCTTTAAACAGACACGTGCGTGTTTGGCAACATGTTTTGGATGGGCATTTCTTAGGCCGAGTCTCATACACGCATCTGTTACACCGATCTTCTGATGGGCATGAAATCGATTCTGGTACTTGATGGTGGCTAAACGAAGAATCGTTGTAGGCTGTATCCTGGCTCTCATACCTCCCATAGCCACTGCTGTTATTAATCATGTACTTTCCCATTCTTGTCATCACCATGCCCCTTTTCCTGATCACTTCATCCAACGATTCGTCCGCCATATTTTTCCTAAAAAACCTGCACCTTCCCAGCAGCAACTGTGTAGGAAAACATGTTACAGGTTTGCCAGATGTTTATGATGCCCCTAAATAAATAATTTACACACTATGTTCATATCTACCCCCAGGGGCAAATGTTTGCCAACCAGTGTATGGGCATTCCAAGTGTAGAAGACCCGCTCCTTTAAATTGGGCCTAGTTTTGAATTTGAATCAGGCCTTCCTCCACGTCTCATCAGTCGCTGCCAGTACATCACCAGGGTTAACGTGTTTCATGCTGCTACAGCCAGTGTCAAAATCCTAACAAGGGTGTGTGTTTTTGCTGGCTGTTAAATACTTGTTATGGAAAAGGATGAGGTGTACCCGACAGGGCTAAATGTTGGACAGCCAACACACTTAGGGTATGGGCATTACAAGTCTAGGAGACCCGCTCCTTTTTAATGGCACATTTTTTGTTAAGATGCCCTCCTCCATGTTTCTTCCACGGGGGGATTGGGGTTATTGGGGTGCATATGACTTGGTAGCAGGGCAGAGCCTTGCAGTCAATGCGAAAAAAAAACAGAATGGGAGGACAAAAGGAATAATGTGAAGTGGATTTTCCTGGGCCCATTCAGTATCTGGGTTCAAAGGCTTATTGGGGTGCATATGACTTGGCTGCAGGGCAGGCCTTGCAGTCATTGCAAAAAAAAAACAGAATGGGGAGGACAAAATGAATAATGTGAAGTGGATTTTCCTGGGCCCATCCAGTATGTGGGTTCAAAGGCTTATTGGGGTGCATATGACTTGGTAGCAGGGCAGGCCTTGCAGTCAATGCAAAAAAAACAGAATGGGAGGACAAAATGAAAAATGTGAATGGGATTTTCCTTGGCCCATCCAGTATGTGGGTTCAAAGGCTTATTGGGGTGCATATGACTTGCTAGCAGGGCAGGCCTTGCATTCAATGCAACATTTTTTATGGAAGACCCCCTGGACATCTCGTGAAAGGGGTATTGGGGTGCGTCGTAATTCTTAGCAGCCCATCCACTCACAGCTTAGGCTATAAAAGATTAGGACAACCACTGTCTAATAATGGCCCTTTAAGCAGATTAATGCTGCCTGATGCCCCTGTAAAAATAGGCACTGTGACTTTAAGAGTCCCTCCTTCATAAATGAAACAAGATGCGTCTGCTTATGTGTCACACATCACATGGCCAGCTAGGGTTGTTAAATGTTACAATGACATTTCCCAGTGAATGCATTTGTTTTGGTTGAAAGCAATATTAAAGTTGAAAAACTCTTCAAAAACGCTGCGTCTGAACATAGCCCAAGTGGTGGAGGAACATTTTGGACTGGGGTTAATTATTGTGCCTTATATACATGTCATTAACCTTGAAAGGATGTACCTTAACATATTTCCCTGCATAATCCGTTTTGGTATGTTTTTTGGCGCACAGGTAAAAATGGCATGAAACTGTGACAACATTGTTTAAAGCTGTGAACTTGGAGTCAGGAATGCTTCCAGGGGCGATCCCCATGATGTCCCCCGTGTCATTTGAGCATCTTTCCATAATTTTCAGTCGTATTTAGACCTTAAAAGGACCCCGGGGGGGGATAGCGGCAAAAATACTCGGTTCTCCCATAGACTTACATTGGGCTCGTTATTCTGTTCGAGCAACCGAGCATTCCAATCTGCTCGACCCGAGCATTTTAGTGCTCGCTCATCACTAATTAGTAGCTGAATTTATTCTTTCAGCGCTGCCTACTGTACTGATATATACTCCAATGAATCAAAATTATACGGTATTATATGAACAATATTAGTGTCCTAGGGACATTCTCTTAGCGTCTCAGTAATGTTGTCTTTAGCAGATAGTCACTGATTGGAGGGCAATAATGACATCAGTGGTCAATGTGTTAATGTAGGAAATTCATCATTGCTCACATGGGATTGATGCATACACATCGCATAGGATACAATTGGGCTGGAGTATATACTTCACAGGAGACATTGGGGCTGGAGTAAATAGAATAGGAGACATTGGGGCTGGTGCATATACATCACAAGAGGCATTTGAGACTGATGCATACATTACAGGAGGCATTGGGGCTGGAGCGGACATCACAGGAAAAGTTTGGACAGGAGCATATGTGCATCAAGGAGACATTGGGGCAGAGGAATATACATCAGAGGCATTGGGGCTGGAGCATACATCACAGGCAAGAGTCAGTTTGGATTTTTTGCGGACATCACAGGAGACATTGGTGTTGGAGCATACTGTATATACATCACACGAAACATTCAGACTAAATAAGGTTAGACAAAAGAAAGGTGTCAGAGGTTGCTAGTCCTTTATTTTCTCTGCAATGTATGAAATTCAATTACACATGCATACATGCATGAAGTCCTATAATATTTTTGCCGTTGATATGTTTCTTCAAATTTTACACGTTCTGAAAAAATAAAAATAATTGCATTAATAAACCTTGTCCTGTAGGGTATTAAAAGTAACATGAAGGCCTAAATGCGTCATTGAAGTCTAACATTGATTTTAATTCTACATGTCTATCAATTTATTGTAATAATCTAATTGCTTTTTTAATATGCTTTAATTAAAAAGTCCCTACCTGTCCCTCTTTGATGTATCTAATTGGTTAATTATTTTTTTCAAAATACTTCTGTTTTGAGGATATTTTGTTTGAGAATACTCAAGGCATGATGGGATACTCAAGTGGGACATAATTTGGGGGCAGAGACTTCGTTCACTGCTGCAGCTGCTGTCCCTACTCTGAAACGAAGCATCACCAGTGATGTCCGTTTTGGGGGCTGGACTAGTTTCACCTCTACTGAGCATACGTCAGCTATCAATTCCAACATCTGCTCAGTATGAATTCCCTTTTCACTGAGCAATATTTTTTTTCAATGCACAATGACAGTGCGCTCCCGTACTGGCTCTAATAAGAAGTGATGAGCAGGCAAGTGAGCGCACTGTCAATAACATTTTTTTATTTTGCAAAAAATTCTTTAACTATGTGCGCCATTTTGAAGATTTATGTGCAAAAAAATTTCAATGAATAGCACATGACAAGGAAAAAAGAAAAGTGATGTTAAAAAAAATTACAAATGATGAACTGGGCTCTAAGAAAGAAGGAGGTGTCTATTATCCACTAGTAAGTAACTAGTAATTGATTATAACCATGAGATGGAACTTACGCTGTTGATCCAGGAGGTGTATGCAGACACTCTGGTGAACACTGTGGGTTTCCGGATAGCATTGCATCCCGAAGAAGACACAAAGCTGGTCACACCATGGACTTGGTAAGCACCACTGACGTAGCAGTTCAGAGGTCCACCGGAATCTCCCTATAAGACACATGATGAGTACTGGCAGCATTTGTGCTACATTTCAGATTCTATTCATTGTATAATAAATTATAATAGTATTATAGCTGGAAAATTAATATTACAACAAAAATAGTGACACATTTCTTTTTCATGTCTATGTACGTGAATTATAAATTCAGTAAACGTTATTTAATATCCGGCCATTTCTTTTCAATTCTATTATATAGCTACATTATTCAAAGAAAGCACATTTTTTTCAAATTCTGTACAATCCCTTATTTAAACATTGAGAAACTAAAAGATAAATAGCTACAAAACAACGGTCAGGCTTACATTGCATCCGGCTTGGACTCCATTACCACCGGCACAAACCATGGTATCCTTGACAGTGCTGCCCCAGTAAGAGCTGGTAGAGCAGGTCGAGTGGGCTACGACGGGCAAAGGGGCCTGCTGGAGAATGGATGGCAGAGAGCCGCCAGCTGCAATAAAAGAGGCATCATTCTTAGTATTGTTTATCTGACACACCAGGCGGTTTGTCATTGGAATTCATATCCAGTTTAATATCTGTCTTTATAATGCATATCCAATGGTTAGCATGGTTGCATTGCAATCCTGGAGTTTTGGGTTCAAATCCCACCAAGAGCAACATCTTGAAAAGAACTTGCATGTTCTCCCCCTATTTGCGTGGTTTTCCTCTGGGTTCTCAAGTTTTCTCTCCAAACACATATTAATAGGGAATCTAGATTGTGAGCCCCAATGGTGACAGTGATGGCAATTTCTGTAAAGTGCTGCAAAATGTGATGGTGCTTTATATAAGTAAGCATCATAAATAAATAAATAAATGCATATAACTTTTTTTGTGCAGGTTTTGTATTTCCAGACATACTGGTTTCATAAGTAATAGACTTTTCAAAAACATATCCGAAACTACAACTTACTGCTGGTTCTTCCCCATCCAGTAACGGTGCAGTCGTGGTTGTTGGCAAGGACGGTACCACTTGCTGGCAGTGTGGCCAGTTTCACATAGCTGTTTATAGTAGCACTGGCTGCCAAGTGGAGGACAGCAATATCATAACTGGAAAAGAAAATAAGGGATCAATAAGTCTTCCATAGCTGACATAAATCTTACACAATCAGAAATGACCATGCGTTGTTTTGTTTTTTTATCCTTTCAGGGGTCATGCTATCCTCAGGACCAAACAGGCTAAACTTCTACCCCCAACTATTAAGCCATTTAAAAGATAGGTAATTTGATCCCTCAATGACTCCAAATTGCAGCTGCAGACAAAAATCGTGTTTTAAGGTTTAGTATACAACAGGCTGGACTAGAAATGGGCTGTTACGATGCACTTCCGGCTCCTCGGCTCAGACTGTATTCCATACCTAGCACCATCCTTCTTTGGCTGATTGACAGGTCATTGTCATTGGTCATGTTTGTACCAAAGCAAACATCCTGTAAATTAACCAAAGGAGTGTGTTAGTGGGCCTGGAATGCAGCGTGAGGTTAAAGAGCTGGAAGTGCATCGTCACACCACAGTGCACTTCCAGAATGATGTACACAGAACTTCAGAATGCGATCTCTCGCTGCTGCTGCTGCTGCAACAGCTCTTTGGGGGGTCATTAATGGATCAGTTGACTTATTTTTAAAGGGCTACATCATTTTATGAATATAATAAGCTACAATATATCTGTAACAGTGATTAATTGGTGAAGCCCATCAAAACATAATAAAGATTTTCCAGTGGACATAGTCACAGATATATGAATAACATATCCGATAAAGGAAAAACGATGTAGGGGTAACCAGTAATAACAGGGCAATATAGTCCTCTATAATTTTATGAATGGTTTGTGGGAGTAGAAGTTTCTGATAGGTCCCCATTAACTCCACTGTGCTTCCATAATTCCTTCTTTTCCACTGGTTGAAGTTGTTGGATAAGTGTTTTTGTTCAACTATGAACAATGTAATAATCGTTATATTATATATATATATATATATATATATACAGTACATTGTATGATTTTATATGAATAATGTGAAGATTTTGACAGATTTGATTCTTCGCACATGTTGCCTGATGTGTATTCTTATCAGCCTCTCGTTTCCATCAGATACATACCCAGCTGCAACATTGTTGGTGTTCCATCTTGTGTGGATACGAATTCCTGACACTGAGATTGTCTGTTCGGTGCCATCATTAGAGCTCAGGTTGTGGTCACCCAACACCACGCGGAATGTGTAGCTTCTAATCAACAGAAATGAATAGGCAGAGACAGGTGTAAGGAGGCATGCTATGTGTATACTGAAAATACCAGTGAAAGAGACTGTACAACAGGGACGAATCAACAATTAAAATCAGTGATAAATGCATATTCAGGAATATAGATATTGGCTTATACAGAGTTATGCTTAATAGTTAAATTAGAAGTTGCCAGTATTGTTAGTTTAGTTTATGCTAAATATAACATACAGATAAAGCTTAATTGGGTTGTCTCATGAGACATCTCTGGCATATCCACATGATATGTCATAAATGTCTAATAGATGATGGTCCAATGATCCCACATCTGGACCCTGCACCTATCTACAGAAGGGGGTTCCCAGATGTCCCATTCCGGCAGGACGCACACATGTCTCTCTTCATTCACTTCACGAGACTTTCAATTACGGATGAACAAGTGGGCTCGAGACCTCCCATATCAGTGAATAGAGAGAGACACGAATGCGCGGCCACCTCTCCTATCACTGTCGTTGGATACCAGTCAGAATAACGGATCTACCAATCCTGTTCTGGATATAGATGCAGGTCTCAGAGGTAGGACCACCATCCATTAGACATTTATGTCTATTCTGAGACAACCCATTTAAATGTAATATTCAAAATCCATTAAATTTGTAGGGTTAAGGCTTCCAACATCATGATATGTAATACATTAAATGTCATGTTAATGATAGGCTCTTCTCACATGTCATCCATTTGTAATAGATGCAGTAGTTACCAAAAAAAAAATAGATCCTTTACAAACTGAGCAGAAACAGATACAAAATTGGAAACCATTTCTGAACTGATACTTTTTTTTAAAGAAAAATAACAAAAATCACATTGGTTTAAAGAGAGACACTTTGCCGTTTTGGATCAGTTTTTGCTCAGTTTATAATTGATGACGCTTTTCCTAGTGGTGTCTCTGAACTCTTCTAATGTTCTGTGCATTTCCAGTGCCTGAAAATGGATCCGTTAACTGCTGATATAACTGGTGACCAATCTGTTTTCATC
The DNA here is from genome assembly GCA_033576555.1 of Oophaga sylvatica. NCBI lineage: Eukaryota > Metazoa > Chordata > Amphibia > Anura > Dendrobatidae > Oophaga > Oophaga sylvatica. The sequence goes on from JARQOD010000002.1 coordinate 106,709,348, forward strand.
CATTTACCATAGACTTCAATGTTAAAAAAGAGGATTCATTTACTATCTGTTTTTTCACCAGACAAATCAATTGTGCAGAATAATTTTTTTGTTCAGGTTAAAAACAAATAGCAGCTGGAAGGGTGGCAAATAAAACAGATTTTATGATTCTTTCTTTCCCATTAAAATGAATGCGTCCTGTGCTGGAAAACATTATTTACATTTTTATGATCCCAAAATAAATTCAAAAATAGAAATAATTACTGGAGGTGTGAACAGAGCCTACATTACAGATGTAGTTCCTGAGAGTGAATATTACCTGTCTACGCAGTGAGCAGCAGTCAGAACACGGTTGGCACGGATCAGGGAACCTCCGCAGGTGTGGTACCAGCTGCTGCCAGACAGATACTGGAGAGTTACCTGTACAAGGAAACACATGGGGACATTTTTATCATAGTATCGCAGAAAATCTATAATTAGAAAATACGGAACATATATAATATGTTGTGTAATTAAGATTTAGAAGCCTTTCTGCCATACAACATTAGAAATACACTGCTCAAAAAATTGAAGGGAACACTCAAATAACATATCCTAGATCTATATGAATGAAATATTCTCATTGAATACTTTGTTGTGTACAAAGTTCAATGTGCTGTCAACATAATCACACAAAAATCATCAATGGAAATCAAATTTTTGAACCAATGGAGGCCTGGATTTTGAGAGACCCCCAAAATGAAAGTGGAAACAAGTCAAAATGATGCTCAGTATTGTTTGTGGCCTCCATGTGCCTGTTTGACCTCCCTACAATGCCTGGACATGCTCCTGATGAGGTTGCGGATGTTGTCCTGAGGGATCTCAGGTTCACACTCAGCACATGTGACAGATGTGACAGAGTCTGGAGACGCCGTGGAGAGCGATCTGCTGCCTGCAACATCCTTCAGCATGACCGGTTTGGTAGTGGGTCAGTAATGGTTTAGGATGTCATTTCTTTGGAGGGCCACCCAGTCCTCCATGTGCTCGCCAGAGGTAGCCTGACTGCCATCAGGTACCGAGATGAGATCTTCAGATCCCCTTGTGAGACCATATGCTGTTGCGGTAGGACCTGGGTTCCTCTTAAAGGGAATCTGTCACCCCATTTTTGCGATATCAGATAAAGATATCACTGAATTGTGCGTCCCATAAGTAATCTATAGGTACCTATCATATCTCCTGACTCCCCAGTGAGGGAGAAGCAAGGTACACAACTACGGGGAGGGGAAGCCCAAACACTAGGGAAGGGGGGAGTGGAGACCTCTAGGCAGATCTAACAACACCCTATCTCCCTGATGTCCCTACATAGGTTCCTCATCTAGCGCCGAGCAGGAACCTAATCTCTGCCTGACCCTAGAGATAGGCCTTAGCTAGGGAGGGGATGGGGTGTGCATTAGTCTGCCCCCACTACAGCTAAAGACAGGGTGGACAAACGAGGGGATACACTTAGCTTGAGAAGACACCCGAGATATCACACCAGTAATCCTCAAAGAGAACTCCAAGAAGACACTAGCCAAGACTGCTAGTACTTCCAACCAAACAAAGGGAAATTGAGCTAACACCAGCACCTTGCTGAATAGACTGAAAGTATTTAAACCCTCAGCAAGGGTGTGTTAATTAGCAGCAGACTGTGGAGGTAACTGTTGGGTCCCAGAAGGAGAAGGATATCACTCCATAACAGAGATGCAAAAATCAAGAAGGGCCTTGTACAGCTAATGACCTTCAATAGCCTGATCCAGCATGACTGTCTGTCACACCTGACACACCCGTGACACTCTATGTATGTGTGAATAGCCCCATACTACCCTTTGCTGGCTTCTGTTTTGTACTCTCCAACTTTTATATATTGTTTTATATGACCTGATTGCTGGTAAAGAAAAGATTAATTTGCATTTACTCCAGTTGTCCGATTTGTTATTGGTGTATGGTTCAGAAAAGGAGAATATGGTAGATACTTGCTAATTTTCCTATAGGTGCTGGGTATTTATAGGTATTTTATATGGTTCTTCGTGATAAAATCCTGCCTGACAGCAGCAGCAGCTGGAATCAGTGCACTATTTAGGGACTTCAACTGCACTCCATAAACTCAATAATATATACACTGTATGCTGTAAGCTCCTCTGGTGGTAAGTTAAATAATGCTACTATTTAAATTGTTATTTAGCAGAGCAGAGATGAAAATTGCCTTTAAAGACAACCTTTCACCTTCAGAAATGCCATTTACCTGAAATTATAGTGGTAATCTGCAAGTAAATAGCAAGCAAAAACTCCTATGCAGCTGCTTACTGTAGCAGAGGCTACAGGGAGAAGTGACATTTTATTCCCCCTGTAGCCACTCTCTTCCAGTAATATGGCTAGTGCAGGGACTGTAAAGTCACCAATCACTACATAGTGACTGCAGGTGTAATCCCTCCCCATCCACATTGATTGACAGTCTACTTTGCACATATACACTCTGCTCACATACATTGCTGAGCGGTGACTGTAATAACTCCCTACACCGCCGCAGTGACTGGAAGTAAGCTCTGCAGGGAGTGGCTCCAGCAAACTAGCTAGACAGGATTTAGACATGATTGAGGCCGGTTTCACACGTCCTGATATTTCCAGTACTTGAAAAACCGGTACGGAGATATCAGGGTCTGTGTGTCCATATCTCATGAATGTGATTTTTACAGCACATGTGTGTCAGGTGATGGGTCATTTGAATGGGTCTAGGTGTGTCAGTGTCTCCGGTACGTGTGAAAACTGTCACCACACGTACCAGAAACACTGACGTGTGAAAGAGGCCTTACCTGCAGATTACCACTATATCTGATGGCAAATATCTTTTCTGTATGCAATAGGTTCCTTATAAAGGTAGTCAGCACAGAATTACTGTTCAAAACAAGTATCAGCACTAGACATCATACATAGCATAGCCAAAAAGTTCAATACATCTTCCCACCTACTTGTTTTCCCTCTATCTCCAGCTCCCTCTTTTTTGATTGACAGCTCAGGCTTTATAGAGCCAGAGATAGATAGAAAACAAGCAGGTGGGAAGGCGCACTTAAATGTTTGGTCACACCAAGGGTGAATAGTCACTTTGTGCACACAAACTCACTTTAACAATATTTTCTTTTCTTTTGTAAACTGCTAGGGATGGATGGAGAGGTTCTGGATGATAGGAAACTGCTTTTAACACCCCTTCTCCCCCTCACTTACCTCCTTCCACACTTATATCAGCTAAACATGAAAAGTACTGTTGGGCTGAGTACCTCTCATAAATTCTTTTCTAACGCTTACAGTATTTTAGCATCACTTACTTGCCATGGCCAGGCATTTTTAACTGCATTTGATCCTCCTACTACACGTGCATTGTCTTCAATGTCTTCAAGGTAGCTTAGGTTATCATTACAATGTCCTTGGGTAAAGCAAAATTTGAAAACACAAATTAATGTTGTAATATGTCAAGATTTTCATAACTTACTATATATACAGTATTAGTGAACAGGACCATGTTGTTTTATTCCAGAAAAATCCACATTTTTCTTAATATGTGAATGAGCTGTTACGATCTATGGGCAGTGATGTCTCCAAGAATCTGCCTCCAGACCTTATTTAAACTGAAAGAGAGCATTACCAGTGTGAGACATGTAACGACCGATATCAAATAATGAATGAAGAACAGCATACCAATCCAGGTGAAGATCAATTCATGTCTTTATTTTGCCAGATGCGACGTTTCGACCTCCATAGGTCTTTTTCAAGCAACTGATAGTCTGCTCTGCTGATCTACATGTCTCACACTGCGCAAAGTTGGTAACTCTCCCTGTCATTTATGATAAGCTCTGGAGGCAGATTCTCAGGGACATCGGGGTCCAGCACTTAGATTTTAACAGCTCATGGACATATTAAGAAAAACGTGGGTTTTTCTGGAACAAGACAGCAGATTGCAGATATCAAGGCATCATTTTATTCAGCTTCCTATGACCTGCATGCCCATATAGACAGCTTAGGAAGGATGGTCCTACTGACAGATTCTCTTCTTATTTATGGGATTACAGGGCCAGTGATAGACATCAGATGGCAGATGATGGCATATCTTAGATATTTTTGATTGCTCTCACAGAAACATTAAGGCTCCTGAGAGCAGCAAGCAGCTTGAGGGTGCATAGCAGAGTCATAGATACGTTGCAGTAAAATTGAAGAAAAAGTCTTACCACCGAGGACAAATGCAGCAAGTAGAAGGAATGTTAACATCTTGGATCCGTTGTAGTTTGATGAACTGGGAGCAAGTAAGTCTGTACTCCCATTTATATTGCTTGCGGCACTAAGCTTCATACGGTGGGAAGATTGTCAGATGTTATATTAACAATATTTATTATGCCTTTATCTGTTATTTTATTTTTTGTCAAGGACTCTTGGACTAATTGAGTCAGCAGTAGTTATAAAAAACAAGTAAAGATAGATTATTTTCCAATTATTTCGGTGACTCTATTGCTCTATACATTTCTGGTTGTAGGGGTGTAACTATAGGGGTAGGTATGCGGTTAAAGCTGGTGCCATGGATGATTTTTCCCATTCTATTTTCTTCTTTTCCAAGAATCATATAGAATTTTCCGTCTACATAACTATATGAGGGTTTGATTTTTTGCAGAACAACTTATAGTTTTCAATGAAACCATTATTTTTGCCATTTAATGTACTGGAAAACTTGAAAAAAATCCAAGTGCAGTGAATAGTGAAAATAACACAATTCCTCCCAATTTTTTGGGGGAGGGTTGTTTTTACATTGTGCATTGTAATGACCCATCAATATGATTCTTCAAGTTACAGTATTATGGCTATATCAATTTTTATTTTATTGGTGATAAAAAAGTCAGAAATTAAATAAAAATTGTGTTACCTTTTCTAAGACCCATAGTTGACATTTATTATTGAAAACATTTTGAAGCACGTATATAATATTTCAATCACTTTTGTTGTATTTTTGCACGTAGGTGTGGTGGATAAAAAATAGTAATTCTGTTTTGTTAGTTTTTGCTTTATGGTAACTATTGTATGGTTTGAATAATTTAGTATTTTGATAGATCATACTTTTACAGAAATGGCGAAGCAGAATGTTTATTTTCTATGTTTACTATGTTTATGATTATGTTTTCTATGTTTGCGAATACAAACTAATGGTGACCTTTGACACTCTTAATGCTGGAATGAACCTGTCACACGGATTTATGACGTTTTACATCAATTAAGGAATTTACTCCAAAGACCCTGTGATAACATCACAAAACATTACCAGACCCCAAACAGAGGGCAATAAAACTTTCACACTCCTTATCTATGAACTGTTCCAATATTTATGTTCATCTCTATCTCCCATAATGACAGTTCTGCTTTACGTCACTTGTCTTACCTATTACATTTTTTCTGTGCTGTGTTGTGTATAAATATGTGATTCTTCAGATTTTGTATTAGTTTAGCCTGATGAAGAGACCTGAGCAGTCTCGAAAGCTTGCAATTTGTTACTGTCTCGACCACGCACCACAATTGTGGATTTCCAGGGCAATGGGGTACTCAGAGCCGAGCCCGTAGAAGTCTATGGGATTGTCACAGGTAGCGGTGGCTCGGTCTGTGGCCCTGGCGGTCAGGCGTATGTTGGGGGGTATATTTACAGGGGATATATATATACAGTTCGTGACGCCACCTGTAGTCTTCTGGTAATTTGTACCAGCGCTGCTGTAGATCTCTGAGGGGATGGTGAGGCAGCTAGATGTCAGGTCCCCTACAGGTGGGACTCTTCCCTCAGGTCGGTAGTTAAAGCAGGGTTGTGCAGGCATGCAAGTAAATAACTCAGTCTCACACGGTCAGCGTCTTTCCATACCTTTACTTGTAAGATGTTCAGGCAGGTCCCAGGGAGGCTGATCCAAGGAGAATGTATTTCGAGATAGCAGCTGGACAAGTTAGGGGCCTCCTTTACTTTCACAACGATGAGTACAACCAGCATGAAGCGTAGTTCCCTCTATAACTCCAGCTATTCCATAGCTGTACTGCCCAGTCAGTTTTGTGGTCGGAGCCTTCCTGTGAGAAAGCTGAATTCCTATCTTGTCCTGCAGAGACTCAAGGTCCTCACTTCCCCTGACCCCAGTTACGTACTGACTATTCGGGGCTGCTTGCCGCGACCTAAGGTCCGGTAAGTCTCTGGTTTTCTTACCACTATGCTTGAAGCTAATAGTGATCCTTCGGTCCCCAGTGACCGGTTACAATGTGCAGGACTTCTTCAATCCAAAAGCACTTTTCAAATATTCCTTTCCACTGTGCCTTTCGCCTTGTCCTCGCTTGTAGCATAAACACTCACACTTGCAAAAAGTCATATAATCACTCCCTTCTTTTCCTTCCTTCAGAGTTAGTTACCAGACTCTCAGTTATCCACTAGGCAGGAGCACGTCTCTGAACCTTTCACTGTCCTTGAGACAGGAGACTGAAGTATATCTGCACTAAGCTCTTCTTTCTTTATCAGTGTCTTCAAGTGAGGTACAGCTCTGACCAGGCTGAGGTGATCTATATCTCGCCCTTACTGGCCTCCACTTGCTGAACTGCTGACAGAGCCAGGCTGGACTGTTTCCTCCCTCCAAGTCCCAGCTAGACTCCACACGTCTGCTCTGTCCGAGGACAGGAAACTGACTACTCTAATCACTCAACGAATACACCCTGACCACTCCCTCACAAGTGACTACACTACCCTAAGGGTGTGTCTAGTGTATGTTGAGTGAATGGGTATTGAGCATTAAACTGCTATCTCTCCACACATTCTCCAGGGTACTGCGTGTGCCTAACACCAGGGCTACACATTCCCCCATGGTAAATGACAGCACTCCCGGGCTGTAAAATACAAAGAGACAGTTTTGTTTATGCATGAAAACATCAACATTAAACATTAATTCGTCCCATCCGGGAGGTAAGGATGTCTTGAACGTTGCAAACAACACATTGAATATAGAAAAATACAAAAGTATTAAGGCATCAAAACATTCAATAAATACACAGTATTCTTGTGAAGGACCCGCACCAAACCTTCAACGTGGGTCCTGGGTGGGCTGCAGGACATCTGGATGCAGACCTCACTCAGTGCCACACCACACGGGTTTTTGTATTCAGAGGTAGTTGTGCTGGTTTTATGTAAAACCAAGATAAGGCACCGAAGCGCAACTATATACAAATAAGTTCTGGGCTGGCACAGTCCTCAGCCTCTGAGTCCATTGTAAAACGAAGACATATTATATCACATTATAATAATAATAAAGTGCAAAACTTTTTCTGATTACCCAGCCGGGCATTCTATTTTTAGCAATATATATATACGTTATATACACATTTAACTTGTGCAAAAATTGGCAAACATTCTTAAACTTTTTACAACATTACTTATGGTAGACCCCTATCTGGATCTCACCGGTTTTTCTTTTACTGTTTATTTATTTCTACTACATTTTCCACCCCGGGGGCTGGAACAATGCGATGGTCGCACAGGACCGTTCCTATTCCTGGGCCCAGTGCCCAGCACCAAGATCATCGACTCCACCATCGGGGTCTGTGTGGCTGGTGTGCACTGGGCTGGTGGGGATGTTGGGGGTTCCAGCAGGGTGTCATCATCGCTGGTTACCTGCAGGGCCGGTTCACTCCGGTCCTCTAGGCCGCAGGGCCCGTCCTCCTCTGGGGACGCTGCTGCAGCATAAGATACTGGGCAAAAAGCAGGCTTTTGTAGTGGCTCAATTGAGATCACATCAGACTCTTGCGATGTAGATTGGGTCGCCGATTGCGATGCAGAGTAGATCGCCGATTGCGATACGGAGGTGTACGCAGGGGGCGATGCCGATGCACAATGCTGGTGTGATGCAGAGCAGGAAGCAGGTGTGCGCAATGGCTCAGTTGGGGACGCACTAACCTGCTGCTGTTGCTGCTCCATCATTGACGGCTGAGTCCCCGACGGTGTCCCTACCGGGGATCGATCATCTGCTGCGGCCTCCTGGCCGGGCGGGCGTTCCGGAACTGGCGGTACCTCCTCAACCTCCTTCGCCTCCACCGCTTCACCGGTGGGATCAGGATTGGTACTTTCGGGGGCAGCCTCCGGTTGCTCCTTTGCCTTGGGCAGCAGAAGTTTTGGTAACTCCAGACGTAGGGGGTCATCGAAGGGAGAGATCACCGCGTCCCACAGCCGCCGCTGCTCCAGGGTACGCCGGCGTCTCTCGATCTCTTCAAATCCAGGTTGTGGCAAAAT
>JARQOD010000002.1:106717719-106764818 GCA_033576555.1 Oophaga sylvatica
CCAGGACCCCCCCGGGGTGAGGCGGGGAACCTTTCAAAAAGGGGTTTTGCGACCGCATGGGTATCCGGGGCAAGCAAAGATAGGGACCGTTTTAAAAACCGTTTATTAGGTTTCTGTCATATGTGGGGCAAGAAATTAGAACGACACCATACCCCCCTCAAACCAACGGTTCTGTGAAAAAGATGAACCATATTGTCCTTGACTTGTTGAGTCCATACCGTTGGAAGACAGGAATCGATGGCCGGATTTACTACCTGATTTGGTTGATTTGTTAATCATATACCTGTAAGCTCAATAACTGCACTCCAGCTTATCTTATGCGGCAAGGCCCGGAAAAAACTACCAATGGATTTAGAACTTGGAGGGGTAGAACAGGAGGCGAGATGCCGTGGAAACTGGGGACACAATCGGCAAGAGCAATAAGAGAGTACAAATCTGGTGGGAAAGTTAATAAGGAAGGGAGAAACAGGAAGTTTGTTTAAAACCCGGGAAATGCTCCTGCCAAGCCTTTGATGCCTGGAGAGGTAGTTTATTAAAAAAAAAAGGAAGATGCAAAATTGGTTAATCAGTGGGAGCAAAAACCCTCGTCATACAAGATTCTAAATATGACAACGTTTAGTTTGTGTCGTCGTAAAGACGGAGGAAGAACAACGACCACTGTGTCCAGAGATCATTTAAAAGTTGTGTACAGAACACTTAAAGCGTTGTGAAAAAAAACCCTGCCTCAATCAAGGAGAAAGAAAGGAGAGGTTAATAACACCGATTCGGGAGATTTTCCTGCGGATTGCCTAGACTGGGAGATGCTGTGATTTTCCAGTGTTGCGTTTTATAAGCCCACAAGAGGAAGTTCTACCTCCAGTTTGTGCCTGTAGTGCAGTTGAGCCCGCCCCGGAGTTACCCATCCCAAGCAACACCTCAACTGTGGGACCTCAAGATGGATCATTGAACGCCCCCCCTTTACTAGGGATCCCTGGTGAAGCTGACTCACACCGCCCCAGCCATCAGTAGCTTGCCAGTCCATAGAAAGTTTAAAGGCGTTTCTATTGTTTTGCCGTTCGCGGCAGACAGATCGCAACTTGATATACCGAAACTCACCACGTGATAGAGGAATCACAAAAGGGAAATTACCATTAGTATCGCAGTGATTTAAAGAATTTAGTGAAATTGTAAAAGTCTGTATATATAAATGTGTTTTCCCTATTTGTCTTCGTTTAAAATGGATCAGGGTGAGGACTGAGCCAGCCCAAAAACTGTATCCTGTAAATTAGTTGCACTAAGGTGCCTTCTTAATGGTTTCCCCAGAGCCTTGAATTACCTTGAATAAAAAACCCGTGTGGTGTGGCATGGTGAGGTTGCAATCGGATGTCCTGCAGCCCCACCCAGGACCTACGTTGAAGGTTTGGTGGGGTCCTTCACAAGTATCTGTATTTTATTGTTGTATTTAATATTGTTTTTTTTTTCTAAAATGTTTGCAAAGTTCAAGATATCCCACCTCCCGGATGGGACGAACCAATGTTTAATTGTTTAATGTTTTTTGCATAAACAAAATTTTTTTTTTGTTTTTTCAGCCCGGGAGTGCTGTCGTTTACCATGGGGGGAAAAGTGAGCCCTGGTACACAATACCAGGAGGATGAGTGGAAGGGAAAAGTTAAGGTCTCTTCATGACTCTGTACACTTTGCACCCCAGAGGGGGTGTGGAAAGGGAGTGATTTTTGTCAGTCAGTTTTTTTGTCCTTGGCAGGTAGACGTGTCCCGTTTGGCCTGTCATTTTGTTCAGACGTGGAGGTGGTACAGGTGGTTTAATTCACCCTTAGTTGTCGGCTGTGCCCCACTGGAAGAAAGATGAACTAATATTTAAGAGTCGAGCAAATCGAAGGGCAAAGTGGAAGGAAGATTTTGGAAAAGTGCGTTTGGTTGGAAGGTCTGCACTTGGGTACCGGTTATGGGGCCCAAGAATCACTATTGTTTTCAAGCATAGTGAAGAGGGGGAAACCAGAGATTTAGGACCCTAGGTCGCGGAAACACCCCCTTATAGTCAGTACGTAACTGGGGTCAGGGGAGTGAAGCTTTGGTCTCTGCAGGCAAAATAAGAATTCAGCTCCCTCAGGAAAGATCCTAACATAAACTGGACTGGGGAAAACACAGTTTGGATAAGTGGGAATCAAGAGGGGATCGCTTAGGCTGGTGTACTCATCTTCATTGGACAGTAAAGGGGCCCCTAACTTGCTTAGCTGTTGCCTCAAAGCTCTCCTCCATCAACCCCATCAGCCTCCGGGGACCTGTTGAACATCTTACAAGTAAGGTTTGGGAAAAGGGACGCTGACCGTGTGGATGAGTTATATTGATGCCTGCACAATCCCTACCTATTACCGCCCGGGGAAGAGTCCCACCGTAGGGGCCCGACATCTAGCTGCCCTCCCAATCCCCTCAGAGATCTACAGCAGCCGCTGGTACATATTACCAAAATTTACTACGGTGGCGTACGAACTGTATATAAAACCTATCCCTGTAAATATATCCCAAATACGCCGACCGCCGGGCCACAGGGCCCCGAGCCAAGTTTCCTGGACAAATCCCCTAGACTTCTACGGGCTCGGCTTGAGTACCCCTTGCCCTGGTAAACCACAATTGTGGTGGCGGGGTCGAAACATCTCTTTCTTCATTTTACTTGAACAGAAAACTGGAGTACGAATCCCAGTGGGTGATGACTATTCCCCCGAAAGAAAGAACTCCTCTGTGCATGAAGGGTTTCTGTCTTTACTGATTAAAAGGGGAAGGATCTGTCTTAGATCCCAAAGCAATAAAAGGACTCCGCTGCATGGGAGGTGTCGTTGCTTAAAGGGTATGCCCACTAAACAACATCGCTAACGGGATCGCTAAAAAACGTCATATTTAGCGATCCCGTTAGCGATGTTGTTGTGTGCGGCATCTACCAGCGACGTGGCCCCTGCTGTGATCTCGTCCGTGTCCTGATCGTTCCGGCCCTATTTTCATCGCTTGGCGTCCCGTGGTAAGTATCTAATCGTGAGTGTGGCACCTTTTTTAGTGATTTTAGCGGTATTTTGTACCGCTAAAGTCGTTAAGGAGATCGCTAACCGCGTAGCGTCCTTATACGATATCGCTAAATTAGGTAGCTACTAGCGATATAGAAAACAATCCCGCTAGCGATCTCATTAGTATGCGACGCTAACGAGATCGCTAGCGGGATTGTGTAGTGTGGCAGTACCTTAAGTCTAGGTCCTTTACATCGCTGGAATGTTTGAGAGGGAATGCTTCCTCACTCTCGACTGTTGGGGAAATCTTGTGTAACCTTGGTTAGACTGGCGAGCATTTCTTGAGCCTTTTTAGTAGACTGATTGCAGCCTTATTTGTTGGTGTGGACTTCAAACAATATTAGTAGAAGTTCCTTTTTAACAAAGGATCTGACGTCTGACTAATACCTTTCTTCGCCTTCTTTGGCAGAATTACGGATGCCGTAGATTGCGACTGCTGGGGAAGGGCTGTTCCCAAAGATGTTGTTACCCTCATCCGCTATCTGTGATGTCTTTGTCTGGGTCATCGTCACGGTACCAGAAGAACCTCAAGTAGTTTCTGTGTTCCTCTTGACGAGAAAACAGTGGAACATCTGTTGTATGTCAGCCATAAATGCCACAGTATCTCTGCGGAAAGGAGTAGTACTTTCAGAAGTCTGTTGTTGAGGTCTGGGCACGACAGTAGGACATAATTTAATGAGACATCTTCAAATTTGGCACTTGGTCGAATACCACTCTTATTTGACCCTGGCTTCTTGGGATGGTATATTCCGAAGATGGGCGGTACCAACACTCCTCTGAGGGCAGAAGGGCAGGTGCAATCTCTGCGTGGTTGTTTGGAATATCCTTCCCATGAAGGTAAGAAGTGTTCCTTCATCTCAGGTGACTTCTTAAGCTGTGCTGAGGAAGGTGAATAGTTGTAGACCAGTTCCCTGTGTTGGGTAGGCGCCTTCTCTGAGGTCAAAATGGTAAGTGTTATGAATGTGTGGAGATGGTTTCTGAGCAGAGGCCTCCCTCTGGTGGTTGCAGACAGTACTGAACCTTACAGCGAGAATGGCAATCTGAAATCAGGACTGGACTGTTTAGGGAGGTTCCCTCCCATGATGGTCGTGGTAATCAATGTTCTTGGCTCTATTGTGGTTCCTGGTTCATTTGGAAGTTGCTGGAGTCTTGCATGATCTGTGCTTTCAGATAAGATATTTTCTGCTTTTCTTTTTGTGCTTGCTTTTGCATAATTTTCTGCATTTTTGTGGAGGTTCAGCCGGGTCCCCTCCTGGGGCCTTGCTCCTCTAAGTTTATCTGTAGCCACTGTTATTTGTTCTTTGCTTTTTCCTGTTTTTTTCAGTGGCTGCGGCTTAGTTTTGTTACACCAGAGATCTGATTTAGGTGGTGGGGAGATGTGTGATCTCAGGTGTTTTTGCAATCAGAAGAGTTGGTATTTTTTGGGTTTTTTGTTGGATTGCAGTCAGAATTCTATTCCTGTACTTTTTTTGTCTAGACAGATTGGGCCCAAGCGTTTGTCATTCTATTTTCGTCTGTGTCCATGCTTCTTTCTTGTTAACGCATTACATGTTTGGGGCCTTCCTATTTTCTTTGGGGATTGCTCCGGGGCAGATTAGCTTTCATCTTTCTGCCTTTAGGTGTAGTTATCAAACAGGCTGTGATGAGGGTCTAGGATCAACGTAGGAACGCTCCACGGTACCTCTAGTTGTGTGGTTAGTTCAGGTTACTGCAATCCAATAGGTTCCAGCCTCTTGGTGTATTGCCGTTTTTGCTTTTTCTCCTCAGCTACCTAAACATAACAGTTTCACCGGCCCAATTATGAAAATTTATATGGTACTCACAGAAGGGAAAAATAGTTTGGAAAGAAAAAAAAAAGTTGTCAGAGATTTTTTTTTTTCTGTTTGTTGCATTTTTTCCCTCTTTTCTCGGGTGCTGGGAGGATTTTTTTTTTCTCCTCAATGGAGTTTGCACGTTGTCTGGCATGTGGATCGCTGCCACTGAGGTTCGGAGTATTGCTACTATCTTGCTGGGTTGCCGGTTGTGGAACCTAGGATTCTCATGCCAGATTTGTTTTTGGGGATCGGGCTAAATTTCTGATTTTGAAAAATAACTGTAAGTTGTTTTTTGCCTTAAAACCTAGTCCTCGGGGGAGCGCAGCACAGCAGGTTCAAATTGTCATCTCTCTCCTGCGTGGCGACCCTAAGGATTGGGATTTTTCCCTGACACCTGGGGGATCCTGTTTTGATGATATTGATGTATTTTTTCTGGCTCTGGGGTTATTGTACGATGAACCTAATGTCATGATCAAGCTGAAAAAAAAAACCTTGTTGGCGTTAAATCAGGGTCTGAAGACGCTGAGTTGTACTGTCAGAAATTCGAAAGTGGGCAGTCCTGACCAATGGAATGATGATGCTTTGGCAGCCCTTTTTCGGAAGGGCTGCCGTCTGCCCTAAGCGGGGAAGATGTTTTGCACGCTCAGTTGTCTTGGGTAGTGTTCAGACTAAATTTCTGTTGACTGTTACCCTGATTTGCTCCCTGTCCACATTTTCTGCTCAGGCTTTTGTTGATTCAGGAGCAGTTATTATCCTGATGGATTTTTACTTTGCCAAATGTTGTGGGTTTCCCATTATACCCCTGCGGAAGTCTATTCCCCTACTGGGCATTGATTCTACCCCTTTGGCGGAGAATAAACCCCAGTTTTCTACTCAGGTGATAATGAGGGTTGAACCAGATCATCAGGAGAGTTGCAAATTTTTGGTGCTGCATAATCTGCATGACATTATTGTACTGGGTTTCCCTTGGTTACAGTCTCATAATCCTGTTTTGGATTGGAAATCTGTGTCTGTGACCATTTGGGGCTGCCAATGTGTTAATAATGACACTCCTGTTTTTTCTGCCTCTCCCCAGTCTCAGGATGTTCCTGACATTTTGACTGATTTTTCGGATGTATTTAGTGAAAGTAAATCTGCATCCTTGCCCCCTCACAAGAGCTATGATTGCGCTATTGAATTAGTGCCTGGTGGTAAATTTCCTAAAGGTCGCCTTTTTAACTTGTCTGTACCTGAACACGATGCTATGTGATCTTATATCAAGGAGTCATTGGAGAAGGGTCATATCAGACCATCCTCTTCACCCTTGGGTGCCGGTTTTTTCTTTGTGGCCAAAAAGGATGGTTCATTGAGGCCGTGTATTGATTATCGTCTCTTGAATAAGATCACTGTGAAGTATCAATATCTGTTACCCTTGATTTCTGACCTGTTTTCCAGAGTGAAAAGTGCTAGTTGGTTTACAAAGCTTGACCTCAGGGGGGCGTATAACCTTATTCGCATTAAGCACGGGGATGAATGGAAGACGGTGTTTAATACCCCAGGGGGGCATTTTGAGTACCTAGTGATGCCCTTTGGGCTCACTAATGCTCCTTCCGTCTTCCAATCCTTCATGAATGATATTTTCAGGGATTTTGTGGATAAATTTCTGATTGTTTATTTGGATGATATCTTGATTTTTTCCAATGACTGGGACTCTCATGTGAAACATGTTCAGACTGTGTTCCAGATTTTGAGAGAGAATGCACTGTATGTGAAGGGATCAAAGTGTATTTTTGGCGTACAGAAGGCCTCATTTCTGGGATTCATTTTGTCTCCATCTGTTATTGAAATGGACCCGGTCAAGGTTCAGGCCATCTGTGATTGGGTCCAACCTACTTCATTAAAGGCTCTTCAGAGATTTTTGGGTTTTGCCAATTTTTATCGTAAATTTATTGGTAATTTCTCCGGTATTATTAAACCATTGACTGATTTGACCAAAAAGGGTTCTGATGTGGTGAATTGGCCTCCTGAGGCAGCCCCTGCGTTTCAGGAACTTAAGCAGAGATTCACTTCTGCTCCTGTTCTACGGCCGCCTGATGTTTCTCTACCATTTCAGGTGGAGGTTGATGCCTCTGAAATTGGGGCAGGTGCCGTTTTGTCCCAAAGAGATCCAGAGACCTCTAAGAGTAACCCTTGTGCCTTTTTCTCTCGAAAATTTTCTCCAACTGAACGTAATTATGACGTGGGTAATCGGGGGTTATTGGCCATGAAGTGGGCCTTTGAAGAGTGAAGACATTGGCTGGAAGGAGCCAAACATCAGGTGGTGGTCCTCACGGACCATAAGAACCTGGTTTATCTTGAATCAGCCAAGCGACTTAATCCTAGACAGGCCAGGTGGGCCTTGTTTTTCACACGTTTTAATTTTGTGGTTTCTTTTCTTCCTGGCACTAAGAATGTTAAGGCGGATGCCCTCTCGAGGAGTTTCTTTGCGGACTCTCCTGAGTTATCTGATCCTGCTGTTATTTTGAAAGAGGGTGTAGTACTTTCCGCCATCTCGCCCAATTTGAGACTGGCTCTGGAAGGGTGTCAGGAGGATAAACCTGAGCGCTGCCCTATTGGGAAATTGTTTGTCCCAGACCAGTGGAAGAAGAGTGTGATGTCTGAGATTCATTGTTCCGCGTTGGCTGGTCATCCCAGGATTTTTGGTACCAGAGACTTGGTGAGTCGGTCCTTTTGGTGGCCTACTTTGTCTCGTGACGTCAGGGAATTTGTGCAGTCTTGTGGGACTTGCTCTCGTTCCAAGCCTTGCTCTTGCTCTAGTGGTTTGTTGATACCATTGCCTGTGCCCAAGAGGCCATGGACCCATATCTCTATGGATTTTATTTCCGACCTCCCTGTTTCTCAGAAAATGACCGTTATCTGGGTAATCTGTGATAGGTTTTCCAAGATGATGCATCTTGTGCCATTACCTAAGTTACCTTCCTCCTCCGAATTGGTGCCTTTGTTCCTTCAGCATGTGGTTCGGTTACATGGCATTCCGGAGAACATTGTGTCTGACAGAGGAGTCCAGTTTGTTTCCAGATTTTGGAGGACATTTTGTTCTAAACATGGTGTTCAATTATCTTTCTCCTCTGCATTTCATCCTCAGACCAATGGACAAACCGAGAGAACAAACCAGACCTTGGAGACTTATTTGAGATGTTTTGTGTGTGCTGATCAAGATGACTGGGTCTCTTTTTTGCCTTTGGCTGAGTTTGCTCTTAATAATAGGGCTAGCTCTGCCACCTTGATGTCTCCATTTTTCTGCAATTCTGGGTTTCACCCTCGATTTTCTTCGGGACAGGCGGAGGCTTCTGTCTGTCCGGGTGTTGACTCTGTTGTGGAGCGTATGCAGCAGATTTGGGACCAGGTAGTGGAGAGGTTGTCTCTCTCTCAGGAGAGGGCCCAGCGGTTTGCCAACCGGTATAGGACTGATGGTCCTCGGTTTAAAGTGGGGGACTTGGTTTGGTTGTCCTCAAGAAATATCCCTATGAGGGTTGCATCTCCAAAGTTTAAGCCTAGGTTCATTGGACCTTATAAGATCATGGAGATTCTTAATCCTGTTTCCTTCCGTTTGCTTCTTCCAGGGACATTTAAGATCCATAACGTGTTCCACAAGTCCTTATTGAAGAGGTTTGTCGAGCCAGTGGTTCCTATGGCTGCGCCTCCTGACCCTGTTTCGGTTGAGGGTAATCTGGAGTATGTGGTTGAGAAAATATTGGATTCTCGTTTTTCTAGACAGAAACTCCAGTATTTGGTTAAGTGGAGAGGTTATGGTCAGGAGGACAATTCTTGGGTGTTTGCTTCGGACATCCATGCTAGGAGACTGATCCGTGCCTATCACCGTGCTCATCCTGATCGGTCTGGTTGAACAAGTGAGGGTTCGGTGACCCCTCTTCAAGGGGAAGGTACTGTTATGAATGTGCTGGAGATGGTTTCTGAGCAGAGGCTCCCTCTGGTGGTTGCAGACAGTACTGAACCTTACAGCGAGGATGGCAATCTGGGATCACGGACTGGACTGATATAAGGGAGGTTCCCTCCCATGATGGTCACCGGTGATCAATTGTTCTTGTCTCAATTGTGGTTCCTGGTTCATTTGGAAGTCTGCTGGAATCTTGCATGCATCTGCTGCTTTCAGATAAGATATTTTCTGCTTTTCTATTTGTGCTTTCTTTTTGCATAATTTTCTGCACTTTTGTAGAGGTCAGCCGGGTCCCCTCCTGGGGCCTGTGCTCCTCTCAGTTTATCTGTAGCCACTGTTATTTGTTCATTTGCTTTTTCCTGTTTTTTCAGTGGCTGCGGCTTAGTTTTGTTACACCAGAGATCTGATTTAGGTGGAGGAGATCGTGTGATCTCAGAGGTGTTTTTGCAATCAGAAGAGTTGGTATTTTTTAGGGTTTTTTGTTGGATTGCAATCAGAATTCTTTCCTGTACTTTTCTGTCTAGACAGATTGGGCCCCAGCATTTGCTCATTCTATTTTCTGTCTGTGTCCGTGCTTCTTCTTGTCTAACCGCCATTACATGTTTGGGGGCTTCCTATTTTCTTTGGGGATCTGCTCCGGGGCAGATAGCTTTCATTTTTCTGCCTGTAGGTGTAGTTATCTCTCAGGCTGTGACGAGGCATCTAGGATCAACGTAGGAACGCTCCACAGCTACCTCTAGTTGTGTGGTTAGTTCAGGTTACTGCAATCCAATAGGTTCCAGCCTCTCTGGTGTGTTGCCGTTTTTGCTTTTTCTCCTCTGCTACCTAAACATAACAGGTAAGGGTGCGACCCAACTGTTCGATTTGTCTTTGACTGTTTGTCTATCCCTGATGTCCAGGAACATCCTATCTTCTATGGACATCGCTACCTTGTCGTCTTCCTTTGTCCTGTGGAAGACTGTACATCCCATGTGGTCTTGTTCACCTTCACAGGCGTGGTCTTCGTTGGTAGGTACTGAGAAAGGGCAAGGTAGGGGAGCGCTCTTTGGCAGTTCCTTTACTAGAAGACTATTGTGACATGGCTGGAAGAGAGACGGACATCCATTTTCTAATGTGCTGGTGAGCATACTTTTGACTGAGGCCGGCTTGTGTACTCCTCCTAGACAGACGTCTCCTATGATGACCCATCCAAGGTCGAGCCTCTGAGCGTACGGAGCATTTTTGGAGCCGTTTATATATTCTCTAGTCTTGTGGACTCGTAGTATATCTCTTCCCAGGAGTAGGGCTATTGGGGCTTCTGGATCCAACTCAGGTATCAGGTGGGCTATACGCTTCAGATGGGGGTGATATGTCGCCACCTCCAGTGATGGTATCTCTGACCTGTCGTCGGGAATCTGGTTGCACTCCAGGATGGTTTGTAGCGATAGGCAGGTTTGACCATCTATGGACTCCACTTTGTATCCGGTCGCTTTTCTCTCCGCCGTCTCAACGGTACCTGAACACGTCCTCAGGGAGTAGGGAGAACCAGGGCCTACAATGCTGAAGTTGTCAAAGAAGATGGACCTGGCTAACGACATGTTACTTTGGTCGTCCAGGATTGCATATATCTTGAGGGCTTTGTCCTTGCGGCCTGCAGGGTAGACTTGGACAAGGCAGATTTTTGAAAAGGACCTTTCTCCTGTGAGTACCTTACAGATCTCCGTACATTGAGAGCTGACCACAGGGGTATCTTCTTCAGTGTTCTCCTTCCCATCGTGCTCCTCTGCTTGTAACAACACTCGTGGAGGTGGTCCAGGGTGTGTTCGAGGTGTACGGAGCGGAGCCGTGTGTATGAGGTGTACGGAGCGGAGCCGTGTGTGTACGAGGTGTACGGAGCGGAGCCGTATGTGTACGAGGTGTACGGAGCGGAGCCGTGTGTGTACGAGGTGTACGGAGCTGAGCCATGTGTGTACGAGGTGTACGGAGCGGAGCCGTGTGTGTACGAGGTGTACGGAGCGGAGCCATGTGTGTATGAGGTGTACGGAGCGGAGCCGTTTGTACGAGGTGTATGGAGCGGAGCCATGTGTGTGCGAGGTGTATGGAGCAGAGCCGTGTGTACGAGGTGTACGGAGCGGAGCCATGTGTGTACGAGGTGTACGGAGCGGAGCCATGTGTACGAGGTGTACGGAGCGGAGCCGTGTGTGTACGAGGTGTACGGAGCGGAGCCGTGTGTGTACGAGGTGTACGGAGCATAGCCATGTGTATGAGGTGTACGGAGCGGAGCCATGTGTGTACGAGGTGTACGGAGCGGAGCCGTGTGTACGAGGTGTACGGAGCGGAGCCGTATGTGTACGAGGTGTACGGAGCGGAGCCGTGTGTGTACGAGTTGTACGGAGCGGAGCCGTGTGTGTACGAGGTGTACGGAGCAGAGCCGTGTGTGTACGAGGTGTACGGAGCATAGCCATGTGTACGGAGCGGAGCCGTGTGTGTACGAGGTGTACGGAGCGGAGCCGTGTGTACGAGGTGTACGGAGCGGAGCCGTATGTGTACGAGGTGTACGGAGCAGAGCCATGTGTGTACGAGTTGTACGGAGCGGAGTCGTGTGTGTACGAGGTGTAGGGAGCGGAGCCGTGTGTGTACGAGCTGTAGGGAGCGGAGCCGTATGTGTACGAGGTGTATGGAGCGGAGCCGTGTGTGTACGAGGTGTATGGAACGGAGCCATGTGTACGAGGTGTATGGAGCGGAGCCGTGTGTGTACGAGGTGTATGGAGCGAAGCCGTGTGTGTACGAGGTGGCTGTAGCAGTGCTTTGTGTGTACGGGGCGTACAAAATGGAGCCCTGTGTGTACGAAGTGTACGGAGCTGAGCCGCTCATCTCCGTACACACAGGGCTCCGTGCTTGAGCTGTGTGTGTACGGAGCGGAGCAGAGCCGTGTGTGTACGGGGTGTAGAGAAGTGGAGCCGCGTGTGGATGGAGCGGAACGGCGTGTGTATGAGGTGTACGGAACGGAACCGCATGTGTGCGAGGTGTATGGTGCAAAGCCGCATGTGTACAAGGTTTACGGAGCGTGGCTGCGTATGTACGAGGTTTACGGAGTGAAGCCGTGTGTGTACTGAGTGGAGCCGTGTGCGCGCGAGGTGTACGGAGTAGAGCCGTGTGTGCGCGAGGTGTACGGAGGGGAGCCGTGTGCGCGAGGTGTACGGAGGGGAGGCATGTGTGCGCGAGGTGTACGGAGCGGAGCCGTGTGTGCGCGAGGTGTACGGAGCGGAGCCGTGTGTGCGCGAGGTGTACGGAGCGGAGCAGTGTCTGCGCGAGGTGTACGGAGCCGTGCGTATACAAGGTGTATAGTGGGGAGCATTCATACCTCCCAACTGTCCCAGATCCAGTGGGACAGTCCCGATTTTGAGAGAGAGTCTGCCCCGCTGTCCCGGCTGGGAGCTTACTTTTCCCGTGGACACAGGAGTACACAGCGGAGCCCCGAGGAGCATTTTAAAACTCTGCTCTTTCTTTTCCTCAGTACCAGTCAGTGTGCCCACAGTACCAGCCACTGATCCCATAATGCCAGCCACTGTGCCCTCAGTACCAGTCAGTGTGATCAGCAGTGCTAAATGGGTGTAGTTGGGGCGTGGACATGGGTGTGATTACTTGTGAAATGGATGTGGCCAGGGGCGTGTCCTAAAATTTGCAGCGGCGCCGCAACCTCCGTCCCTCTTTGCCATCTTCAAAAGTTGGGAGGTATTATATACGGCAGCGGCAGCGGTACTATCGGGGCCACAGGCCCAGGTGAGGGGTTGGCTGCTGCGGCCGGCATGGTAGCAGTCGAGGGCTGATCATCAGGGTGGTCAGCCTGGGCCGTGCCGTTGGACGAGGGCTTTGACATCCTGGCGCCCCCCTAGTGAACCGTGGCTTACCTGTCACGCTGTATAGCAGATATATATATATGTGATGTCAGTAATCTATATCAAAAGGGCAACATCCTATATAACATGCGCATAGATATATGATAACATAGAATTACCTGACAATGTCCAGTGGGTCAATACGGAATCCGTTATACACTGTCTCCGGCTAGAGGGTGACCGGGGTCTATGCTGACCCTAAACTGGGGTCCTAACTAATCCCTCTACCTGGAGGTACTGTTAAAGGTACAGAGGTCCAGGCCACCAGCGTAATCCCTGTCTCCTATCAATCCCTGCCAACTGTAATCTAGTCCTAAGAAGGACCCTGATTACCACCAAAGGGAATGAACAGGTAACGGTTAATGAACAGAAAGACATACAAGAAAGACAAGAAATAAAGTAAATAAAGTCTTACATACAACACACACACACAGTAGGAACACCTAAGGTCTCAGAGATAAACTATAAGCTGTAAGAGTAAAAACAACTAAGGAGCTCTTAGCTTAAGTATTCTCAGAACCGATCCAGTCTGCTAGACTACATGAATGCTTTCACCGGCATCTAACAAGCAGACTGGCAGGTATATGAAGGAATCTAATTAGAACATAATCAAAAGCAGCCGGGCGAGGCTGGACCTAGTCTTAGCAAAGAGCTAGGTAAAATTAACTCCCTCATTACCAAACACAAAGAAACAGCAACTCAGCTGTGAGAAGTCAGAGTGTGTAATCGCGACGATCCTCGTGGCGATACACCCATGACAATACCCCCCCCTCTACGAGGGGACTCCGGACCCTCAGGGCCAGGTCTGCCCGGGTGAGTTGTGTGAAAGGTCCGAACCAATCGATCTGCGTTAACAT
The DNA here is from genome assembly GCA_033576555.1 of Oophaga sylvatica. Classification (NCBI taxonomy): domain Eukaryota; kingdom Metazoa; phylum Chordata; class Amphibia; order Anura; family Dendrobatidae; genus Oophaga; species Oophaga sylvatica. The sequence goes on from JARQOD010000002.1 coordinate 106,731,259, forward strand.
CAGACGCAGGGACCCACGTCCTCTCCTCAGGACCATACCCCCTCCAATGAACCAAGTACTGAAGGGATCGGCAACTGAGACGTGAGTCAATGATTTTCGACCCATGAAATTCCACGTTATCATTGACCACCACTGAAGGAGGAGGTAGAGGTGACGGTATGACTGGTGCCACATACTTTTTAAGTAATGACTTGTGAAACACATTATGAATTTTAAACGTAGGAGGGAGGTCCAGACGAAATGCCACCGGATTAATTATGGAACTGATCCTGTACTGCCCGATGAATCTGGGACCCAACCTCCAGGAGGAAACTTTAAGTTTTATATTCCTGGTAGACAACCAAACCAGATCGTTCACCTTCAGATCTAGACCAAAAACTCTCCCCCTATCAGCCATCCGTTTGTAACGGTTCCCCGTAACCTTCAGTCTTAACCGATCTGGAACTATCAGTCTCCCTGGAAGTCCCACAGGGGCGTCCCCCTGAGCCCCCAATACCTCCCCCTCAAGCTCAGAGCATACAGCTGACACTACAACTCCCTCCTGAGGAATAGGAACCGGATCATCCGTCTTCCCGGCCCCTGGGAAAGTACGAGATAAGGCATCAGGAAGCAACTTTATTGAGCCGTCATATGCGCGATGAGGAGGTAACTCTTTACACCCCTCCTCTGAGAACATCTCCCCAAAGTCCTCCAGAAAAGGAGACAAAGTCCTAGGCACAACCGCACCGATGACCGTGCTCATGCAGTTATTCCTGCAAAATTCACCCCACTGGCTTATCTTTCTGGATTGCCAATCAATCACTGGGTTATGTTTAGCCAACCAAGGAAGTCCCAACACAATAGGAGTAGGTAGACCCTCCAACACATAACAAGACAATTGCTCTTTATGTATTGCCCCTACTCAAAGATCTATGTTATGAACAGCTTGTACCAAGCTACCTTGACCGAGAGGTCTAGAATCAATAGAGACTATAGGGACCGGTTTGGCCAATACACTCAGTTGCATACCATGCACCTGGGCAAACCGAGCGTCCACCAGATTAGCCCCGGACCCACTATCAAGAAAAACAGAAATCCTCTCAGTTCTAGTACCAATCACCACCTCCGCAGGCACGAGAAACTGAGAGGGATTTGGGAACGAAATACACACTCCCAGGTTAACTCCTTTGCTCAAAGAGGCCCGGGAAGGACACCCCCCAACAAAATGTCCCTCTCTCCCGCAAAAGAAACACCTTCTAGTCTTGCGGCGCACCGCCGATTCCCTCCTACAAAAAGATGTCCCTCCCAACTGCATGGGTTCCTCAGAACAGACCAGGGGAACCTCAGTATAAGGGACTTTAGTAGTAGGTGGAGTCATCACGGGAGGCGGAGTTACCTCGCGTCTTCCCCGAATTCGTCTATCAATGCGAATAGCGAGGGCCATAGCAGCCTCCAGTGATGGAGGAGAATCATACTGAGCCAACACATCTTTTAATTTGTCAGACAACCCTTGACAAAACTGGCTCCTAAGAGCTGGGTCATTCCACTGAGTATCTGTTGCCCATCTACGGAACTCAGAAGAATATTCCTCCGCTGGACGATTCCCTTGCCGTATTTTACGTAACTTTGTTTCAGCAAGGGAAACTCGATCCGGATCATCATATACCAGACCCAGGGCAGTAAAAAATCGATCCACTGACTGGAGATCTGGGGAGCCTGGAGGAATAGAGAACGCCCAAGATTGAGGGTCCCCTTGTAAGAGCGAGATAACAATTCCCACCCTCTGCTCTTCACTCCCAGATGACCGAGGCCACAGCCGAAAGTACAATTTACATGCCTCCCGGAAAGTAAAAAATTTGTCCCGCCCACCAGTGAACCTGTCCGGGAGAGCAACCTTAGGTTCAGATCTGGTTTGCTCTGGGGGGACAAAACCTTGGACTTAATGTCTGCAAACTCCATAGACAACCCCTGCAACTGCCGGGCCAGCTGGGCTACTGGATCCATGACAGCTGGGGAGAATCTTTAGTATTGGCCGGTGAAAATGTCACGCTGTATAGCAGATATATATATATGTGATGTCAGTAATCTATATCAAAAGGGCAACATCCTATATAACATGCGCATAGATATATGATAACATAGAATTACCTGACAATGTCCAGTGGGTCAATACGGAATCCGTTATACACTGTCTCCGGCTAGAGGGTGACCGGGGTCTATGCTGACCCTAAACTGGGGTCCTAACTAATCCCTCTACCTGGAGGTACTGTTAAAGGTACAGAGGTCCAGGCCACCAGCGTAATCCCTGTCTCCTATCAATCCCTGCCAACTGTAATCTAGTCCTAAGAAGGACCCTGATTACCACCAAAGGGAATGAACAGGTAACGGTTAATGAACAGAAAGACATACAAGAAAGACAAGAAATAAAGTAAATAAAGTCTTACATACAACACTCACACACAGTAGGAACACCTAAGGTCTCAGAGATAAACTATAAGCTGTAAGAGTAAAAACAACTAAGGAGCTCTTAGCTTAAGTATTCTCAGAACCGATCCAGTCTGCTAGACTACATGAATGCTTTCACCGGCATCTAACAAGCAGACTGGCAGGTATATGAAGGAATCTAATTAGAACATAATCAAAAGCAGCCGGGCGAGGCTGGACCTAGTCTTAGCACAGAGCTAGGTAAAATTAACTCCCTCATAACCAAACACAAAGAAACAGCAACTCAGCTGTGAGAAGTCAGAGTGTGTAATCGCGACGATCCTCATGGCGATACACCCATGACATTACCTTCCTCTGTAGGCCGCAGCTCTGCAGGGCACAGTTGCTTGAAGGACCTGCGCTGCCGGCACTCCGACGTCAGAGCGTTCACTGGAGCTCCCTGTCAGGACCTGCCGCCGCGTCAGCGCGTGGGGGCGTGTCCAGAACTCAGCGCGCTTTTTACAGGTACGCCTCCTAGTTTTCCCACGGTGACATGATAATGGTGGACAATAGCGGGAAATCTTTACCACTATGCGAGATAGTCTTTTAGTAAAGCACACAGTACCCAGCAGTAACGGGCACCACTTCTTCCGTTGCTGCGGGCACGCAATCCTGTTTGTGACGCCAGTCAGGCTGAGCCGCCCTGGGACTGTTGGGATACTCGGACCCGAGCCCGTTGATCTCAATGGGGAATATCACGGCGGCCACGGCTCTGTCCGTGGCCCTGGGCGCTCACCTTCAAAAAGGGGAATATTTACAGGGGAGAATGTCAGTAGATTGTGACGCCACCTGTGGTGTCTGGTGAGGATCACCAGCACTGCAGCAGTCCACTGAGGCCGGTGTTATGGCAGCTAGGGTGGTATCGCTCCCCACAGGTGGAGCAGGCCTTCAGGGCAGCATAAGGTGTAGGGATTCAGGACGGAGGGAATCCGGCAGGGTAGGAACAAGAAGGTGGACACACACACAAATCACTTTGGTACCTTTACTGGAGATGGTGCAGGTACATCCCGGAGCACTGTAGGGTGAAGGGTGCGCATCCAGATTCTCCCACTGAGCAGGTATAAGGCCTCCTGTTCCTTGCCTTTCTGTAACGAATTTCTGGCCTGCCTGTAGCTGGGCCTAACTTAGTCTCTGTCCTGCAACGGCTGACCTTGTGGTAGGACCTTCTCCTGGAGCACACTTTCCCTGCTTATCGTATCTCCGTGTCCCCTGGCCCTGTTACATATCAGCTCTGTGGTGCTCCTGGGACCTGTAGTCCTCAGAATTCCGGTTGTCTCCTACTGGGTCGTGGAGATCCCTGTAGGCTCAGATCTGGTGTCTGGTTTGTACTTGCTGGGGTGAGCTGGTAAGGCTCCTCTGCCCCTTTGCTACTCTCCTCTCGCCTCCGGCCTACTCGGGCCCTCACAAGGTTATACACACTGGCAGTTGGTGGGCTGCCTCTTCTGCCGCCCTCCAGAGCGTCGGCACGCTCTTAGCTATCTAGCCTGATTTTCTAGGCTCCTCAGCTAGACTGAACAGAACTCCTCTGCAGACTCAGCTTCACTTCACTCTGCCCTGCAGAATCACTCTGCTCTGCAGACTTCAGACTCTAGACTCCACTCTGAACTGACTTCCTGCCTTCACCCCCTTTTATATCCCAATCAGGGCTCCCTCTGGTGGACTGAGGACGGGTGAAGGTGTGTGTATGTAGTGAGACCTCTAGTTGCTGAATCCTTCATGCACCCTTCTAGGATATGTGAAACCGAGCGCAGTTGGGCTCCACAGAACTCCTTCTGCGACATGCTGGAACTCTCTGTGGCAATGGTAGAGTAGATGGCGAGTTAGATCACATGAAGCGACTCTGAAAAGCACTGACATTAGTAATGTTACCACTCATCAGAGGCACCTAGTCACGCTGCCCTCTGTATAACCCCCTGACTCTGATGAGTGGCAACGTTACTGACATCACTGCTCTTCAGAAATGTCGGGTCTCCTGTAGTGCAGCAGAGTTCTAATTAACAAGTCACACCAAAGCCTGACTACTGCGAAACCTGTTCTCAATCAAGAAACCATTTAAATTTGACCTGCCTGACAAAGTGAAGTAGACCGAAAGATCCTCAAAAGCTAGACATCATGCCACGATCCAAAGAAATTCTGGAAGAGATCAGAAACAAAGTAATTGATATCTACCAGTCTGGAAAAGGTTATAAAGCCATTTCTAAAACTTTGGAACTCTAGTAAACCACAGTGAGATCCATTATCCACAAATAGCAAAAATATGGACCAATGGTGAACCTTACCAGGAGTGGTCGGACGACCAAAATTACCCCAAGAACGCAGTGATGACTCATCCAAGTGGTCACAAAAGACCCCACAACAACATGCAAAGAACTGCAGGCCTCACTTGCCTTAGTTAAAGTCAGTGTTCATGACTCTACCATAAGAAAGAGACTGGGCAAAAATGGCCTACATTGGAAGAGTTCAAAGACGATAACCACTGCTGAGCAATAAGAACATAAAGGCTCGTCTCAGTTTTGCGAGAAAACATCTTGATGATCCCCAGGACTTTTGGGAGAATACTCTGTGGACTGACAAAGGTGTATGTCCCATTATATCTGGAGTACAAGTAGAAGCATTTCAGAAAAGGAATATCATACCAAGCTGAAGCACACTTGTGTTATGCAGCAAGACAATGATCCAAAACAAAAGTCAAAAAAACCTGACTGGCACATCCACACTAATGTGAGCTAGGTGGAAACCAAGGGGAGCTACCCCCATACAAAACATACAAAAAAAGGCTGCACTCTATCATACCGAAGCATGACAACATAGAATACATGAAATTTTGAATAGCAATATGGCTTTGGAGTATAAGGAAAAATTTGAGATGCTTGGTATAAACATTTGGCCAAACATTTTAAAGCCCACCAACCATCGTCAAGGTGGTCTCAATTCTGGTGAGTCCCTGACCTAATGTGAACATACTTCTATTAGGCTGATATCTGAATTTCTGGGTGAATGTGCACCTCTGTCAGTAAAGCCTGCATTTATGGGTAAAGTAGGGACCTAGTGTAATTAAAATCACCACCTGGTGGGGGCGGAGTGCTCGGTCAGTAAGCTAACATTCAAAAGTCAAAAAAACCTGACTGGCACATCCAGACTAACGTGAACTAGGTGCAAACCAAGGGGAGCTACCCCCATAAAAACATACGAAAAAAGGCTGCACTCTATCATACCAAAGCATGACAACATAGAATACATGAAATTTTGAATAGCAATATGGCTTTGGAGTATAAGGAAAAATTTGAGACGCTTGGTATTGACTTTTGAATGTTAGCTTAATGACCGAGCACTCCGCCCCCACCTGGTGGTGATTTTAATTACACTAGGTCCCTACTTTACCCATAAATGCAGGCTTTACTGACAGAGGTGCACATTCACCCAGAAATTCAGATATCAGCCTAATAGAGGTATGTTCACATTAGGTCAGGGACTCACCAGAATTGAGACCACCTTGACGATGGTTGGTGGGCTTTAAAATGTTTAGCCAAATGTTTATACCAAGCGTCTCAAATTTTTCCTTATACTCCAAAGCCATATTGCTATTCAAAATTTAATGTATTCTATGTTGTCATGCTTTGGTATGATAGAGTGCAGCCTTTTTTCGAATGATCCAAAACACACCGGCAAGTCCACCTTAAGAATGCCTTAAGAAAAACAAAATTCAGACTTTAGAGTGGCCTAGTCAAAGTCCTGACCTTAATCTGAATGAGATGCTGTGGTATAACCTTAAAAAAAGTAGTTCATGCTCGGAAACCCTCCAGTGTGGCTGAATTACAACAATTCTGCAAAGATGAGTGGGCCAAAATTCCTGCACAGCATTATAAAAGACTCATTTCCAGTAATCACAAAAGATTGATTGCAGTTGTTGCTACTAAAGGAGGCCCAAATAGTTATTAGGTTTAGGGGGCAATCATTTTTTTTACAAAGGGCCCTGTAGGTTTGGATTTCTTTTTCCCTTAATAATAAATATCTTCATTTATAATCTGCATTTTGTGTTTACTTGTGTTATCTTTGTCCAGTGGTGTATCTAGGCTTTCTGGCATCCGGGGCAAGAATTCAGTTTGGCGCCCTCCCCTGCACACATGCGATTACCAGTGGCAAGAGTACACGTCATGTCAACACAAGCATGTGATTTATATACTTCTGGCCACATTCTGACAGAGGTGTATCTAGGCTTTCTGGCCCCCGGGGAAAGAATTCGGTTCGGCGCCCTCCCCTCCCCCCTCCCAAGCACACATGCGATTTGCACACTTACTCATGTACCGACGAGCTGCTCTCCCTAATGCTCTCAATGTTCAGTGAAAAATTGAGAGAAGCAGGAAGAGAAGCTCGTTGTCACTGGACCATAAGTATGAAAATCGCATATGAGTGAAGTGTCCATGTGATGACTACTGGAACCTGCAGAGCTGAATCCTGACATTGCAGCTTCTGAATTCTCACAACGAATGCAGTGCACACTTTTAGGGTTCTCCCTTACCGGTGGCAAGAGTACACGGTCATGTCAGCACAAGCATGTGATTTATATACTTCTGGCCACATTCCGACTAGACGTGCCCGGCCTCGCTCTGTTCATTTTCATTGAGTGACAGCCACACATGTCTAGTAGTCAGCATGTGACCATATGTATGTAAAGTACCAGCACGAGAGAATCCTAACAGCGTGCAGTGCGCACTGTGAGAATTCTGAAATTGAATAATTCTCATGTTTTTATTAATGTTAGGAGCATTAAAGGGGTTGTCCAGGTTTGTGCTGAGTCTGCAGTCATTCTATGTGACTGCAGACTCAGCACAGACCTGGAGAATCCCTTTAATGCTCCTGAGTCCTAACAAATAAAAACATGAGAATTAGTCAATTTCACAAATAATATTTACATCCAGGTACTTTATAGATGACGTAGTCTCTGGAGTCGTTCTCCTTTTCTTCATCTTGTCTAGATCACATGATGAGTTTTCTCATCCACAGCCGTAGATTTCCATCTTCTCCGCTCTTCTGCACCAACTCTCCACACGATGCCCTTAAAGACAGAAGAGTCATTATAATGCTCCTAAATAAAAATATCTGCAATATACTGTCACCTCACACTATTCTCCTCCCTGCTCACACTGTCTCCTCTCACATCCCCCCTGTTCAGCATACTGTCTCCTCATATATTTACCCTCTCACTCTCTATTCAGTCTGCTCACACATACCCCTGACTCCCCATACTGTGTCTGCACACATCCCATCACCCTCACTCCCCATACTGTCCCACATATATTCACCCGTTCGCTCCCCATACTGTCTGCACCCATCCCCCATACTGTTTCCTCATACATGCCCTCATACATACATACTCTTCAGTACCCTCAAATCCCCCCACACATTAATGCCTCCATCCCCACTCCAAATCCCCCACATCACATTAAATCTCCCATCCCCACTCCAAATCCCTCCACACTATTAACATCCCCTCATACCCCACTCCAAATCCTCCCACACACATTAATCCCCTCATCCCCACTTCCAAATCCCCTCCACACACATTAAGTACCCCCCATCCCCACTCCAAATCCTCCCACACAATTAAGTACCCTCCCATCCCCACCAACATAATCCCACCCACCACCCCCACACATTAAGTACCCCCATCCCACTCCAAATCCCCCACACACATAAGCCCCATCCCCACTCCAAATCCCCCACACACATAAACCCCCATCCCCACTCCAAATCCCCCACACACATTAAGTACCCCCATCCCCACTCCAAATCCCCACACACATTAAGTACCCCCATCCCCACTCCAAATCCCCCACACACATTAAGTACCCCCCATCCCCACTCCAAATCCCCCCACACACATTAAGTACACCCCATCCCCACTCCAAATCCCCCACACACATTAAGTACCCCCATCCCCACTCCAAATCCCCACAATACCCATCCCACCCAATCCCACACATAAGTACCCCCATCCCACTCCAAATCCCCCACACATTAATACCCCCCCACTCCAAATCCCCACACACATTAAGTACCCCCATCCCCACTCCAAATCCCCCCACACACATTAAGTACCCCCATCCCCACTCCAAATCCCCCACACATATACCCCCATTCCACTCAAATAACCCCCAAAAAAACCCATCCCCACTCCAAATCCCACACATATACCCCATCCCACTCCAATCCCCCACACAAAAATAACCCCCCATCCCCACTCCAAATCCCCCACACATAAAATAACCCCCCATTCCACTCCAAATCCCCCACACATAAAATAACCCCCCATCGCCACTCCAAATCCCCCCACACATAAAATAACCCCCCATTGTCCACAATCCCCCACACAAAAATAACCCCCACATCACTCCAAATCCCCACACATAAATACCCCCATCCCCACTCCAAATCCCCCCACACATAAAATAACCCCCCTTCCCTACTCCAAATCACCCACACATAAAATAACCCCCCATCCCCACTCCAAATCCCCCACACATAAAATAACCCCATTTCCCCACTCCAAATCCCCCCACACACAAAATAACCCCCATCCCCACTCCAAATCCCCCGCACACAAAGTATCCCCATCCCCACTCAGAATTCCCCCCCCATACACACACACTCACACATTATGTCCCCTGTTAATCTTCGGTGGTTTCTTCAGCTCCACAGTGGAGCACACTTACCACCAGTCTTCACCCTTCTGGGCGGTGCCGGCTAGTGACGTCAGCAGCGTGATCACATGACCTGATCACGCTGCTGGCGTCGCTCTGACCCAGCGGTCAGAGCTTCAATTGTACTGGTGTCTGTCAATTGGCCAGCTTGACAGCCAGTACAGGGAACCGCCGACTTTCAGGCAGACGGTGGCAGAATGCAGCCGCGGGGGAGACACTGCGGACTGCTGCATTAGGCAGCCCGACTGCGCCCCCCTGTTGGTTTCGCCCGGGGCACATGCCCCGGCTGCCCCCCCTAGAAACGCCTCTGCATTCTGACTAGACGTGCCCAGCCTCGCTCTGTTCATTTTCATTGAGTGAGGCCACACATGTCTAGTCAGCATGTGACCGCATGTATGTAAATCTCTGGCACAAGAGAATCCTAAGAGTGTGCAGTGAGTGCTGTGAGAATTCAGAAGTCTGCAGTCACAAAGAATGACTGCAGACTCAGCACATACCTGGACAACCCCTTTAATGCTCCTAACATAAACAAAAACATGAGAATTAGTCAGTATCACAAATAATATTTACATCCAGGTACCTGATAGATGTCGTCGTCTCTGGAGTCGGTCTTCTTCTTGTCTTCCTCTTGTCCAGACCCCATGATGAGTTTTCTCATCCACAGCCATCTCTGCAGACTTCCATCTTCTCTGGTCTTCTGCAGCACATCCCCACACGATGCCCTTAAAGATAGAAGTGTCATTATAATGCTCCTAAATAAAAATATCTGCAATATACTGTTGCCTCACACTATTCCCCTCCCTCCTTACACTGTCTCCTCTCACATCCCCCCTCTTCACCATACTGTCTCCTCATATATTTACCCCCTCACTCTCTATTCTGTCTGCTCACACATACCCCTGACTCCCCATACTGTGTCTGCACACATCCCATCACCCTCACTCCCCATACTGTGTCCACATACATTCACCCGTTCACTCCCCATACTGTCTGCACCCATCCCCCCACTCAGCATACTGTGTCTGCACCCATCCCCCCATACTGTTTCCTCATACATGCACTCATACATACATACTCAGTGTCCTCAAATCTCCCCATCATTAAATCAGCCATCCCCACTCCAAATCCCTCCACACAAATTAAATCCCCCCATCCCCACTCCAAATCCCCCCACGCACATTAAATCCCCCATCCCAACACCAAATCCCCCCACACATTAAATAACCTCCCCATCCCCATGCCAAATCCCCACACACATTGAATAACCACCCATCCCCATTCCAAATCCCCCCACACATTAAATAACCCCCATCCCCACTCCAAATCACCCCACACAAAGTATCCCCCATTCCCACTCAAAATCCCCCCACACAAAGTATCCCCCATCCCCACTCAAAATCCCCCCACAAAAAGTATCACCCATAACCACTCAAAATCCCCCCACACAAAGAATCCCCATCCCCACTCAAAATCCCCCCACCCAAAGTATCCCCATCCTCACTCAAAATCCCCCCACCCAAAGTATCCCCATCCCCACTCAAAATCCCCCACACAAAGTATCCCCCATCCCCACTCAAAATCCCCCCATGCAAAGTATCCCCATCCCCACTCAAAATTCCCCCCACACAAAGTATCCCCCATCCCCACTCAAATCCCCCACACAAAGTATCCCCCATCCCCACTCAAAATCCCCCCACAAAAAGTATCCCCCATCACCACTCAAAATCCCCCCACACAAAGAATCCCCATCCCCACTCAAAATCCCCCCACACAAAGATCCCCATTCCCACTCAAAATCCCCCCACCCAAAGTATCCCCATCCTCACTCAAAATCCCCCCACCCAAAGTATCCCCATCCCCACTCAAAATCCCCCACCCAAAGTATCCCCATTCCCACTCAAAATCCCCCCACCCAAAGTATCCCCATCCCCACTCAAAATCCCCCCACACAAAGTATCCCCCATCCCCACTCAAAATCCCCCCACACAAAGTATCCCCATCCCCACTCAAAATCCCCCCACACAAAGTATCCCCCATCCCCACTCAAAATCCCCCCACACAAAGTATCCCCCATTCCCCACTCAAAATCCCCCCACAAAAAGTATCCTCCATAACCACTCAAAATCCCCCCACACAAAGTATCCCCATTCCCACTCAAAATCCCCCCACCCAAAGTATCCCCATCCTCACTCAAAATCCCCCCACCAAAGTATCCCATCCTCACTCAAAATCCCCCCACCCAAAGTATCCCCCATCCCCACTCAAAATCCCCCCCACCCAAAGTATCCCCCATCCCCACTCAAAATCCCCCCACACCTTCATAATTTTGGCAATGCGGGGGTCCCTTTTTAGGATCCGCAAGACATAATCACACATGTGGGCCAATGTTCCAGGTGTCAATGATGCACTGCCAGTGGTGCCAAATCCACATCCCTCCAGTCACGCACAAACCCTGGACCTGACCTTGGTAAGCGAACATTTTCTCTTTTGAGGCCTTTTCAGACAGGTAAGCATCTCTGCCTGTTTTTGGTGGTGTTTTCTTGAATTTGGATTTTTTTTAATCCGCTTTTTGTGGTTTTGATCTTTGAGTAGGAGATGTTAGAGTAGGACTGGCAAGTGTAAGGATCCATGACGTGGGTTGCCAGCTTACATATTTTGGCCAGAATATCAACTAATACCTTACATATATTTAAATGTTTTTTTGCACATTATACTTTTGCAGAGTGCAGTTGGGCCCAAATGGTTCTGTACACTGTGGCCTCTGTTCACACTGGATGCATTATAGTTAGCACTGGGCAGCCCGCATAAGGCATCATTAATAGGCTGTGAACCAGACGCTCTGCATTCCTAGTGTGAACATTGCCATATACAGATTGTACTTTTGTGCACTGGTGTACCACACGGCCAATCCCTGATTGAAGGCTGGCTGTTTAATTTGGTATTAATGCACCTGTGTAGTCGCCATTTTACTTGGGTCCGCTGCACTCTGTCAGTGCATCAGTATTAAGGTCTTTTCAGACAGATAAGCATCTCTGCCTGTTTTTGGTGGTGTTTTCTTGAATTTTGGATTTTTTTTTAATCCACTTTTTGTGGTTTTGATTTTCTCTTGCCCCCTGAGAAGCATCCTCCTCCCCAAAATAATCATCCCCTCCTCCTCCTCCTCCTCTTCCTCTTGTTCCCTCCACCTCTTCCAGGACAGTTCCCTGAGCAGACAATGGCTGACTGTCATTAAGGCTTCTCTCCTCCTCCGCTGCAGACGCCTGATCCTTAATGTGCGTCAAAGTTTGCATGTGCAGACTCATAAGTGGGATGCTCATGCTTATGATGGATTCGTCTGCGCTTACCAGCCATGTGCATTCCTCAAAACACTGAAGGACTTTACAGAGGTCTTTCAGCTTTGACCACTGCACACCCGACAACTCGATGTCTGCCCTCAAACTGCCTGCCCGTGTATCCTCTCACAAATGCATTACAGCCTTCCTCTGTTCGCACAGCCTCTCAACCATGTGCATGGTGGAGTTCCACCTTGTTGCAACGTCTATGATTAGGCGGTGCTTGGCGAGGTGGCGCGATCGCTGCAGCCTCTGCATACGACTGGAGTCTACGGGCGAGTGACGGATGTGCGAGCACAGTCTTCGCACCTTATGGAGCAGGGGTGTTAACTCCAGATAATTATTTATGAAGCACTGCACCACTAGGTTCAAGGTGTGAGACAGGCAAGGAATGTGTCTGAGTTTTGCCAGGGCTATGGCCTCCACAAAATTATGGCCGCTATCACTGACTACCTTGCCTGGCTCAAGATGTAGATTGCCAATCATCTGATTACGGCATCATCACCGCTCACCATCTTGGTCGAGTCCTCAAAGTTTTGAAGAACTGCACAGATGTCAGACATATATGCACACTTCTCAGCTCTTATGTGAGGAAGTTGACCAGAATACTCATGTGCATGGTGTATCTGGTATTCAACTACTGCCCTCTGCTGCTCACAAAGCCTTGTCAACATATGTAATGTTGAGTTCCAATGTATGGTGACATCGCACACCAGTCGCTGAGCTGGAAGTTGCAAAAGCTGCTGCAGCACTACCAGGGCGGAGGCAGCTGTAGCTGATATGCGGAAATTTGCACACACTGCGGCATACTTTCACAAGTAGCTCAGGCAGATCTGTGTAGGTTTTGAGAAACCACTGAACCATTAAGTTGAGCACATGGGCCAGGCATCATACATATGCGAGGGTGCCAAGCTTCAAAGATGCCACCAGGTCATGGACATTGTCACACATGACCATATCTTGTTGTAGTTCAGGGGAGAGAGCCACAGATCAGTCTGGTCTGTTAAGGCTGGGTCTCACGTAGCGATACACCAGCGATCCCGACAACGATATGCACTTGTCAGGATCGCTGGTGTATCGCTACATGATCGCTGCTGAGCTGCCAAACAGGCAGCTCAGGCAGCGATCTGGGACAGCGACACTGTGGGTAACATCGCTTAGTTACCCGCAGTGTACCTTGAATATCAGCGCCCTGATGCAGGGAGCTGGTAACCAAGGTACACAGTGGGTTTCCAGGCGCTGCGCGGTGCCTGGAAACCCGCTGTGTACCTTGGTTACCAGCTCCCTGTATCAGGGAGCTGGTATCCAAGGTACACAACGGGTTTCTATGCACAGCCCCGCGCCTGGAAACCCGCTGTTACCTTGGTTACCAGCGGATCGCTGGTCTCCCGCCTGTCACACGCAGCGATGCGTGCCTGTCAGCGGGAGACCAGCGATCAAAAAAATGTCCTGACATTTCAGCGACGATCCAGCGATACCCGGCAGGGGGGCTGATCGTCGCTGAATGTCACACACAGCGATATCCTGGTGAGCTCGCTGCTGCGTCACAAAACTAGTGACTCAGCACGATCTCGCTAGCGATATCGCTATGTGAGACGGGGGCTTAAGACCTTTCAACAACTCCGTGGCAGTGTGAGGTTTGTCACCTAAGAAGATTAGCTTCAGCAGAACTTGTTGCTGCTTGGCTGAGGCAGTGCTGCAGTGCTTCCAGCTTGTGACTTATGTTGAAGTTTGTGAGATGGAGGGTGAGAAGGAGGTGCAGGAACACCTGCCATGTGGTAGACAGGGTGGTGCTGGCAAAGTGACTGGAAGCATTATCTACTATCCATCCAACAACCTTGGAGGAAAATAAAATAGTCTTTAAAGGGATATACTGTATCTATATATATATATATATATATATATATATATATATATATATAATTCCAAATTGGGGAGAACCCCAAATAAACACCCATTAAAAGACCATAAAATTTAACTTTTACTTTAATTTGAAAATATGAACAAAGGGTATAAAACATTTTTGTCCCTATTCTGCCTCTATTATTGCGATTAAATTTAAGCAGTGTGCCTGCTTCTTTGTATTATTGAGGTGCATAGCACTGGGGATGCCAAAACATATCTGGCAGAATAGGACTGTGAATTTTAGCACCAGCGTCCCCCCAACATGTTTCACCAGGCTACAGTGTCATCAGGAGATGAGACATAGACTTGAATGGTTCACAATCAAGATGGTTACAGTATTACAGTGACTGGCAGGCAATCCCCACATGTTCATTGGCTGTCTAAAAAGCGCCAAACATACGGGGCGGGGACTAGAGCTCCTGCTCGAATATTAAAAAAAAAATACTTGCCGAGTAACAAGCATCCCGAGCACACTGATGCTCAAGCGAGTAACGAGCATGCTCTCTCATCATACTTCCCAATGGTAAGGATGCTGGGAGTTGTTACCAGCCATCATCAGACTGACGACTATACAGGAACCACAGACTGAAGAGTCGTATTCTGTATCACAAATAAATGTTTGCATCCAGGTACCTTAGAGGTGACATCTTCTCTGATTCAAGTTGTTTCCATCCCTTTTGCCTCTGTGTAGTACACATACCATGATGAGATTTTTCACACAGAGCAGGTCCCTGCAGATTTCCCTCTTCTCTGTCCTCATCAGCACATCCTGAGGCAGTGCCCTTAGAAAAGAAGATATTATTAAACTACACCATAAATATAAAATATCTCCCATGCTACGCCCCTGAATAAAAAATTGCCCTGTACTGTGCTTCCTGTACGAAATATTCCCTTACACTGCCCTTATCCACAGTTATCCCCATACTACCCCGTCTCCATAATGTCCCCCGAAATTGCACCTTTTCAAAATATTTCCCCCACACTTCCTCTCTGCATAATAATCCCATTCACAACCCCCTTAAATGCCCCAGAATGTCCCCATTGCCTCATAATGTGCCCCATTGCTCCATAATAGCCCCATAGTGTCCTCCATTGCTCTATAGGGTTCCCCATTGCTTAAAAATGCCCTACAATGGCCCCCATAGTGTCCCGCACTACCCACAATGTTCGTCATCTCCCCCTAATTTTCCTGCTGCACGTTGGGGCCTGGACAGACTAGCACTGCTCTGCCCGCAGTTTTCAAATGTATTCATGTCTGAAAGACTTGAATACATTTGAATTTAGAAAGGAGGGAGCGACGTCTTGCAGGCAGCACAACATACTTCGGCTGGCCGCATGTTCTGCAGGCCTGTCATATACTATACATTAAAATGTACATAATATTTATTAGTGTTCATTCAATAAAGTGCTGTTAGAAATCATCAGCGTCACTCACTTTTGCATCAGGAGGTGAGCAGTGCTGACGACATTACATCGACAGATGCCCGCCAGGACATATGCTGGTATAATGCACCTTTCTTATTAAGTAGGGTAAAACATGATCCTTGCTGGCTATACAAACGTTCTGGCTGGTACTTTTCAACGCAACATCATTAGTGCGAAACGGCTTCAATGAAAAGGTGAGTGGTACCTGGGAAACCCCTTTTTGGAACTACAATTGAGTGATAATTCTGGATGATTTTGTGTAGGGCAGAAGATTTGGAGTTATGTTTGAGTTGTGGCTGCTATAAAACGTGTTGGCGCACGCTACCCCCAGATGAAGGCACACAGCTGAAACGCATGTCGGGGCCTTGTCACCACACCACCCAGACATATCATATATCTTAGATTACTTTCTGCATGTTTACCACTTTTTATTGACTTCTGGTATACTCTTTGTTGTTACATGCTGATATCACTTTGTAACCCTGTTTGCATGGTTTCTTTTTGGCTCAACCTGTTATATTACCATACTATCCTGCCTCTTGCTGTTTTGTGCTGCCAACCATTGGATGACTCACATATTTAATCTCTATTTTAAGTCTCATCTACAAAATAAAGGTGTATTTTTATACCATTGGTTCCTTGTGCACATCTTCTTTCTCCTGTAGGCTCTATCAAATTTTATCAGTAGCAACCGTCATCTCTTGTCTCAGTAATGTACAAAATCTGTCTTCACTGAGTGCAGATTTTAACCAGGAATTGAGGATTTTGAGAATGAGGAATCAGTTCTACACTGTGTGCAGAATTATTAGGCGAATGAGTATTTTGATCACATCATCCTTTTTATACATGTTGTCCTACTCCAAGCTGTATAGGCTTGAAAGCCAACTGCCAATTATGTAAATCAGGTGATTTTCATCGCTGTAATGAGGAGGGGTGTGGTCTAATGACATCAACACCCTATATAAGGCGTGCTTAATTATTAGGCAACTTCCTTTCCTTTGGAAAAATGGGTCAGAAGGGAGATTTGACGGACTCTGAAAAGTCAAAAATTGTGAGATGTCTTGCAGAGGGATGCAGCAGTCTTGAAATTGCCAAACTTTTGAAGCGTGATCACCGAACAATCAAGCGTTTCATGGCAAATAGCCAACAGGGTCGCAAGGAGTGTCATCGTAAAGAAAAGGTGGCTATATTGGTCACTGATTTTTTTGTTTTTGTTTTTGAATGTCAGAAATGTTTATTTCTAAATTTTGTGTTGTTATATTGGTTTACCTGGTGAAAATAAACAAGTGAGATGGGCATACAGTACAGACCAAAAGTTTGGACACACCTTCTCATTCAAAGATTCTTCTGTATTTTCATGACTATGAAAATTGTAGAATCACACTGAAGGCATCAAAACAATGAATTAACACATGTGGAATTATACATTACACTTTACAAAAAAGTGTGAAACAACTGAAAATATGTCTTATATTCTAGGTTCTTCAATGTAGCCACTTTTTGCTTTGATTACTGCTTTGCACACAGAAAAGGTGAACGGATGGACTCTACATGCCTGGTTCCCACCGTGAAGCATGGAGGAGGTGGTGTGATGGTGTGGGGGTGCTTTGCTAGTGACACTGTTGGGGATTTATTCAAAATTGAAGCGGTGAGCGGTCCAGCTCACCCCAAACCATCTCGATTGGGTTCTGGTCTGGTGACTGTGGAGGCCAGGTTATCTGGCATAGCACCTCAACACTCTCCTTCTTGGTCAAATAGCCCTTACACAGCCTGGAGGTGTGTTTTGGGTCATTGCCCTGTTGAAAAATAAATGATGGTCCAACTAAACACAAACCGGATGGAATAGCATGCTGCTGTAAGATGCTGTGGTAGCCATGCTGGTTCAGTATGTCTTCAATTTTGAATAAAGCCCCAACAGTGTCAAACTTTTGGTCTGTACTGTATATTTGGTTTTTACTAAGTTGCCTAATAATTCTGCACAGTAATAGTTACCTGCACAAACAGATAACCTCCTAAGATAGCCAAATCTAAAAAAAAAATAACCACTCAACTTCCAAAAATATTAAGCTTTGATATTTATGAGCCTTTTGGGTTGATTGAGAACATAGTTGTTGTTCAATAATAAAAAGAATCCTCTCAAATACAACTTGCCTAATAATTCTGCACACAGTGTAGTTGAGTAATTAGCAGATTTCTCTGATAACATATATTACAAACTTGCTTATTTATTGATTTATGAAATAAAAAATAAAATAAGAGTTACACTTTAACCCTTTCGTGACATGCGCCATATATATACTGCTCTGCGGGAGGTGATCGCGTGCGGGTGTCAGGTCAGTATGAGAGCTGACACCCCGCAGCAACGCCCACGATCAGTGCTAGCACCGATTGCGGGCATTTAACCCCTCTGATGCCGCTGTCAAAAGCAACAGCGGCATAGAGGAACATCGCGCAGGGAATCATGCCTTCTTCCCTGCCTGTCAGATCGCTGATCTGATACTCTGTAGTGCAGAGTGTCAGATCAGTGATCTGATGTAAAATAGTTATGTCCCACACTGAGACAATGTAAAAAAAAGTAAAAAAAAATTACAAGGTGTAAAATTTTTTTTCTAAAAATCACCAAATAAAGAAAAAAAATAAAATAAATATTTTACCAATAAATACATTGTAAGCTTTTCAGGGGATATAGCTCTGTGATCGCCGTCCGGGTAGACAGAGTGGCACGGAAACAGCTCATTCACAGACAGCAGTTCTGGTAAAAACTGGCCGCAACCAGCTTTATTAAAGTCCACAGCAAACAGAACATAATCAAAACCAAATCATAAACATAAGCCCTGGGCTTGTCCAGCCACTTACTACACTTAGATAGATTTCCCTCTCTATCCGGGTCCAGACTCTAACAGCCTGTCCCCAAAACAACACATATGTTCAGTAGTTACCAGCATGGAGTTTCACAGAGTCTCCTCCTTGTGTCTGAAGGCATATCCAACGTCCAGACTTGAGAGAGCTCCCCTCCTATTCAGCAGCTATCCGCATGGATTCTCACAGAGACTACTCCTGTGTCCGGGGTACATCGAGCACCCAGACTGAGACAGCTCATACTCCTGGAGACTCCTTCTTGTGCCTGGACTCCTTGTCCAGACTAAGCGAGCTCTCTGTCTGTGTTCGCAGACACCTACTTCTGGTCTCCTAATTAACAGCTGAGTGGTTTCAGGCCTGAGCTGCAAGTGTGTACTGAATGTAAGGTGTAGTGACCTTTCTCTACCACTAGGTTTACAAAGCCATACATTTCCCTTATACCAGTCAGCAAAGTATCTAGGTGAAATGTACACCCCATTCAACACACATATTCTCACTGTCTCACAACATTTATTTATGTAAATTAAAAAAATAAATAAAAGTACACATATTTGGTATCACCGTGTCCGTAACAACCAGCTCTATAAAACTAGTTAACACCTTCAGTGAACACCGTAAAAAAAAAAAAAACGAGGCAAAAAACAATACTTTATCATCATACCACCGAGCAAAAAGTGCAATAAAATGCGATAAAAACACGGATGTAAATAAAAATGGTACAGCTGAAAACGTCATTTTGTCCCGCAAAAAACAAGCTGCCACACAGCTCCATCAACAGAAAAATAAAAAAATTCTCTCAGAATAAAGCAATTCAACAATAAAATTTTTCTATAAAAGTTTATATTGTGTAAAAGCGCCAAAACATATCAAAAGATATGACTGAGGTATCGCTGTAATCGAACTGACCCGAAGAATAAAGCTATCTTACCAATTTTACCACATGCGGAATGGTATATAAAAAAAACAATTCTTGAATTGCTGGTTTTTATTCATTTTGTCTCCCAAAAAGTAAAATAGAAAACGATCAAAAAATATCATGTGCCCAAAAATGGTTCCAATAAAAACATCACCTCGTCAAGCAAAAAACAAGCCCTCACATGACTCTGTCAGCCGAAATTTGAAAAAATTATAGCTCTCAAAATATGGTGAGGCAAAAACTAGTTTTCGCAATAAAAAGCGTCTTTTAGTGTGTGACAGCAGCCAAACATAAAATCCCGATATAAATCTGGTATTGCTGTAATCGCACCGACCTGAACAATAAAGTCGTTTAATAACTTATACCGCATGGCGAACGGCGTAAAAATAAATAAAACCAAAGCTGTTGATTTTTTTCATTCTGCCTCCCAAAGATCGCAGTAACGCCCGGTGCACATTTATCCTGCTCTGCACTGAGTGCTTACACCAGGGTTTCTGTGTAAACCTCTTAAATACATGATTCAGACAGAACCCCCGGTGGAAGATTCCCTATAATGAGGCAGATGAAGGCACTGTGGAGCCGTCTGACCTGTGATCCGGCGGTGTCCGTCCTTTTAAGGATTGCATAAAAGTGCCGTCGGCCACAGTTTTGTGCGCTTCTGAAAAGGACATCGCTGAACAGAGGCCAGACTGAGTCCAGAGTAGCTCTGCTGCCTCATTATAGTGAACAGATCCCTCGGGGCTTTCATCTGAATCACATCACTAAGAGATTTAGATGGAAACCCCAAAGTAAGTGCTCAGCGTAGTGCACCGGATAAATGTGATGTCAAACGTTATGTAAAATGTTCCCAATAAAAGCTTCAACTCAATCCACAAAAAAAGCAAGTCCCCAATCAGATCGGTCATCTGTTAACGGAAATATAGAGGCTTCCATGTTACTGGTAGCACAAAGGCTCTAGAAAAGTGCCAAAAGAAATTCAGCAAATTCTGTGCTCCCAAATCCAAATGCCCCCCTCCCTTCTGAGCCTCAGTGTTCCTTAACCCCATTTAGCGCCCACATGTTTGGCATTTCTGTACTGAAGAGAGTCCGCCTAATTTACAAGTGCATGTCTCCAAGAGCATCGGCTGGGCATAATGTACTGGTGACTGCAATGTACTGGTCACTATAACGTACTGGTCACTACAACAGCAGTTTACAATTTTCACTCAGCAACATCCACTGCTACCTGTTTCTGGAAAACACCCATGGAGACAAAATCATTGCTACATCTGTAGATAAATTCCCAAAGGGTTATAATTTCCAAAATGTGGTCAGTTGAGTGCGGATTCTGCTTTTCTGGAACTTAGTGGTTCTTTATCTGGAATCCGAAAACTAGTCTAGGAAAATCTGTACTCCAGGTGGCAAATTGCACTCTGTCCTCCCGATCTCTCCATATGGCAAAGTAGTACTGTACATCCACATATGGGGTATTTCTACATTCAGCAGAAATTATGAGACAAATTTTGGTGACATTTTTACCCATTTCCCAGTGTGAAAATGTAAAACTTGGGGCTAACACACAAACTTGGTGGTAAACATATAAATTATTTTTTCTAAACTGCCCAATGGTATAAAAGTCTGTGACACACTTGTGGTCTCAATATAATCACTGCACTCCTAGATGAATTCACTGAGAGGTTTAATTGGTAAAATGGGGTCACTTATGGGAGTTCTGCTGTTCTGGCACCTCAGGTGTTCTGCCAATGTAACATGGCACATCAAACAAGTGCAGCAAAATCTGCACTGTATTATGGCGCTACTTCCCTTCTGAGCTTTGCATTGTGCCTCGAAAGTAGTTTTTGACCACATATGGGGAATCGATGAACTCAGAAGAAATTGCACAACAAATATTGGGGTCTGTGACGTTCGCTCACGGCAGGTCTGAACTGCAGGTAAGACAGCACCCCGAGACCCTTTACCCTATACAGGGATCTGGAATTACAGCGAAGCCCAGGAGGTAGCTGCCTATGAGAGCAGTGGACCGGAGTAGGAAGGACGCTAGGAAGGGAATAAAAAGCGAGCCCAATTGCAAAGTCAGAAGTCCAAAGATCAAAACCAGGAGGACGGCAAAGGTACAAAATCGGCAGGCAGAAGGCTCAGAAATTCAGGCTAAAGTTAAAGTCAAAACCAGGTGGGCAGCAAAGGTACAAAATTGGCAGGCAGTAGAACAGTCAGAAATCCATGCAAAGGTCAGAAATACAATAGCAAAACAAACTAGCACACTGGGGAAACCAAGACTATATCTGGCGGCTTGCAAGCCAGGCTCCAAGGCATTTGAAGGGCATGGCTACCTCTCACAGGCTCACAGTCTGATGACCTCATCTGGACCACCCCAAGAACCAGGCCAGATGGTGATGCATGACTGACACCAACCACTTTACCTCTGACAGCAGAGCGAAGCCTACGCCCACCAGGCGCCTGAGTCCGGCGCCTCCCAGCGGCCGAGGCAGGAACACCAGCCACTGAATCCAACGGCGACGTGACAGGGTCCATTTTCTCCTTTTGTCCTTGTGAAAATACAAAATTTGCAGCTAAAAAGGATTTTTGTGGGAAAAATTTGATTTTTTTATTTTCACGGCTTAATATTATAAACTTCTGTGAAGCACCTGGGGGTTCAAGGTGCTCAATACACATCTAAGTAAGATCCCAAAAGGGTATAGTTTCCAAAATGGTGTCATTTGTGGGGGGTTTCCAATGTTTAGGCAAATCAGGGGCTCTCCAAATGCGACACGGCATCCGCTAATTATTCCATCAAATTTTGCATTCAAAAAGTCAAATGGCGTTCCTTCCCTTCCAAGCCCTGCCATGTGAACAAACAGTAGTATTCCCCTACATATGGTTTATCGGTGTACTCAGGAGAAATTGCACAACAAATTGTATGGAGCAATTTCTCCTGTTACCCTTATGAAAATGCAAAATATGGAACTAAAAAGATTTATTTGGGAAAAATGTGATTTTTTCATTTCCACAGCTCTACATATAAAGTTCTGTGAAGCACCTGTGGGTTCAAGGTGCTCAATACACATCTAGATAAGTTCCCTAAGGTGTCTAGTTTCCAAAATGGTGTCACTTGTTCGGGATTTCCACTGTTTAGGCACATCAAGGGCTCTCCAAACGCGACATGGCAGCCGCTAATTATTCCAGCAAATTTTACATTCAAGAAGTCAAATGGCGCTCCTTCCTTTCCAAGCCCAGCCATGTTTTCCTTCACATTTTGAGTATCTGCGCACTCAGAAGAATTTGCACAACAAATTGTAAGGAGCAATTTCTCCTGTTATCCTTATGAAAATGCAACATTTGAGCTAAAAAAAGATTTATCTGGGAAATATTGTGATTTTTTTTACTTTCACGGTTTAAAGTTATAAACTTCTGGGAAGCACCTGAGGGTTCAAGGTGCTCAATACACATATAGAAAAGTTCCCTAAGGGGTCTAGTTTTCAAAATGGTGTTACTTGTTGGGGGTTTCCACTGTTTAGACACATGAGGGGCTCTCCAAACATGACATGGCGTCCGCTAATTATGCCAGCAAATTTTATATTCAAAAAGTGAAATGGCGCTCCTTCCCTTCCAAGCCCTGCCGTGCACAGTGAAGCACCTACAAAGGGGTGATGAAACCATCACAAATAATGATTATAGGTCAATAAGTTCATAAAAGAATAGATCTTTATTGAAAAATACACACAAATGTATAAAATGAAGTGAGAGACAAAGGCAGAGTACAGCAGGTGACAGAACAGACAAACCGTGCAGCCTGGGGAGAGAAGACGCACTGACTCTGAAAACCTGGCAAAGGAGGAAACTGTGTCCCCTTTCAAAAGTGGAGAGAGCGACAGAAGGAATAAATACTAAGAAAACCTAGCTAGGGATAGTATCAAAGAAATGTGTCAGCCATATTAGATAATATCTTAGATACAAAAAACGTCAATCCAAGTAATGGCCAACACAATAAGCCACAATGTCCACAGATACTCTGAATGATACAGAGCCAAAGCCATAATAACCGCAATTCAAATAACAATTAGGCCAGTATTGGATGGGTAAGATTACCTCTTTCTTGGCACAGCTGCAGGGACCAGGGTCAGCGTGTCAGCCCCGACGCGCATTTTGGATGTTAATTCTTCGTCAGGGGGCGTTTCAGTAGCTATTGAGATTGGACGCTATGTCGCATTTGGAGAGCCTCTGATGTGCCTAAACAGTGAAAACCCCCCACAAGTGACCCCATTTTGGAAACTAGACCCCCTATGGAACTTATCTAGATCTGTTGTGAGCACTTTGAACCACCAAGTGTTTCACAAAAGTTTATAATGACTGGTGTGAAAAAAAAAAAAAACAATTTTCCACAAAAATGATTTTTTAGTCCCAAATTTTTAGATTTTTCCCAAGGAAATTGGACCCCTAAAGTTGTTGTCCAATTTGTCCTGAGTACGCTGATACCCCATATGTGGGGGGAACTGTTTGGGCGCACGGCAGGGCTTGGAAAGGAAGTAATAACGTTTTAATATGAAAACGTTGATAGGGTCATGTTCCGTTTGCAGTACCCCAGATAAGCCTAAACAGTGGAAACCCCCCACAAGTGACCCCATTTTGGAAACTAGACCCTAAGGAACTTATCTAGATCTGTGGTGAGCACTTTGAACCCCCAAGTGCTTCACACAAGTTTATAATACCCGGGCATGAAAATAAAAAATCCTATTTTTTTTCCCACAAAAATTATCTTTTAGTCACCAATTTTTTATTTTCCCAAGGGTAACAGGAGAAATTGGACCACAAAGAATGTTGTCCAATTTGTCCTGAGTACGCTGATACCCCATATGTGGGGGGGAACCACTGTTTGGGCGCACGGCAGAGCTCGGAACGGAAGGAGCACCATTTGACTTTTTCCAACCAAAATTGGCTGGAATTGAGATTAGACGCCATGTTGCATTTGGAGAGCCCCTAATGTGCCTAAACAGTGGAAACCCCCCACAAGTGACCCCATTTTGGAAACTAGACCCCCTAAGGAACTTACCTAGATCTGTGGTGAGCAATTTGAACCCCCAAGTGCTTCACACAAGTTTATAACGTAGAGCCGTAAAATTAAAAAATCATATTTTTTCCACAAAAATGATCTTTTCACCCCAATTTTTATTTTCCCAAGGGTAACAAAGCTCCAAAAGTTATTTTGCAATTTGTCCTGAGTACAGTGATACCCCATATGTGGGGGTAAACCACTGTTTGGGTGCATGGCAGAGCTTGGAAGGGAAGGAGCGCCGTTTGACTTTTTCAACGCAGAATTGGCTGGACGCCATGTCGTGTTTAGAGAGCTCCTGATCTGCCTAAACAGTGGTAACCCCCGACAAATGACCCCTCAAGGAACTTATCTAGATGTGTGGTGAGAACTTTGAAAACCCAGGTGTTTCACACAAGTTTATAACACCCGAGCATGAAAATAAAAAAATCATATTTTTTCCACAAACATGATCTTTTAGTCCCCAACTTTTTATTTTCCCAAGGGTAACAGGAGAAATTGGACCCCAAAAGTTGTTGTACAATTTGTCCTGATAACGCTGATACCCAATATGTGGGAGAAAACTACTGTATGGGCACACGTCGGGGCTCGGAAGGGAAGTAGTGACGTTTTGGATTGCAGACTTTGATGGAATGGTCTGCCGTCGTCACGTCGCATTTGGAGAGCCCCTGATGTGCCTAAACAGTGGAAACCCCCACAAGTGACCCCATTTTTGGAAAATAGACCCCACAAGGAACTTATCTAGATGTGTGGTGAGCACTTTGAACCCCGAAGTGCTTCACAGAAGTTTATAACGTACAGTCGTAAAAATAAAAAATCTTTTTTTTTTTACAAAAATGATTTTTTCGCCCCCAATATTTTATTTTCCCAAGGGTAACAGAAGAAATTGGACCCCAAGAGTTATTGTACAATTTGTCCTGAGTACGCTGATACCCCATATGTGGGGGTAAACTACTGTTTGGGCGCATGGCAGAGCTCAGAAGTGAAGGAGCACCGTTAGACTTTTTCAATGCAGAATTGGCTGGAATTGAGATCATGCACCATGTCACATTTGGAGAGCCCCTGATGTGCCTAAACAGCGGAAACTCCCCAATTCTAACTCCAACCCTAACCCCAACACACCCCTAACCCTAGTCCCAACCCTAACCATAACCGTAACCACAAACCTAACCCTAACACACGCCTAACCCTAATCCCAACCCTAATCCTAATCCTAACTTTAGCCTCAACCCTAACCCTAACTTTAGCCGCAACCCTAACCCTAACCCTAATGGGAAAATGGAAATAAATACATTTTTTTAATTTTATTATTTTTCCCTAACTAAGGGGATGATAAAGGGGGGTTTGATTTTCTATTTATAGCGGGTTTTTATGATTGGCAGCTGTCATGCTAAAAGACGCTTTTTATTGCAAAAAAAATAGTTTTTTGCATCACCACATTTTGAGAGCTATAATTTTTGCATATTTTGGCCCACAGAGTCATGTGAGGTCTTATTTTTTGCGGGACGAGTTGACATTTTTATTGGTACCATTTTTGAGCACGTGACATTTTTTGATCGCTTTTTATTTTGATTTTTGGGAGGTTAGAATGAACAAAAATCAGCAATTCATGAATTTCTTTTGGGAGGGCATTTATACCTTTCCGCGTGTGGTAAAATTGATAAAGCAGTTTTATTCTTCGGGTCAGTACGATTACGGTGATACCTCATTTATATAATTTTTTAATGTTTTGGCGCTTTTATACAATAAAAACAATATAAAAAATAATTATTTTTGCATCGCTTTATTCTGCGAGCTATAACTTTTTTATTTTTTCGCTGATGATGCTGTATGGCAGCTCGTTTTTTGCTGGACAAGATGACGTTTTCAGCGATACCATGTTTATTTACATCGGTCTTTTTGATCGCGTTATCCCACTTTTTGTTCCGCGTTATGTGGATAAAGCATTGATTTTTTGCTTTGTTTTTTTTTCTTTTAAGGGCTTCATTAAAGGGGTTAACTGGTGGGACAGTTTTATAGGGGGGTTGTTATGGACGCAGCGATACCAAATATGTGTACTTTTATTGTTTTGGTTTTTTTATTTACAGGAAGAAATGAATTTATTGGGGAATATTTTTTTTCCCTTTATTTTGTATTTTATTTTTTACACTTGTTATTTTTATTTTTTTAACTTTTTTACTTTGTCCCAGGGTGGGACATCACTGTATTTTTTCAGATCGCTGGTCTCACAGTGTGCACAGTACTCTGTGAGACCAGCGATCTCACAGGCAGTGCTGTAGGCTTCCTCAGCGAATGCTCTCAGCAGGCACTGAGGAAGCCGCCTCCCTGCAGGACCCGGTGGCCATCTTGGATCCAGGGCCTTGCAAGGAGGAAGGTCTCAGAACAGCGCGATCACATCGCGCTGTTCTGAGGGCCTCAGGGGAGCACGCAGGGAGCCCCCTCCCTGCACGATGCTCCCCTGTGCCCCGGTACACCACGATCATGTTTGATCGCGGAGTGCCAGGGGTTAATGTGCCAGGAGCGGTCCGAGACCACTCCTGGCACATAGTGCCGGGGTCAGCTGTGATAATCAGCTGACACCCGGCCGCGATCGGCCGCGCTTCCCCCGGGAGTGCGGCCGATCGCTTCGACGTACTATTCCATCCAATGTCAGATGGTTTCATGGACGGGATAGTACGTCGGATGGCAGAGAGGAGTTAAAGATCATAATACCTGAGTAGTGTTGAGCATTCCGATACTGCAAATATCGGGTATCGGCCGATATTAGCTGTATCGGAATTCCGATTCCGAGTTCCGATATTTTCGTCTTATCGGATACCGGAATCGGGATTGTCACTGTCACTGTCAGTGTCCGTCGGTCGGGTCTGTCAGGAGTCAGCGGCACTTACCTGGCAGAAGATCTCCGGCGGTCACGTCCTGCACTGCTTCATGGCCGCCATCTTCTTTCCCCGGCGGTCACATGCAGTTTCTCGCGATAACTGCAGTGACTGCTGGGTAATCGCGGCCGTAAAGCAGTCAGTCCGATGACGTCACCGCCGGGGAAGCAGGTAATCAGCTGTGCTGCGTTGCAATGACAGGCTCTGCCTGTCATTCCGATGTAGCACAGCTGGATCGTCGTGGGACTGTCGTTCTGGACTGCGTCGGACAGGTGGTATACTGTTGGTTTGTTTTTTTTCTTTTTTTACAGGAGATCGATGGCGTCGCAGGAATGAGTGTATAATAAAATTAATGAAAACTGTGTTGTCTCTTTTATTTCATTAAAAGACTTTTTTCTTGCTGTGTCTTTTTTTTATACATTTAATAACTTTGGGATTAATAATGGATCGGTGTCTTATTGACACCTCTCCATTATTAACCGGGCTTATTGTCACCGTGCAATCAACGGTGACAATAACCCCTTATTACCCCGCTTGCCACCGCTACAGGGCAAGTGGGAAGAGCCGGGTAAAGTGCCACAATTGGCACATCTTTTGATGCGCCAAATGTGGGGCTGCTGTAGCCTGGTATTATCAGGCTGTTGAGGGCCAAAATCCATGGGCCTTGACAGTCTTTTAATACCAGGCCGCAGCAGTCTGCATTTTACTTGGCTGGTTAACAAAAATAGGGGGGATCCCCACGCCGTTTTTTTTTCGAGGGGATCCCCTATTTTTGTTAACCAGCCAAGCTAAGCAGACTGCTGTGGCCTGGTATTATCAGGCTTGCAAGGTCCATGGATATTGGATCCTTACCAGCCTGAAAAACCAGGCCTCAGCGGTCTGCTTCATCTGGCTGGTTAACAAAAATAGGGGGGACCCCACGCCAATTTTTTTCAAGGGGATCCCCTATTTTTGTTAATCAGCCAAGATATGCAGACTGCTGTGGCCTGGTATTATCAGGCTGGCAAGGTCCATGGATCTTGGCTCCTTAACAGCCTGAAAATCCAGGCCTCAGCGGTTTTCTTCATCTGGCTGGTTAACAAAAATAGGGGGGACCCCACGCCAATTTTTTTCGAGGGGATCCCCTATTTTTGTTAATCAGCCAAGATATACAGACTGCTGTGGCCTGGTATTATCAGGCTGGCAAGGTCCATGGATCTTGGCTCCTTAACAGCCTGAAAATCCAGGCCTCAGCGGTCTGCTTCATCTGGCTGGTTAACAAAAATAGGGGGGACCCCACGCCATTTTTTTTTCGAAGGGAACCCCTATTTTTGTTAATCAGTTCCCTCTGACGTCACTGATTGTGTCCCTGGCTGACCTGAAGTGAAAGTGGAAAGCAATCAATTAAGCTTTCCACTTAAGGGCCCGTCTCACATAGCGATATCGCTACCGAGATCGCTGCTGAGTCACTAGTTTTGTGACGCAGCAGCAAGCTCACCAGCGATATCGCTGTGTGTGACATTCAGCGACGATCAGCCCCCCTGCCGGGTATCGCTGATCGTCGCTGAAATGTCAGGACCTTTGATCGCTGGTTTCCCGCTGACAGGCACACATCGCTGCGTGTGACAGGCGGGAGACCAGCGATCCGCTGGTAACCAAGGTACACAGCGGGTTTCCAGGCGCGGGGCTGTGCCTAGAAACCCGCTGTGTACCTTGGATACCAGCGCCCTGATGCAGGGAGCTGGTATCCAAGGTACACAGCGGGTTTCCAAGCGCTGCGCGGTGCCTGGAAACCCGCTGTGTACCTTGGTTACCAGCGGATCGCTGGTCTCCCGCCTGTCACACGCAGCGATGCGTGCCTGTCAGAGGGAAACCAGCGATCAACAAAAGGTCCTGACAGTTCTGCGACGATCAGCGATACCCGGCAGGGGGGCTGATCGTCGCTGAATGTCACACACAGCGATATCGCTGGTGAGCTCGCTGCTGCGTCACAAAACTAGTGACTCAGCAGCGATCTCGGTAGCGATATCGCTATGTGAGACGGGCCCTTAAGCGATGTTACCCGCAGTGTCGCTGTCCCAGATCGCTGCCTGTTTGGCAGCTCAGCAGCGATCATGTAGCGATACACCAGCGATCCTGACAAGTGCATATCGTTGTCGGGATCGCTGGTGTATCGTTATGTGACACCCAGCCTTTACTCTCCTGTCAGGCAGGAGAGGAACTCATTCATTTGGGGTTTACTGTGAGGCTGCAGCATTAGCTGCGGTCCCTGCAGTAAACATTAACCCTTTCTGAAGGATTACACCGTGGGACCTGACTGTGCATGGGATAGGTAAGAATAATTTTGCTTTTTTATTTTATTTTTATTACAGGAAATGGTTTTTGCAGTAAAATAAAAGATGGTCAAAAACATGTGTCTTTATTTCATTAAAATGATTTTTAATTAAAGTGTGTGTGTTTTATTTTTATTTCATGCAATAGGATTAATAATTGATAGTTGTCTAATTGACAGCTCTCAATTATTAACCTGGCTTAAGGTCACCTTTCAATAGCAAGGTGGCTTTAACCCCATATTAACCCATTCGCCACCGCTACAGGGCAATGGGAATAGACGGGCAAAGTGCCAGAAAGGGCGAATCTAATTATAGATTTGTCTTTCCTGGGGTGTCTGGGGGCAGATGTTAGTAGCCGGGGGGGGGGCAAAAATAATGGTCCCTCTCTGGGCTATTATTATCTGCCCCCACTCACTGGCTTTGTCTGTCTGGTTGCGAAAATAGGGCGGGAGCCCACGCATTTTTTTTTCAGCAATTTTACACCTCATATATATATATACATGTCATTGAATTTGTGACACATATATATATATATTTATATTTTGTAGTTCATACACTTCTACATAGTATAATAGCCGCTAATTCAATTGCCGGCTTTTGTGAAAATGCAGAACCCGACATGAAATGACACTTGGTGTACATAGGGTTAACCATGTCTTTTCATGTCGTTTGCTATCTGATTTGCACAAACAATTAAATCAGACTATGTGTGCAAAATTTCACACCTGTAGGGGTTAATTAAAGGTGTAAATTCGTTGTAAAAAAAACGGACTTTTTTTGCTACGAATTTACACCTTTAATTAACCCCTCAGGTGTGAAATTTTGCACACATAGTCTGATTTAATTGTTTGTGCAAATTAGGCTGGAGTCACACACAACCACAAAAAATCGGTCCGTTTTAGACGGTCGACAATCGGATCAAAATAAAAACATCACACATCCTTCTGGCATCCGATTTTCCTTCAAAGATGCGATTTAATCGCATGTGTGTGTACCTTGTAACATCCGATTTTCATCCGACTTGCGAGATTTTCTCGCAGGCTTGCAAAACTGACATATAATGGATCCAAAAGAATAGTATTTAAATGCCAAAAGAAAGAATAGATATATACACATATATTATATATTATATATATATATATATATATGTCATTGTGACATATATATATATACATATATTTATAGTTCTTACACTTCTACATACTGTTATAGCCGCTAATTCAA
The DNA here is from genome assembly GCA_033576555.1 of Oophaga sylvatica. Taxonomy (NCBI): domain Eukaryota; kingdom Metazoa; phylum Chordata; class Amphibia; order Anura; family Dendrobatidae; genus Oophaga; species Oophaga sylvatica. The sequence goes on from JARQOD010000002.1 coordinate 106,762,319, forward strand.
TTGCCGGCTTCAGTGAAATCACAGAAGCCGACATGAAATGATACATTGTTTCCACACATTTAACCATGTAATTTCATGTATTTTTATATATGTTTGAAACATACAATTACATGAGTATATGTGTGCTAAATTTCAGACATGTAGGGGTTAATTAAAGGTGTAAATTCGTTGTAAAAAAAACGGACTTTTTTTGCTACGAATTTAACCTTTAATTAACCCCTACAGGTGTGAAATTTTGCACACATAGTCTGATTTAATTGTTTGTGCAAATTAGGCTGGAGTCACACACAACCACAAAAAATCGGTCCGTTTTAGACGGTCGACAATCGGATCAAAATAAAAACATCACACATCCTTCTGGCATCCGATTTTCCTTCAAAGATGCGATTTAATCGCATGTGTGTGTACCTTGTAACATCCGATTTTCATCCGACTTGCGAGATTTTCTCGCAGGCTTGCAAAACTGACATATAATGGATCCAAAAGAATAGTATTTAAATGCCAAAAGAAAGAATAGATATTACACATATATATATATATATATATATATATATGTCATTGTGACATATATATATATACATATATTTATAGTTCTTACACTTCTACATACTGTTATATAGCCGCTAATTCAATTGCCGGCTTCAGTGAAATCACAGAAGCCGACATGAAATGATACATTGTTTCCACACATTTAACCATGTAATTTCATGTATTTTTATATATGTTTGAAACATACAATTACATGAGTATATGTGTGCTAAATTTCAGACATGTAGGGGTTAATTAAAGGTGTAAATTCGTAGCAAAAAAGTCCGTTTTTTTTACAACGAATTTACACCTTTAATTAACCCCTACAGGTGTGAAATTTTGCACACATAGTCTGATTTAATTGTTTGTGCAAATTAGATAGCAAAGGACATGAAAAGACATGGTTAACCCTATGTACACCAAGTGTCATTTCATGTCGGGTGACATGAAATGACACTTGGTGTACATAGGGTTAACCATGTCTTTTCATGTCCTTTGCTATCTAAGGCCGGAGTCACACTGGCGACAAAATCGGACGACTGCAATGCGATGAAATATCGCATTGCAGTCGGACCTATGTTAATCTATGGAGCAGCTCCCAGTATCAGATTTTTTGTGGTCCGTTTTAAACGTCCGTGTACAATCGCAGCATGCTGCCACTGTCACCGATTGTCGGTCGACAATCGCCAATGCAAGTCTATGGGAGCGATGAAAAATCTGATTACAAACGGACCACACTGTGTGACTTGCGATGAAATCGCATCGGTGTCCTTTAGAAAAGCCGGCAATTCATCCCCGGCTATACTGTAAAATCACACTGACAGCTTTAATAAAGACTAGAAAGAATAGATATATACACATAGAACACATATATATATATACATGTCATTGTGACATGTATATATACATATATTTATAGTTCCTAGACTTCTACATACTGTAATAGCCGCTAATTCAATTGCCGGGTTTTGTGAAATCACAGAAGCCGACATGAAATGATACATTGTTTCCACACATTTAACCATGTAATTTCATGTATTTTTATATATGTTTGAAACATTACAATTACATGAGTGTATTTGTGCAAAATTTCAGACATGTAGGGGTTAATTAAAGGTGTAATTTCGTTGAAAAAAAATGCGTGGGCTCCCGCTGTATTTTCTCCACCAGACAGACAAAGCAAAGCGAGTGGGGCAGATAATAATAGCCCAGGGAGGGTGCATTTTTTTGTGCCCCCCTGGCTACTAACATCTGCCCCCAGCACCCCAGAAAGGGCAAATCTATAATTAGATTCGCCCTTTCTGGCACTTTGCCCGTCTATTTCCCATTGCCCTGTAGCGGTGGCGAATGGGTTAATCTCACCTTACTGTCACCTTGCAATTGAAAGGTGACCTTTAAGGCAGGTTAATGATTGATAGCTGTCAATTAGACAACTATCAATTATTAATCCTATTGAAGTAAATAAAAAAAACACACACACTTTAAGAATAAAAAATTTTAATGAAATAAAAACACATTTTTTTGACCATATTTTATTTTACACTAAATCCGTGCGAAGCCATTGATCTCCTAAATAAAGAAAAAGAAATAAAACAACATTATTCTTACCTATTCCGCCGATCTGTCACGTCCCACGCTGTAATCCTTCACAAAGGGTTAACTAGCTTTGAGCCAAGCAGTGCAAGTAATCCTGCATGCTCAGCTCAAAGCTCATGAATGAATAAGTTCCTCTCCTGGCGACAGGAGAGGATGTGTTTCATGAATGAAGCTTAATTGATTGTGTCCACTTTCCCTTTAGGTCAGGTCACTACAGTTAAATTGGCAATAAATCAATTAAGCTCCATTCATGAATCTATTCCTCTACTTTCGCTGGGAGAGGAACTTATTCATTCAGGGGAATACAGGTCTGAGACAGCATTATTAGCTCTCTGCGACCTTTAACCTGTTAACCCTTTCTGATGGATTACACCGT
>JARQOD010000002.1:106764918-106854841 GCA_033576555.1 Oophaga sylvatica
CCTCACTGAGGGATCATCTGCTACCGTTGCCAGAAAGAAGGTCACATCGCACACCAGTGTCCTTTAAACGAGCAAATCCTGGGTCCAAGCGCCAGCACCCAGGAATAGACTCATCAGGCCTCTCAGACTGGAACCGCAGGTTTGTGGGAGGACAACCTTTCCTGTCCATCATACTGGACGGGATCGCAATCCCTGCCCTGCTGGACACCGGATCTCAGGTAACCATCATACCTGATATCCTTTTCAACAGATACTGGTCCATGGACGGTCTCCAACCCCCAAACCCCGACTTTGCAGTATACGCCTCTAATGGCCTCCCTCTTGACTTACTGGGGGCTAAAAACATAGACGTAAAAGTGGGGAGAGTGGAGCTAAAGGATCAGGGACTTCTTGTAGTGAAGACTATTAATGAGGAAAATGGGTTGAATGTGGTTTTAGGCACTAACATTATTAGTAACTGTTTGGAGGAGGTTGTGTTTTTACTCCAACAGCTCGCCGATGTTGCCAGACCAAAGCAAAAGGAGCGATCCAGAAGGAGATCCGGGCCCTGATGTGCCAGCAGCAAGTGAAACTGACCGGTGGTGAGATTGGTAATGTACGGGTGACAGACCCGAACCCCATTGTGATACCCCCAATGAGTGAAATGCTTATTTGGTGTAGAGCAGCAATAGGTCTGAGAGGACAGAACTACCAAGCAGTAATAAAGCCCCATTGCTCAGAACACAGACCTACACTCTTGACTACCAGAGGGGTAGTGGAGGTACGTAATGGGAGGGTGCCAGTGCGTCTTCTCAACTGGGAGAGGATGAAGTCAAATTACCACGTTATGCCACTGTTGCCAAGTTACATGCTGTAGATAATAACTCCATTCACCCGACGGAGCCCTTAACTACCTCACAACCAGTGGAGGATAACGGCCCGGCAACCAAGGTGGAGGATTAGTGTCAGCAGCTCCAGGTCGGGACGGACACCACTCCAGCCCACCAGAAACAGGGAGTACATCGAGTAGTTCAGGAGTACGCACAGGTATTCAGCAAACACCCACTTGACTTTGGGAAGATTAAAGGGGTCCAACATCACATTCCCACAGGCAACCATCCCCCCATTAAAGAACGGTACAGGCCTACACCACCAGCATACTACCAGAAAGCCAAGGAGATGTTGCGTGACATGAAGGAAGCAGGAGTGATAAGGGATAGTTGTAGTCCCTGGGCAGCTCCCGTAGTCCTGGTCAGGAAAAAGGATGGAAGCATGAGAATGTGTGTGGATTACAGACAGGTAAATCGCATTACACATAAAGATGCATACCCTTTACCACGCATTGAGGAATCTCTAGCTGCTTTGAAGTCTGCTAATTACTTTTCCACCCTTGACCTCACTAGTGGGTACTGGCAAGTAGCTGTGGCTGAGGAGGATCGGGAGAAGACGGCTTTCACCACCCTGATGGGACTCTGTGAGTTCGACAGGATGCCGTTTGGACTCAGCAGTGCCCCTGGCACGTTCCAGAGAGTGATGGAGAGCTGCCTGGGACATCTCAACTTCGAAACTGTGTTACTGTACCTGTACGAAGTAATTGTGTACTCCAAGACGTATGAAGATCACTTGAAGCACCTGGCGGAGGTATTTGAGTCACTGTCCAAGTATGGGATGAAACTGAAGCCTTCAAAGTGCCATCTGCTCAAACAAAAGGTACAGTATCTGGGACATATTGTCAGCTCAGAAGGAGTAGCGCCAGACCCCGAAAAGGTCACCGCCATCCAGAAATGGCCGGAGCCGAAGAACCTCAAAGAGGTGGTCAGTTCCTGGGATTGACAGGATACTACCGGAGGTTTGTGAAGGACTACACCAAGAAAGCAGCACCTCTGCAAGACCTCCTGGTTGGACAGTCCCTCAAGAGCAGATATTCTCCATTTCACTGGGGTAAAGAACAGTGAGCATTCAAGGAAATGAAGGAGATTCTGACAGGTGATGAGATCTTAGCCTACCCTGCCTTCAGCCAACCGTTCCTGCTATATACCGATGCCAGTAATGAAGGATTGGGAGCTGTCCTCAGTCAGAAGCAAAATGGCCTAGAGAAAGTTATCGCCTATGCAAGCAGGAAGCTCCGCCCGACCGAGTGGAACCCCGAGAACTATAGCAGCTTCAAGTTGGAGTTCCTAGCGCTGGTCTGGGCCATCACGGAGAGGTTTAAGCATTACCTAGCCTCCAGCAAGTTCACTGCCTACACTGATAATAACCCCTTGACGCATCTTGAAACAGCTAAGCTGGGAGCCATATAACAACGCTGGATGGCTCGGCTGTCAAACTACCAATTCACAATCAAGTACCGAGCGGGCCGCAAGAATGCCAACGCTGATGCCCTGTCCAGGATGCCTCATGAGTCAGACACAGAGGAAGAAGTGGACGACTTGGAAGAGATTGAACTACCTGCCTTTCACAGGAATGGGATGATCCACGAGCAACGAGCCTGCAGGAGGCCGCGTGGTAAGACGTTAAATCCTTTACCTCACCACAGCTGGAAGGAGACTCAGGACAGCGATCCAGTTGTCAGCCATATCAAGGAGCTGATAACTCAAGAAGGTTCCTCCTTGGAGAAGGATGCGTCTCCACAAGCAAAGCAGCTGTGGAATGAGAGAAGCCAGCTGTTTATCTATCGTGAGAAGCTGTGCCGGAGGTACGTCAATCCAAGAACCCACGAGATGGTTTGGCAGATAGTAGTCCCCAGAGAAGACATCCAGATGGTGTTGGAAGCCTACAACGATCAAGCGGGGCACTTTGGCTGGAAGAAGCTGGAGACCCTGTTGAAGTGTCGTTTCTACTGGGTGGGAATGCGCAGCTCCATTGAGAGGTGGTGCCAAAACTGTGGACCCTGTGGCCTCAGAAGAAAAGACTACAGCAGTCAGAAGGCACCCTTACAACCCATCAAGACGACTCGACCCTTAGAGATCGTGGCCTTGGACCATGTCAAGTTGTCACTCAGCCGGTCAGGATACTCCTATGCCCTGACCATGGTGGATCACTACTCCAGGTTCCTGGTGGTCGCCCCTGTCAAAGATCTGACGGCAGAGACAGCAGCAAGGACGTTCCAAGCGTATTTCTGCAGACCACATGGATATCCTGAGCAGGTGTTAACTGACCAAGGCCCAGCCTTTGAGGCCGAATTGTTCAAAGAGTTCTGCCATCTGTACGGATGTAAGAAGATAAGAACCACACCGTACCACCCCCAAACCAATGGTCTCTGTGAAAAGATGAATCACATCGTCATTGACCTGCTGAAGACTGTACCACTTGAGGAGAGAAATCAGTGGCCAGACCTACTACCTGATTTGGTAGATCTGTACAATCACATACCTGTGAGTTCCACCAATTCACCCCAGCTTACCTCATGCGGGCAAGACCAGGAAAGCTGCCCATGGTTCTAGAGCTTGGTGTTGTAGAACCAAAAGCGGATGTGACTACTGAGAACTGGGATACGACCAGACAGGAGCAGTACAGAAAAGTACAGGCTTGTGTTGAAGACAGTCTCACTAGGGTAAGAGATAAGCAAGAGACTCACTACAACAAGTGTGCACCAGCAGAACCTTTCACACCTGGTGAAGTTGTGCTGAAAAGAAAGAGAAGGATGCACAAACTCGATGATCAATGGGAAAAAGAGCCCTACACTGTGTTGAATTCAAGATTTGATAATCAGAAAACATGTTTAATCAGTAAAGATGGAGGAAGAACGACCACAACTGTATCCAGAGATCACCTAAAGTTGTGTCCAGATCTGCTAAAGGCCCCAAGAAGAAGTGCCTTTCATCCCTTCGAGGAACCTGAAGAAAAGGTAATACATACGGAATTAGGAGATTTTCCAGCGGATTGGCCTAGAATCGGAGAAGCCGTTATCATCCCTGTGCTACAATTCTACCAACAACAAGAAGAACCACTACAGCAAGTTGAGCCAGTTGCCGCAGTAGAGTTAGTTCCAGGGGAACCTGCCCAAGCAGAATCCCAAGAAGTAGAACCTATTGAAGAAGAATCTCAGGAAGAATCCCCTGCAGCAGTCGAGCAAATGTCCCAGCCCATGGTATACTTGCCAGTCCTGTAAGAGGTTAAGGCAATTCTATAATTCACTCACACGCAGAACAAACAGGGAAACTGCTACCTCACAGGTCACTGCACCACGCAGGTCAGAACGTAGCACAAAAGGACAAATCCCTAGGTTTAGAGACTAGTGCAACCCTTGGCAGATGTATATAGTTAATCTAGAGCCATTGTATATAAATGTAAAATGTATTATTTCTTTGTGCCTTACTAATTTGTTTTTCCTTTTGACTTCAATTCAAGTGAAATGGACATTATTTTACTTGTTTTTCCCATTACCCCCCAGAGCAATCTTTCCCAAAAGAGACTAGGACTTTTCAGATTGCTCATTCCTAATTGTTATTAAATTTGTATACAGTTATTTATTTCTGTAACAGTTCAAGAGTGCCTGACCTCCCGTAAAGGGAAGATATAGTTAATATATTGTTTAAAGTTTTTGTTTTTGTAAAAATGTCTTTCAGCCCGGGAGTGCTGAGTTGTACTAGGGGGGAATGTGGAGCCCAGCTGTGCTAGGATTCCCACATCTCCTGGAAGGGTGCACTGAAGGAATTAACCACTAGAGGTCCCAATGCATACACACATCTTCACCCATCCCCTAAGACCACCAGAGGGAGCCGAATAGGCATATAAAAGGAGGGTGAAGACAGGAAAGGGAGCTCAGATTTGAGAGACTGTAGTTCAGTTCAGATTGAGATTAGAGTTCTGCTGAGTGCAGTGTGCAGTGCAGAGCAGAAGGCTGCAGTCTGCAGCAGAGAGACTGAAGAGCAGTTCAGTTCAATAGAGTGGAGTCTAGTAGAATGGAGTTGAATCCATTCCAGTCTAGTCAGAGCTGAGACAAGTGAGTAGTTTGCAGACAGAGCAGACGAGTGGAGCTTGCAGTGAGGGACTCCATAGCCCAAGTTGAGAGCCAGGAACGTGCCGACGCTCTGAGAGCGGCAAAGAGGCAGCCCACCAACTGCCAGTGTGTGTAATCGTATGAGGGCCCAAGTAAGCCGAAGGCAAGTGGAAAGAGAAGTAAAAGGAGGCAGAGGAGCCTTAACGGCTCACCTCAACAAGTATTTACCGGACGCCGGGGTCCGAGCCTATAGGGATCTCCACGACTCATTAGGAGAACACCGGAGTTTCTGGAGGACTACAGGTCCCAGGAGCACCACAGAGCTGATACGTAACTGGGCCAGGAGGACAGAGTCAGGCAGTGCACTGCCAGCAGGGACTGTGTACTTCAAGAAAAGGTCCAACCACAAGGTCAGCAGGTGCAGGATGGAGACTAAGTTAGGCCCAGCTTGTCACGCAGTCTCTGTGTACAGGAGGTCAGGGGCCTAAGCTGACCCTAAGCTGGGGCCCTGACTAATCCCTCTACCTGGAGGTACTGTTAAAGGTACAGAGGTCCAGGCCGCCAGCGTAACCCCTATCTCCTGAGGATCCCTGAACCTCAGTAATCTAGTCCTGAGAAGGACCCCGATCACAACAACAGGGGACAGGATAATATAAGCCAACACACAGTACTAGACGAACGAGACAGTACAAGGGGAAAACCAAAAACCACCTTGCATACAAAAACTCGCACCACAACAACAGAGGGAACACCAATGGATAAGGAGATAAATGATAAAGCGAGGAAGGGAAAAAACCACACAAAGTACACTTCACTCCAAACTCCAAAATACCACGAGCCGCTCTGTTTGTCTGCAAGGAATGCTTTCACCGACAACTTCCCTAACAGACCGGCAGGTATTTGAAGGAGTCCCACTACTGCAGCATTGACTGCAGCTGGGCGAGGCTGGGCCTCATCTAGCACAGAGAGAGAGAATTAACTCCCTCACTGCCGAAAAACACAAAAGCACCAAAAACTCAGCTGCGAGAAGTCAGGCTGTGTAATCGTGACGATCTTCGTGGCGACACACCCGTGACACAGCTACATGCAGGCCAGGACTTGATCACAGAAAGGCAAGGAACAGGAGGCCACACACCTACTCAGTGGGAGAATCTGGATGTGCACCCTTCACCCTACAGTGCTGCGGGATGTGCCTGCAACATCTTCAGTAAAGGTACCAAAGTGACTTGTGTGTGTGTCCATCTTCTCATCCCTAACTGCCGGATTCCTTTCCGTCCTGCATCCCTACCCATATATCTGCCCTGAAGGACTCAGCCTCACCTGTGGAGGCCTAACACCTATAGCTGCACAACACCAACCCTTCAGTGGATCTGCACCGCAGCGCTAGTCACCCTGACCAGGTACCACAGGTGGCGTCACGAATCCTCATACCAACATTCAATTCCCCTGTAAATATCCCACATTAACGGTGAGCGCCCAGGGCCTTGGTCCGAGCTGTGTTGCCGTGACATTCCCCATACAAGTGAATGGGCTCGGATCCGAGTACCCCCATGACCCTGGGAGGGCGACTCATCTAACTTGGCGTTACGAACAGGATTGCGTGCCCTGCAGCAACGGAGTAACTTGTGCCCGTTGCCACCGGGTACTGTGTGCCTTAATGAAAGACTGTGTTTTGTATTGTGGTGAAGATTACCCCCATGACCCTGGGAGGGTGGCTCACTGGACTTCATTACACTGCAGGAGAGGTCACCATGTAGGAAGTTGTTGTGGATGGAATATCTCCAGCTACAGTCCTTCCTGTCTTCACAGGGATCGGCGCCTCTGTCACAATATGTACTATCTCCTTTTGAAGGATTGTTTCTAAAGGAGTCTCCTCCAAATCATAAAGTATCCTTGCTTTATAATTATCTTGTTGGGAAGAGCCCCTCAGAGAAGTTGCATTACCAGCATTTGTGGGAAAGGAAACTGGGAACGGTTATCCCTGATAAAGATTGGGATAGAGGATTTCTGTTTACACACAAAATGTCAGCCGCTTGTTATGCGCAAGAGAAAAATTTTAAAATTATGGCTCGATGGTATCAATACCCTGTAAAGCTGCATGCTCTGTTCCCTGCAACATCCGACAATTGCTGGCGCTGTGGAGAAGAGAGGGGCACAATGCTCCACATATGGTGGGAGTGCAATAAGATAATGTCATTTTGGGAGAAGATATTTTCGAATTATAAATTAATAACTGGAAATGGGGTGGTGTGCAGCCCGGAGATTGCACTGCTCTCTATCCTGCCTATGTCAATCAAATATCAGAAAAAAGATATTTTGTGTTTCTGCCTAACAGCAGCCCGCACAGTAATTCCACGACACTGGAAATCAACCCAAGTTTCCTCCATCCTGGAATGGTACCAGGAAATGGTTAACATATGCAGAATGGAAGAGCTGTCTGCTGACTATAACGACCGTGCTGATAGATTTAGGGAAATTTGGAGTGTGTGGATTCTGTTTCAGGACTCACCAGAGTTTCATAAGTTGTTTGAATGAAAGGCTGGCGGCCTAGCGGAGTGGATACAGATTGGTGCTGGGGACTGGCCGGGGAGTTGGGGAGCGGCCCCGTACATACCCCCGCTCGCTTGGGGGATTGGGCCCCTGTCTCCATATGTGCTTCTCAACCCCCTCTTCTTCCCCCCTTTTCTTTTTTTTTTATTGTGTGTGTTTTATTTAGTATGTACGTCTTGTATATGTCCTATTGATACGTAGATCCACTAGGGGTCTTTAAGGTTTATATTTTTTATGTGAGTTCTAATAACAGTCTATAAGTTGGAGCTTCTTCTAAATTATTTCATGTATATTAGAAAAAGTGGATTGTACAGTCCACCATGTTTGCATATTGTGTGCTGCTTCGGTTAATGTATGACTATATATTGAGTTGTAACAATAAAAAGAGATTAAAATAAAATAACTGCCCATGAATTGAGGAAAATCAAGCGTGAAGCTGCCAAGATGCCATTTGCCACCAGTTTTGCCATATTTCAAAGCTGCAACGTTACTGGAGTATCAAAAAGCACAAGGTGTGCCATACTCAGGGACATGGCCAAAGTAAGGAAGGCTGAAAAACGACCATCTTTGAACAAGAAACATAAGATAAAACGTCAAGACTGGGCCAAGAAATATGTTAAGGCTGATTTTTCTAAGGTTTTTTTTGGACTGATGAAATGAGAGTGACTCTTGATGGGCCAGATGGATGGGCCTGAGGCTGAATCAGTAAGGGCAGAGAGCTCCACTCCTACTCAGATGCCAGCAAGGTGGAGGTGGGGTACTGGTATGGGCTGGTATCATCAAAGATGAACTTGTGGGACCTTTTCGGGTTGAGGATGGAGTGAAGCTCACTCCCAGACCTACTGTCAGTTTCTGGAAGACACCTTCTTCAAGCAGTGGTACAGGAAGAAGTCGGTATCGTTCAAGAAAAACATGATTTTCATGCAGGACAATGCTCCATCCAAGCATCCAAATACTCCACAGCGTGGCTGGCCAGTAAAAGTCTAAAAGAAGAAAAAATGATGACATGGCCCCCTTGTTCACCTTATCTGAACCCCATAGAGAACCTTTGGTCCCTCATAAAATGTGAGATCTACAGGGAGGGAAAACATTACACCTCTCGGAGCAGTGTCTGGGAGGCTGTGGTGGCTGCTGCACGCAATGTTGATCGTAAACAGATCAAGCAACTGACAGAATCTATGGATGGAAGGCTTTTGAGTGTCATCGTAAAGAAAGGTGGCTATGTTGGTCACTTTTTTTTGTTTTTGAATGTCAGAAATGTTTATTTCTAAATTTTGTGTTGTTATATTGGTTTACCTGGTGAAAATAAACAAGTGAGATGAGTATATATTTGGTTTTTATTAAGTTGTATAATAATTCTGCACAGTAATAGTTACCTGCACAAACAAATATCCTCCTAAGATAGCCAAATCTAAAAAAAAACCTCTCCAACTTCCAAAAATATTAAGCTTTGATATTTATGAGTCTTTTGGGTTGTTTGAGAACATAGTTGTTGTTCAATAATAAAAAGAATACTCTCAAATACAACTTGCCTAATAATAATTATGCAAATAGTGTATAATGCTCCATATATAATGGGTCCCATTTATAATGCTCCAGTGTATAATGGGCCCCGTATATGATGCTCTAGTGTATGATGGGCCACATTTATAATGCTCCAGTGTATGATGGGCCCCATTTATAATGCTCCAGTGTATGATGGGCCCCATGGATGATGCTCCAGTATATGATGGGCCCCATTTATAATGCTCCAGTGTATGATGGGCCCATATAATGCTCCATATATTTAATTGGCCCCATATGATGCTCCAGTGTATAATGGGCCCTATCTATGATGCTTAAGTGTATGATGGGCCCCATATATAATTTTGCAGTGTATAATGCTCCCCATATATTGCTCCAAACATTAAAAAAAATGAAATACCTCTCCTCGCTGGGCACTGCTCTACTCTGGACTCCTCAGCGTCGCCATCTTCCAGCTTTCTGCACTTTAACTGTTCAGGCAGAGGGCGTACAGACGTGATGTCATTGCACTCTCTGACCTGAATGTCACTGTCAGGAAACGTGGAAGAGGTCACAGCGGTGAAGCAGGGAGAGGTAAGTATTGCAAGTGCTGGTGCCCTGAGCAAACAGGGGGGGCCCACTCGTGGGCGATGGCACTTGCACAGGGCCCCTCATAGTATGATGGTGTCTCTGACGGCGAGTGGGCCTCCCCACCGTCAGAGACACCGGCGTACTATGAGGGGCCTGTGCCAGTGCCATCGCCCATGAGTGAGCCCCCCACCTGCTCAGGGCACCGCCACTTGCCCGGGTGCGCCAGGTGCTGACGCTGGCCCGGGGGGGTACAGCCCGGTTAGGGAGATGGAAAAACTGGCATATGTTGAGGTGTAGGCTGGACGTTCAGCAGCTGCAAATTGAGGAATTGGAGAAATCGGAGGAAGAGGTGGACAAAGCGAGCGATTTTGCTGGCAACCTATGTGTCATCAGGGGAAGATGGTACAAAATCCTTAGCAACCCATGCATGGTTCATTTTAATGAAGGTGAGATCACCTACATTTTGGGTCGACAGCCGGTCCTTCTTTCTGTCAGGATTGATCCAGCAGCACTGAAGACTCTTTCTGATAGCACACTACCAGCAGGGCAAGCGAGCTCCTGTAAGGCATATTGTGCCAATTCAGACCAGGTGTCCAGTTTAAAGGCCCAGTAGTCAAAGGGGAATGAACTGTGAGGGAGAACATCGATAGGGGAGGAGAGGTAATTTTGAACCATAGTTGACAACTGCTGTCTCCTGTCTGTTGCAATCGATTCAGTATTAACAGTCGTGTGAGCAGTACTCGAGAAATCAGTCCACAACATGGTCATGAAACCCCTGTCTCCAACGCCAGTTCGGCTGTGTGCACCACGAACACCTCTTCCATTTGGCCCAGTAGGCTCGTGGTAGAACCTGCACCGCTGCTGTGTGCTGGGAATGCCTCTAACAAACGGTTTACAAGAGTTGCTTGTTTGTTCACCAATATTAGCTCTAGGTTCTCCTGTGGCATGATGTTCTGTAATTTGACTTTATAGCGTGGATGGAAGATGCTGGCCAACCAGTAGTCGTCATCCTTCATAATTTTGGCAATACGGGGGTCCCTTTTTAGGATCCGCAATACAGAATCACACATGTGGGCCAATGTTCCAGGTGTCAGTGATGCACTGACAGTGGTGGGTGGAGGAGCACTTTTTGCCAAATCCACATGCCTCCAGTCACGCACAAACCCTGTACCTGACCTTGGCAAGCCAACATTTTCTCTTGCACCCTGAGAAGCATCCTCCTCCCCAAAATAATCATCCCCCTCCTCCTCCTCCTCCGCTTCTTCCTCCAATTCACCCTGGACAGTTCCCTGAGCAGACTTTGGCTGACTGTCATCAAGGTTTCCCTCCTCCTCCTCTGCTGCAGACGCCTGATCCTTAATGTGCGTCAAAGTTTGCATGAGCACACACATAAGTGGGATGCTCATGCTTATGATAGCGTCGTCTGCGCTTACCAGCCGTGTGCATTCCTCAAAACACTGAAGGACTTTACAGAGGTCTTTCAGCTTTGACGACTGCACATCCGACAACTCCATGTCTGCCCTCAAACTGCCTGCCCGTGTATCCTCCCACAAATGCATTACAGCCTGCCTCTGTTCGCACAGCCTCTCAACCAAGTGCATGGTGGAGTTCCACCTTGTTGCAACGTCTATGATTAGGTGGTGCTTGGGAGGTGGAGCGATCGCTGCAGCCTCTGCATACGACTGGAGTCTACGGGCGAGTGACGGATGTGCAAGCACAGTCTACGCACCTTATGGAGCAGCGCTGTTAACTCCGGATAATTATTTAGGAAGCACTGCACCACTATTTTCAAGCTGCGAGCCAGGCAAGGTATGTGTCTGAGTTTTGCCAGGGCTATGGCCGCCACAAAATTACGCCGTTATCATTGACTACCTTGCCTGGCTCAAGATGTAGACTGCCCAGCCATGACTCAGTTTCTCGCTGCAAGTAGTCGGCCAGTACCTCCACGGTGTGTCTGTTGTCGCCCAAAGACATCATCTTTAAAACAGCCTGCTGACGCTTACCACTAGCTGTTCGATAGTGGGACATCTCGTGTGCAACACTGGCAGCTGCGGATGGAGTTCTCGTGCGACTGCGCTCTGTCGACGAGCTTTCGCTTCTAGAGGAGGAGGAGGGTCGAACGCATACAGCCAACTGTTTCCTATACGTGGGCTAGGCAGCACTGTCCCACCGCCGCTGTCCCCTGTGGAGCCTGCATTCACCACATTAACCCAGTGCGCAGTGATGGACACGTAAAAGCCCTGGCCATGCCTTCTGGCCCATGCATCTGTTGTGAGGTGCACCTTCACTGATTGTTTGAGTGCATGGACAATGAGGTCTTTCACATGCAGGTGGAGGGCAGGGATGGCTTTTCTAGAAAAGAAGTGCCGACTGTGTAGGTCATAGCATGGGACAGCGTAGGCCATGAGCTCTCGGAACGCTGCGCTTTCAACCAAACGGAAGGGCATCATCTCTAATGAGATCAGTTTGGCAATGTAGGCGTTCAAAGCCAGTGTACGTGGATGAGAGGATGAGTACTTTCTTGTCCTACTCAGAGTGTCTGCTTGGGTGAGCTGGACTTGAGAGCTGCATATGGGGAACTAGCGTTGGACATGATGGACTGAGAGGGGGTTGGTGATGGTGGTGTTGGTGGTGGTGATGACCTAAATTCAGTCTTTCATTTCAAAAACATTGTGATTCCCTGACTGCTTTGGCCTTGTGACGACACCTCAACATTTCTTGCTGGTGGTGTGCTTACCGGTGGGCTTACAGTGGGGGAAGCGATGGAGCATTGCTAGCTACCTTCAGTCGGAGCAAGTGCACATGTGCTACCTGTGATTTTGTAGTCTTTCCACATTTGCAAGTGCATGGTGCCTAAATGTCTAAGCATGCAACTGGTATTCAAATTTCAGAGATTTTTCCCTCGGCTAAAGGCCTTCCGTACTTCTTACAGATAACCTTTGCTTCATCAATAGGATTTTGGTCAAAAAAGTGCCACACTGCACTCTTTCCACTATGATATAAATTTTCAGGGCTTGCACGCTGTGCTAATTTGACCGTCTGGCAAGCTGTCCTGCAACTCTTTTTGTTTTTTTAACACGTTTTTGGACAGCTACGGGCCTGCCAGATAACTGCTGCTGCGATGTCGATGCCTGCTGGGGATCCTTCTCCTCTTCGGAGCAATTGTCAGCGGCACCCTCTTCCCCAATGGATGCCAATCCGGGTCAACAACTGGGTATCCATCACCTCCTCTTCAATTTTATCTGCACCTTCCTCTGTGTCACCGTGTAAGGTGGTATAATATGCGGGAAGGGGCACCTCAGTTTCATCAGGGTCAGATTCTGGCTCAGTAGACTGCGAGGGCAAAGTAGTGCTCTGGGTCAATGTACCAGCAGAATCATCTAGCAGTGGATGTGCATCAGTGCACCCAATGTCAGATTCATCTTGGACTGGGGAATTCAGGATTTGACTTGATAACCCAGGCATGGTATGTGAAAAGAGCTCCATGGAGTAATCTGAAGTGTGACCTGCCGCATCCTTCACTTTTGGTGGGGGTGAATGACACAAGGAAAGGTGTTGTTCCTGACCAGGTGCACTGAGACTCAGTGCTTGCATTTTTTGAAACTTCAGAAGAGGAGGCGATAGAGCTGGAGGCTGTTTCGGCAATGTAAGCCAAAACCTGTTCCTGATGCTCCAGGTTTAAAAGCGGTTTACCTACTCCCAGAAAAGGGAGCCTTCCAGGCCTTCTTGAGCCAGATGATGACGCAGGCTCAACACCTCCTGTCTTAGGTGCTATTGTGCTTTTGGCACTACCAGCAGATGCACCACCACCACATCAGTACCAGCTGCTTCCCCCCGCCCACGTACGCGTCCTCTTCCACCATACTTCCTCATGTTTGGGAAAATGTACCAAAAATAACAGCAGATATATGGTACTGTATCAGAAGCGTAATGTTATGTTTCGGTAGCTGAGGAGTGCAGGTAAAAAAGGCATACACCAGAGCAGTTGGAATCTATGAGATTGCAGTACCCTGACTAACCACCACAACTAGAGGCAGCCGTGGAGCATTCCTACGTTGGTCCTAGACGCCTCGTCACAGCCTGAGAAACTAACTACACCTAAAGATAGATATAGGAAAGCTATCTGCCCCGGAGCAGAACCCCAAAGATAATAGAAAGCCCCCAAACATGTAATGGCGGTTAGACAAGATGAAATACTGACACAGAAAGAAAATAGTATGAGCAAACGCTGGGGCCCAAACTAACTAAATAGAAAAGGATAGGAAGGGTACTTACTGCAATCCCAGAAAACCCTGAAAAGCACCAACTCTACTAATTTCAAAAACACCTGAGATCACACGACCTCTACCACCTAAATTAGTTCTCTGGTGTAACAAAATCAAAACAGCAGCCACTGAAAAAACTGGAAAAAGCAAAAGTACAAACATCAGTGGCTGAACAAAACTGAGAGGGCAGAAGCCCCCGGAGGGGACCCTGAAGGCCCCCACAGAAGTGCAGGACAAAATGCAAAAATATAGCACAAACACAAAAGAAGAAAATGTCTTATCTGTAGCAGGAGATGCAGACACCACACAGCAGGCTACAAGGGAAACTGGAATAAAGGATTCTGTCATGTGTGCATCGCCACGAAGATCGTCGCGGTTGCACATTCTGACTTCTCACAGCTGAGTTGCTGTTTCTTTGTGTTTGGCAGTTAGGGAGTTAATTCTGTCTGTGCTCAGTTCTGGGACTGGGTGCAGTTTCTCCCGGCTGCAATTAATTATTTGTTGATTGGTTTCCTTTAAATCTCTGGTTGTCTGTGTTGGGAGTTGCCAGTGAAATTCTTCATGCAGACCACAGATAGGATTGTATCTGTATAGACTTAAGTTAAAGAGCTCCTTAGTTGTTTTAAGCTCACCTTGCTTAGAGTTTAATATCCCAGATCAATTATGTTCCTTCTGTGTTTGAGTGTGTATGCAAGTCTGTGTTTTCTCCAGTCTGTCTTATATGTCTAATCTGTGTATTTAGCAGAGATCAGCCCATATCCCTTTGGTGGTAATCAGTATCCTTCTTAGGACTGATTACAGGGTTCAGGGACTGATAGGAGACAGGGTTAGGCTGGAGACTTGGACCTCTGAACCATTATCAGTACCTCCAAGGTGAGGGATTAGTTAGGACCCCAGTTTAGGGTCAGGTTAGACCCCCGGTCCTCCTCTTTCCTGTGACAGTGTATCAAGTCCTCAAGATTAACCCTGAGTTCAACGGATATCGTGTCAGGTAAATCTATTCTATATTTACATGCTGATGTTGCTAATCTATATGTTGTATAGAGTGTTGTTCTTTTAAGAATAGTTTACTGACATCGTACACATATCATAAGACCGCGTGACATTTTCACTGGCCAATAAAATTATTCCCAGTTGCCATGGATCCAGTAGCCCAGCTGGCTCTGCAGTTGCAGGGATTATCCATGGAGCTGACGGACATTAAGTCCAAAGTTTTGTCTCCCTCGGAGAAAACCAGATTTGAACCTAAAGTAGCTCTCCCGGACAGGTTCACTGGTGGGCGAGACAAATTTTTTACCTTCAGGGAAGCATGTAAATTGTATTTTCGGCTTCGGCCTCGATCATCAGGGAGTGAAGAGCAGAGAGTGGGAATTGTTATCTCGCTCCTACAAGGGGACCCTCAATCCTGGGCCTTCTCCCTTCCTCCGGGATCCCCGGCTCTACAGTCAGTAGATCGATTTTTTACTGCCCTGGGTTTGGTATATGATGACCCAGATCGGGTCTCTCTTGCTGAGACAAAATTACGTAAGATACAGCAGGGAGATCGTCCGGCGGAGGAATTTGCTTCTGAGTTCCGTAGATGGGCCACAGATACTCAGTGGAATGACCCAGCTCTTAGAAGCCAGTTTTGTCATGGGCTTTCTGACAAATTAAAGGACGTTTTGGCTCAGTATGATTCTCCTCCATCACTGGAGGCTGCTATGGCCCTAGCTATCCGTACTGATAGACGGCTCCGGGAGAGGTGCGAGGTAACTCCGCCCCCTGTTGTTACTCCACCTACTACTAAAGTCCCTTATGTTGAGGTTCCCCTTGTCTGTTCGGAGGAGCCTATGCAGTTGGGAGGGACATCATTTCGTAGGAGGGGATTGGCGGTACGCCGCAGGACTAGAAGGTGTTTCTTCTGCGGGAAAGAGGGACATTTTGTTGGGGGATGTCCATCCCGTGCCTTGTTGAGCAAAAAGTCGCCGGAAAACTGTTAATCCCAGGTTGTGTGGTGGACGACAACCTGGGAGTATGTATTTCGTCCGCTAGTTCTTCTCAGTTCCTTGTACCAGTGGAGGTGGTGGTTGGTACGAGAGTGGAGAGATTTTCTGTTCTTCTTGATAGTGGGTCCGGGGCTAATCTGGTTGACGCTCAGTTTGCTCAGGCTCAAGGTATGCATCTGAGTGTTTTGGTCAAACCGATCCCTATATTCTCCATTGACGCCAGGCCTCTCGGCCAAGGTAGCTTTGTTCATGAGGTTCATAACATTGACCTTCGGGTAGGGGCAATACATAGGGAACTATTATCTTGTTATGTGTTGGAGGGTCTACCTACTCCTATTGTGTTGGGACTTCCTTGGTTGGTTAAATATAACCCTGTGATTAATTGGCAGTCCAGAGATATAAGCCAATGGGGGGAGTTTTGCAAAAGTAACTGCATGAACACAGTCATCAGTGCGGTCGTGCCTAGTACTTTGCCTCCTTTTTTGGAGGACTTTGGGGATGTGTTCTCTGAGGAGGGGTGTCAGGAGTTGCCTCCTCATCACGTGTATGACTGCTCTATTAATTTACTTCCTGATGCTAAGTTACCTAAAGCTAGGTTATATAACCTTTCTGGTCCTGAGAGGCAGGCTATGAAAGATTATATTTCGGAAAGTCTGGCCAAAGGGCATATTAGACCTTCATCTTCCCCAGTGGCCGCGGGGTTCTTCTTTGTGAAGAAAAAAGATGGAGGCCTACGCCCTTGCTTGGATTTCCGCGAACTTAATCGGATTACTGTTCGAGATCCGTATCCACTCCCTCTGATTCCTGATCTCTTCAATCAAATTGTTGGCGCCAAATGGTTCTCTAAATTGGATCTCAGGGGGGCGTATAATCTGATTAGGATAAAAGAGGGGGATGAGTGGAAAACGGCGTTTAACACGCCGGAGGGACATTATGAGAACCTTGTCATGCCTTTTGGTCTGACTACTGCACCAGCAGTATTCCAACATTTTGTTAATGACATTTTTCGTCATCTGGTGGGGCTGTTTGTGGTCGTATATTTGGATGACATTTTAATTTACTCACCAGATCTTGTGTCTCACCAGGAGCATGTGAGACAGGTGTTGCAGATCTTGCGAGACAATAAACTATACGCCAAACTGGAAAAGTGTGTATTCGCCGTACAGGAACTTCAGTTTTTGGGTTTCTTGGTGTCAGCCTCCAGTTTCCGTATGGACCCTGAAAAGGTGAGAGCAGTGCTTGAATGGGATCAGCCAGAGGATCTTAAGGCTCTGCAGCGTTTTCTGGGGTTTGCTAACTACTACCGGAAATTTATTTGTAATTTCTCATCTGTTGTCAAACCTCTCACTGACATGACAAGAAAAGGGACGGATTTTTCTAAATGGTCGGACAAAGCTTGCCAAGCTTTTTCCTCTTTGAAAAAATGTTTTGCTTCGGCACCCGTTCTCATCCAACCAGATGCATCACAGCCGTTCGTTGTGGAGGTGGACGCGTCTGACGTAGGGGTGGGTGCAATATTGTCCCAGGGTCCGTCCCCTGGTAAATGGCATCCATGCACTTTCTTTTCTAAAAAATTGTCGTCCGCCGAAAGGAATTATGATATCGGCAATAGGGAACTTTTGGCCATTAAGTTGGCTTTTGAAGAATGGCGTCACTTTTTGGAGGGGGCAGTCCACCCGGTCACCGTCATTACTGATCACAAGAACCTGCTGTATTTGGAATCTGCTAAGCGTCTGAATTCCAGACAAGCTCGATGGTCGTTGTTTTTTACCAGGTTTAATTTTGTTGTCACTTATCGCCCTGGATCTAAGAATGTTAAGGCGGATGCCTTGTCTCGCAGTTTCCCAGGGGCCGGGAAAATGGATGACCCGATTCCTATCCTTCAGGAGGGGGTGGTAGTGTCGCTGTATGTTCTGAGCTTGAGGAGGAGGTGTTAGAGGCTCAGGGGGACGCCCCTGCAGGACCTCCAGGGAGACTGTTTGTCCCAAATCAGTTGAGACAAAAGGTTATTGAGGCACATCATAATTCTGCTTTAGCAGGACATCCAGGGAGTAAGGCTACTTTAGATCTCCTTTCTCGCCGGTTTTGGTGGCCTAACGTTAATAAAGATGTTTTAACTTTTGTCGCGTCCTGTGGGGTTTGTGCTCGCTCTAAGACCCCTCATACCCGTCCGTCTGGGACCCTCTTACCCTTGAAACTTCCGGAGCGTCCATGGACTCATTTGTCTATGGACTTCATCACGGACCTTCCTCAGTCGTCAGGGAAGACTGTCATACTGGTGGTTGTTGACAGGTTCAGTAAGATGGCACATTTCATTGCTCTTCCTGCCCTCCCTAATGCTAAAACTCTGGCGCAGGTGTTCATTGGGGAGATTGTGAGACTTCATGGGTTGCTTCTGATGTGGTGTCAGATAGGGGGTCTCAGTTTGTGTCCAAGTTTTGGAGGGCATTTTGTTTACGTCGGGGGATGCAATTGTCATTTTCCTCGGCTTTTCATCCGCAGACCAATGGTCAGACAGAGCGTCTGAATCAAAGCCTAGAGACTTATCTTCGGTGTTTTGTCTCAGAGAACCAGGAGGACTGGTCTTCTTTCTTGCCTCTGGCAGAGTTCGCTCTTAACAACAGGCGGAGCGAGTCCACTGGTAAGTCCCCGTTTTTTGGGGCATATGGTTTTCATCCCCAGTTTTGTACATTCAATGGGGGGGGCCCTTCTGGGGTTCCTGAGGAGGAGCGTTTCTCGTCGTCACTTGCTTCAGTGTGGAGAGGTGTATTGAATAATCTGAGTGCTATGGGGAACCGTTATAAACGTATGGCTGATAGGAGGAGAGTTTCTGGTCCAGATCTTAATGTGAACGATCTGGTATGGTTGTCTACCAGGAATATAAAACTTAAAGTTCCCTCCTGGAAGCTGGGCCCCAGATTCATCGGGCCGTACAGGATCAGTTCCATAATTAATCCTGTGGCATTTCGTCTGGACCTCCCTCCTACGTTTAAAATCCACAATGTGTTCCACAAGTCATTACTTAAGAGGTACGTGGCACCAGTCATACCATCACCTCTACCTCCTCCTCCAGTGGTGGTCAATGGTAACTTGGAGTTTCAAGTGTCAAAGATCATTGACTCACGTCTGAATCGCCGGTCCCTTCAGTACTTGGTGCATTGGAAGGGGTATGGTCCAGAGGAGAGGACGTGGGTTCCTGCGTCTGACATTAACGCAGATCGTTTGGTGCGGACCTTCCACAGAACTCACCCGGGCAAACCTGGCCCTGAGGGTCCGGAGGCCCCTCGTAGAAGGGGGGGTACTGTCATGTGTGCATCACGTCGCGGTTGCACATTCTGACTTCTCACAGCTGAGTTGCTGTTTCTTTGTGTTTGGCAGTTAGGGAGTTAATTCTGTCTGTGCTCAGTTCTGGGACTGGGTGCAGTTTCTCCCGGCTGCAATTAATTATTTGTTGATTGGTTTCCTTTAAATCTCTGGTTGTCTGTGTTGGGAGTTGCCAGTGAAATTCTTCATGCAGACCACAGATAGGATTGTATCTGTATAGACTTAAGTTAAAGAGCTCCTTAGTTGTTTTAAGCTCACCTTGCTTAGAGTTTAATATCCCAGATCAATTATGTTCCTTCTGTGTTTGAGTGTGTATGCAAGTCTGTGTTTTCTCCAGTCTGTCTTATATGTCTAATCTGTGTATTTAGCAGAGATCAGCCCATATCCCTTTGGTGGTAATCAGTATCCCTTCTTAGGACTGATTACAGGGTTCAGGGACTGATAGGAGACAGGGTTAGGCTGGAGACTTGGACCTCTGAACCATTATCAGTACCTCCAAGGTGAGGGATTAGTTAGGACCCCAGTTTAGGGTCAGGTTAGACCCCCGGTCCTCCTCTTTCCTGTGACAGTGTATCAAGTCCTCAAGATTAACCTGAGTTCAACGGATATCGTGTCAGGTAAATCTATTCTATATTTACATGCTGATGTTGCTAATCTATATGTTGTATAGAGTGTTGTTCTTTTAAGAATAGTTTACTGACATCGTACACATATCATAAGACCGCGTGACAGATTCAGACCAGAACAATTGATCACTGGCAACCCTGATGGGAAGGTGACTCCCTTATATAAGACCAATCCGTAACACCTGATTCCCATTCCTCACAATCTTCACTGGACAGACTAGCACCGCTTGCAACCACCAGAGGGAGCCTCTGCTCAGAACTCATCTCAAACCCATTCACAACAGTACCACCCCCCTTGAGGAGGGGTCACCGAACCCTCATTTGAGCAACCAGGTCGGTCAGGATGAGTTCTATGATACGCACGGATAAGTCTCCTAGCATGGATGTCCGAAGCAAACACCCAAGAATTGTCTTCCTGACCATAACCTCTCCATTTAACCAAATACTGGAGTTTCCGTCTAGAAAAACGAGAATCTAATATTTTCTCAACCACATACTCCAGATTGCCCTCAACCAAAACAGGGTCAGGAGGCACAGCAGCAGGAACCACTGGCTCAACAAACCTCTTCAACAAGGACTTGTGGAACACGTTATGGATCTTAAATGTCCCTGGAAGAAGCAAACGAAAAGAAACAGGATTAATAATCTCCATGATCTTATAAGGTCCAATGAACCTAGGCTTAAATTTAGGAGATGCTACTCTCATAGGAATATTCTTTGAGGACAACCAGACCAAGTCCCCCACTTTAAACTGAGGACCATCAGTCCTATGCCGGTTAGCAAACTGCTGGGCCCTCTCCTGAGAGAGGGACAACCTCTCCACTACCTGGTCCCAAATCAGTTGCATACGCTCCACAACAGAGTCAACACCTGGACAGACAGAAGCCTCCGTCTGTCCTGAAGAAAATCGGGGTGAAACCCAGAATTACAGAAAAATGGAGACATCAAAGTAGCAGAGCTAGCCCTATTATTAAGAGCAAACTCAGCCAAAGGCAAAAAAGAGACCCAGTCATCCTGATCAGCAGACACAAAGCATCTTAGATAAGTCTCCAATGTCTGGTTTGTTCTCTCAGTTTGACCATTGGTCTGAGGATGAAATGCCGAGGAGAAAGACAATTGAACACCAGTTTAGAACAAAAAGTCCTCCAAAATCTGGAAACAAACTGGACTCCTCTGTCAGACACAATGTTCTCAGGAATGCCGTGTAAACGAACCACGTGCTGAAGGAACAACGGCACCAATTCAGAGGAGGAAGGTAACTTAGGTAATGGCACAAGATGTATCATCTTGGAAAACCTATCACAAATTACCCAGATGGTGGTCTTTCTCTGAGAAACAGGAAGGTCGGAAATGAAATCCATAGAGATATGGGTCCATGGTCTCTTGGGCACAGGCAATGGCATCAACAAACCACTAGAGCGAGAGCAAGGCTTGGAGCGAGAGCAAGTCCCGCAGGACTGCACAAATTCCCTGACATCACGAGACAAGGTAGGCCACCAAAAGGACCGACTAACCAAGTCTCTGGTACCAAAAATTCCGGGATGCCCAGCCAACGCGGAACAATGAATCTCAGACATCACACTCTTTTTCCACTGGTCCGGGACAAACAATTTTCCAACAGGGCAGCACTCGGGCCTATCCTCCTGACACCCCTCCAGAGCAAGTCTCAAATTGGGCGAGATGGCGGAAAGAACTACACCCTCTTTCAAAATAACAGAAGGATCAGATAACTCAGGAGAGTCCGCAAGGAAACTCCTCGAGAGGGCATCCGCCTTAACATTCTTAGTGCCAGGAAGAAAGGAAACCACAAAATTAAAACGTGTGAAAAACAAAGACCCACCTGGCCTGTCTAGGATTGAGTCGCTTGGCAGATTCCAGATAGACCAGATTCTTATGGTCCGTAAGGACCACCACCTGATGTTTGGCTCCCTCCAGCCAATGTCTCCACTCTTCAAAAGCCCACTTCATGGCCAATAACTCCCGATTACCCACGTCATAATTACGTTCAGTAGGAGAAAATTTTCGAGAGAAAAAGGCACAAGGGTTACTTTTAGAGGTCTCTGGATCTTTTTGGGACAAAACGGCACCTGCCCCAATTTCAGAGGCATCAACCTCCACCTGAAATGGCAGAGAAACATCAGGCTGCCGTAGAACAGGAGCAGAAGTGAATCTCTGCTTAAGTTCCTGAAATGCAGAGACTGCCTCAGGAGGCCAATTCACCACATCAGAACCCTTTCTGGTTAAATCAGTTAATGGTTTAACAATAACCGAGAAATTACCAATAAATTTACGATAAAAATTGGCAAAACCCAAAAATCTCTGAAGAGCCTTCAATGAAGTAGGTTGGACCCAATCACAGATGGCCTGAACCTTGACCGGGTCCATTTCAATAACAGATGGGGACAAAATGAATCCCAGAAATGAGATCCTCTGTACGCCAAAAAGACACTTTGATCCCTTCACATACAGAGCATTCTCTCTCAAAATCTGGAATACAGTTCGAACATGTTGCACATGAGAGTCCCAGTCATTAGAAAAAATCAAGATATCATCCAAATAAACAATCAGAAATTTGTCCACAAAATCCCTGAAAATGTCATTCATGAAGGACTGGAAGACGGAAGGAGCATTAGTGAGCCCAAAGGGCATCACCAGGTACTCAAAATGCCCTTCAGGGGTATTGAATGCCGTCTTCCATTCATCCCCGTGCTTAATGCGAATAAGGTTATACGCCCCCCTGAGGTCAAGCTTGGTAAACCAAGTAGCGTTTTTCACCCTGGAAAACAGGTCAGAAATCAAGGGTAACGGGTATTGATATTTCACAGTAATATTGTTCAAGAGACGATAATCAATACACGGCCTTAATGAACCATCCTTTTTGGTCACAAAGAAAAAACCGGCACCTAAGGGTGAAGAGGATGGTCTGATATGACCCTTCTCCAATGATTCCTTGATATAAGACCGCATAGCGTCATGTTCAGGTACAGACAAGTTAAAAAGGCAGACCTTTAGGGAATTTACTACCCGGCACTAATTCAATAGCGCAGTCATAGCTCTATGGGGAGGCAAGGATGCAGATTTACTTTCGCTAAACACATCAGAAAAATCAATCAAAAAGTCAGGAACATCCTGAGCCTGGGGGAGGCAGAAAAAACAGGAGTGTTGGTATTAACACATTGGCAGCCCCAACTGGTTACAGACACAGATTTCCAATCCAAAACAGGATTATGAGACTGTAACCAAGGAAAACCCAGCACGATAATGTCATGCAGATTATACAGAACCAAAAATTTGCAGCACTCCTGGTGATCAGGTTCAACCCTCATTATCACCTGAGTAGAAAACTGGGGTTTATTCTCAGCCAAAGGGGTAGAATCGATCCCCAGTAGGGGAATAGACTTCTGTAGGGGTATCAAGGGAAATCCACAACGTTTAGCAAAATCATAATCCATCAGGTTAATAGCTGCTCCAGAATCAACGAAAGCCTGAGCAGAAAATGAGGACAGAGAGCATATCAGAGTGACAGTTAATAAAAACTTAGTCTGAACACTACCCAAGACAACTGAGCGTGCAAAACGTCTTCCCCGCTTAGGGCAGACTGAAATAGCATGAGAGGCATCACCACAGTAGAAACATAACCCATTGCGCTTTCGAAACTCATGACGCTGTGCCCCAGACACCACTCTATCACACTGCATGGGTTCAGAAGCTGGTTCACAAGGCAACACCATTCCACGCATACTTCTCCGCTCACGCAAACGTCTGTCAATTTGAATCGCTAATGACATAGAATCATTGAGACCAGAGGGGACAGGGAATCCCACTATAACATCCTTTACATTATCTGACAGACCCTTCCGGAAAAGGGCTGCCAAAGCGTCGTCATTCCATTTGGTCAGGACTGCCCACCTACGGAATCTCTGACAGTATAACTCAGCGTCATCAAGCCCCTGATTTAATGCCAACAAGGCTTTCTCAGCTTGATCAGTGACATTAGGCTCATCGTACAATAACCCCAAGGCCTGAAAAAATGCATCAACATCACTCAAAACAGGATCCCCAGGTATCAGGGAAAAAGCCCAATCCTGAGGATCGCCGCGCAGGAGAGAGATGATAATTTGAACCTGCTGCGCTGCGTTCCCTGAGGACTTAGATTTTAAGGCAAAAAACAATTTACAATTATTTTTGAAATTCTGAAACTTAGCTCGATCCCCTAAAAACAAATCTGGCATGGGAATCCTAGGTTCCACAACAGGCAACCCAGCAAGATAGATAGCAATACTCCGAACCTCAGTGGCAAGCTGATCCACACGGCCAGACAACTGTGCAAACTCCATTGAGAGAAAAGATCCTCCCCAGCACCCAGAGATACAGAGGGAAAAAAAAAAAAATGCAACAAACAGAAAAATATCTCTGACAACTCTGACAATATTTTTTCCCTTCTGTGAGTACCATACAATTTTCAATTTTTAGTCCGGTGATACTGTTATGTTTCGGTAGCTGAGGAGTGCAGGTAAAAAAGGCAATACACCAGAGCAGTTGGAATCTATGAGATTGCAGTACCCTGACTAACCACCACAACTAGAGGCAGCCGTGGAGCGTTCCTACGTTGGTACTAGACGCCTCGTCACAGCCTGAGAAACTAACTACACCTAAAGATAGATATAGGAAAGCTATCTGGCCCGGAGCAGAACCCCAAAGATAATAGAAAGCCCCCAAACATGTAATGGCGGTTAGACAAGATGAAATACTGACACAGAAAGAAAATAGTATGAGCAAACGCTGGGGCCCAAACTAACTAAATAGAAAAGGATAGGAAGGGTACTTACTGCAATCCCAGAAAACCCTGAAAAGCACCAACTCTACTAATTTCAAAAACACCTGAGATCACACGACCTCTACCACCTAAATTAGTTCTCTGTGTGTAACAAAATCAAAACAGCAGCCACTGAAAAAACTGGAAAAAGCAAAAGTACAAACATCAGTGGCTGAACAAAACTGAGAGGCAGAAGCCCCCGGAGGGGACCCTGAAGGCCCCCACAGAAGTGCAGGACAAAATGCAAAAATATAGCACAAACACAAAAGAAGAAAATGTCTTATCTGTAGCAGGAGATGCAGACACCACACAGCAGGCTACAAGGGAAACTGGAATAAAGGATTCAGACCAGAACAATTGATCACCGGCAACCCTGATGGGAAGGTGACTCCCTTATATAAGACCAATCCGTAACACCTGATTCCCATTCCTCACAATCTTCACTGGACAGACTAGCACCGCTTGCAACCACCAGAGGGAGCCTCTGCTCAGAACTCATCTCAAACCCATTCACAACACGTACAGCTGTATACGGTGAAGGGGAAAATTGTAAATCTCCGTATATATTTCCGGAGTAACACACGGACGCTCACAGGCTCAGTATGGATTAGACCAGAATATAAAAAGCAGGAAAAGGGTACTTTATGAGAATGTCTGTATACAGTTTGGGTAATTTAAATCTCCGTATATATTTCAGGAGTACACACAGATGCTCACAGGCTCAGTTTGGATTAGACCAGAATATAAAAAGCAGAAAAGGTACTATCACCAGATACAGGTGTAATAGTATAGTGAAAATTGTAATTCTCCGTATAATTTCAGGAGTCACACACAGACGCTCTCAGGCTCAGTATGGATTAGACCAGAATATAAAAAGCAGAAAAAGGGTACTGTATCACCAGATACCAGATGTGTATGTAGTATAGTGAAAAAATTGTAATTCTCCATATATATTTCAGGAGTAACACACAGTCGCTCACAGGCTCAGTATGGATTAGACCAGACTATAAAAAGCAGAAAAGGGTACTGTATCAGAAGATACCAGGTGTATATAGTGTTGGGGTGATTTTAAATCTCCGTATATATTTCAGGAGTCACACACAGATTCTCTCAGGCTTAGTATGGATTAGACAAGAATATAAAAAGCTGAAAAAGGGTACTGTATCACAAACATACAGCTGCATACAGTCAGAAGGTAATTGTAAATCTCCGTATATATTTCCGGAGTAACACACAGACGCTCACAGGCTCAGTATGGATTAGACCACAATATAAAAAGCCGAAAAAGGGTACTGTATCACCAGATACCAGGTGTATATAGTATAGTGAAAAAATTGTAATTCTCCGTATATATTTCAGGAGTAACACACAGACGCTCACAGGTTCAGTATGGATTAGACCAGAATATAAAAAGCAGAAAAAGGGTACTGTATGAGAAGCGTACAGCTGTATACAGTGTTGGGGTAATTTTAAATCTCTGTATATATTTCCGGAGTAGCACACAGACGCTCACAGGCTCAGTATGGATTAGACCAGAAAATAAAAAGCAGAAAAAGGGTACTGTATCACCGGACACCAGGTGTATATAGTATAGTGAAAAAATTGTAATTCTCTGTATATATTTCAGGAGTAACACACAGACGCTCACAGGCTCAGTATGGATTAGACCAGAATATAAAAAGCAGAAAAATGGTGTAACGGGTCAGGGAGGCGGAACCTCTGAGCTTTATTATACAAGGAGGCTTTCCTTGTAAAGGAGCGGGTGGCGCCCGGGGAGACGGACAGGAAGTCACGGCAAGTGACAGGGACAGTCTTTGGACAGACGGGAAAGAGGTCACGGCAAGTGACCGGGGCAGTCTCTGGATAGACAGGCAGGTAGTCACGGCAAGTGACCGGGGCAGTCTCTGGATAGACAGGTAGGTAGTCACGGCAAGTGACCGGGGCAGTCTCTGGATAGACAGGCAGGTAGTCACGGCAAGTGACCGGGGCAGTCTCTGGATAGACAGGCAGGTAGTCACGGCAAGTGACCGGGGCAGTCTCTGGATGGACAGGTATATACGACCTGAGATGGTGGAGCCTCCCGGTAGGCTAGCAGGCAGATGACAGATGAACGCCCCCAAGTGAGCAGGCGAGAGTCTCTGGAATAGACGATGGTCACCGCATGTGACGTCCGAACCTCCGGGTAGGTCTGTAGGCAGATGGCAGATGAACGCCCCCAAGTGAGCAGGCGAGAGTCTCTGGAATAGACGATGGTCACCGCATGTGATGTCCGAACCTCCGGGTAGGTCTGCAGGCAGATGGCAGGTGAGCGCCCCCAAGTGAGCAGGCGAGATTCTCTGGAATAGACGATGGTCACCACCGGTGACGGCCGAACCTCCAGGTAGGCTTGCGGACAGGTAGCAGACAGCAAACTGGCAGGAGACAGGCAGGTAACTGGTAACGGAACCTGAGGGCTGAAGCAGAGTAAACAGTGCAACAACATTGCTCGGGCACCTCCATTAAGGAGGGAGTACTTTATATAGGGTGGAGTCCTCCGGCATTGGCCGGGGACCTTTTTTGAAAGATGCGCGCGGCCCCTTTAAGAGCGGGGGAGCGCGCGGGCGCGCGCCCTAAGTCCAGCAGCAGGGAAGGAGCGCGCGACCCCAGCAGGGCGAAAGGAGGACGCCGAGCGTGGGTAAGGGGGGCGACGTCCCTGCCTGGCAGAGGACGCTGGCGCAGGGGAACAGCGTCCCTGCCTGGCAGAGGGCAGGGACGCCGGCGCTACAAATGGTACTGTATCACCAGATACCAGGTGTACATAGTATAGTGAAAAAATTGTAAATCTCCGTATATATTTCAGGAGTCGCACACAGATGCTCTCAGGCTCAGTATGGAATAGACAAGAGTATAAAAAGTTAAAAAAGGGTACTGTATCACAAGCGTACAGCTGTATACAGTCTAGTGGTAATTGTAAATCTCCGTATATATTTCCGGAGTGCTGTGTAAAAAGCAGTCTGTACAGCAGTGTACACACAGCAATACAGCTAGCAGGCAGCCTATTAACCAGCTCTGCTGTTGCACAAAAGAAAATCCTCCCCTGTCACTGCACACTAACTGTACAGCACAATTGCTATCAGCACAAGCACAGAATGACTTTTCTTTCCTGCCTAACTCTCTCCCTACTGAGAAACAGGGGCAGCAACCTATCCCTACGCTAAGATCGGCAGAAGTAAAATGGCGGTCGGCGGTCAGGGCTTTTATAGCCACTGTGACGACACACAATGCAAGTCAATCACTGCAATGCCCTTCTCTAAGATGGTGTGGCCGCTGCCCATGTCATCTTGTTGCCCACAGTATGCGTCCTTGCTCATTGGCTGAGAAAAGGCGCCTGCAAGCATTCTGGGAAAACTGACTTTGGCGCTCGGGTCGACGACTGCATGACCGACTTCACGTTATGGTCAGGTTTCGCTCTGCGAAACCCGACTTTGGCGAAAGTCGGCGATTTTTTAATGTGACCAACCTATTTCGCTCAACTCTAATGTATACTATTTGCATGTGTTCACTAGATGTTTTTGGCTTTTCTGAATACGAGAGAATTGAGATAAACTGAAAGAGTCTAGTTGACACATGACCACAAGTTGCATACCTGCAGTTATATGACCGCCTGCTCACATAAGTGATGCTGGGGCCATTATTACTTTACATGTGGGGACTCGAGGGGACTTTATTAAATGCTAAATAGGCACTTAAGAAGCATTATCTTCACTTAGTAGTATGACCAGCAAAAGTGCACAGGGGGCATTATTACTTTGTTTGCACTGTTTTCTACGGCATTTGCACAGGGTATTAATAGTTTGTAGGGTTAGTTTCACCATCTAGAGGGCACAAAAGGGGCATTAGTACTATGTACTGTAAGTGGCACAATGGTGGCCATTATTATGTGTGGCACTAAGAGGAGCTGTTATTGCACCACATAACAGGTGCAGTAATAGGGTCACACACGGCAGCAGCGGCACAGCACTCGAATGACAGCAGGATGAGGAGTTTGTGCAGGTTGGGAATAGATGGTGATGGTGCTTGAAAGGTGGGAAGCCAATTGCATCTTTGTTGTAATCTCTGCAGACGAGTCATGGCTGGAGAAGTTGTCATGTTGGTCTGGGCCAGATGGAAAAGATGTAAAAAGTGAATGACCCCATAAGAAAGAACATCAGCTGTAAGTCACTATCCGTAACTGTACTGTAATCTCTTATGTGTTCTGCAGCACTGGTGTCTACCACTATATGGACACCAGATGGCGATGTCCTGCTGGGATGTCCTGACTAACAGATCTGCCAATGAATTATGACGTGTGGCTCCTTCCCCCAGCCTGGCTTGCCTGTAATGATCTAACAACCATGTGAGTCTTTCATTCTTAATCCCATTTTATTTTATAATGCATCTGTACATAACGATATTGTCTCAGTTTGTTCCATCTTTTTATATTATATAAGCACTGCCTGTTTTTTAAGGAATAAACCTATAAATTTATTAGTTTGTTTCTCCTGCTCTATAAACGAATTTGCACGTGCCTGAAGTACTACGCTACTGTTTTGGGGTTGCTTCGGACCCTCTTGATAAATTGTTCATCAAAAGCCGTAGCTGGTGGCAGCTAAAAGGAAGGGGTGTAAAGTGTTAATCTATTGGGTGACGCTGGCAGTGACGGAGCGGGGTTTATAAGGGTACTGCCTGGCTGCGGCTCGGAGTAATTATAATTCCCTCACTGCCGCGTGCCCAATAGCCAGCACACATCCAAGTGACCCGTCTGGCGACTAATTATCCTAGGTGCAGTTCCTGACTCACCTGAGGGTAAGGGGGGCGCCAGAGAGCTGCAAGTTCCTAAGTGGAAGTGGGATAATTATAAATCCCTGCAGTTTACTGGGTCGGACGGCAGCAGCCGTCGTGTGTGTGCGCGTTTTCGTCACATTTGCAGCACGGAGGGATCACAAGCCGTGATACCCCGGGCTACCGTTTGGCGGACCGCGTGCCCGTTCATCACATATTGATAATATCAGTGCTGGTGTTTGTATAGAGATATGTTTTCAGTTACAGCACTGTCATCTGCTGAGGTTCTTGTTATGTTTCGGTAACTGAGGAGTGCAGGTAAAAAAGGCAATACACCAGAGCAGTTGGAATCTATGAGATTGCAGTACCCTGACTAACCACCACAACTAGAGGCAGCCATGGAGCGTTCCTACGTTGGTCCTAGACGCCTCGTCACAGCCTGAGAAACTAACTACACCTAAAGATAGAAATAGGAAAGCTATCTGCCCCGGAGCAGATCCCCAAAGAACATAGAAAGCCCCCAAACATGTAATGGCTGTTAGAAAAGAAGAAATACTGACACAGACAGAAAATAGTATGAGCAAACGTTGGGGCCCAAACTAACTAAATAGAAAAGGATAGGAAGGGTACTTACTGCAATCCCAAAAAACCCTGCAAAGCACCAACTCTACTAATTTCAAAAACACCTGAGATCACACGACCTCTACCACCTAAATTAGTTCTCTGGTGTAACAAAATCAAAACAGCAGCCACTGAAGAAACTGGAAAAAGCAAAAGTACAAACATCAGTGGCTGAACTAAACTGAGAGGGCAAAAGTCCCCGGAGGGGACCCTGAAGGCCCCCACAGAAGTGCAGGACAAAATGCAAAAATAAAGCACAAAAACAAAAAGAAGAAAATGTCTTATCTGTTAGCAGGAGATGCAGACACAACACAGCAGGCTACAAGGGAAACAGGAATCATGGAGTGAGACCAGAACAATTGATCACCGGCAACCCTGATGGGAAGGCGACTCCCTTATATAAGACCAGTCAGTAACACCTGATTCCCACTCCTCACAATCTTCACTGGACAGTCCAGTACCGCTTGTAACCACCAGAGGGAGCCTCTGCTCAGAACTCATTTCAAGTCCATTCACAACAGTACCCCCCCCTTGAGGAGGGGTCACCGAACCCTCACTTGAGCAACCAGGTCGGTCAGGATGAGTTCTATGATACGCACGGATGAGTCTCCTAGCATGGATGTCCGAAGCAAACACCCAAGAATTGTCCTCCTGACCATAACCTCTCCACTTAACCAGATACTGGAGTTTCCGTCTAGAAAAACGAGAATTCAATATTTTCTCAACCACATACTCCAGATTGCCCTCAACCAAAACAGGGTCAGGAGGCACAGTAGTAGGAACCACTGGCTCAACAAACCTCTTCAACAAGGACTTGTGGAACACGTTATGGATCTTAAATGTCCCTGGAAGAAGCAAACGAAAAGAAACAGGATTAATAATCTCCATGATCTTATAAGGTCCAATGAACCTAGGCTTAAATTTAGGAGATGCCACTCTCATAGGAATATTTTTTGAGGACAACCAGACCAAGTCCCCCACTTTAAACCGAGGACCATCAGTCCTATGCCGGTTAGCAAACCGCTGGGCCCTCTCCTGAGAGAGGGACAACCTCTCCACTACCTGGTCCCAAATCTGTTGCATACGCTCCACAACAGAGTCAACACCTGGACAGACAGAAGCCTCCGTCTGTCCTGAAGAAAATCGAGGGTGAAACCCAGAATTACAGAAAAATGGAGACATCAAAGTGGCAGAGCTAGCCCTATTATTAAGAGCAAACTCAGCCAAAGGCAAAAAAGAGACCCAGTCATCCTGATCAGCAGACACAAAGCATCTTAGATAAGTCTCCAATGTCTGGTTTGTTCTCTCAGTTTGACCATTGGTCTGAGGATGAAACGCCGAGGAGAAAGACAATTGAACACCAAGTTTAGAACAAAAGGTCCTCCAAAATCTTGAAACAAACTGGACTCCTCTGTCAGACACAATGTTCTCAGGAATGCCGTGTAAACGAACCACGTGCTGAAGGAACAAAGGCACCAATTCAGAGGAGGAAGGCAACTTAGGTAATGGCACAAGATGTATCATCTTGGAAAACCTATCACAAATCACCCAGATGACGGTCATTCTCTGAGAAACAGGGAGGTCAGAAATAAAATCCATAGAGATATGGGTCCATGGTCTCTTGGGCACAGGCAATGGCATCAACAAACCACTAGAGCGAGAGCAAGTCCCGCAGGACTGCACAAATTCCCTGACATCACGAGACAAGGTAGGCCACCAAAAGGACCGACTAACCAAGTCTCTGGTACCAAAAATTCCGGGATGACCGGCCAGCGCGGAACAATGAATCTCAGACATCACACTCTTTTTCCACTGGTCCGGGACAAACAATTTCCCAACAGGGCAGCGCTCGGGCTTATCCTCCTGACACCCCTCCAGAGCCAGTCTCAAATTGGGCGAGATGGCGGAAAGAACTATACCCTCTTTCAAAATAACAGAAGGATCAGATAACTCAGGAGAGTCCGCCAGGAAACTCCTCGAGAGGGCATCCGCCTTAACATTCTTAGTGCCAGGAAGAAATGAAACCACAAAATTAAAACGTGTGAAAAACAAGGCCCACCTGGCCTGTCTAGGATTAAGTCGCTTGGCAGATTCCAGATAAACCAGATTCTTATGGTCCGTAAGGACCACCACCTGATGTTTGGCTCCCTCCAGCCAATGTCTCCACTCTTCAAAAGCCCACTTCATGGCCAATAACTCCCGATTACCCACGTCATAATTACGTTCAGTAGGAGAAAATTTTCAAGAGAAAAAGGCACAAGGGTTACTTTTAGAGGTCTCTGGATCTCTTTGGACAAAACGGCACCTGCCCCAATTTCAGAGGCATCAACCTCCACCTGAAATGGTAGAGAAACATCAGACTGCCGTAGAACAGGAGCAGAAGTGAATCTCTGCTTAAGTTCCTGAAATGCAGAGACTGCCTCAGGAGGCCAATTCACCACATCAGAACCCTTTTTGGTCAAATCAGTTAAAGGTTTAACAATAACCGAGAAATTACCAATAAATTTACGATAAAAATTGGCAAAACCCAAAAATCTTTGAAGAGCCTTTAATGAAGTAGGTTGGACCCAATCACAGATGGCCTGAACCTTGACCGGGTCCATTTCAATAACAGATGGGGACAAAATGAATCCCAAAAATGAGATCCTCTGTACGCCAAAAAGACACTTTGATCCCTTCACATACAGAGCATTCTCTCTCAAAATCTGGAATACAGTTCGAACATGTTTCACATGAGAGTCCCAGTCATTGGAAAAAATCAAGATATCATCCAAATAAACAATCAGAAATTTATCCACAAAATCCCTGAAAATGTCATTCATGAAGGACTGGAAGACAGAAGGAGCATTAGTGAGCCCAAAGGGCATCACAAGGTACTCAAAATGCCCCTCAGGGGTATTAAATGCCGTCTTCCATTCATCCCCGTGCTTAATGCGAATAAGGTTATATGCCCCACTGAGGTCAAGCTTGGTAAACCAAGTAGCATTTTTCACCCTGGAAAACAGGTCAGAAATCAAGGGTAACGGATATTGATATTTCACAGTAATATTGTTCAAAAGACGATAATCAATACACGGCCTTAATGAACCATCCTTTTTGGCCACAAAGAAAAAACCGGCACCTAAGGGTGAAGAGGATGGTCTGATATGACCCTTCTCCAATGACTCCTTGATATAAGACCACATAGCGTCATGTTCAGGTACAGACAAGTTAAAAAGGCGACCTTTAGGGAATTTACTACCAGGCACTAATTCAATAGCGCAGTCATAGCTCCTATGGGGAGGCAAGGATGCAGATTTACTTTCGCTAAACACATCAGAAAAATCAATCAAAAAGTCAGGAACATCCTGAGCCTGGGGGGAGGCAGAAAAAACAGGAGTGTTGGTATTAACACATTGGCAGTCCCAACTGGTTACAGACACAGTTTTCCAATCCAAAACAGGATTATGAGACTGCAACCAAGGGAAACCCAGTACGATAATATCATGCAGATTATACAGAACCAAAAATTTGCAGCACTCCTGATGATCAGGTTCAACCCTCATTATCACCTGAGTAGAGAACTGAGGTTTATTCTCAGCCAAAGGGGTAGAATCGATCCCCAGTAGGGGAATAGACTTCTGTAGGGGTATCAAGGGAAACCCACAACGTTTAGCAAAATCATAATCCATCAGGTTAATAGCTGCTCCAGAATCAACGAAAGCCTGAGCAGAAAATGAGGACAGAGAGCATATCAGAGTGACAGTTAATAAAAACTTAGTCTGAACACTACCCAAGACAACTGAGCATGCAAAACGTCTTCCCCGCTTAGGCAGACTGAAATAGCATGAGAGGCATTACCACAGTAGAAACATAACCCATTGCGCTTTCGAAACTCATGACGCTGTACCCCAGACACCACTCTATCACACTGCATGGATTCAGAAGCAGGTTCACAAGGCAACACTATTCCACGCATACTTCTCCCTCACGCAAACGTCTGTCAATTTGAATCGCTAATGACATAGAATCATTGAGACCAGAGGGGACAGGGAATCCCACCATAACATCCTTTACATTATCTGACAGACCCTTCCGAAAAAGGGCCGCCAAAGCGTCGTCATTCCACTTGGTCAGGACTGCCCACCTACGGAATCTCTGACAGTATAACTCAGCGTCATCAAGCCCCTGATTTAATGCCAACAAGGCTTTTTCAGCTTGATCAGTGACATTAGGCTCATCGTACAATAACCCCAAAGCCTGAAAAAATGCATCAACATCACTCAAAACAGGATCCCCAGGTGTCAGGGAAAAAGCCCAATCCTGAGGATCGCCGCGCAGGAGAGAGATGACAATTTGAACCTGCTGCGCTGCGTTCCCTCAGGACTTTACAATTATTTTTGAAATTCTGAAACTTAGCTCGATCCCCCAAAAACAAATCTGGCATGGGAATCCTAGGTTCCACAACAGGCAACCTAGCAAGATATGCAGCAATACTCTGAACCTCAGTGGCAAGCTGATCCACACGGCCATACAACTGTGCAAACTCCATTGAGAGAAAAAAATCCTCCCAGCACCCAGAGATACAGAGGAAAAAAAAAAAAATGCAACAAACAGAAAAATATCTCTGACAACCGTTTTTTCTTTCACAATATTTTTCCCTTCTGTGAGTACCATACAACTTTAAATTTTGGGCCGGTGATACTGTTATGTTTCGGTAACTGAGGAGTGCAGGTAAAAAAGGCAATACACCAGAGCAGTTGGAATCTATGAGATTGCAGTACCCTGACTAACCACCACAACTAGAGGCAGCCGTGGAGCGTTCCTACGTTGGTCCTAGACGCCTCGTCACAGCCTGAGAAACTAACTACACCTAAAGATAGAAATAGGAAAGCTATCTGCCCCGGAGCAGATCCCCAAAGAACATAGAAAGCCCCCAAACATGTAATGGCTGTTAGACAAGAAGAAATACTGACACAGACAGAAAATAGTATGAGCAAACGTTGGGCCCAAACTAACTAAATAGAAAAGGATAGGAAGGGTACTTACTGCAATCCCAAAAAACCCTGCAAAGCACCAACTCTACTAATTTCAAAAACACCTGAGATCACACGACCTCTACCACCTAAATTAGTTCTCTGGTGTAACAAAATCAAAACAGCAGCCACTGAAGAAAC
This sequence comes from Oophaga sylvatica, assembly GCA_033576555.1. NCBI lineage: Eukaryota > Metazoa > Chordata > Amphibia > Anura > Dendrobatidae > Oophaga > Oophaga sylvatica. The sequence continues at coordinate 106,800,077 of JARQOD010000002.1, forward strand.
TGGAAAAAGCAAAAGTACAAACATCAGTGGCTGAACTAAACTGAGAGGGCAAAAGCCCCCGGAGGGGACCCTGAAGGCCCCCACAGAAGTGCAGGACAAAATGCAAAAATAAAGCACAAAAACAAAAAGAAGAAAATGTCTTATCTGTTAGCAGGAGATGCAGACACGACACAGCAGGCTACAAGGGAAACAGGAATCATGGAGTGAGACCAGAACAATTGATCACCGGCAACCCTGATGGGAAGGTGACTCCCTTATATAAGACCAGTCAGTAACACCTGATTCCCACTCCTCACAATCTTCACTGGACAGTCCAGTACCGCTTGTAACCACCAGAGGGAGCCTCTGCTCAGAACTCATTTCAAGTACCCTTCACAACAGGTTCTCTTACATCCATGAATACTGTGTGCCTCCTTTAATGTAATCAATGTAATAATGTAATTTAATGTACCAGTTAGGGGCCCACTCAGATGTTTCGTGCTCCCTGAGTTGAACCCCTATCTATAGTCAGTACGGAAAGTATTCAGACCCCTTTAAATTTTTCACTCTTTGATTGCAGCCATTTGGTAAATTCAAAAAAAAAATTTTTTTTTTCTCAATAATTTACACTCTGCACCTCATCTTGACTGAAAAAAAACAGAAATGTAGACATTTTTGCAAATTTATAAAAAAAAAAAACTGAAATATCACATGGTCATAAGTATTCAGACCCTTTGCTCAGTATTGAGTAGAAGCACCTTTTTGAGCTAGTACAGCCATGAGTCTTCTTGAGAATGATGCAACGAGTTTTTCACACCTGGACTTGGGGATGCTCTGCCATTCTTCCTTGCAGATCCTCTCCAGTTCCGTCAGGTTGGATGGTGAACGTTGGTGAACAGTCATTGTCAGGTCTCTTCAGAGATGCTCAACTGGGTTTAGGTCAGGGCTCTGGCTGGGCCAGTCAGAATGGTCACAGAGTTGTTCTGAAGCCACTCCTTTGTTATTTTAGCTGTGTGCTTAGGGTCATTGTCTTGTTGTAATGTGAACCTTCGGCCAAATCTGAGGTCCAGAGCACTATAGAAGATGTTTTCATCCAGGATATCTCTGTACATGGCCACATTCATGCTTCTTTCAGTTGCAACCAGTAGTCCTGTCCCTGCAGCTGAAAAACACTCCCATAGCATGATGCTGCCACCACCATGTTTCACTGTTGGGATTGTATTGGGCAGGTGATTAGCAGTGCCTGGTTTTCTCCACACATACCACTTACAATTATCACCAAAAAGTTCTATCTTCGTCTCATCAGACCAGAGAATCTTATTTCTCGTAGTCTGGGAGTCATTCATGTGTTTTTTAGCAAACTCTATGCAGGCTTTCATATGTCTGGCACTGAGGAGAGGCTTCCATCGGGCCACTCTGCCATAAACGCCTGAATGGTGGAGGGCTGCAGTGACAGTTGACTTTGTGGAACTTTCTCCCATCTCCCTACGGCATCTGTGGAGCTCAGCCACAGTGATCTTGGGGTTCTTCTTTACCTCTTTCACCAAGTCTCTTCTCCCATGATTGTTCAGTTTGGCTGGACAGCCAGGTCTAGGAAGGATTCTGATGGTCCCAAACTTCTTCCATTTAAAGTTTATTGAGGCCACTGTGCTCTTAGGAACCTTGAGTACTGCAGAAATTCTTTTGTAAACTTGGCCAGATGTGTGCCTTGCCACAATTCTGTCTCTTAGCTCTTTGGCCAGTTCCTTTGACCTCATGATTCTCATTTTGGCTTACATGCTTTGGCAAACAGAGGTATATCAGCTGGGGCAATTATTGGCAATTAGGTGTCACTGACTGAGGAGATATAAGTGAGCAACCTTCCCATGATCCTCGCCGGTGATTTGTTTCTTCCTGGTCCCTTTTGGAAGTCAGCTTGCTTCCTGCTTTCTCCTGCAACTTTCAGATAAGTTATTTGCTGCTTATTTCTGTGGCATTGTTTTCCCTTTTGTTTTCTTCCCTTCTGGAATGAGGTCAGCCAGGTTCCCCGGCTGGGGCCTGCACTGGTCTCTGTTTCTCATTTACCACTGTTTATGTGTTTTCAGTCCTGTTATTTCAGTATCTGTTGGTTAGCTACCAGTTCACACCAGAGTTCTGATCTAGCAGGGGAGAGATCCTGTGGTCTCAGTATTTTTGGAAATCAGACGTGTTGGAATTTTTCTTAGAGTTTTTGCTGGATTGCAGACAGTATTCTTTCCTGTCCTGTTCTATCTAGACAGTTTGGGCCCCAGTGTTTGCTTGCTCTATTTTCTGCCTGTGTTTGTATTTCATCTTGTCTCACCGCCAATATATGTGTGTGGGCTACCTATTCCTTTGGGGTGCTACTCTAGGGCAGTTAGCTTTCCCCTTTCTCTCTTTAGGCTTAGTTATCTCTCCGACTGTGTCGAGGCATCTAGGTCATCTAGATGATAGGTACGTCCCACGGCTACTTCTAGTTGTGCTGTCAGTTTAGGGGTCTGCAATCCGCTAGTTACCAACCTCTCTGGGTGTCTGGTTGCCTTGGCTATTTTGGCTACTGTCCTCCTCGACTACCAAATCATAACAGAATCACCGGCCTGACTGTAAATCTATGGTACTCAAAAGAAGAAAAGTATAGTAAAAAAAAAAAAAAATAAAAGTTTGTCAGAATTTTCTATATATTTTTTCCTCTTTTTCTCTGGGGGCCGTAGGATTTTTTCTTCAATGGAGATTAGGCAGTTGTCTGATCGTGTTGAGCAGCTCGCTGCTGAAGTTCGGGGAATTTCTGTTTATCTCGCTCAGTTGTCTGCTCTGGAACCTAGGATTCCTATTCCTGATTTATTTTTTGGGGATTGGTCTAAATGTTTGAACTTTAAGAATAATTGTAAGTTATTTTTTGCCTTGAAACCTAAGTCCTCGGGAACGCGGCGCAGCAGGTTAAAATTGTCATCTCCCTGTTGCATGGCGACCCTCAGGACTGGGCCTTTTCCCTGACACCTGGTGATCCTGTTTTGGCTAATGTTGATGCATTTTTTCAGGCTCTGGGTTGTTGTATGATGAACCTAATGTTATTGATCAAGCTGAGAAAACCTTGTTGGCATTGAACCAGGGTCAGGAAGTGGCAGAGTTATATTGTCAGAAATTTCAAAAGTGGGCAGTCCTTACTAAATGGAACCGAAGCGTCTGGCAGAAACCGTAAAAGATGTTATGGTGGGATTTCCTGTCCCCTCTGGTCTCAATGACTCTATGTCATTAGCCATTCAAATTGACAGACGTTTACGTGAACGTAGAAATATGCGAGAGGTGGTGATACCTTTCGAACAAACCTCTGAGCCCATGCAGTGTGATAGGGTTGTTGTCTGGGGCTCAGCGTCGAGAATTTCAAAAGCGTAATAAGTTGTGCTTCTATTGTGGGGACGCTTCTCATACTATTTCCGTCTGCCCTAGGCGGGGAAGACGTTTTGCGCGCTCATTTGTTTTGGGCAATGTACAGTCTAAGTTTCTCTTGACTGTTACCTTGATCTACTCCTTATCCTCATTTTCTACTTAGGCTTTTGACGATTCAGGAGCAGCCCTGAACCTGATGGATTTTGACTTTGCCAAACGTTGTGGTTTTCCCATGGTACCCCTGCGGATTCCTATTCCTTTGCTGGGTATTGATTCTACCCCTTTGGCAGAGAAAATACCCCAGTTTTGGACCCAGGTGATAATGCGCATAGCCCCGGACCACCAAGAGAATTGTAAATTTTTGGTGTTACATAATTTACATGACATTATTGTACTGGTTTTCCTTGGTTGCAGACCCATAATCCTGTTTTGGATTGGAAGTCTGTGTCTGTGGTCAGTTGGGGGTGTCAATGTTTGTGGTGACACTTTTCTATCTCTCCCCAGTCTCAGGATATCCTCGACTATTTGGCTGATTTTTTTAATGTGTTTAGTGAGAGTAAGTCTGCGTTCTTGCCTCCCCACAGGAGTTATGATTGTGCGATTGAGTTAGTGCCCGGGTGTAAATTTCCCAAGGGTCGACTCTTCAATTTGTCTGTACCTGAGCATGATGCTATGCGATCTTATATCAAAGAGTCATTGGAGGAGGGTCATATTAGACCATCCTCTTCAACTTTAGGTGCCGGCTTTTCTTTGTGGCCAAAAAGGATGGTTCATTGAGGCCATGTATTGACTATCGTCTCCTTAATAAGATTACTGTTAAATATCAGTATCCTTTGCCCCTAATTTCCGATTTATTCTCCAGCGTGAAAGGTGCTAGTTGGTTTACCAAAAATGACCTTAGGGGGCGTATAATCTTATTCTCATTAAGCAAAGTGATAAATAGAAGACAGCGTTTAATACCCCAAAGGGGCATTTTGAATACCTAGTGATGCCTTTTGGGCTCACTAATGCCCCTTCCATCTTCCAATCTTTCATGAACTATATTTTCGGGATTTTGTGGATACGTTTCTGATTGTTTATTTTAACGATATTTAGATTTTTTCCAATGACTGGGATTCTTATGTGGAACATGTTCGGATGGTATTCCAGATTTTGAGAGAAAATGCTTTGTACGTTAAGGGATCAAAATGTCTCTTTGGCGTAGAGAAGGTTTCGTTTTTGGGATTAATTTTGTCTCCGTCCACTATTGAAATGGACCTGGTCAAGGTTCAGGCCATTTGTGATTGGGTTCAGCCCACCTCCTTGAAAGCTCTTCAGAGAATTTTGGGTTTTGCTAATTTTTACCGTAAATTTATAAGTAATTTCTCTGGTATTGTGAAACCACTTACGGATTTGACCAAGAAGGGTTCTGATGTAGTGAATTGGTCTCCAGAGGCAGTTTTGGCATTTCTGGAGCTTAAGCGGAGATTCACTTCTGCTCCTGTTTTACGGCAACCTGATGTTTCTCTACCATTTCAGTTGGAGATAGATGCTTCTGAGATTGGTGCAGGAGCCGTTTTGTCCCAAAGGGATCCTGTAACTCTAAGAGTAACCCTTGTGCCTTCGAAGTTCTCTCGAAAATTTTCCCCAGCTGAACGTAATTATGATGTGGGGAATCGGGAATTATTGGCTATGAAGTGGGCTTTTGAAGAGTGGAGACATTGGTTGGAGGGAGCCAAACATCAAGTTGTGGTCCTCACTGACCACAAGAACTTGATCTATCTCGAATCAGCCAAGCAATTATATCCTAGACAGGCCAGGTGAGCCTTGTTTTTCACGCGTTTTAATTTTGTGGTCTCCTTTCTTCCGGGCACTAAGAATGTTAAGGCGGACGCCCTCTCAAGGAGTTTCTTTGCGGATTCTCTTGATGTGACTGAGCCTTCTGCCATTCTGAAGGAGGGTATCGTTGTTTCCGCTAACTCACCCGATTTGAGACTGGCCCTGGAGGAATTTCAGAAGGATAAACCTGAACGATGCCCTGTGGAGAAATTGTATGTCCCCGACCAATGGAGGAAGAAAGTAATGTCTGAAATTCATTGCTCCGCTTTGGCTGGTCATCCCAGTATTTTTGGTACCAAAGATTTGGTGAGTCGGTCTTTTTAGTGGCCTACTTTATCTCGTGATGTTAGGAATTTTGTGCAGTCCTGTGGGACTTGTTCTCGGTCCAAACCCTGCTCTTGTTCTAGTGGATTGTTAATGCCACTGCCTGTGCCCAGAAGGCCATGGACCCATATCTCTATGGATTTTATTTCTGACTTCCCTGTCTCTCAGAGAATGAATGTTATCTGGGTGATCTGTGATAGATTTTCCAAGATGGTCCATCTTGTGCCACTGCCGAAGCTGTCATCCTCTTCCAAGTTGGTGCCCTTGTTTTTTCAACAGGTGGTTCGTTTGCATGGCATTCCGGAGAACATTGTCTCTGACAGAGGAGTTCAATTTGTTTCCAGATTTTGGAGAGCCTTTTGTTCTAAACTGGGAATTCAGTTGTCTTTCTCCTCTGCGTTTCACCCTCAGACCAATGGGCAGACTGAGAAAACAAACCTCACTTTGGAAACTTATTTGAGATGTTTTGTGTCTACTAATCAAGATGACTGGGTCTCCTTTTTGCCCTTGGCTGAATTCGCACTAAATAATAGGGCTAGTTCTGCCACTTTGATGTCCCCTTTTTTCTGTAATTTCGGGTTTCATCCTCGGTTTTCTTCGGGGCAGATGGAGGCTTCTGTCTGTCCGGGTGTTGACTCTATGGTAGAGAGAATGCAGCAGATTTGGGATCAAGTAGTGGATAAGTTGTCTCTCTCTCAGGAGAGGGCCCAACGGTTTTCCAACCGGCATAGGACTGATGGTCCCCGGTTTAAAGTAGGTGACATGGTTTGGTTGTCCTCAAAAAATATCCCTATGAAAGTTGTGTCTCCAAAATTTAAGCCAAGGTTCATTGGACCTTATAAGATCTTGGAAATCCTTAATCCCGTTTCTTTCCGCTTGGCTCTTCCGGGGACGTTTAAGATTCACAACGTCTTCCATAAAACTTTATTGAAAAGGTTTGTTGAGCCAGTAGTTCCTATGGCTACGCCCCCTGAGCCTGTTTTGGTTGAGGGCAATCTGGAGTATGAAGTGGAGAAGATATTGGATTCTCGTCTAGTAGATGGAGACTCCAGTACTTGGTCAAGTGGAAAGGTTATTGTCAGGAGGATAATTCTTGGGTGTTTTGTTATGATTTGGTAGCTGAGGAGAGCAGGCAAAAAAGGAAATACACCAGAGAGGTTGGAATCTATGGGATTGCAGTACCCTGACTAACCACCACAACTAAAGGCAGCCGTGGAGCGTACCTACGTTGGTCCTAGACGCCTCGTCACAGCCTGAGAAGCTAACTACACCTAAAGACAGAAAGAGGAAAACTATCTGCCCCGGAGCAGATCCCCAAAGAACATAGAAAGCCCCCAAACATGTAATGGCGGTTAGACAAGAGGAAATACACAGACACAGACAGAAAATAGTATGAGCAAACGTTGGGGCCCAAACTTCCTAAATAGAAAAGGATAGGAAGGACACTTACTGCAATCCCAAAAAACCCTGAAAAGTACCAACACTACTAATTACAAAAACACCTGAGATCACACGATCTCTACCACCTAAATTAGTTCTCTGGTGTAACAAAACTAAACAGCAGCCACTGAAAAAACTGGAAAAGGCAAATGAACAAACAACAGTGGCTGAACTAAACTGAGAGGAGCACAAGCCCCCGGAGGGGACCCGGCAGACCCCCACAGAAGTGCAGGACAAAATGCAAAAAGCAAGCACAAAAAACTAAAAGAAGAAAATGTCTTATCTGTTAGCAGAAGATGCAGGCACGAAACAGCAAGCTACAAAGTGAACAGAAATCAAAGATGAGACCAGAACAATTGATCACCGGCAACCCTGATGGGAGGGAACCTCCCTTATATAAGACCAGTCAGTAACACCTGATCGCCAATCTTCACAATCTTCATTGGATAGTTCAGTACTGTTTGTAACCACCAGAGGGAGCTTCTGCTCAGAATTCATTTCTAGCACATTCACAACAGTGTTTGCTTCTGACATTCATGCTGAGAGATTGGTTTGTGCCTTTCATCGGGCTCATCCTGATTGGCCTGGTAGCGCAGGTGAAGGTTCGTTGACCCCTCCTCAAGGTGGGGTACTGTTGTGAACGCTCTGGATCTGACTTCTGAGTTTGGGCTCCCCCTGGTGGCTGCTGATAGTAATGAAGCTGCTTTGGCTAACAGAGGTCTATCAGCTGGGGGCAATTATTGGCAATCAAGTGTCACTGACTGGGGAGATATACGTGAGCAACCTTCCCATGATCCTTGCCGTGATTTGTTTCTTCCTGGTCCCTTTTGGAAGTCAGCTTGCTTTCTGCTTTCTCCTGCAACTTTCAGATAAGTTATTTGCTGCTTATTTCTGTGGCATTGTTTTCCCTTTTGCTTTCTTCCCTTCTGGAATGAGGTCAGCCAGGTTACCGGCTGGGGCCTGCGCTGGTCTCTGTTTCTCATTTACCACTGTTTATGTGTTTTCAATCCCTGTTATTTCATTTTCTGCTGGTTAGCTATCAGTTCACACCAGAGTTCTGATCTAGCGTGTGAGAGATTGTGTGGTCTCAGTATTTTTGGAAATCAGACGTGTTGGAATTTTTCTTAGAGTTTTTGCTGGATTGCAGACAGTATTCTTTCCTGTCCTGTTCTATCTAGACAATTTGGGCCCCAGTGTTTGCTTGCACTATTTTCTGCCTGTGTTTGTATTTCATCTTGTCTCACCGCCAATATATGTGGCCAATATACCTATTCCTTTGGGGAGCTACTCCACGGCAGTTAGCTTTCCCCTTTCTCTCTTTAGGCTTAGTTATCTCTCCGACTGTGTTGAGGCGTCTAGGTCATCATAGGTACGTCCCACGGCTACTTCTAGTTGTGCTGTCAGTTTAGGGGTCTGCAGTCTACTAGTTACCAACCTCTCTGGGTGTCTGGTTGCCTTGACTATTTTGGCTACTGTCCTCCTCGGCTACCAAATCATAACAGACAATGTGATATTTCAGTTTTTCTTTTTTAAAAAATTTGCAAAAATGTCTACATTCTGTTTTTTTCAGTCAAGATGGCGTACAGAGTGTAAATTAATGAGAAAAAAAATAACTTTTTTTGAATTTACCAAATGGCTGCAATGAAACAAAGAGTAAAAAATTTAAAGGGGTCTGAATAATTTCCATACTCACTGTATGCCTCTGGTGCCCACAATCAGCAATGCTAGCTTTCTAGATGCAGCATATTTTCGCTGCATTGTACAGTACAAGCACAGTGAATGGGATTAATAGAAATCCTATGCCCACTGTGCTTCTTTTTTACCTTGTGTAACTCACCTGTGGTGCGGGTTTCCGAGCTACACCATGTCAATTTCTTTTGCGTGAACACTCACTCTTCTGTGTGGAATTTCCCCATAGTCTTGCATTATATGCGGTAAATCCACAGATTAAAAAAGCACTTGCGTTGTAAGTTCTTTTGTGCAGGTGTTTTTAATAAATAAATAATTTTAAAAAATGATGTGGGGTCCCCCATAATTTTGATAACCAGCCAAGGTAAAGAAGCTTTTATTATCAGGTTGTTAAGGTTCCTGGTTATTGAGCACTTCTCAGTCTAAACATACAAACCTGCAGCCACCCCTGGTGCAACACATTAGATGCGCCAATTTTGGCAATTTGTCAAAAATCACAGTTGCGATCAACCCCTGGGGTCAGTAATGGAGAGGTGTCTATTAGACACCTCCATTGCTAACCCAGTAATTAAAAATAAAAAAAAACACATAAAAAAACACTTTATTTGAATAAAGGCTCTCTCCCACTATCCCTTGTTTACCAATTTAATGAAAAGAAAATGTTAAAAAATTCATGCAGGTCCAAAGTAATCCAACAAATCCTAAGTAGTCCAGAAAAGGATACCTGAAAGACAAAAAAAGACAGAAACAAAGACAACAGGAACTTCCTCGTTGACCAATTTATTGCCCAAAATGTTACCACGTAGGTCTGATGTAGTCCACGTTACTCACATCTGTCTCCAGCATCTGTGAATAGCAGTAGAGTGACTGCTAGTGAGTCGCCCGCCAGGTCCATGGGGTACCCGGCACCGAGCCCATCGTTTGCTATGGGGGATGTCACGGTAGCTGCACCTCGGTCCGTGGCCCTGGACTCACCAAAAAGGGGGTTGTATTTACAGGGGATAATGTCAATTGAATCGTGACGCCACCTGTGGTGTCTGGTGAGGCTCACCAGCGCTGCAGCAGTCCACTGAGGCCGATGTTATGGCAGCTAGATGGAATCGCTCCCCACAGGTGGAGCGGGCCGTCAGGGCAGCGAATGGGTAGCGATGCAGGACGGAGGGGATCCGGCAGGTTAGGAACAATAAAGGGGAACACACACAAGTCACTTCAGTATCTTTACTGGAGTTAGTGCAGGAACATCCCGGGGCACTGTAGGGTGAAGGGTGCACATCCAGATTCTCCCCAGTGAGCAGGTATAGGGCCTCCTGTTTCTTGCCTCTCTGTAATCAGTTTCCAACCTGCCTGTAGCTAGGCCTGAGTTTGTCTCTATCCTGCACCCGGCTGACCTTGTGGTAGGGCCTTCTCTTGGAGTACACTTTCCCTGCTTGCTTTTCCTTGCTTGCTTGAACTCCGTGTCTTCTGACTCTGTTACATATCAGCTCTGTAGTGCTCCTGAGACCTGTAGTCCTCAGAATTCCGGTTGTCTCCTACTGGGTCGTGGAGATCCCTGTAGGCTTGGACCCGGCGTCAGGTATATACTTTCTGGGGTGAGTTGGTAAGACTCTTCTGCCCCTTTACTACTCTCTCCTCTTGCCTTCGGCCTACTCTGGCCCTCACTAGGCTATACACACTGGCGGTTGGTGGGCTGCCTCTTCTGCCGCTCTCTAGAGCGTCGGCACACTCCTAGCTCTTTAGCCTGATCTGCTAGACTCACTCTACTCTGCAGACTTCTGACTTAGACTGACTGCACACCTGTCTGCTCTGAACTGAGCTGCACTGAGCAGAACTGAACTGACTTCCTGCCTTCACCCCCTTTTATATCCCAATCAGGGCTCCCTCTGGTGGGCTGAGGTAGGGTGAAGGTGTGTGAATGTAATGAGACCTCTAGTGGACGAATCCTTCATGCACCCTTCCAGGATATGTGAAACCGAGCGCAGCTGGGCTCCACACTAGTCACAGGTGCCGGGTAGTGACTATGACGTTCATGAGAGCCTCCAAATCTCACTGCACTGTGAAGATGATGAGCATTGATGTCTTTTTATGTTTTTTCATAGATTGTTCCTGTGTGGTCCACAGAGAGGGATAGCCAAAGGGTTGGAAACAGTGGCCCACAGGTTGCAGCACCCAGCCACCCCCTCTCTGTATGGTGTCTCAATTTCAATGATGTCTGCATCCTAATGGATGAATAGAATGATGGAATACAGAGCTGTCGGCTCCCTCAACCACCATTTAGCCAGGGTGACTGAGATTCAGCTCAGCAGGCAAGATAAGCTCACTAAATTGCACCTGCTTCACAATGTCTCGCTTTGGTTTTCATGGTGTTCATTGTAAGGTAAAAAAAAATTCTGAAGATCATGAAAAACAATTTGTGTTGCCGTTTTCCCAGGGACCCGTAACATTCAAATTTTTCTATCGATTGAGCTGTGGGAGGGATTGTCCTTGCATGGAGAGCTGATGTTTTGTATTACAGCAATTTGAGGTAAATATGATGTTTTTTTCATTTTTCATTTTTTAGGCAGATGTAGTGACCAAAAAAAATACACAATTAAGGAGTTTTTATTTTTTTTCTCTAGCGCAATTTATCTTATGGGTTAATTCATGTTATAGTTTGATACATTGGACTTTTACAGATGTACCGATATCAAATATCTTACCTTAGTATGGTAGTATTCAGTCAAAATTGAGGTTTTCTATGAAGCTTAGCTTGTGGCAGAAGTACCAATATGGCAGCGACGGGAGTCTTCAGCAGTCTTCGGCTGCTATAGTAGCTCATTGCTGTACTGCGATCGCATTACGTGAAAGGGGCCAATGAAAACAGGTTTACATTAACACCAGCAACCGCTCCATTTAAACGTTGCTGTCCGAGATTGACAGAGGCATTAAAAAGGTTAGCAGCAGCAATCTGAGCTCACTGCTATGCCACTACTTTTAGACATAGGTGTCGGGCATGTAATTTATAGCTGGCATCTACCCTGTGTGGAGGAAGCTCAGCTCCTGAGCCCCTGCACACGATATCAGCCTCACAATGACATACATGTACATTGTTTTGTGTTAATAATCCATGAAATTAACTTTCTTTTATTTCTATTGAACTTCAATATTTTGTTCTAGTTTCAATTACTTTTAAAATTATGCATTATTCTTAACATAAACATTTTGTGTTATCATAATCATTGTTACTAGGGATGAGCGACTTTGCCGTTTTTCGGGTCGAGTCGGGTTTCACGGAACGCGACTTTCGCAAAAGTCGGGTTGAGTGAAATCGGCCGACTATCGCGAAAAATCGACGGGTCGATCGAAACATGAAACCCCATGCAAGTCAATGGGGAAGCAAAGTCGTTAGGGAGTGGAGGACAGAAAACACACCTACAGTGCCCATTTCAATGGCAAAAACATCAATCATTATTACTTAAGCTTGGCAACCTTAATTGACTTTATAATTATGTTTAGGCATGGAAAAATGGTGGTTATTTGGTTCAAGCGAAGACTGTGCTCGCACATTCGTCGCTTGCCCGTAGACTCCAGTCGCATGCAGAAGCTGCAGCAAGCACTCAACCTCCCCAAGCACCGCCTAATCATAGATATTGCCACAAGGTGGAACGCCACCAGGCACATGGCTCAGAGGCTGTGCGAATAGAGTCAGGCTGTAATGCATTTATGGGAGGATACACGGGCAGGTAGTTTGAGCGCAGACATGGAGTTGTCGGATGTGAAGTGGTCAAAGCTGAAAGACCTCTGTAAAGTCCTTCAGTGTTTTGATGAATGCACACGGCTGGTAAGCGCAGATGACGCCATCATAAGCATGAGCATCCTACTTATGCATCTGCTCATGCAAACTTTCACGCACATTAAGGATCAAGCGTGTGCAGTGGAGGATGACGATGAGGAACAGGGAAGTCTTGATGACATTCAGCCACTGTCTGCTCAGGGAACTGTCCTGGAGGAGGTGGAGGCAGAAGAGGAGGAGGAGGGGGGATGATTATGTAGGGGAGGAGGTTGCTTCTGAGGGGTCAAGACAAAATGTTGGCTTGCCAAGTTCAGGTCCAGGGTTTGTGCGTGACTGGAGGGATTATGATTTGGCAGAAAGTGCTCCTACACCCACCGATGGCGGTGCGTCACTGACACCTGGAACATTGGCCCACATGTCTGATTATGCCTTTCGGATCCTAAAAAGGGAACCCCGCATTGTCAAAATGATGAAGGATGACGACTACTGGTTGGTTGGCCAGCATCCTTGATACACTCTATAAAGGCAAATTACAGAACATCATGCCATAGGAGAACCTAAAGCTAATATTGGCGAACAAACAAGCAACTCTGGTAAACCATTTGTAAGGTTCTGTGTATCTGTTTCTGAAACTCAGTTTGTTCGTCGGCCATTTTACTTTCTGTTTTGCTGCAGCTATCTTGCCCTCAGTCAAAATGGAGTTTTCCAGCTTGCATGTTCCCGCCCTGATTCTCTCCGTTTGCTTCTTAAACAGCCACAGCTGAGCAATCAGTGCTTCAGAATCTAGCCTGCAGTGAACCTGTGTTCTGACTCCTGAAGCCTTGGACCTTGTACTCCAGCCATTCCTACTGAGGAACTCTGAAGCACTTGTGGACTCTGAACTCTGCTCTTGAGAGCCTCACGTTTGCATGGACTTGCGGTAACAGAGAAGAAGATCTGAATCTGTTGTGGAGAGTTATTGCTGAGCTTAGATTACTCTGGCCTGCTGTGTCTCCTGCTTCTGTGTTTGCAACCTGTGTGTTTATTTTTGCCAATTTGTATGAAGCAATACAAGACTTTCTTTATCAACCTGTGTCTCAAGTATTTTCATCGCACCCAAGCACAAGACGCTATATGAACTGTACCACATACATTACAAGATTCTGAAGACAAACGTTAGTGTCTGCTGGGTCTGGAAAGGCTTGTCTGCTGTACTGTGGATATCGGATGTCCGGTTGTACTTTCTGTGATGACAGTGGTTGTGACTTCTCACAACCATTCCAGGTGAGCAATTCCCTTAAGTTTTTTTTCTGCAGTGTTATCACAGGTAAACACTATTGTTTTTTTTTTTGTTTTTTTTTCTCTTCTCTTTTTGTCTGCTGAAACTCTGGATATCAGATGTCTGGTTGAAAGCTTTCTGTGATGATAGTGGTTGTGACTTCTCACAACCATTCCAGGTGAGCAGTTCCCTTAAAGTTTTTTCTTTCTTCAGTGTTGCCACAGGTAAACACTATTGTTTTTTTTTTTTCTCCTCTTCTTCCAGTATCCTGTCTTAAAAGATCTGGAAAATGGAGGCCCGCATAAAGGAACTTTGCGGAGTGACTGATAATATCCTTGCAGATTTGCAGAATATAAAGACCCGTTTTACAAATCTTCAGGACCTAAATAATCACAATTTGCAAGTGGTTGGACAGACTACCCAGGATTTGCGAGCCAGGATTGAGGTTCTGGAGGGGCGAGTCCAGGCTCCTGTCGTGGCCCCGAGTTCTGGGATTCCCAAGTTGCCCCCTTTTCGTTTTGGTGGTGAACGTGAAAAATTCAGGGGATTTGTTAATCAATGCAATCTTTTTTTTTCTGCACATGCTTCACAATTTCCTACTGAACGATCTAAGGTGCTTACTATAATTATGTTGCTTACCAACAAGGCTTTGATGTGGGCAAACCCTCTGATTGAGACTGAGGATGATTGTTTGAATCACCTTGATGATTTTATTTCAGCCATGGGGCAGGTGTTTGATGACCCCAATCGAGGTGCAACAGCTGAAGCAGCCATGTTAGCTTTGCGCCAAGGTAAGCACTCGGTAGCTGAATATGCCTTGGATTTCAGGAGATGGGCCCTTGATACCACCTGGGACAATTCCGCCAAAAAATCTATTTTTCGAAAGGGGTTATCCCCACTGATTAAGGATGAACTTGCTCGTGCCGACCCTCCCACTGCGTTAGGTGACTTTATTAACTACTGCATATTGATACTCGTTTAACTGAACGCAGGCAAGAGAGATGGTTCGAAAGCAATCGTACTAACCTTTTCCTACCTTCCTCTCCAGCTAAGGAACCTTTGAATAGGATTACACGGGAACCTGAACCTGAACCCATGCAGGTAGACTCTTTACTACGACGGGTTAGTGATGCACGCAAGGAACATCGTTTTAAGGAGAATCTATGTTTTTATTGTGGTAAGTCAGGGCACTTTATTATTAACTGCCCCAGCCGTTCTCGCAAGACTACTGCAGCACTCATTCATTGTGAGTGTTGCGAGAGGGGATCTGTCAGGTCCGAGCCTCAGGCTCCAGAGAGATCTGCAGCAACAGATCTTGATTTCTCGGACTTAAACTCCGTTACCTCTGAGGACGTTGACTGTGTAAATGCTGCCATCTTTCAAGTTTCCTCAGCGGTGTCCCAGCTGAGTTGTAAAAAAACAATTCTCACTGTTTTCTTTCCATCAAACTCTGGGTTGACTCAGCCTGGGTGTCTAGCTCTGCTATGATCGACTCAGGTGCAAGTGGAAATTTTATGGATGTCTCCTTTGCTCTGAAACAGGGAATACGTTCAGTGAAGAAGGCTACTCCAGTACAGATGGAAACTGTGGATGGCTCCCTGCTGACCTCTGGACCAGTGGATCAGGAAACAGAGCCTTTAAAGGTTCTTATGGGTAAAGATCATCAAGAGAAACTGTCCTTTATGCTTATCTCTTCTCCTCACTTTACCATTATTCTAGGGCTACCATGGCTGCAGGCTCAGAATCCTACCATTAACTGGGAGACCAAGGAATTACACTTTCCAGAGAAACAGATGAGTCCAAAAATTTCAGCTTGCTCTGTTCCTAAAGGAACCATGTCAGTCCCTGAACTACCAGCTGTATACCAGGACTATGTGGATTTATGTGACAAGAAGAACGCTGACCAGCTTCCTCCTCACCGTCCATATGATTGTCCAATTGAATTATTGCCTGGAGCAGAGATACCTTTTGGTAAGATCTACCCCCTGGCGGGGCCCGAGCTGAAGGCTTTAAAAGAGTACATAGACGAAAATCTAGCCAAGGGCTTCATACGCCCCTCTTCATCTCCTGCAGGGGCACCCATATTCTTTGTAAAGAAGAAAGATGGATCCCTGAGACCATGCGTAGACTATAGGGAACTCAATAAGGTTACTATTAGAAACCGTTATCCATTGCCTTTAATCCCTGAGTTATTGGAGAGAGTGCGACATGCCAAAATTTTTTCTAAACTAGATCTTCGTGGGGCCTATAACTTAGTCCGTATTAGACCTGGGGATGAATGGAAGACTGCATTCAGGTCACGCTATGGACACTTTGAATATCTAGTTATGCCTTTTGGTCTGAGTACCGCCCCAGCCACTTTCCAACACTTGGTGAATGACATCTTCAGGGATCTCCTGGATACATTCGTGGTAATTTATTTGGATGATATTTTAATTTTTTCTAACTCCACAGAGGAACATCATGGACATGTGAGAATGGTCTTGGAACGTCTAAGACAAAATCATCTTTACATCAAGCTTGAAAAGTGTGAATTCCATAAGACCGAAATTCAATTTCTGGGGTATGTACTGTCTACACAAGGAATTAGTATGGATGGAAGTAAAACTCAAGCCATCAATGATTGGCCAAGTCCTAGAAATGTGAAGGAGGTACAGCGCTTCATCGGGTTTGCAAACTTCTATAGACGTTTCATTAGAAATTTCTCTGAGGTAGTGTCACCTATCACCCAACTTACCCGGAAAGAGTCTAAGTTCTCCTGGACTCCCCAAGCCCAGGAAGCATTTTCCCGTCTAAAAGATAAATTTACCACTGCACCTATCCTAGTACATCCCAACCCAGAGCTTGCCTTCATAATAGAGGTGGATGCTTCAGACTGTGCCGTGGGAGCTATACTCTCTCAGAGAACAGGTGAGAAGAATGTCTTGCATCCCTGTGCCTTCTTTTCCCAGCAGTTGTCTTCGGCTGAGAAGAACTACGATGTGGGCAATAGAGAGTTGTTGGCCATTATTGCCGCCTTCAAAGAATGGAGACACCTTCTTCAAGGAGCTGCACAGCAAATAGTCGTTCTGACAGACCATCGTAATCTTGAGTTTATCAGGTCGGCTAAGTGCCTGACTCCTCGCCAGGCTCGCTGGAATCTTTTCTTAAACCAATTTAATTTTATTATTTCTTATAGACCAGGATCGCGCAATGGAAAGGCTGATGCACTCTCTAGGATTTACTCAGCAGAGACACGTCCAATTACTCCTCCTAAGACTATTCTTCCTGACTCTAGATTCCTAGGAGTGATTCATCATCAAGACCTAATTAAAGACATCAAGGAAGCATACCATGCGGATTCTTTTTTGGCTCAACCCCCAAGGGACGTAAGTCTTGTCTTTAAGAATGGTGTGTGGATTCTGGGACAACGTCTGTATATACCTGAAACAGTCAGATTGAGAGTATTGCAACTCATTCACGATTCCAAAATAGCCGGGCATAGAGGAATTCTAAAGACACAGGAATTTCTTTCTCGTTTCTTTTGGTGGCCCACTTGTAGGAAGGATGTTTTGGACTATGTCACTTCGTGTGAGGTTTGTGCAAGATGCAAAACACCTCGCTCTTCACCAACTGGTCTGTTACAGCCTCTTCCCACCCCGTCCCGCCCGTGGGGATCCATTTCTATGGACTTCATTGTGGAATTACCAACCTCTCAAGGGAAGAACACTATTCTAGTGGTGGTTGACCGTCTAACAAAGGCAGCTCATTTTATCCCTTGTGTCGGCTTACCCACTGCAAAACAGACATCAGATTTGATGATTAAAGATGTGTTTCGCTTACATGGAGTACCGGATGAGGTTATTTCGGATCGAGGGGTGCAATTCACTTCTAGGTTTTGGCAAAATTTCTGTGCAGCATTGGACATTAAAGTAAACCTTTCTTCTGCTTTTCATCCCCAGACTAATGGACAAACCGAACGAACCAATCAAACCCTGGAGCAGTATCTCCGCTGCTTTATCTGCCACCTACAGGATGATTGGGTGGATCTACTTCCATTGGCTGAGTTCTCTTACAACAACTCTCAGAGTGCCTCCACTAAACAGTCTCCTTTTTACTCTAATCTAGGTTATCATCCTAACATTCTACCACGATTTCCCATAGAGACGCCTTTGCCAGCAGTGGCTGAAAGAGTCACGACTTTACAGAAGAATATGGATCTTCTAAAGGAGAATCTGGAATCGGCTCAGGAAAGGTACAAGAAGGCAGCAGATAAATTTCGTAAACCTGCACCAGCTTTTAAGGTAGGAGACCTGGTCTGGCTGTCAACCAGAAATCTTAAGTTAAGGATTCCATCGTCTAAGTTGGGACATAAGTACATTGGACCATATAAAATCAGTAAAATTATAAGTGCCGTTGCTTGTCGTCTTCAATTGCCCAGAACTATGAGAATCCACCCTGTCTTTCATGTATCCCTACTAAAGGCTGCGACACCCAATACGTTTCCTGGACGTTCTTCTCCTTGCCCTGACCCAGTGCTAGTCGATGGTCAGGAGGAATTTGTGGTGGAAAGGATTTTAGATTCCAGGTTGTATAGAAATCAGTTACAATATCTGATTAAATGGCAGGGCTACCCAGTGGAGGACAACTCATGGGAGCCAGTCAATAACGTTAATGCTCCTCGCTTGCTCCGTCAGTTTCATCAGAGGTACCCACACAAGCCTGGTCTGAGGTCATCCGGAGGTTGTCCCTAAGGGGGGAGTAATGTAAGGTTCTGTGTATCTGTTTCTGAAACTCAGTTTGTTCGTCGGCCATTTTGCTTTCTGTTTTGCTGCAGCTATCTTGCCCTCAGTCAAAATGGAGTTTTCCAGCTTGCATGTTCCCGCCCTGATTCTCTCCGTTTGCTTCTTAAACAGCCACAGCTGAGCAATCAGTGCTTCAGAATCTAGCCTGCAGTGAACCTGTGTTCTGACTCCTGAAGCCTTGGACCTTGTACTCCAGCCATTCCTACTGAGGAACTCTGAAGCACTTGTGGACTCTGAACTCTGCTCTTGAGAGCCTCACGTTTGCATGGACTTGCGGTAACAGAGAAGAAGATCTGAATCTGTTGTGGAGAGTTATTGCTGAGCTTAGATTACTCTGGCCTGCTGTGTCTCCTGCTTCTGTGTTTGCAACCTGTGTGTTTATTTTGCCAATTTGTATGAAGCAATACAAGACTTTCTTTATCAACCTGTGTCTCAAGTATTTTCATCGCACCCAAGCACAAGACGCTATATGAACTGTACCACATACATTACACCATTTGTTAGAGGCATTCCCATCTAACAGCAGCATTGCAGGTTCTACCACGAGCCGTCCTGGGCCAAATGGAAGAGGTGTTCGTGGTCCACACAGCCGAAGTGGCGTTGGAGACAGGGGTTTCATGACCATGATGTGGACTGATTTCTCATGGACACCTCACATGCCTGGTAATCAGCAATCTATAGCAACAGACAGGAGACAGCAGTTGTCAACTAAGGTTACAAATTAATTCTCCTCCCCTGTTGTTTTTTTCCCTCACCTGTCATTCCCCTTTGACCCCTGGGCCTGTAAATTGGACACCTGGCCTGAATTGGCACAATATGCTTTACAGGAGCTTGCTTGCCCTGCTGGTAGTGTGCTATCAGAAAGAGTCTTCAGTGCTGCTGGATCAATACTGATATAAAGAAGGACCCGGCTGTCGACAGAAAATGATGATGATCTAACCTTTATTAAAATGAAGCATGCATGGGTTTCAAAGGATTTTGTCTCACCTTCCCCTCATGACACATAGGTTGTCAGCAAAATTACTCGTTTTGTCCTCGTCTTCCTCTGACTTCTCCAATTCCTCCATTTTCAGCTGTAGAACGTCCAGCACACACCTCAACCTATGTAACTTTTTGCCACCTCTCTATCTGGGCTGCCCCCCCACAGGGCCGGGGTCACCTCCTGCCGTCCCCGGGCTAGTGCCGGTGCCCTGAGTAGGTGGGGGGTCCCACTCTGGGGCGACGGCACTGGCACAGGGTCCCTCATAGTACAAAAAGTGGCTCTGACGGTGGGATGGGCCCACTCGCCGTCAGACACACGGGCGTACTATGAGGGGCCCTGTGCCAGTGCTGGCGCCCATGACTGGGCCCCCCCTGCTTGCTTATGGCCCCAGTACCTCTCCCTGCTCCACAGCTGTGGAGTCTTGGCAGTGAAATCATTCACAGGGACAGCCACTACCAATTTTGTTAACTGATCCATGCTGGTTAAGATTTAGGTATGGCCTGTCCTGCTGGGCTTTACCTTCCGAAGCTCAATGGCATTGGCTACCATTTCGAATGGACGTTGACTCACAATTGGATGCTGTGGCGTTTTCAGGTGATCATCTTTCACACTTTTCCTAGTCACAGACGTCTGATATTCGTGACATAATTTTTAAATGTCTCCTCTCCTGCCAATCCAATAGAATCGCCTATGGCCTGTGGCTTCTGTCTTTTGCACTCCAAAGTGACCAGGCTGATCATGATAGGCAGTGAGGACCTTGTCTAGATCTCTCCTTGGCATCACAATTTGATGCAGACAAATAACGTCGATGGGATAGACATAACTGCGATACAGCGACACTTTATTCACAAAGAACCGTTTGCGCTGTCTCCACATATAAAGTAATTGAGTGTCAGCATCGCCTGTCATAATTGTACCTGGAGGTTTTAGCCTAATTATTATTAATAAATAATTAACAATATTTCGGCAATCACTCTACTTTCAGTGTGTACTTGTATCCATCTTCTTTACTTTTTGGGTGAGATTATGGACAGGCTTACTGAGACTGAAATATATCCGAAGATTGAAAATGAGCCCAACACTATATACAGCTGTACACTTATGATACAGTACAGTTTGTCAACTGTATGGATTCTGGTGTAATCCATACAGAGGCTGTGAGCGTATGTCTGTTACTACGTAAATAGATACGGAGATTTACAATGACCCCTAGCGTGTATACAGCTGGACGCTTTTGAAACAGTACCCTTTTTCGCACAAAGTGATCCTCCCCCCACAAATTTGTTAGCATCATTGACACCGTGAACATTGGCCCACATGTGTGATTTTTTCTTGCGTATCTATTCATATTCTTTTGTAATCCCGACTCAGTCTGTGAGCGTCTGTGTCTGCCTCTAGAAATATCTACAGAGATTTAGAAATTTTTCAATAGACTATATATACCTTTTAGCTTGTGATACAGTAGCCCTTTTTTGGGCCTCCTTTTTATAAGACTTCTCGACTTAAACCATTTACAGCTGCTTAACGTACATTAGAAACCTCAACATATGGCATTATTGCAACCTCCCTATCTTGGCTGATCCCCCCTCATCCATCAACAAAATTGTGAGATTCTTGTGTAATCCATACTCAGCCTTTCAGTCCCATTGTGTGCCTCATGAATTAAATAAGAGATTTTTAATATTTTAAGTATACTATATACCTTGTGTGTGGCTAAACAGTCTGAGATTTAGATTTTTGTATGGTTTGTGAACAATACAAACATTAACGAACCGAAAAAGATGAAAAATATCTTTATACAGGTTTAATACACCGTGTGCAGAATTATTAGGCAAGTCGTATTTGAAGGATTCTTTTTATTATTGAACAACAACTATGTTCTCAATCAAACCAAAAGACTCATAAATATCAAAGCTTAATATTTTTGGAAGTTAGAGTGGGTTTTTTCTACATTTGACTATCTTAGGAGGATATCTGTTTGTGCAGGTAACTATTACAGTTATGTTTTGGTAGCTGAGGAGAGCAGGCAAAAACGGCAATACACCAGAGAGGTTGGAATCTATTGGATTGCAGTACCCTGACTAACCACCACAACTAAAGGCAGCCATGGAGCTTTCCTACGTTGGTCCTAGACGCCTCGTCACAGCCTGAGAGATTAACTACACCTAAAGATAGAAAGAGGAAAGCTATCTGCCCCGGAGCAGATCCCCAAAGAACATAGGAAGCCCCCAAACATGTAATGGCGGTTAGACAAGAGGAAATACAAACACAGACAGAAAATAGTATGAGCAAACGCTGGGGCCCAATCTGCCTAGACAGAAAAGGATAGAAAGGATACTCACTGCAATCCAAAAAAACCCTAAAAAATGCCAACGCTACTGATTGCAAAACCACCTGAGATCACACGACCTCTACCACCTAAATCAGTTCTCTGGTGTAACAAAACTAAGCCGCAGCCACTGAAAAAACTGGTAAAGGCAAATGAACAAACAACAGTGGCTCCAGCGGAACCGAGAGGAGACCAAGCCCCCCGGGGGGGAACCTGGCTAACCTCACAGAAATGCAGAGAAATAAGCAAATGGTAAGCACAAAAACAAAAACTGAAAATATCTTATCTGAAAGCAGAAGAAGAGGCAA
The DNA here is from genome assembly GCA_033576555.1 of Oophaga sylvatica. Classification (NCBI taxonomy): domain Eukaryota; kingdom Metazoa; phylum Chordata; class Amphibia; order Anura; family Dendrobatidae; genus Oophaga; species Oophaga sylvatica. The sequence continues at coordinate 106,822,141 of JARQOD010000002.1, forward strand.
GACTCAGCAAGCTTCCAAGTGAACCAGGAACCACAGTTGAGACAAGAACAATTGATCACCGGCAACCATGATGGGAGGGAACCTCCCTTATATCAAGCCACTCTGTGACTCCTGATTGCCAATCCTCATTGAATGGTTCAGTACTGTTTGTAACCACCAGAGGGAGCTGCTGCTCAGAATTCATTTCCAAAACATTCACAACATATTACTGTGCAGAATTATTAGGCAACTTAATAAAAATCAAATATATACCCATCTAACTTGCTTATTTTCCCAGGTAAACCAATATAAGAACACACAATTTAGAAGTAAACATTTCTGACATTAAAAAAAAAAAAAAACAGTAACCAATATAGCCACCTTTCTTTACGATGACACTCAAAAGCCTTCCATCCATAGATTCTGTCAGTTGCTTGATCTGTTTACGATCAACATTGCGTGCATCAGCCACCACAGCCTCCCAGACACTGTTCCGAGAGGTGTACTGTTTTCCCTCCCTGTAGACCTCACATTTTATGAGGGACCACAGGTTCTCTATGGGGTTCAGATCAGGTGAACAAGGGGGCCATGTCATTATTTTTTCTTCTTTTAGACCTTTACTGGCCAGCCACGCTGTGGAGTATTTGGATGCATGTGATGGAGCATTGTCCTGCATGAAAATCATGTTTTTCTTGAACGATACCGACTACTTCCTGTACCACTGCTTGAAGAAGGTGTCTTCCAGAAACTGGCAGTAGGTCTGGGAGTTGAGTTTCACTCCATCCTCAACCCGAAAAGGTCCCACAAGTTCATCTTTGATGATACCAGCCCGTACCAGTACCCCACCTCCATCTTGCTGGCGTCTGACATTTTATGTTATGTTTCTTGTTCAAAGGTGGTCGTTTTCCAGCCTTCCTTACCTTGGTCATGTCCCTGAGTATGGCACACCTTGTGCATTTTGATACTCCAGTAACGTTGCAGCTCTGCAATATGGCAAAACTAGTGGCAAATGTCATCTTGGCAGCTGCACGCTTGATTTTCCTCAATTCATGGGCAGTTATTTTGCGTTTTTTTTTATCAACACGCTTCTTGCGACCCTGTTGGCTATTTGCCATGAAACGCTTGATTGTTCGGTGATCACGCTTCAAAAGTTTGACAATTTCAAGACTGCTGCATCCCTCTGCAAGACATCTCACAATTTTTGACTTTTCAGAGTCCGTCAAATCTCTCTTCTGACCCATTTTGCCAAAGGAAAGGAAGTTGCCTAATAATTAAGCACACCTTATAAAGGGTGTTGATGTCATTAGACCACACCCCTCATTACAGAGATGCAAATCACCTGATTTACATTATTGGCAGTTGGCTTTCAAGCCTATACAGCTTGGAGTAGGACAACATGTATAAAAAGGATGATGTGATCAAAATACTAATTTGCCTAATAATTCTGCACACAGTGTAGGTTTGTGTGTTAAGAATAAAATGTTGATTTTTTAAACTGTAGCCATAAATGTTGTTGAAACCCTGACCAAACTTTTCTATATACCTAAAGAATTGTGTTAGAAACCTGTTGGTATGTTGCGTTTAGAAAGTGTAAGGGTTACCGGCCAATGGACCATACTAGGTCAAAGGATCAAACATGGCAGCTGAATCATTGCAAAAAAGGAACAGGAGTCTGAAAAGTGGGGGCCATTGGACATGATGGCCCAACATAGCCTGCTGCTGAACCTGTTATGGGGTTTGGCTGGTTACTTGTAGGCCTAGACTGAAAATTATTGTTTGGCTCAGCAATTTTGCGCTGGTTATTTCACAGATATATCACATTTTTAAGCTCTGCAATGCCCATTCAGTTCTCCCATACCAGGTATCTCCTGCCCTAAAGGTGGGTGTCCTTGTTCCCCCATCTAATTCTCCTCCCTTTCGACATCTTGAAATATACATATGAATATGTCAACTGGAATATCATGATCCTGCTCTCTGTGAATTTTGGGGACCTTTCTGGCACATGTAGACCAGAATGGATGGCTTGGAAAAAATACAGGCAGTAAAAGATGAGGATGTTCATCCTCAAGGCCTGGTCCCCCTAAGGGGTGAAGTTTGCAAGGTATTGGCTGTAATGCTGGAAGTGTAATTATAAAGGCCTACATGTTTTTTTGCATTTGCAATTGCATATCTTTTTTTGGCGGTTCAGGTAGGAATAGAGGCGGCTGTAGAACACTGTATCACTGCTGGTCTGAGGGCAGAAACGCAGGTGGCACATATCATTGGTACATGCAGGCCAGATGAGATACACATATTCACAGACTAATTTCTGCGAGATGACGCCTTTAGTTGTGATCTTCTTTGTTATTTCTCAAAAAGGTGGGGAGTGGGACTACATCAGTGCATCATTGACACCGGTAACATTGGCCTACATGTGTCATTCTTTGTTGCATATCTTTTTATATTCTTGTGGAATCCAGACCGAGCCTCTGTATCTGCCTCCTGAAATATCTAGTGAGATTTTGACTATTTTCAATAGACAATACATATACCTCATACAGTAGCCCTTTTTTGGTCCTGCTTTTGCTATGACTTCTCGACTTAAACCATTTGATGATGCTTTACGTACATTATACACCTCAACATATGGCATTCTTGCAAACTCCCTGCTCCCCCCCTCCTCCATCAAATTGTGAGATTCTTGTGTAATCCATACTGAGCCTTTCAGCGAGATTGTCTGCCTCATGAATTATATAAGGAGATTTACAATATTAAAACTATACAAAATATACCTTTTATGAGGCAAAACTGTATGACATTTAGATAGAAATATGCTTTGTGAACAATACAAAGATTTACCAAACCAAAAAAATGAACAATATCTTTGAAAGGTTTCATAGGTCTGTGGCAAGAATTTAATTTTTAATTTTGAAACTATAGCCATAAATGTTCTTTAAAACATGAACAAAGTTTTCTAGATACCTAGTCTAAAACATTAAGAATTGTGTTACTAACCTATTGCCACGTTGCGTTTAAAAAGTATAAGGGTTACTGCCCGATGGACCATAGTAGGTCGAATGATCAAACATGGCAGCTGGACAATTGCCAAAAATAACACGAGCCTGAAAAGTAGGTGCCATTGGACATGATGGCCAAACACGGCCTGCTGCTGCTGTTATGGGGTTTGGCTGGTTACTTGTAGGCATACACTGAAATTTATTGTAGTTTTGGTCATCAATTTTATGCAGGTTATAGCATGGATAAACAAGATTTATCAGGTCTGCAATGCCCACTTCTCCCATACTAAGTATCTCCTGCCATAAAGGTGGGTGTCCTTGTTCCCCCATGAAATTATACTCCATTTCAACAGCTTCAAATATACATATGAATATGTCAACACTCAACAGGAATATCCTGCTCCTGCTCTCTTTGAATTTTGGGGACCTTTCTGGGACAGGAATACCAAAATGGATCGGACTCCCTTGCAGAGAAATGAGAAATTGTCCCTCTGGAGGAACACCAGCCGTGCCAAATATGTGTGGAATTCTAGGCCCAGGAAGGTCAGATGCTGAGAAGGGGTTAGAGACTACTTCTCTCGGTTGATGATCCAGCCGAGACGCATCAAGGTGTCCAGAGTGACTTGCAAATTGCCTCTTCAAACAAAGAGGACTTGTACTCTATAGCGCCACCTATTGGAAGTAGCGATCCTACAAGTCACAATCAACCCTTTAACGAGTCTTGTAATATGACTTAGGATAAAAGCCAAATCAGATTCTCCATTTGCAGACACGGTGTTTCGGACTGTTGGTCCTCGTCAGTGCAAAGTAGGAAAATCTGATTTGGCTAGATGAGAGGCTCTGGACTGGGTCTGGGGGTAAGGTTACTCCTTGTGGAGAGTGACATACCAGCTCTGGCGTGTCAAGGTAAGGAGGCTTATTCGCCGTGCAATGCTCCTCTGGGAAATTTTAATATGCAAATTGCCTCTTCAAACAAAGAGGACTTGTACTCTATAGCGCCACCTATTGGAAGTAGCGATCCTACAAGTCACAATCAACCCTTTAACGAGTCTTGTAATATGACTTAGGATAAAAGCCAAATCAGATTCTCCATTTGCAGACACGGTGTTTCGGACTGTTGGTCCTCGTCAGTGCAAAGTAGGAAAATCTGATTTGGCTAGATGAGAGGCTCTGGACTGGGGTCTGGGGGTAAGGTTACTCCTTGTGGAGAGTGACATACCAGCTCTGGCGTGTCAAGGTAAGGAGGCTTATTCGCCGTGCAATGCTCCTCTGGGAAATTTTAATATGCAAATTGCCTCTTCAAACAAAGAGGACTTGTACTCTATAGCGCCACCTATTGGAAGTAGCGATCCTACAAGTCACAATCAACCCTTTAACGAGTCTTGTAATATGACTTAGGATAAAAGCCAAATCAGATTCTCCATTTGCAGACACGGTGTTTCGGACTGTTGGTCCTCGTCAGTGCAAAGTAGGAAAATCTGATTTGGCTAGATGAGAGGCTCTGGACTGGGGTCTGGGGGTAAGGTTACTCCTTGTGGAGAGTGACATACCAGCTCTGGCGTGTCAAGGTAAGGAGGCTTATTCGCCGTGCAATGCTCCTCTGGGAAATTTTAATATGCAAATTGCCTCTTCAAACAAAGAGGACTTGTACTCTATAGCGCCACCTATTGGAAGTAGCGATCCTACAAGTATCCTAAGTCATATTACAAGACTCGTTAAAGGGTTGATTGTGACTTGTAGGATCGCTACTTCCAATAGGTGGCGCTATAGAGTACAAGTCCTCTTTGTTTGAAGAGGCAATTTGCATATTAAAATTTCCCAGAGGAGCATTGCACGGCGAATAAGCCTCCTTACCTTGACACGCCAGAGCTGGTATGTCACTCTCCACAAGGAGTAACCTTACCCCCCAGACCCCAGTCCAGAGCCTCTCATCTAGCCAAATCAGATTTTCCTACTTTGCACTGACGAGGACCAACAGTCCGAAACACCGTGTCTGCAAATGGAGAATCTGATTTGGCTTTTATCCTAAGTCATATTACAAGACTCGTTAAAGGGTTGATTGTGACTTGTAGGATCGCTACTTCCAATAGGTGGCGCTATAGAGTACAAGTCCTCTTTGTTTGAAGAGGCAATTTGCATATTAAAATTTCCCAGAGGAGCATTGCACGGCGAATAAGCCTCCTTACCTTGACACGCCAGAGCTGGTATGTCACTCTCCACAAGGAGTAACCTTACCCCCCAGACCCCAGAGTGACTTGAAGACTCTGAGCACAGTCTCGGCGGGATAAGCCTTTGATTACCAGGTCGTGCAGGTAAGGGATTATGATAATCCCCCTGGAGCGAACAATGGCCATGACCGTCGGCATTCGCTTCGTGAACACCCTGGGGGAAGAGGGCAGACCGAAGGGGAGGGCCGTGAATTAATAGTGATCATAATTATGGATCATCATTACGGCCGTTATCACTGAATACCTTGCCTGGCTCAAGATGTATACTGCCCAGCCATGTCTTTGTTTCTCGATGCAAGTATTGGGACAGTACATCAGCGGTGTGTCTCTTGTCGCCCAAACACATCATTTGCAAAACAGCCTGCTGAAGCTTACCACTAGCTGTTCCATAGCGGGACACCTCGTGTGCAACACTGCCAGTTGCGAATGGAGTGCTCATGCGTCTGCGCTCTGCTGACGAGCTTTAGCTTCTGGAGGAGGAGGGGCGAACGCCTACAGCCAACTGTTGCCTATAACGTGGGCTAGGCAGCACTGTCGCACCACCGCTGTCCCCTGTGGACCCTGCATCCACCACATTAACCCAGTGCGCAGTTATGGACACGTAACGGCCCTGGCCATGCCTACAGGCCCATGCATCTGTTGTGAGGTGCACCTTTCCACTGACTGATTGTTGCAGTGCATGGACAATGCGGTCTTTCACATGCTGGTGGAGGGCAGGGATGGTTTTTCTAGAAAAAAAGGGGCGACTGGGTATGTCATAGCGTGGACCAGCGTAGGTCATAAGTTCTCGGAATGATGCGCTTTCAACCAAACGGAAGGGCATCATCTCTAATGAGATCAGTTTTGCAATGCAGGCGTTCAAACCCTGTGTACGCGGATGAGAGGCTGAGTACTTTGTTTTCCTATTCAGAGCTGGTAGGGTGAGCTGGACTTGAGAGCTGCATGTGCTGGAACTATCTGTGGACACGAGGGACTGAGAGTGGGTTGTTGATGGTGATGGTGGTGGTGGTGATGGCCTAGATGCAGTTTTTCGTGGCATAAACATTGTGATTCCCTGACTGGTTTGGCCTTGCGACTACACCTCTACATTTCTTGCTGGTGGTGTGCCAACCGGTGGGCTTACAGTGGGGAAAACAATGGAGCGTTGCTGGCTAACTTGAGTCGGAGCCGGTGCACATGTGCTACCTGAGCTTTTGTACTCCGTCCACGCTTGTGAGTCGCACACAACCAGGGTTATGGGGTACTCGGCACCGAGCCCGTTGAAGTCTATGGGGAATATCACGGGTAGCACAGCTCGGTCCGTTGCCCTGGGCGCTCATACAAAGGGGAATATTTACAGGGATTTTAGTAATTGTTCGTGACGCCACCTGTGGTTTCTGATCAGGGTGACCAGCGCTGCAGGATGAATCCTCAGAGGGGTTGTTACTGGCAGCAAGGTGTTAAGTCTTCCACAGGTAAGACTGGTCCCTCTGGGTATATGGCGGTGCAGGGTGCAGGCAATAAGGCAGACACACACAAGTCAGTCTCTTTCCATACCTTTACTGGTGGTATTTGCAGGTATGTCCCGGGAAGCTGCTCAGGGTGGAGGATGCACATCCAGGTAATCACTGAGTAGGTTTAAGGCCTCCTTACTTCTTAATGTGTGAGTTTCCAACCTGCATGAAGCTAAGTTCAACTCTGTGTAGAACAGCTACGCCCGGCCGACATTGTGGTGGAGCCTTCTTTTGGCAAGAACTAAGTCTAAATGGCTGATCAGGCCCGACTCCTGTTCTTCCTGACCCCGGATACGTATCAGCACTATAGGGCCCCTCTGCGACCTAAAGTCCAGCAGGGATTCCGGTTTTCTCCTACTAGCCTTGAAGGTTCTAGCAAGCTTCGGACCCGGTGTCCGGTTGTGCAGAGTGGAGGCAGCTACCGTTGCTATATCACCTCGGTCACTCTTTCTCTTTTTCACCACTCGCCCGTCGCCCTACTCTGACCCTTAACATAAGCACGGGTAGCAGTAGGTGTAGTCGTCAGCTTCCTTCCTTCCACAGCTCACTGACCGTTTCTCAGTCGACTCGTTGTTATAATAACTGTAGTCCCTTTCCTTCACTTTCCTTCATAGACTCTGTCCAGAGCAGCTCTCAGGACCTTCCGTCAGACTGAATTCACGCTCACTCCGAGAGTCACTTTCCACGTTCATAGGGAACTAACAGTCAGCCTGTTATGAGGTAACGGCTCGTCTTTCTTCCTCTGTCTCATCTGACAGGAATCACCACACGTCTGAACACGCACTGGCTCAGACAAAGCTCTGACTAGCAAAGCCTCCAGTCTGGAATGACCTCACTGCTACGTCTCCCACGCCCTTATATATTCTAAGGCTCCCTCTGGTGGCACTATAGGGAAGTGTGAGTGTGAATGAATATCAGGTGGTTTTGTAATTACCTTTCTGTGCATTCTCCAGGGAACATGTGTCACCAAGCGCAGCTGGGCCACACACTTGCATGTGCACGTTCAGTAAATGTCCAAGCATGCAACTGGTGTTCAAATTTTTGAGATTTTTCCCTCGGCTAAAGGTTCTTAGGCACTTTTTACAGACAGCGTTAGCCTCATCGGCAGGAATTTGTTCAAAAAAGTGCCACACTGCACTCTTCCTACTATGGTATACATTTTCAGGCCTTACATGCAGTGGTAATTGGACCATCTGGCCAACCGTTCCTGCAACTCCTTTTTTTTTAACATCTTTTTGGACTCGTACAGGCCTACCAGATAAACCCCGATGCGATCTCGATACCTGCTGCGGATCCTTCTCCTCTTCTGAGCTAGTGCCAGTGGCACCCTCTTCCACCACTAGATGCCAATCAGGGTCAACAACTGGGTCATCCATCACCTCCTCTTCAATTTGATCAGCACCTTCCTCTCTGTCACCGTCTAAGGTGGTACAGTATGCGGGAAGGGGCACATGAGTTTCATCAGGGTCACATTGTGGCGCAGTACACTTCAAGGCCAATGTAGTGCTGTGCTTCAATGGGGCAGCACAATCATCTAGCAGTGGCTGTGCATCAGTGCACTCAATGTCAGATTCATCTTGGACTGGGGAATGAGGGATTTGACTTAATAACCCAGGCATGGAATGTGAAAACAACTCCATGGAGTAATCTGAAGTGTGGGCTGCCACATCCTTCATTTGTACTGGGGGTGAATGACACAAGGAAAGTGGTTGGTCCAGACCAGAAGGCTGCACTGACGACTCAGTGGGTGCAGCTTTTGAAATATCAGAAGAGGAGTAGATAGAGCTGGAATCTGATTTGGCAATATAATCCAAAACCTGTTCCTGATGCTCCTGCTTTAAAAGCTGTTTACCTACTCCCAGAAAAAGGAGACTTCTAGGCCTTATGTAGCCAGACAATGAGGCAGGCTCAACACCTCCTGCCTTAGGTGCTATTGTGCTTTTGCCACTAGCAGCAGATGCAGCACCACCACCACCATCAGTAGCAGGTGGCCCACCACCACCACGTGCTCAACCTCTTCCACCATACTTCCTCATGTTTGTGTAAATGTAGCCTAAATAACAGCAGATATATGGTACTGTATCAGAAGCGTACATCTGTATACGGTGATGGTGAAAAATTTACATCTCCGTATATATTTGCGGAGTAACAGACACAGACTGTCACAGGCTCAGTATGGATTACAGTAGAATGAAAAAAAATGGACAGTATCAGTAGCATACAGCTGTAAACAGTGTTGTGGGAATTTTAAATCTGCATTTATATTTCAGCAGGAACACACACGGTCACAGGCCCACTCTGGCTAACACCAGCATATCAAACTCCGAAAAAGTCTACAGTCTCAGTAGCGTACAGCTGTATACAGTGTTGGGGGAATTGTAAATCTCCTTATTAGAGTTGAGTGATACTTTCCGATATCCAAAAGTATCGGAATCGGAATGGTATCGCCGATACCATTAAAATATCGGCGATACCCGATACCGATACCGGAAATCCAATGTAAGTCTATGGGAACAAAATATCGTAACTAAAAAAACCCCATTCTTTCCTTGTAAACACTAAATATACACACATAGAATACATATATATATATATATATATATATATACATGTCATTGTGACATATATATATATATATACATATATGTATAGTTTATACACTTCTACATAGTAAAATATCCTCTGATTCAATTGCCGGGTAAAGCCGGCTTCTGTGAAAAGACAGAAGCACCCGACATGAAATGACACTTGGTGTACATAGGGTTAACAATGTCTTTTCATGTCGTTTGCTATCTGATTTGCACAAACAATTACATCAGTGTATGTGTGCAAAATTTCACACCTGTAGGGGTTAATTAAAGGTGTAAATTCGTTGTAAAAAAAACGGACTTTTTTGCTACGAATTTACACCTTTAATTAACCCCTACAGGTGTGAAATTTTGCACACTTACACTCATGTAATTGTTTGTGCAAATCAGATATCAAACTACATGAAAAGACATGGTTAACTCTATGTAAACCAAGTGTCATTTCATGTCGGGTTCTGCATTTTCACAAAAGCCGGCAATTGAATTAGCGGCTATTATACTATGTAGAAGTGTATGAACTATAAATATATATATATGTGTCACAAATTCAATGACATGTATATATATATATGAGGTGTAAAATTGCTGAAAAAAAATGCGTGGGCTCCTGCCCTATTTTCGCAACCAGACAGACAAAGCCAGTGAGTGGGGGCAGATAATAATAGCCCAGAGAAGGGACCATTATTTTTGGCCCCCCCCCGGCTACTAACATCTGCCCCCAGACACCCCAGAAAAGACAAATCTATAATTAGATTCGCCCTTTCTGGCACTTTGCCCGTCTATTCCCATTGCCCTGTAGCGGTGGCGAATGGGTTAATATGGGGTTAAAGCCACCTTGCTATTGAAAGGTGACCTTAAGCCAGGTTAATAATTGAGAGCTGTCAATTAGACAACTATCAATTATTAATCCTATTGCATGAAATAAAAATAAAACACACACACTTTAATTAAAAATCATTTTAATGAAATAAAGACACATGTTTTTGACCATCTTTTATTTTACTGCAAAAACCATTTCCTGTAATAAAAATAAAATAAAAAAGCAAAATTATTCTTACCTATCCCATGCACAGTCAGGTCCCACGGTGTAATCCTTCAGAAAGGGTTAATGTTTACTGCAGGGACCGCAGCTAATGCTGCAGCCTCACAGTAAACCCCCAAATGAATGAGTTCCTCTCCTGGCTGACAGGAGAGTAAAGGCTGGGTCTCACATAACGATACACCAGCGATCCCGACAATGATATGCACTTGTCAGGATCGCTGGTGTATCGCTACATGATCGCTGCTGAGCTGCCAAACAGGCAGCTCAGGCAGCGATCTGGGACAGCGACACTGCGGGTAACATCGCTTAAGGGCCCGTCTCACATAGCGATATCGCTACCGTGATCGCTGCTGAGTCACTAGTTTTGTGACGCAGCAGCGAGCTCACCAGCGATATCGCTGTGTGTGACATTCAGCGACGATCAGCCCCCCTGCCGGGTATCGCTGATCGTCGCTGAAATGTCAGGACCTTTTTTTGATCGCTGGTTTCCCGCTGACAGGCACGCATCGCTGCGTGTGACAGGCGGGAGACCAGCGATCCGCTGGTAACCAAGGTACACAGCGGGTTTCCAGGCGCGGGGCTGTGCCTAGAAACCCGCTGTGTACCTTGGATACCAGCGCCCTGATGCAGGGGAGCTGGTATCCAAGGTACACAGCGGGTTTCCAGGCACCGCGCAGCGCTTGGAAACCCCTGTGTACCTTGGATACCAGCTCCCTGCATCAGGGCGCTGGTATCCAAGGTACACTGCGGGTAATTAAGCGATGTTACCCGCAGTGTCGCTGTCCCAGATCGCTGCCTGAGCTGCCTGTTTGGCAGCTCAGCAGCGATCATGTAGCGATACACCAGCGATCCTGACAAGTGCATATCGTTGTCGGGTTCGCTGGTGTATCGTTATGTGAGACCCAGCCTTTAGTTACCCGCAGTGTACGTTGGATACAGCGCCCTGATGCAGGGAGCTGGTAACCAAGGTACACAGCGGGTTTCCAAGCGCTGCGCGGTGCCTGGAAACCCGCTGTGTACCTTGGATACCAGCTCCCTGCATCAGGGCGCTGGTATCCAAGGTACACAGCGGGTTTCTAGGCACAGCCCCGCGCCTGGAAACCCGCTGTGTACCTTGGTTACCAGCGGATCGCTGGTCTCCCGCCTGTCACACGCAGCGATGCGTGCCTGTCAGTGGGAAACCAGCGATCAAAAAAAGGTCCTGACATTTCAGCGATACCCGGCAGGGGGGCTGATCGTCGCTGAATGTCACACACAGCGATATCGCTGGTGAGCTCGCTGCTGCGTCACAAAACTAGTGACTCAGCAGCGATCTCGGTAGCAATATCGCTATGTGAGACGGGCCCTTAAGTGGAAAGCTTAATTGATTGCTTTCCACTTTCACTTCAGGTCAGCCAGGGACACAATCAGTGACGTCAGAGGGAACTGATTAACAAAAATAGGGGTTCCCTTCGAAAAAAAAATGGCGTGGGGTCCCCCCTATTTTTGTTAACCAGCCAGATGAAGCAGACCGCTGAGGCCTGGATTTTCAGGCTGTTAAGGAGCCAAGATCCATGGACCTTGCCAGCCTGATAATACCAGGCCACAGCAGTCTGCATATCTTGGCTGATTAACAAAAATAGGGGATCCCCTCGAAAAAAATTGGCGTGGGGTCCCCCCTATTTTTGTTAACCAGCCAGATGAAGCAGACCGCTGAGGCCTGGATTTTCAGGCTGTTAAGGAGCCATGATCCATGGACCTTGCCAGCCTGATAATACCAGGCCACAGCAGTCTGCATATCTTGGCTGATTAACAAAAATAGGGGATCCCCTCGAAAAAAATTGGCGTGGGGTCCCCCCTATTTTTGTTAACCAGCCAGATGAAGCAGACCGCTGAGGCCTGGTTTTTCAGGCTGGTAAGGATCCAATATCCATGGACCTTGCCAGCCTGATAATACCAGGCCACAGCAGTCTGCTTAGCTTGGCTGGTTAACAAAAATAGGGGATCCCCTCGAAAAAAAAAACGGCGTAGGGGTCCCCCTATTTTTGTTAACCAGCCAAGTAAAATGCAGACTGCTGCGGCCTGGTATTAAAAGACTGTCAAGGCCCATGGATTTTGGCCCTCAACAGCCTGATAATACCAGGCTACAGCAGCCCCACATTTGGCGCATCAAAAGATGTGCCAATTGTGGCACTTTACCCGGCTCTTCCCACTTGCCCTGTAGCGGTGGCAAGCGGGGTAATAAGGGGTTAATGTCACCGTTGATTGCACGGTGACAATAAGCCCGGTTAATAATGGAGAGGCGTCAATAAGACACCGATCCATTATTAATCCCAAAGTTTTTAAATGTTTAAAAAAAAGACACAGCAAGAAAAAAGTCTTTTAATGAAATAAAAGAGACAACACAGTTTTCATTTCTTTTATTACTCTCTCATTCCTGCGACGCCATCGATCTCCTGTAAAAAAATAAAAAAAACAAACCAACAGTATACCACCTGTCCGACGCAGTCCATAGTAACGATTGTCCCACGACGATCCAGCTCTGCTACATCGGAATGACAGGCAAAGCCTGACATCCCGGAGCAGCACAGCTGCTTACCAGCTTCCCCGGCGGTGACGTCATCGGACTGCTTTACGGCCGCGATTACCCAGCAGTCACTGCAGTTATCGCGAGAAACTGCATGTGACCGCCAGGGAGAAGAGGATGGCGGCCATTAAGCAGTCCGGGATGTGACCGCCGGAGATCTTCTGCCGGGTAAGTGCCGCTGACTCCTGACAGACCCGACCGACGGACACTGACAGTGACAGTGACATTCCGATTCCGGTATCCGATATGACGAAAATATCAGTACTCGGTATCGGAATTCCGATACAGCCAATATCGGCCGATACCCGATATTTGCAGTATCGGAATGCTCAACACTACTCCTTATATATTTCCGAAGTCACACACAGATAGTCAGCCTGTATTTGTCCCTGATACCAGCCAGTACACGGTACTGTGAGGAGCGTACAGCTCTATACAGTGTGGGAAAAACAGAACACTCGGTAACTAACTGAAATTTCCCCCTTAGAACTGGCAGGCTAGTAATCAGCTCTGCTGATCCACACAAGCAATTTCTACACTGTCACTGGCAGGTACCTCTGCTACTCCATCAAATTAATTGCCCCTTATCACAGTCAGGCAGCTTACTAATCAGTTGTGATGCTGCACTCAAGCAATTTGTACACTGTCAATGGCAGGCAGCTGTGCTACTCCACCAAATTAATTGCCCCCTTATCAGTCAGGCAGCCTACTAATCAGATGTGAAGCATGACAACATAGAATACATGAAATTTTGAATAGCAATATGGCTTTGGAGTATAAGGAAAAATTTGAGACGCTTAGCATAAACATTTGGCCAAACATTTTAAAGCCCACCAACCATCATCAAGGTGGTCTCAATTCTGGTGAGTCCCTGACCTAATGTGAACATACCTCTATTAGGCTGAAATCTGAATTTCTGGGTGAATATGCTTCTCTGTCAGTAATGCCTGCATTTATGGGTAAAGTAGGGACCTGGTGTAATTAATATCACCACCTGGTGGGGGCGGAGTGCTCGGTCAGTAAGCTAGCATTCAATAGACAAAAAAACCTGACTGGCACATCCAGACTAATGTGAACTAGGTGCAAACCAAGTGGAGCTACCCCCATGTAAAACATACGAAAAAAGGCTGCACTCAAGCATACTGAAGCATGACAACATAGAATACATGAAATTTTGAATAGCAATATGGCTTTGGAGTATAAGGAAAAATTTGAGACGCTTAGTATAAACATTTGGCCAAACATTTTAAAGCCCACCAACCATCGTCAAGGTGGTCTCAATTTGGTGAGTCCCTGACCTAATGTGAACATACCTCTATTAGGCTGATATCTGAATTTCTGGGTGAATATGCACCTTTGTCAGTAATGCCTGCATTTATGGGTAAAGTAGGGACCTGGTGTAATTAAAATCACCACCTGGTGGGGGCAGAGTGCTCGGTCAGTAAGCTAACATTCAGTAGACAAAAAAACCTGACTGGCACATCCAGACTAATGTGAACTAGGTGCAAATCAAGGGGAGCTACCCCATGTAAAACATATGAAAAAAATAGCCTTTTTTCGTATGCTTTACATGGGGGTAGCTCCCCTCATTCTCCACACTGACGGAAGCTTAAACGGTTTGGGGGCTGTGTTGTGACAGGTGCAGGACGGGAAAGAGAGGGTGATCGCTTACGCTAGTCGGTCCCTTTACGATTCCGAATGCAACCTGGACAACTACAGTTCCTTCAAGCTTGAGTTGCTGGCGTTGGTGTGGGCTATGATGGAGCGGTTCGTGGAATATCTGTCAGGCTCGGAAGTGTTAGTGCGCACTGATAATAATCCATTAGCGAACCTGGAGAACGCAAAGTTAGGGGCCCTCTAACAACACTGGGTAGCCTGGATGGCAAAGTTTCAGTATAACTTGCCTAAAGGAGGGGAGCTGAAAACACCTATGCCGACTCCTTGTCCAGAGCAAGACACGCAACTCCTGGGAAGAACAAGGATGAGATGCTGAAGGATGAGGAAGTTCCCCGATTTTGGAAGACTGCTGGCGGCAGCAGCTATGCTGGAACTAATTTTGACCACCCCATGTGAAGGAGTGTTGGGAAGGTCCAGGGAAGAGTGGGTCTGCTTACAGCAGGAGTATGGTGAACTCGCTCTGTTCCGTCAATGGGTAACTGCAAAACAGTTGCCCAGACAAGAAGAAAGAAGCACTCTTACTCCAAAAGCACTGAAAATACTCCGACAGTGGGAGAGACTCCAGATGCGAAATGGGCTGTTGTATCGACAGGTCCAGCTACAGAAAGAACTGGGGGCCTCCTGGCAGGTGGTGATCCCAGAGATAGTGTTATCTAAAATCGCTGCTGAAGCTCACGAAAAAAGAGGTACACTTCGGTGCTGAGAAAACCTTTCAATGGCTACAGCATTTTGTCTACCATCCTCGGTTAAGAACAACGGTTGAAGAGGCCTGTAAACTCTGCCAGGCTTGTGAATTGGCCAAATCTCCAGAACAACGGGCCCCTACACAGACCATTGTGACGTCAGTACCTCAGGAACTACTGACCATCGACTACTTGACCATCGGACCGGCGTATCAGGGATATGACCACTGTCTAGTGATGATTGATCATTTCTCGAAGTTTGCTGTAGTTACACCCATTAGAGATCAAACGGCGGAGTCGGCTGCTCATGTCATCTGCAAAAACTTAATTCAGGTCAATGGATGCCCACAACAGATCCACTCTGATTAGGGAGCCTGTTTATTAGGAAGATTCATGGATGAGCTACAACAGATCTATCAGTTTGACCGTTCTCACACCACGCCGTACCATCCACAAGGAAATGGGGCCTGTGAACGATTTACCCAATACCCTCATACAGATGCTGAGAACCTTGGAGGAAGATCAGAAGGTTCGGTGGCCTGAATTTGGGTCTGAGCTGGTATGGATCTATAATAATCGGGTGCACCAGACCACCGGGTTCACGCCCTACTCTGTGTTGTTCGGTCGCGACGGGAAAGAATTCACGGAGCTGGAATTGGACCCAGGGGAGGACTACCCACGGACGGGGTGTCTACCTGGGTTCGAGAACATCATCATCGTCTGCAGACCCTACATCGTCTGGTGAAGACTCAAATCCAGTTGCTGGAGCACACTAAGAAACTTCCTCTGCGAGGGACAGATCTTTGGGATGGGGACTGAGTGTTGGTAAGAGAAAAACATAAACGGGACAAACTGAGAATCGATGGGAGAGTCGGCTATACCGAGTGAAGTGTTGGGTCAGCAGAAAAGGACCCATATATGAGATCCAACCGGAAGGAGAGAGGGGCGCCCCCACGCGGGTAGTGCACCGAAGTATGCTTCAGCCATGCTTCTCCGAGGATCCCTTATCAGAAGAAGAAACACCTGAAGTTCCTGAGGTGGCTCCTCCCACAGTAGAGGAAGATGAAGAGGAAGAAGGTCCGGAACAACAGCTTGAGAATGTGTCCGAGAAAAATAACCCTGGAACCTCAGAAGGAGATGTTACGACGGGCACGGACCTGACTCCTCCAACATCAGGAAAGCCGGGTACAACCACACTCGAGGACTCCATTACTCATTCCAATCTATAACACTCCGAAAGTACAACAGCTGGGAAGCCCCCCAACGTGTACAACCAAGATCAATTTATCTGGCAACAGGTTGCTGAGAAAGATCCACACAGACATGATGTATCCCAGGATGCCTCTCCCATGGAATGGCGAGTGAAAGGATAGGGGGAGTGTAAGGAGATGAACAGGAGCAGTGTTGCCGGTTCGAGAAACACTCTGGGGCCGAAACTATCGGGCCGTCATCACCTTTACAGGGGGACGACTTGTCTGTGTAGGGAAAGCCTGAGCAGCTGAAAGAAGTGGGCGTGGGGGACATAAAAGGAGCTGAGCGCAGGAAAGAGAGGGACTTGGTGGGAAGGCAACTACAGAGCAGAAAGAAGGTTGACTCCCTCTCCTCAACTACCGGCACTGACACCAGCCCTTTACAGACTGTCCGACTCTCAATCCCTTTATTGAGTATCCCTCCACGAACCAGACCCATAGCGTGCAGTGCAGCAGACGTTGTTATGTTTCGGTAGCTGAGGAGAAACTGCAAAAAATAGCCAAAGTAGCAATACAGAGAGGCTAGAAACTATTGGATTGCAGTAACCTAAACTAACCACCACACTAGAAGTAGCCGTGGAGCATACCTACAGTGATCCTAGATGCCTCGACACAGCCGGAGAGATAGCTGCACCTAAAGGCAGAAAGATGAATGCTATCTGCCCCGGAGCAGAATCCCCAAAGAAAAAGGAAGCCCCCGAACATGTAATGGCGGTTAGACAAGAAGAAAACACAGACACAGACAGAAAATAGAGTGAGCAAACGCTGGGGCCCAATCTGTCTAGATAGAAAAGTATAGGAAAGAATTCTGACTGCAAACCAAAAAAACCCTGACAAAAATACCAACACTTTTGATTAACAAAAAACCTGAGATCACACGATCTCTACCACTTAAATCAGATCTCTGGTGTAGCACACAGCAACACAGCAAATAAAAAAGTGACAAAGGAACAAAGCAAAAATGCAAACACACAATGAGCACAATTGCAGCGCAAGACCCAAAAGGGGACCAGGCTGCAGTCCACTGCAAGCAGCAAACCAGCAGTGAAAATCCAACAGAGGAAAAAAAAGCAAAACACTTATCTGAAAGAGAGCAGGAAAGCAACATGTGCTCCAAGCAAGAGCAGGAGGAACAATTGATTACCGGCAAGGCTGCTGGGAACTCAGGTCACTTATATCATACCATTCAGAGCCAGCTGAAGGCCATTCAGTAATTAGTTCATTACCCTCAGCAACCACAGGAGGGAGCCCAGCTCAGAAGTCGCCTCCAAGGTATTCACAACAGACGTACTGTCATTTCCTGAACTTTGTGATTCTGTAAGGTTCTATGTATATATTCCTGAAACTCAGTTTGTTCGTCAGCCATTTTACTTTCTGTCTTGCTGCAGCTATCTTGCCCTCAGTCAAAATGGAGTTTCAAGCTTGCATGTTCCCGCCCTGATTCTCTCCTTTGCTTCTTAAGCAGCCACAGCTGAGCAATCAGTGCTTCAGAATCTAGCCTGCAGTGAACCTGTGACTTGACTCCTGTAAGCCTTGGACCTTGTACTCCAGCTATTCCTACTGAGGAACTCTGAAGCACTTGTGGACTCTGAACCCTGCTCTTTGAAAGACCCACGTTTGCATGGACTTACGGTAACAGAGAAGAAGATCCTGAATCTGTATTGGAGAGTGATTGCTGAGCTTGGATTACTCTGGCCTGCTGTGTCTCCTGTTTCTGTGTCTGCAAACTGTGTGACTATTTCTGCCAACTTGTATGAAGTAATACAGGACTTTTCTATATCAAACCTATGACTCCTGTGTTTTCATCGCACCCAAGCACAAGACGCTATATGAACTGTACTACATACATTACAGATTCCGTGCAAGACCTTTTCATCCTGTGGCCTGCAGGGCGTTGTGCTCCCGGTGTACCGCGTCCTCCTTGAGAACCAGTAGAAGGAACTGTACCCACGCTTCAAAGGACCCAAAATCAGCGGACTCAAGACCCACGGATCCGGATACTTCGGCATGGTTACGAGACAGTGCATCTCATTTCTACACACCAGAGCCAGAGACATTTGTTCATGGATTGCGACCCGTCAGGAGCTGTTCCAACCACCCCCCAACAAGAACTCCAATCGATAAGTCATTACTTTACTTTTCCCTTCTTGTTACATTTATTGTGTAGTTCACTATTTGCCAAATCACCTCCCTGCGTGGAGGTTTCTTTGAATTTGTATTCCATAATTGCCTAAGTAAATTCTGTTAAACCCCTTCTCCATCTCCCGCTGTCTACTGCATCCTACGAACCTTTACAAGGGACGACAGGTCTTCCACTACACCCAATCCAGCAGTGGACACCAACAGGAGTGTTCACATTTCCAAAAATTACTGGCAGACACCACAAAAGTGGCATCAATTTCACCACAGTAGAAATAGTATAGTAGGGACCAATAGGTCTTCCACTACAGCCAATCCAGCAGATGGACACCCAACAGGAGTGTTCACATTTCCAAAAATTACTGGCAGACACCACAAAAGGGGCATCAATTTCACGAGAGTAGAAATAGTATAATAGGGACCGATAGGTCTTCCATTACACCCAATCCAGCAGATGGACACCCAACCAAGAGTGTTCACATTTAAACAAATGAGGCCTTACACCACAGAAGTTGCATCAATTTCACCACAGGAGAAATAGTATAATAGGGACTGATAGGTCTTCCACTACACCCAGTCCAACAGATGAACACCCAACCAGAAGTGTTCACATTTCCAAAAATTACAGGCAGACACCACAAAAGAGGCATCAATTTCACGAGAGTAGAAATAGTATAATAGGGACCAATAGGTCTTCCATTACACCCAATCCAGCAGATGGACACCCAACCAGGAGTGTACACATTTAAACAAATGAGGGCCTTACACCACAGAAGTGGCATCAATTTCACGAAAGTAGAAATGGTATAATAGGGACGACAGGTCTTCCACTACAGCCAATCCAACCAGGAGTGTTTACATTGCCAAAAATTACTGGCAGACACCACAAAAGTGGCAGCAATTTCACCACAGTATAAATAGTATAATAGGGACCGACATTTCTTCCACTACACTCAATCCAGCAGATGGACACCCAACCAGGAGTGTTCACATTTTAAAAAATGAGGGCCTGACACCACCAAAGTGAAATAACTGTGACGAGACTAGAAATAGTATAATTGGGACCAAGATGTCTTCCACTAAAGCTAACCCAGCAGATGTAGACCAACCATGACTGTTCACATTTCCACAAATTTGTGTTAACATCAGCAGCAGCAGCAGCCACTGCAGGCACAGAAGCCACCCTAAAGATATCACAGAGTGCAGTTACATGACATTAATGAATCACAATAAAAAATGCAATATCACCTAGTCTGGGTGTAGAGGAGAAGACCGGGCTGTGGATGCTGGAGCAGCAGGGGGAAGGAGATTGAGAACAGAGCAGACCATTGACCTGTGTAGAGGGGGCGTGGTGAGCCAGGGGGTATAAGAGGGTTCGCATGGGAAAAGAGAGAGGCTTCCCTCCAGAAAGAGGAGTCAGTGAGGACAGGTGCTGAGCAGCGGGTAAAAATAGGCTGCACAGCAGCAATTGCGGCCGGGTGCAGCAAGGACTCTCAGACCTCATTGGGCGTACGGAAGAACGTACGCCGAGTGGAGGATCGCAGTGTATTACTCTTTGCTGCGCTGCAGCATAACAGACTATGGGCTCTGCAAGTAAGACCGGTGACCGCCCGCTGCCGCCAGAAGTGAGACTGACTTGTTAGGTGGGGAAGCCGGAAGAACTCAGCACCGGCCTCAGCCGGCAACCAGCCATCCAACCCAGGAATAAAGACATCAGAATCACGCTAAGTGAAATTGACTTATATAAACTGCCATCTTGAGTTATTCTTTCCTTTTGTACCCCTCAGCCTTCACTTGTTTATC
Organism: Oophaga sylvatica; assembly: GCA_033576555.1. Lineage (NCBI taxonomy): Eukaryota > Metazoa > Chordata > Amphibia > Anura > Dendrobatidae > Oophaga > Oophaga sylvatica. The sequence continues at coordinate 106,842,585 of JARQOD010000002.1, forward strand.
CCATGTTGCTACCTGTGAAGAGGTTATCCCTGTACCTATTAAACAACTAATTGTTTTTCACCTGTTAACCCTTGCTCTGAGTCTCTGCGTTACTGCATCTATTACCTGTGTTACATTTGGTGTAGTTGGCAGGATGCAGTCTTTGGACACAGACGCTGCAGATCAGTCCACCATGAATGTCCCAAGGTCTAGCTTGCTATTGAGGGTCATGCTCAGCAATCTCCCAAAATTCACGGGGAGTAATATGATTCTGTGGGACTGAACTGAGAGGGTTAAGAGCATGTTGCTGATGCATCCCATGACCCCTGCTATGCAGGCTGAGATTGCTTTAATGACCCTGGATGGTGAGGCCCGATACTCTGTTATGTTCCGACCCCCCCCATGTGTGGGATACACTGGATAAGGCGGTGCAGATAGAAGAAATGCATGGTGACCCCACTGATGTGGGGGTGCTGCAGATGCGACTGTTTCACCGCGTTCAGAGAGAGGGAGAGACTGTGACTCAGTATATAAAAGCGTTGCAGGAGGTGAATGAGCATATTTCTAGTGGGATGATGTGGGGACCATGGGGATGGGGCCCCCTGATATGATATTGAGAGATCAGTTTGTGTCAGGCCTCAGGGACGCGCCGCTCAAGCAGGCTTTGCAAGAACGCCTGCGCACTAGCCCACGTATAACCTTTCTAGAAGTCAGGGCAGAGTCGCTTGAGAGAACAGGAACAGGGGGAGGCGGCCCTAGCAGGGATGGTCCAGAGCAATGAGGTACTTGCCCCGCCCATAGCTGAGCCGGAGTGGGCCCGAGAGATCCAGAGGGAAATACAAGAAATGCGGAATAAATGGTCCAGCCTCAGAAGAGCCCCCGCTCCGGCCCAAGAAACGTCAAGAGCGGCCCCCTCACCAAGAGATAGGAGTGATTCAGGGTCCTGCCCTTCCGTCAATCCGACTTGCTACTGGTATGGAAACACAGGACACTATGCCCTCAGCCGGCAACTAGCCACCCAACCCAGGAATAGAGAAAGACAACGGAGTCACACTAAGTGAAATTGACATATATAATCTGCCATCTTGAGTTTTTCTTTCCTTCGCTTGTTTATCCCGTTTCTCCCTGAGAGGAGGTTATCCCTGTACCTATTAAACAAGTAATTGTTTTTCCTCTGTTAACCCTTGCTCTGTGCCTCTGTGTCACTGAATTCTATTACCTGTATTACATGTACAGTCTGCGATTGAGGTGCATAAGTCCTGGGAGATCCATGACTTGTTCATCTTGATGAAAGTTAGGAGGTCTACATTTTCAGGGGACAGCCGGCTGAACTTATCCATCAGGACACCACCAGCAGCACTGAAGACACGTTCTGAGAGAACGCTGGCTCCTGGGCACGTATAAAACCTCCAAGGCGTGTGAGGCGAGCTCAGGCCACTCATCCATTTTGGAAAACCAAAATGTGAAAGAGTCCAAACCCTCCCTGATGGTATTTATATTCAGATCTACATACTCCTGCACCATTCTCTCCATTCATTCCCCACGTGTAAGACTTGGACTCTGTTGTGCTAGTGCATGATTTGGTCTAAAAAAAAGTGTCAAAGGACTCACAGAAATTGCTTCTTCTACTTCCACCACTGCTGCGGCTGCTGCTGCTAATGTTTTGGAGTTGGCGATTTGACGTGCCGGAGGTTGGAAATCTAGAGCTGCGATGCAAACTGTGTGCTTAACTGCTGTCGTGGAGAAAGCTCTCTTAAGGTTGTGTAAAAGCGAGTTTTGATACTCCAGCATTTGTGGGTCCCTTTCTAGGGCAGGAATCAGCTGACAAAATTTGGTTTTATAACGTAGATCTAATAGAGTGGCAACCCAGTAGTCAGAATTATTCCTAATCATAACTATACAGGGACAGATCAGAAGGTGACTGTATCTCGTTCTAGCTTCCTGTCAAAATTTGGTCAGCACGCTACACCATTGTTAAACCCAGACAAGTGCGAGGATGTTGTGGGTTGGACCGCAGACAAAGGCTCCAGTGTGTTGACAAGCAGCAAAACAAAGACTTCCACAAGGTCCAGTCTCAGTGACCAAGAGGCTGGGACTCTGAATCCTCAACCTGGTCCTCCTTCCTCCCCCCCATCAAGAGTCCCAGGAGACATATGACCCCAACGCTGGCCACTCCGAGGAACTGTTTACATTCCCTTGTAATTATTCAGGCCTCTCAACATGCACCATTAAAGAGGGTCATAAGGGGGTGAAGTGCAATGATGTCCAAACATTTGAGCACCCTCGACAAGGAGAAAGCCACGTTGGGGAAGGTCAATTCATGTCTGAAGAGGTGGAGGATAATCATGACGCACAGTTGCCATCAGGTCAGCCTAAAATCGCAACTCCGAAGTAGGATTATATTGATGAATTTGAAGATGATGTGGTCGATGATGAGGCCACTGATCCAACCTGGCACAGTGGCACGCCTAGTAAGCACAGCAGTGCAGAGAGCATTGGATCCATAGCACGAAAACAGGAAAGAAAAAGTAGTGGTTTGACCAGAGGGAGAATTCGGTCAACTGACCACAGATTCACCCCACCCACTCATTTAAAGTCGTGCAGACAAAACAACTATAATTTGCAGAATCTGCCATCCCAAGCTAAGAAGAGGCAAGAACACTGTCAACCTGAACACCACCAGCATGCAAAAGCACATGGCAGGGAAGCACCCCAGTAGGTGGACAAAACGCCTGGTTACAAAATCTGTGTCTCAGGGTGAAACTACTGCCACTTCCCCTGTGTTACAACCTTCCCAATCTGCGGTCCAGGAAACAGGTGCTGATGCCTCTTGCCCACAACCTACGATTGCACAGACTCATCAGTCAGCAAGCACGTCCAGTTCATTGTCCCAGCCCCAGACATTTCACAAGAAGCAGGAATATCCAAACAGGCCCAAAAACTAAACATCCACAATGCCAGATTGCTAGCCCTGGAAATGTTGTCGCTTCGGCTTGTGGGAACTGAGTCTTTCCGCGACCTCTTGGTGGTGGCAGCCACATGGTACTCGATTCCCAGCCACCACTTTTTTTCCCGGTGTGCCATCCCTGGATTACATAAGCATGTGTTAAACAATATCAGCTGTGCTCTGGCCAACGCAGTCCCAGGGAAGGTCTAGCTAACCACAGACACATGGAAAAGTCCTTTTGGACAGGGATGCTACATTTGCCTGATGGCACATTTCCCTGACAGCACACTGGGTGAACTTGGTGGAGTCTGGGACAGAGTCAGAGGGTGGGACATCACACATCTTACCCACACCAAGAATGGCATGCCCATCAGGATTTAGGTCTCCTTGTATTCCAGTTCCTGTCTCTCCTCCTCCTCCTCATCCTCAGTGTAACTAGCCTCCTCATCACTCCCCAGCAGGGGGGTCTGCAGCACTGCCTTGGAGGAGCAGCAGCATGCTCTGCTGAAGCTCATCTGTGTAGGTGGTAAAGCTCACAATGCAGCAGAGCTGCTGAAATTGATAAAAGACCAGACCGATCATTGGCTCTCTCCGCTAAACCTCCAACTAGGTCTGGTTGTGTGCGATAATGGGCGTAACTTGGTGGCGGCTTTAAAGCTCGGCAAGCTGGTACATGTTCCATGCATGGCCCACGTGTTGAACTTTGTTGTACAGCAGTTTTTAAAAACATACCATGACTTGCCGGACCTACTTGCCAAGGTATGCTGTGTCAGCACACATTTCCGAAAGTCATCTCAGGCTTTCGTCAGTCTAGCTTCACATGTTGACAAGGCTTAGTGAGCAGCAGAGGCCGTGTCTCGATTCCAGCTTCTCAATGCCGGTGTCACGCGGTCTTATGATATGTGTACGATGTCAGTAAACTATTCTTAAAAGAACAACACTCTATACAACATATAGATTAGCAACATCAGCATGTAAATATAGAATAGATTTACCTGACACGATATCCGTTGAACTCAGGGTTAATCTTGAGGACTTGATACACTGTCACAGGAAAGAGGAGGACCGGGGGTCTAACCTGACCCTAAACTGGGGTCCTAACTAATCCCTCACCTTGGAGGTACTGATAATGGTTCAGAGGTCCAAGTCTCCAGCCTAACCCTGTCTCCTATCAGTCCCTGAACCCTGTAATCAGTCCTAAGAAGGATACTGATTACCACCAAAGGGATATGGGCTGATCTCTGCTAAATACACAGATTAGACATACAAGACAGACTGGAGAAAACACAGACTTGCATACACACTCAAACACAGAAGGAACATAAATGATCTGGGATATTAAACTCTAAGCAAGGTGAGCTTAAAACAACTAAGGAGCTCTTTAACTTAAGTCTATACAGATACAATCCTATCTGTGGTCTGCATGAAGAATTTCACTGGCAACTCCCAACACAGACAACCAGAGATTTAAAGGAAACCAATCAACAAATAATTAATTGCAGCCGGGAGAAACTGCACCCAGTCCCAGAACTGAGCACAGACAGAATTAACTCCCTAACTGCCAAACACAAAGAAACAGCAACTCAGCTGTGAGAAGTCAGAATGTGCAACCGCGACGATCTTCATGGCGATGCACACATGACAGTACCCCCCCTTCTACGAGGGGCCTCCGGACCCTCAGGGCCAGGTTTGCCCGGGTGAGTTCTGTGGAAGGTCCGCACCAAACGATCTGCGTTAATGTCAGACGCAGGAACCCACGTCCTCTCCTCTGGACCATACCCCTTCCAATGCACCAAGTACTGAAGGGACCGGCGATTCAGACGTGAGTCAATGATCTTTGACACTTGAAACTCCAAGTTACCATTGACCACCACTGGAGGAGGAGGTAGAGGTGATGGTATGACTGGTGCCACGTACCTCTTAAGTAATGACTTGTGGAACACATTGTGGATTTTAAACGTAGGAGGGAGGTCCAGACGAAATGCCACAGGATTAATATGGAACTGATCCTGTACGGCCCGATGAATCTGGGGCCCAGCTTCCAGGAGGGAACTTTAAGTTTTATATTCCTGGTAGACAACCTACCAGATCGTTCACATTAAGATCTGGACCAGAAACTCTCCTCCTATCAGCCATACGTTTATAACGGTTCCCCATAGCACTCAGATTATTCAATACACCTCTCCACACTGAAGCAAGTGACGACGAGAAACGCTCCTCCTCAGGAACCCCAGAAGGGCCCCCCCCATTGAATGTACAAAACTGGGGATGAAAACCATATGCCCAAAAAACGGGGGACTTACCAGTGGACTCGCTCCGCTGTTGTTAAGAGCGAACTCTGCCAGAGGCAAGAAAGAAGACCAGTCCTCCTGGTTCTCTGAGACAAAACACCGAAGATAAGTCTCTAGGCTTTGATTCAGACGCTCTGTCTGACCATTGGTCTGCGGATGAAAACCCGAGGAAAATGACAATTGCATCCCCCGACGTAAACAAAATGCCCTCCAAAACTTGGACACAAACTGAGACCCCCTATCTGACACCACATCAGAAGGCAACCCATGAAGTCTCACAATCTCCCCAATGAACACCTGCGCCAGAGTTTTAGCATTAGGGAGGGCAGGAAGAGCAATGAAATGTGCCATCTTACTGAACCTGTCAACAACCACCAGTATGACAGTCTTCCCTGACGACTGAGGAAGGTCCGTGATGAAGTCCATAGACAAATGAGTCCATGGACGCTCCGGAAGTTTCAAGGGTAAGAGGGTCCCAGACGGACGGGTATGAGGGGTCTTAGAGCGAGCACAAACCCCACAGGACGCGACAAAAGTTAAAACTTTATTAACGTTAGGCCACCAAAACCGGCGAGAAAGGAGATCTAAAGTAGCCTTACTCCCTGGATGTCCTGCTAAAGCAGAATTATGATGTGCCTCAAAAACCTTTTGTCTCACTGATTTGGGACAAACAGTCTCCCTGGAGGTCCTGCAGGGGCGTCCCCCTGAGCCTCTAACACCTCCTCCTCAAGCTCAGAACATACAGCCGACACTACCACCCCTCCTGAAGGATAGGAATCGGGTCATCCATTTTCCCGGCCCCTGGGAAACTGCGAGACAAGGCATCCGCCTTAACATTCTTAGATCCAGGGCGATAAGTGACAACAAAATTAAACCTGGTAAAAAAACAACGACCATCGAGCTTGTCTGGAATTCAGACGCTTAGCAGATTCCAAATACAGCAGGTTCTTGTGATCAGTAATGACGGTGACCGGGTGGACTGCCCCCTCCAAAAAGTGACGCCATTCTTCAAAAGCCAACTTAATGGCCAAAAGTTCCCTATTGCCGATATCATAATTCCTTTCGGCGGACGACAATTTTTTAGAAAAGAAAGCGCACGGATGCCATTTACCAGGGGACGGACCCTGGGACAATATTGCACCCACCCCTACGTCAGACGCGTCCACCTCCACAAACGAACGGCTGTGATGCATCTGGTTGGATGAGAACGGGTGCCGAAGCAAAAATTTTTTCAAAGAGGAAAAAGCTTGGCAAGCTTTGTCCGACCATTTAGAAAAATCCGTCCCTTTTTTGTCATGTCAGTGAGAGGTTTGACAACAGATGAGAAAATTACAAATAAATTTCGGTTAGTAGTAGCAAACCCAGAAAACGCTGCGAGCCTTAAGATCCTCTGGCTGATCCCATTCAAGCACTGCTCTCACCTTTTCAGGGTCCATACGGAAAACCGGAGGCTGACACCAAGAAACCCCAAAAACTGAAGTTCCTGTACGGCGAATACACACTTTTCCAGTTTGGCGTATAGTTTATTGTCTCGCAAGATCTGCAACACCTGTCTCACATGCTCCTGGTGAGACACAAGATCTGGTGAGTAAATTAAAATGTCATCCAATATACGACCACAAACAGCCCCACCAGATGACGAAAAATGTCATTAACAAAATGTTGGAATACTGCTGGTGCAGTAGTCAGACCAAAAGGCATGAAAGGTTCTCATAATGTCCCTCCGGCGTGTTAAACGCCGTTTTCCCACTCATCCCCCTCTTTTATCCTAATCAGATTATACGCCCCCTGAGATCCAATTTAGAGAACCATTTGGGCGCCAACAATTTGATTGAAGAGATCAGAATCAGAGGGAGTGGATACGGATCTCGAACAGTAATCGATTAAGTTCGCGGAAATCCAAGCAAGGGCGTAGGCCTCCATCTTTTTTCTTCACAAAGAAGAACCCCGCGGCCACTGGGGAAGATGAAGGTCTAATATGCCCTTTGGCCAGACTTTCCGAAATATAATCTTTCATAGCCTGCCTCTCAGGACCAGAAAGGTTATATAACCTAGCTTTAGGTAACTTAGCATCAGGAAGTAAATTAATAGAGCAGTCATACACGCGATGAGGAGGCAACTCCTGACACCCCTCCTCAGAAACACATCCCCAAAGTCCTCCAAAAAAGGAGCAAAGTACTGGCACGACCGCCACTGATGACTGTGTTCATGCAGTTACTTTTGAAAAACTCCCCCCATTGGTTATATCTTGGACGCCAATTAACACAGGGTTTGTTTAACCAACCAAGGAAGTCCCAAACTGGGTAGGTGACCCTCCCAACACAAAAAAGATAATGTTCCCTATGTATGCCCCTACCCGAAGGTCAATGATGAACCCATGAACAAAGTTTCCCTTTGGGGCCAGAGGCCTGGCGTCAATGGAGAATTAGGGACGGTTTGACCAATACACTCAATGCATACCTTGAGCTAGCAAAACTGAGGTCAACCAATAACCCGGACCCACTATCAAGAAGAACAGAAAAATCTCTCCCTCGTCCCCAACCACCACCTCCACTGGTACAAGGAACTGAGAAGAAACTAGGGACAAAAAATACCCCAGGTTGTCGTCCCCACACAACTGGGGATTAACATTTTTCCGGGGACTTTTGCTCAACAAGGACGGGATGGACATCCCCCAACAAAAGTCCCTTTTCCCGCAGAAAACACCTTCAGTCCGCGGCGTACCGCCAATCCCCTCCACGAAATGAGCCCTCCAACTGCATAGGCCCCCGAACAGCAAGGGGAACCTCCATAAGGGGGACTTTAGTTAGGTGGAGTAACAACAGGGCGGGAGTTACCTCCACCTCTCCGGAGCGTCTATCAGACGGATGCTAGGGCCTAGCAGCCTCCATGATGGAGGAGAATCATACTGAGCCAAAAACGCCTTTAATTTGTCGAAAGCCATGACAAAACTGGCTTTAAGAGTGGTCATTCCATTATCTGGGCCCATTACGGAACTCAGAAGAAAATTCCCTCCGCCGGACGATTCCCTGTGTTTTTACGTAATTTTTTCTCGCAAGAGAGACCCGATCGGGTCACATTACCAAACCCAGGGCAGTAAAAAATCGATCTACTGACTGTTTGCCGGGATCCCGGAGGAAGGGGAAGGCCCAGGATTGAGGGCCCCTTGTAGGAGCGAATAACATTCCCACTCTTGCTCTTCACTCCTGAGATCGAGGCGAAGGAAAATACAATTTACATGCTTCCCTGAAGGTAAAAAAATTTGTCTCGCCCCCAGTGAACCTGTCCGGGGACTCTTTATTCAAATTGGTTTGTCCGAGGGAGCAAAACTTTGGACTTAAAGTTTCAGCTCCATGGTAATCCCTGAATGCAGAGCCAGTGGGCTAGGATCCATGGAACTGGGAATAATTTATGGGCCAGTGAAAAAGACGCGGTCTTATGATATGTGTCGATGTAGTAAAACTATTCTTAAAAAAAACACTCTATACAATATAGTTTTGCAACTCGCTTTTTAAAAGAATAGATTTCCTACACGAATCTTGAACCGGTTAAATCTTGAGGACTTGATACACTGTCACAGGAAAGAGGGGACCGGGGGTCTAACCTGACCTAAACTGGGGTCCTAATAATCCCACCTTGGAGGTATGATAATGGTTCAGAGGTCCAAGTCTCCACCCTAACCCTGCTCCTATCAGTCCCTGAACCCTGTAATCCCAAGAAGGTACTGATTAACCACCAAAGGGATTTGGGCTGTCTCTGCTAAATACACAGATTAGAATACAAGACAGATGGAGAAAACACGACTGCAACAAACTCAAAAACAGAAGGAACAAAATGATCGGGATATAAACTCTAAGCAAGGTAGCTTAAAACAATAAGGAGCTCTTTAACTTAATCTTACAAACAACCTATTGTGGTCTGCATGAAGAATTTCATGGCAACCCCAAAAACAGACAACAAGATTTAAAGGAAACCAATCAACAAATTTTAATTGCAGCCGGGGAAATGCACCCGTCCCAGAATGGCACAGACAGAATAAACTCCCAACTGCCAAACACAAAGAAACAGCAATCAGCTGTGAAAGTCAGAATGTCAACCGCGACGATCTTCTGGCGATGCAAACATGACGCGGTCAGAATAACACTAGCCCCTACACATAACAACTGCCAAAAAGGTGTAGATCGTAATATAGTAGGTTTCAAAACTTTGATACGCCCCCAAGATGGGTGAGTTTTCGATGTGTGTTTCATCTAGCATCTCGTGCTCTGTCTAATAAAACTTTTCTTCAGAATATCAAAGAGGAAGCTTTGAATGCAAAGCAGGTGGCTTTGGAGCAAGATTTTACAGTGGCTGAAACAACAAGCCCACCTCACACAATATTCTCAGGTCACTTGGGGATGACAAGGAACAGGAGGAGGCGGAAGAGGATGAGGAGAAACAGGAGTTTTTGGTTGCGCTACAAAAGGAGAATCCCCAATCCCAGTTCATGCCTGTCCGAGGGGGGCCTAAGGAAAAGGGCGCGGGGAGGAAGAGATGAGGTTTAGTGTTCTTCCGGTGAGGACCTGAACATTTGAATCTTTGTAGTTGCCACACATGGCACAGTTCATATTCAGTGCTTTCCAAGACCCTCCGTGAAACACATTTTTGTTCAAAATAAAGGCAGATGTGCCTTTTCAGGCGCTTGCAGAGGAGTTGTGGAAACTTTCTGAAAAGATTCCTTCGTAAGCTGCTGGCAGAGGTATGGCTTTTCCACCCACAGGTTTACAGGGGGGGCACGCACTCAGGGCAACTCAGGGGAGGGGGAAATGTCCACCAATTTGGCCATTTTCATGAAAAAACCCTACATCACAAGGGCATCTGTGGGTGTAATATGACGAGGAGGGGAGAAAAATTTCCAAGATGGTGAAGGACTTTTAAGTGATCATACAGTGTCCTCCCTGATTTTCAGTGCCCTTCAACTTTTGGTTTCCCAAACGCAGACTTGGCCCGATCTGTAAGGTTCTTTGTCTCTGTTGGCTGTTCTTGAAACTCGTTTTCCGTCGGCCATTTTGCTTTCTTTTTCTGCAGCTCTTGCCTCAGTTAATATGGAGTTCCGTTTCATGTTCCCACCTGATTCTTCCCTTTGCTTCTAAAGAAGCCTCAGCTGAACAATCAGTGCTCCTGAATCAAGCCTCGTCAGTCTTTGCCTGACTCCGGGAAACCTGACTTGACTCCAGTAATTCCCTACTGAGGGACCTTTGAACACTTTTGGACTCTGGAAACCTGTGTTTGGTGAATCCAGTTTGCAGGGGAAATTTTCGGTACGAGAAGAATCCTGACCTGCTTTGGAATTTATTGTAGTGCTTGAAATTCCCGGCTTGCTGTTCTCCTGACTCGTCCCCTGCAAACTGGTGAATTTTTCAGATGTTGTTGAAGTAATACAAAGTCATTTCTTTCAACCTATGTCTCCTGTGTTTTCCCCACCCAACACAAGACGCTATAGGAACTGAACTTACATGACAAGATTAGGAGCAATTTTAGTGTCGCGGGTCTGGAAAGCCGTGGTTGCTGTGAAGTGGTATCCGTGTCCGTTTAAATACCTTATGTGATGACAGTGGTTGTGACTTCTCACAACCATTCCAGGTGGCGCTTCCCTTTAAATTTTTACCTTCAGTGTTACACAGGTAAACACTATTGTTTTTTTTTTTTTCCTTTCCTCTTCCCTTCCAGACTTCTGCCTTAAAGATCTGGAAGATGGAGGCCCGATAAAGGAACTTTGCGGATGAGATCAATCCTTTCAGAGTACAGACTTTAAAAACCCTTTTTGAAGCCTACAGGACTCACAATCATAATTTGCAAGTGTTTGGGCAGACTACCCAGGGAATTGCGAGCCAGGATTGAGGTCTAGAGGAAAGAGCCCAGGCTCCTGCAAACCCGAGTTCGGGCCCCAAAAAATTTCCTCTTTTTGTTTTGGCGGGGAACGTGGAAATTTTAGGGATTTTTAATCAATGTAATTTATTTTTCTTGAATGCTTCACAATTTCCCACTGAACGATCCAAAGTGCTTATATAACATGTTGCTTTACCAATAAGGCTTTGATGTGGGCAAACCCTCTGATTGAGATGGGATGTTGTTTGAATCACCTTGATGCTTTTTTTTTCAGCCATGGGGCGGTGTTTGATGACCCCAATCGAGGTGCAACAGCTGAAGCACCATGTTAAACTTTGCGCCAAGGTAAGCTTCAGAGCCGAATATGCCCTTGGATTTCAGGAGTGGGCTCTTGATACCACTTGGGCACTTTCCGCTAAGAAACTATTTTTCGGGAAAGGGTTGTCTCCACTGATTAAGATGAATCGCCGTGCCGCCCTCCCACGCGTTAGGTGACTTTATTAACATTGTTTCGTATTGATCTCGTCTGATGAACGCAGACAAGGAGATTGTTCGAAAATAAAACGCACAACCTTTCTATCCCTCCTCAGTAAGGAACCTTTGGTAGGATCACAAAGGGAACCAGAACCTGAACCATGCAGGTGGATTTTACAAGACGGGTTAGTGGCACGCAAGGAACATCGTAAAAAGGAAAATCTAGTTTCTACTTGTGGTAAGTCAGGGCACTTCATTATAAACTGCCCAGCCGTTCTCGTTAAGGACTACTGCACAGTCATTCACTGTGAGTGTTGCGGGGGGACTCTGTCAGTCCGAGCCTCAGGCTCCAGAAGTTGCGCAAGAGTCTTGATTTTCTACTTAAACCTGTTATTTTTTGGGGACGATGGTATAAAAAAGCTGCAATTTTTTTCAAGTTCCCCAGGATGTCCCAGCTGAGTTGTAAAAGAAACAATTCTCTTGCTCCTTTCCATCAAAAACTGGGTTGACTCATTTGGGTGTCTTGCTTGCTATGATCGACTCAGGGCAAGTGGAAATTTTAGGATATCTCCTTACTTTGAAACAGGGGAAGTTCATGAAGAAGGCTACTCCATAAAGATGGGACTGTGGAGGTCTTACTGACTTTTTGGGCCAGTGGATCAAGAAAAAAAGCCCTTTTTGGGGGGCCTTATGGTAAA
>JARQOD010000002.1:106854941-107030755 GCA_033576555.1 Oophaga sylvatica
CCACTAGCTGTTCCATAGCGGACACCTCGGTGCAACACTGCCATTGCAATGGAGTGTCTGCGCTGCGCTTGCTGACGAGCTTTAGCTTTGGGGAGGAGGGGCGAACGCCTACACCAACTGTTGCCTTAAGGGGGAGGCGCACTGTCCCCAAAACCGCTGTCCCCCTGGGACCCTGCACCCACCACAAAAACCCAGGCGCATTTTGGGACATAACGCCCGGCCAGCCTAAGGCCCATGCATCTGTTGGGGGGTGACCTTTCCCTGATGATTGTTGCAGTGCATGGACAGCGGGCCTTTCACATGCGGTGGAGGGCGGGATGGTTTTTCTAGAAAAAAAGGGGCGACTGGGTATGTCAAAGCGGGGGACCGCGTAGGCATAAGTTCTGAATGATCCCTTTTAAACCAAACGGAAGGGCTCATCTCTAATGAGTCATTTTGCAACCCCAGGCTTCAAACCCGTGTAGCGGATGGAGGCTGAGTATTGTTTTCCTATTCAGAGCGTAGGGTGAGCGGGACTTGGACTGCATGTTTTTGAACTATCTGTGGCCACAGGGACTGGGTGGGTTTTTGATGGTGTGGTGGGGTGGGGAGGGCCCTGAGCAGTTTTTCGGGAAATAAACATTGTGACCCCTGACTGGTTTGGCCTTGCCGACTACACCCTACATTTCTTGCTGGTGGTGGCCAACCGGTGGGCTTACAGGGGGGAAAACAATGGAGCGTTGCTGGCAAATTGATTCGGGGGGTGCACTTGCTACCTGGCTTTTGTACTCCCCCCACGTTGTGAGTCGCACACAACCGGGGGTTATGGGGTACCGGCACCGAGCCCTTTGAAGCTAGGGGAATTCACGGGGCACAGCTTCCTTTCCCGGCCTCATAAAAAGGGGGGAATATTTACAGGGATTTTTAGAATTGTTCGTGACGCCACCTGTGGTTTCTATCGGGGTGCCCAGGCTGCAGGGAATCCTCAGAGGGGTTGACTGGCAGCAAGGTGTTAAGTCTTCCACAGGTAAGATGGTCCCTTGGGTAAAAGGGGGTGCGGGTGGGGGGCAAAAAGGCAACACACACAATTCAGTCTTTTTCCAAACCTTTACTGGGGTATTTGCAGGTATGCCCCGGGAAGCTGTCAGGGGGGGGGTGCACACCCCCGGTAATCACTGAGTAGGTTAAGGGCCTCCTTCTTCTTAAGTGTATTTTCCAAAACCTGCATAAGTAATTTCAACTTGTGTAGAACAGCACCCCGGGCCGACATTTGGTGGATTTTTTTTTTTGGCAAGAAACTAAGCCCAAAAATGGTTAGGCCCTATTTCTTCCGACCCCGGATACTATCAGCACTATAGGGCCCCTCTGCACCTAAATTTCCCAGCAGGGATTTTTTCTCCTACGCCTAAGGTTCTAGCAAGCTTCGGACCCGGTGCCCGGTTGTGCGAGTGGAGGCAGCTACCTTTGCTAAAAACACCTCGGTCACTTTTTTCCTTTTTCACCATCGCCCGGCCCACTCTGCCCTTAACATAAGCACGGGTAGCATAGGGTAGTCGTCAGCTTCCTTCCTTCCACAGTCACTGACCGTTTCTCAGTCGACTCGTTTTTATAATAATGTACCCCTTCCTCATTTTCCTTCTAGACTCTTCCGGGGGCAGCCCGGGGCCCTTCCGTCAGACGATTCACGCTCCTCCCGAAGTCATTTCCCTTTCATGGGAAAACAAATCAGCCTGTTATAGGTTAAGGCTCGTTTTTCTTCCCTGTCTCATCACCAAATCACCACCCTGTCTGAAACGACGGCCCCCAGACAAAGCTCTGACTAGCAAAGCCTCCAGTCTGGAATGACCCCATGCTACGTCTCCCCCGCCCTTTTTTATTTAAGCCCCTCTGGTGGCATATAGGGGTGTGGGGGGTGAATGAATCAGGGGTTTTTGTAATTACCTTTTTTTGCATTCTCCAGGGGGCATGTGTCACCAAGCGCAGCGGGCCACACACTTGCATGGCACGTTCAGTAAATGTCCAAGCAGCAACTTGTTTTAATTTTTTTAATTTTTTTTCCTCGGTAAAGGTTTTTAGGCACTTTTTACAGACACGTTAGCCTCACGGCGGAATTTGTTCAAAAAAGTGCCACACTGCCTCTTCCTACTATGGTATACATTTTCAGGTTACATGCAGGGAAAAAGGACCATTGGCCAACCGCCGCAACCCTTTTTTTTTTAAAATTTTTGGACCGTACAGCCCACCAAAAAACCCCATCATCCGATACCTGCTGCGGACCCCTTTTCCTCTTTCTGACTATGCCAGTGGCACCCTCCCACCATAATGCCAATCAGGGGCAACAACTGGGTCATCCCTCACCCCTCTTAAAAAGACACACCTTCCCTCTGCACCTTTTTAAGGTTGAAAAGTATGGGGAAGGGGCACATATTTCATCAGGGGCACATTGTGGCCAGACCTTCAAGGGCCAAAGTAGTGCTGTGCTTCAATGGGGCAGCACAAACACTACGTGGCTGTGCATCAGTGCACTCATGTCAGATTTTATCTTGGACTGGGGAAGGGGGTTGACTTAATAACCCCGGCATGGAAGTGAAAAAACTCCCGGGGGTAATCTGAAGTGTGGGCTCCCCATCCTTTTTTTGTACTGGGGTAAGACACAAGGGGAAAAGGGTTTGGGCCAGACCAAAGGTGCACTGAAGACTAGTGGGGCGCTTTTAAAATATCAAAGAGGGGTGATAGAGCGGAATCTGATTTGGGAATATAATCCAAAAACCGTTCCTGATGCTCCTGCTTTAAAAGTGTTTACCCATCCCAGAAAAAAAACTTTAGGGGCCCTTAGTAGCCAGACAATGGGCAGGGTCAACCCTCCGCCTTAGGTGTATTGTGTTTGCCACTAGCAGCAGATGCGCCCACCACCACCCTCAGTAGGGTGCCCCCCCCACCCGTGCTCAACCCTTCCACCCACTTCCTCTGTTTGTTAAAAGTAGCCTAAAAAAAAAGCAGTATATGGTACGTATCAAAGGACACTGTATACGGATGGTTTAAAAAATTTTCATCTCCGTATATATTTGCGGGTAACAGACCAGACTGTCACAGGCTCAGTATGGATTCAGTAGAATGAAAAAAAATGGCCTTTTCAGAGCATACAGCTGTAAACGTGTTGTGGAATTTTAAATCTGCATTTATTTTTCACAGGAACACACACGGCCCAAAGCCCCCTCTGGCTAACACCGCTACAAACCCCCAAAAAGTCAAAATCTCTGCGTCGCGTATACAGTGTTGGGGAAATTTTTAAATCCCTTTGAGTTGAGTGATACTTTCCGATATCCAAAAGTGGAAAACGAAAGGTACGCCATACCATTAAAATATCGGGTACCCCCATCCGAAAACCGGGGAAAACCAAGAAGTCTATGGGCCCCCAAAAAAATTTCTAACTAAAAAAACCCCATTCTTTCCTTGAAAACACTAAATAACACACATAGAATACATATATATAATATATATACATGTCATTGTGACTATATATATAATATATTATATGTATATTATACACTTCTACATAGTAAAATACCTCTGATTCAATTGCCGGTAAAGCCGGCTTCTGTGAAAAGACAGAAGCACCCGACATGAAATGACACTTGGTGTACATAGGGTTAACCATGTCTTTTCATGTCGTTTGCTATCGATATTGCACAAACAATTACATCAGTTATTGTGCAAAATTTCACACCTGTAGGGGTTAATTAAAGTGTAAATTCGTTGTAAAAAAAACGGACTTTTTTGCTACGAATTTACACCTTTAATTAACCCTACAGGTTGAAATTTTGCACACTACACTCATGTAATTGTTTGTGCAAATCAGATATCAAACCATGAAAAACATGGTTAACCTATGTCAACCAAGTGTCATTCATGTCGGGTTCTGCATTTTCACAAAAGCCGCAATTGAATTAGCGCTATTATACTATGTAGAATGTATGAACTAAAAATATATATATATATGTGTCACAAATTCAATGACATGTATATATATATATGAAGGTGTAAAATTGCTGAAAAAAAATGCGTGGGCTCCGCCCTATTTTCGCAACCAGACAGACAAAGCCAGTGAGTGGGGCAGATAATAATAGCCCAGAGAGGGACCATTATTTTTGGCCCCCCCCCGGGCTACAAACATCTGCCCCCAGACACCCCAGAAAAGACAAATCTATAATAATTCGCCCTTTCTGGCACTTTGCCCTCTATTCCCATTGCCCTGTAGCGGTGGCGAATGGGTTATATGGGGTTAAAGCCACCTTGCTATTGAAAGGTGACCTTAAGCCAGGTTAATAATTGAGAGCTGTCAATTAGACAACTATCAATTATTAATCCTATGCATGAAATAAAAATAAAACACACACACTTTAATTAAAAATCTTTTAATGAAATAAAGACACATGTTTTTGACCATCTTTTATTTTACTGCAAAAACCATTTCCGTAATAAAAATAAAATAAAAAAGCAAAATTATCTACCTATCCCATGCACAGTCAGGTCCCACGGTGTAATCCTTCAGAAAGGGTTAATGTTTACTGCAGGGACCGCAGCTAATGCTGCAGCCTCACAGTAAACCCCAAATGAATGAGTTCCTCTCCTGGCTGACAGGAGAGTAAAGGCTGGGTCTCACATAACGATACACCAGCGATCCCGACAACGATATGCACTTGTCAGGATCGCTGGTGTATCGCTACATGATCGCTGCTGAGCTGCCAAACAGGCAGCTCAGGCAGCGATCTGGGACAGCGACACTGCGGGTAACATCGCTTAAGGGCCCGTCTCACATAGCGATATCGCTACCGGATCGCTGCTGAGTCACTAGTTTTGTGACGCAGCAGCGAGCTCACCAGCGATATCGCGTGTGTGACATTCAGCGACGATCAGCCCCCCTGCCGGGTATCGCTGATCGTCGCTGAAATGTCAGGACCTTTTTTTGATCGCTGGTTTCCCCTGACAGGCACGCATCGCTGCGTGTGACAGCGGGGGACCAGCGATCCGCTGGTAACCAAGGTACACAGCGGGTTTCCAGGCGCGGGGCTGTGCCTAGAAACCCGCTGTTGTACCTTGGATACCAGCGCCCTGATGCAGGGAGCTGGTATCCAAGGTACACAGCGGGTTTCCAGGCACCGCGCAGCGCTGGAAACCCGCTGTGTACCTTGGATACCAGCTCCCTGCATCGGGCGCTGGTATCCAAGGTACACTGCGGGTAACTAAGCGATGTTACCCGCAGTGTCGCTGTCCCAGATCGCTGCCTGAGCTGCCTGTTTGCAGCTCAGCAGCGATCATGTAGCGATACACCAGCGATCCTGACAAGTGCATATCGTTGTCGGGATCGCTGGTGTATCGTTATGTGAGACCCAGCCTTTAGTTACCCGCAGTGTACGTTGGATACCAGCGCCCTGATGCAGGGAGCTGGTAACCAAGGTACACAGCGGTTTCCAAGCGCTGCGCGGTGCCTGGAAACCCGCTGTGTTACCTTGGATACCAGCTCCCTGCATCAGGGCGCTGGTATCCAAGGTACACAGCGGTTTCTAGGCACAGCCCCGCGCCTGGAAACCCGCTGTGTACCTTGGTTACCAGCGGATCGCTGGTCTCCCGCCTGTCACACGCAGCGATGCGTGCCTGTCAGGGAAACCAGCGATCAAAAAAAAGGTCCTGACATTTCAGACGATACACCGGAACCAGGGGCTGATCGTCGCTGAATGTCACACACAGCGATATCGCTGGTGAGCTCGCTGCTGCGTCACAAAACTATGACTCAGCAGCGATCTCGGTAGCATATCGCTATGTGAGACGGGCCCTTAAGTGGAAAGCTTAATTGATTGCTTTCCACTTTCACTTCAGGTCAGCCAGGACACAATCAGTGACGTCAGAGGAACTGATTAACAAAAATAGGGGTTCCCTTCGAAAAAAAAATGGCGTGGGGTCCCCCCTATTTTTGTTAACCAGCCAGATGAAGCAGACCGCTGAGGCCTGGATTTTCAGGCTGTTAAGGAGCCAAGATCCATGGACCTTGCCAGCCTGATAATACCAGGCCACAGCAGTCTGCATATCTTGGCTGATTAACAAAAATAGGGGATCCCCTCGAAAAAAAATTGGCGTGGGTCCCCCCTATTTTTGTTAACCAGCCAGATGAAGCAGACCGCTGAGGCCTGGATTTTCAGGCTGTTAAGGAGCCATGATCCATGGACCTGCCAGCCTGATAATACCAGGCCACAGCAGTCTGCATATCTTGGCTGATTAACAAAAATAGGGATCCCCTCGAAAAAAATTGGCGTGGGGTCCCCCCTATTTTTGTTAACCAGCCAGATGAAGCAGACCGCTGAGGCCTGTTTTTCAGGCTGGTAAGGATCCAATATCCATGGACCTTGCCAGCCGATAATACCAGGCCACAGCAGTCTGCTTAGCTTGCTGGTTAACAAAAATAGGGGATCCCCTCGAAAAAAAAACGGCGTAGGGGTCCCCCTATTTTGTTAACCAGCCAAGTAAAATGCAGACTGCTGCGGCCTGGTATTAAAAGACTGTCAAGGCCCATGGATTTTGGCCCTCAACAGCCTGATAATACCAGGCTACAGCAGCCCCACATTTGGCGCATCAAAAGATGTCCAATTGTGGCACTTACCCGGCTCTTCCCACTTGCCCTGTAGCGGTGGCAAGCGGGTAATAAGGGGTTAATGTCACCGTTGATTGCACGGTGACAAAAAGCCCGTTAATAATGGAGAGGCGTCAATAAGACACCGATCCATTATTAATCCCAAAGTTTTTAAATGTTTAAAAAAAAGACACAGCAAGAAAAAAGTCTTTTAATGAAATAAAAGAGACAACACAGTTTTCATTTCTTTTATTACTCTCTCATTCCTGCGACGCCATCGATCTCCTGTAAAAAAATAAAAAAAACAAACCAACAGTATACCACCTTCCGACGCAGTCCATAGTAACGATTGTCCCACGACGATCCAGCTCTGCTACATCGGAATGACAGGCAGAGCCTGACATCCGGACGCAGCACAGCTGTTACCTGCTTCCCCGGCGGTGACTTCATCGGACTGCTTTACGGCCGCGATTACCCAGCAGTCACTGCAGTTATCGCGAGAAACTGCATGTGACCGCCAGGAGAAGAGGATGGCGGCCATTAAGCAGTCCGGAGTGACCGCCGGAGATCTTCTGCCGGTAAGTGCCGCTGACTCCTGACAGACCCACCGACGGACACTGACAGTGACAGTGACATTCCGATTCCGGTATCCGATATGACGAAAATATCGTACTACGGAATCGAATTCCGATACAGCCAATATCGGCCGATACCCGATATTTGCAGTATCGGATGCTCAACACTACTCCTTATATATTTCCGAAATCCACCGTTTCAGCCTGTATTTGTCCCTGATACCGCCAAACGGTACTGTGAGGAGGTACAGCTAAAAAAGTGTGGGAAAAACAGAAAACTCGTAACTAACGAAAAAACCCCCAGAACTGCAGGGGAGTAAACAGCCCTGATCCAACAAGCAATTTCTACATGTTTCCCTGGCAGGTACCTCTGCACTCCATCAAATTAATTGCCCCCTTATCACAGTCAGGCAGTTACTATTTAGTGGATGCTGCACTCAAGCCCTTTGTACACTGTCAATGGCAGGGATTGGGTAAATCCACCAAATAAAGCCCCCTTATCATCAGGCAGCCAAAATCAATTGAAGCATGACAACAAGAATACAGAAATTTTGAATGCAAATGGCTTTTGGGTATAAGGAAAAATTTGGACCTTTGCATAAAATTTGGCCAAAAATTTTTTAAACCCACCAACCATCATCAAGGTGGTCTCAAATTTGGTGAGTCCCGCCCAATGTGAACATAAATCTTTTAGGCTGAAATCGAATTTCTGGGTGAATATGCTTCTCTTCAGTAAAGCCGCATTATGGGTAAAGAGGGACCCCGGGTAATTAAAATCACCACCTGGGGGGGGCAGGGCCGGTCAGTAACTAGCATTCAATAACAAAAAAACCCGACTGGCAATCCAACTAATGTGAACTAGGGGGAAAACCCAAATGAGCTACCCCCCCTGTAAAACTACAAAAAAGGGCTGCACTCAAGCATACTGAAGCATGACAACAAGAATCTGAAATTTTGAATAGCAAATGGCTTTGGAGTATAAGGAAAAAAATTTTAACCTTATATAAACATTTGGCCAAAAAATTTTAAAACCCCCAAAAACCCTCGTCAAAGGGGGTCTAAAAACGGTGGTCCCGACCTAATGGGCATACCTCATTAGGCTGATTCTAATTTTTGGGGGGGGAAAATGCACCTTTGTCGAATGCCCGCATTATGGTAAAGTAGGGACCCCGGGGTAATTAAAATCACCCCCTGGGGGGGGGCCCCAGTGCTCGGTCAGTAAGCTAACATTCATAGACAAAAAAACCTACGGGGACATCCAACAATGTGAACTAGGGCAAATCAAGGGGAGCACCCCCCTGTAAAAATATGAAAAAAAAGCCTTTTTGTATGCTTTAATGGGGGTAGCCCCCCTATTCCCCACTGACGGAAGCTTAAAGGGTTTGGGGGCTGTGTTGTGACGGTTTGCAGGACGGGAAAGAGAGGGTGATGCTTCGCTAGTCGGTCCCTTTTTTACGATTCCGAATGAAACCCTGGACAACTACGTTCCTTCAAGCTTGAGTTGCGGGCGTTGGTGTGGAAAAAGATGGGGGGTTCGTGGAATATCGTCAGGTCGGGAATGTTAGTGCGCATGATAATAATCCATTAGCGAACCTGGGGAACGCAAATTTAGGGCCCTCTAACAACACTGGGTACCCTGGATGGCAAAGTTTTCAGTATAACTTGAAAGGGGGGGAGCTGAAAACACCTACCCGACCCCTTTGTCCAGAGCAAGAAAAAGAAACCCCCTGGGAAGAACAAGGATGAATCTAAAAGGTGGGGAAAACCCCGATTTTGGAAGAGGGGTGGCGGCAGCAGCTACGGAACTTTTTTGACCACCCCATGTGAAGGAGTTTTGGGGGAAGGCCGGGGGAAGAGTGGGTTGCTTACAGAGAGTATGGTGAACTCGCCTTTTCCGTAAAGGGGTAACGCAAAACGTTGCCCAACAAGAAGAAAGAAGCACCTTATCCAAAAGCACTGAAAATACCCGACATTTGGGAGACTCCAGATGCGAAAGGGCTTTGTATCGAAGGCCAGCTAAAAAAAAATGGGGGCCTCCTGGCAGGTGGTGAACCCAGAGATAGTGTTATCTAAAATCGCTGCTGAAGCCACGAAAAAAGAGGTACACTTCGGTCTGAAAAAACCTTTCAATGGCTACGCATTTTGTCTCCATCCCGGTTAAGAACAACTTTTTTAAGGGGGCCTGTAAACCGCCAGGTTTGTAATTCCCAAAAATCCCAGAACAAAGGGCCCCCCACACAGACCATTGTGACCAGTACTCAGGAACTACTGACCATCGCTATTTGACCATCGGCCGGCGTATAGGGATATCCCTGTCTAGTGAGTGATCATTTTCTCGAAGTTCTGTTTTACACCCATTAGAAAATCAAAGGGGAGTCGGCTGCCATTCATCTGAAAAACTAATTCAGTCAATGATCCCAAACGCCCCACCTGTTTGGGACCTTTTTTTTAGGAAGATCAGGATGAGCTACAACGATTATCATTTGCCTTCCCCCCCACCCCCCATCCACAAGGAAATGGGGCCTGAAAACGATTTACCCAATCCCTATACGATGCTAAACCTTGGGGGGAAACCCCAAAGGTTCGGTGGCCTAAAAATTTGGGGTTGAGCTGGTATGGATTTATAAAATCGGTCACCAGACCCCGGGTTCCGCCCTCCTGTGTTTTGGGTGCAAAAGGGAAAGAATTCAGGAGCCGGAAAAGGGCCCAGGGAGGACTACCCCGGACTGGGGGGTCTCCGGGTTGGGAAAAATATATCGTCTGAACCCACATGTCTGGTGAAGACTCAAATCCATTGTGGGCCCCAAAAAAAACTTCCCTCGAGGGACAGATTTTGGGGGTGGGGATGGTGTTGGTAAAAGAAAAAAAAAAAGGGACAAATGGAATCAAGGAGAGTCGGCTATCCGGTGAAGTTTGGGTCAGAAAAAAGGGACCAAATAAGACCAAAACCGAAGGGGAGAGGGCGCCCCCACGCGGTAGTGAAACCCAATAGCTTCAGCCATGTTTTCCCGGGGGCCCTTATCAGAAGAAGAAACCCTAAATTTTCCTAGGGGCTCCTCCCCCATAAGAAGATAAAAAAAGGGAAAAAGGCCCCCAAAAACAGCTGAGAATTTTCCAGAAAAAAACCCGGAACCCCCAAAAGGAGATGTTACGACGGGACGGACCTACTCCTCCCCCCATCGGAAAGGGGCAACCACACTCGGGACTCCATTACCTTCCAATCTATACCCCAAGTACAACAGCGGGAAACCCCCCAACGTGTACAACCAAGATCAATTTTTCGGCAACAGGTTCTGAAAAGTCCACACGACAGATGTACCCAGAGCCCTCCCATGGAAAGGCGAGGAAAAAAGGTAGGGGGATGTAAAAGGGATGAACAGAGGCAGTGTTGCCGGTTCGAGAAACATCTGGGGCCGAAACTATCGGGCCTCATCACCTTTACAGGGGCGACTTTCTGTGAGGGAAAGCCGGCACTGAAAGAAGTGGGCGTGGGGAATAAAAAAGGGGGGGGAGCGCGGGGAAAAAAAGGGACTTGATGGAAGGCAATACAGAGCAGAAAAAGGTTGACTCCCCTCCTCAACACCGGACTGAACCACCCTTTACAACTGTCCGACTCTCAATCCCTTTATTGAGTATCCCCCACGAACCAAAACCCTAGGTGCAGTGCACAGATTGTTATGTTTCGGTAGCTGAGGAGAAACTGCAAAAAAAGCCAAAGTGCAATACGAAGGGGGAAAACTATTGGTTTGAGTAACCTAAATAACCCCACACTAAAATCCCCGTGGAGATAACTACAGTGATCCTAGATCCCACCCCCCCCCGAGAAATAGCTCCCCCAAAAGGCAAAAGAGAATGCACGCCCCGGACAGAATCCCCAAAAAAAAAGGAAGCCCCGAACTGTAATGGGGTTAGACAAAAAAAAAACCAACACAGACAAAAATTTTTAGTGAGCAAACGGGGGGGGCCCCAAAAACGTCTAGATAAAAAAGATGGAAAAAGAATTCTGACTGAAACCCAAAAAAAACCCCCTGACAAAAATAACCAACATTTTGTTAACAAAAAAGAGATAACGATCTCTACACTTAAATCAGTCTCTGGTGTAGCACACGCAACACAGAAATAAAAAGGCAAAGGAAAAAAAGCAAAAATCAAACACAAATGAGCCAATTCAGCGCAAGCCCCCAAAAGGGGGACCAGGCTGCAGTCCCTGCAAAAAAAACCAAGCAGTAAAAAACCCCAAGGAAAAAAAAAGCAAAACACTTTTCAAAAGGGCAGGAAAAAAACATGTCTCCAACAAAAGCAGGAGGAAAATTATTCCCCGGAAGGTGCGGGGGAACTCAGGCATTAATCAACCATTCAGAGAAACTGAAGGCCTTTTAGAAATTAGTTCATTACCCTCACAACCACAGGGGGGAGCCCACTCAAAAATCCTTCCAAGGTATTAAACAATTTCTGCATTTCCAAAAATTTTGATTCGTAGGTTCATGTATATATTTCCAAATCAGTTTGTTCGTCACCAAAATTTTCTTTCTGTTTTTCTGCCTATCTTCCCCCCATCAAAATGGGTTTCAAGCTTGCATGTTCCCCCCCTGATTTTTTCCTTTTTTTTTTAAGCACCACAGCAGCAATCAGGCTTCAGAATCTACCTGCAGTAAACCCCTGTGATTTTTCCAAACCCCGGGCCTTGACTCCACTATTCCACTGAGGAACTCGAACATTGTGGACTCTGAACCCTCTCTTTGAAAGACCCACGTTTGCATGGCTTACGGAAAACAAGAAGAAGATCCTGAATCTGTATTGGAGAGTGATTTCTGAGCTTGGATTACCGGCCGCTGTGCCCTGTTTCTTTTTCCAAACTGTGTGACTATTTTCCCAACTTGTATGAAGTAAAAAAGGACTTTCTATAAAAAAACCTGTGACTCCTTTGTTTTCCTCGCACCCAAGCAAAGAGCTATAAAAACGTTACATCATTACAAGATTCGAAGAAAAAAACGTAGTGTCGCTGGTCGGAAAAGGCTGTGTCCTTTTGTACGTGGATATCAGACGTGGGGTTTTCTTTCGTGATGACAGTGGTTGTGATTCTCACAACCATTCCGGTGAGCTTTCCTTTTAAGTTTTTTCTTTTTGCAGTTTTCCCCACAGGAAAACACTATTTTTTTTTTTTTTCCTTTTTTTCTCTTTTTTGTCTGCTGTAACCGGGATATCAAGTTTTGAAACTTTTTGATATAGTGTTTTGATTCCCCAAACCCAAATTCCGGTGAGCATTCCCTTAATTTTTTTTTCCCTGCAGTGTTGCCACAGGTGAACACTATTTTTTTTTTTTTCTCTTTTCCCTTCTCCCCTATCCTGTCTTAAAAAATCTGGGGGAAAAAAGGGGGGCCCCATAAAGGAACTTTGCGGAGTGACTGATAAAACCTTTTCAGATTTTTTTAGAATTAAAAACCCTTTTACAAAAAACAGGACCTCAATAATCACAATTTCAAGTGGTTCACGACACCCAGGATTTGCGGCAAGGTTTAGGTTCTAGGGGGCGAGCCGGCTCCTGCCCCAGCCCCGAGTCTGGGATTCCCCAATTGCCCCCTTTTCTTTTTGGGTGAAGGAAAATTCGGGGGTTTTTTAATCAATGCAATCTTTTTTTTTCGCACATGCTTCACAATTTCCCCGAACGTCTAAAAGGGCTTACATAATTAAGTTTTTTTACCAACAAGGGTTTTAAAATGGGAAAACCCCATTAGACTGAGGATATTGTTTGAATCACCTTGAGATTTTTTTCAGCCATGGGGCAGGTGTTTGATGACCCCAACGAGGGCAACAGCTGAAGCAGCCCCCGTTTGCTTTGGCCCAAGGTAAAAAACTCGGGGACTTAAAATGCCTTTATTTAGGAGATGGGCCCTTATACACCCCGGGGACCCGCCAAAAAAACTATTTTTCGAAAGGGGTTATCTCCCCCGATTAAGGATGAACTTTTCTACCGCCCTCCCCCGCGTTAGGGGCTTTTTACTACTGCACCGTTTGATACTCCTGCTGAACGCAGGGAAAGGAGGGGCGAAAGCAATCGTACTAACCTTTTCCCCCTTCCCCCTCCGCTAAGGCCCCTTTAGTAGGATTCCGGGAAACCAAAATGAACCCTGCAGGTAGACTCTTTACAACCGGGTTTTTGATGCACCAAGGAACATCGTTTAAGGGGGGGAACTATGTTTTATTGTGGTAAGTCAGGCCTTCTTATAACTGCCCCCCCTTCTGTAAGACTACGCACATCATTATTGTGAGTGTTGCAGAGGGGATCTGTCGTCCGGCCTCGGTCAAAATCTGCAGCAACGATCTTGATTTTCGGATTAAACCCTTACCTCTGGGGGCGTTACTGTGTAAACCTGCCATTTTTTTTTTCCTCCGGGTCCCAGCTGATTGAAAAAAAAACAATTCTCTTGCTTTCTTTATCAAATTTTGGGTTGACCAGTTTGGGGTGCCCCAGCTCTCATGTAAACCCGGGGCAAGTGGAAATTTTTTGGATTCCCTTTGCTCTAAACAGGGAATCTTTATGAAAGGGGGAAATCCGTACAGATGGAAACTGTGGATGGCCCCCTCTGATTGGACCAGTGGATCAGGAAACGAGCCTTTTGGGGGGTTTTATGGTAAAGACATCAAAGAAACGCCCCCTTTATGTTATTCTTTCCCCATTCCCATTTTCGGGCCCCCGGCTGCAGGTCAAATCCACCTTTAAAAATGGGAACCAAGGAATTACTTTTTTTTAGAGAAACGTTACCCAAAAGTTTCAGCTTGCTCTGTTTAAAAAGGAATCATGTCATCCCTGAACCCCCAGTGTAAACCAGGACTAGGGGTTTATGAAAAAAAAACCCCTCCCCAGCCCCTCCTCCCGGGGCCAATTTTGCCCTTTTTGAATTTTGCCTGGGCAGAGATACCTTTTGGAAAATTTTTTTACCCCTGGGGGCCCAGCTAAAGAAAAAAAATTTTTCATAGATGAAACACCCAAAGGGGTTTTCAAACGCCCCTCTTCACTCCGCAGGTCCCCCTTTTTCTTTGTAAAGAAGAAAGATGGTTTTTCTCGAACCTTAACTATGGGAAAAACTCAAAATTTTTACTATTAGAAACCGTACCTTTTTTCCTTTAACCCCCGTTTTATTGGAGAGAGTGCACATCCAAAAAATTTTTTCAAACATTTCTTCGTGGGGCCTTTAATTTTAGTCTTTTTAACCTGGGGTTTTAAGGGGAAGACGCATTAGGTCACGCTGGGGCTTTTTTAATATCTAGTTACCCTTTTGGCGATACCGCCCCAGCCACTTTCCAAATTTTGAAAAAGACATCTTCGGGGATCTCCTAATAATTTTGAAAATTTTTTTGGGTGAAATTTAATTTTTTTTAACTCCAAAAGGGAAATATGGGGAGGAGAATGGTCTTGGAACTCAAACAAAAATTTTTTTTAAAACAAACTTTAAAAGGGGAATTCCATAGGACCGAAATTCAATTTCTGGGTATGCTGTCACAAAGGAATTAGATGGATGGAACAAAACCCAAACAACAAGGATTGGCCAAGCCAGAAATGTGAAGGAGGGTACAGCGCTTCAACGGGGTTTTTCCAAATTTAAAGACTTCATTAAAAAATTCTCTGAGGAGGCACCTATCCTCAACTTACCCGGGAAAAGTCTAGTTTTCCTGGATCCCAAGCCCAGGAAAAAATTTTCCCTCGAAAGATAAATTTCCACGCACCACCTAGTACATCCCAACCCCGAGCTTTTCCTTTTTAAAAAAGGTGGTGCTTTGACTTGCCTTTTTGGGCTAAACTCTTCCCCAAAAACAGGTGAGAAGAATTCTTGCCCCTGGCCCCTTTTTTTCCCGCATTGTCTTTTTCGAGAGGAATACGATGTGGAATAGAGAGTTGTTGGGGCCTTTTTCCGCCTTCAAAAAAAGGGACACCTTCTCAGGGAGCGCACAGAAAAAGTCGTCCGAAGACCATCGTAACCCCTTAGTTTTTTAGGGGGCTAAGTGCCTGCTCCTCGCCAGGCTCGCTGGAACTTTTTTTTTAAACCCCAATTAATTTTACATCTCTTTTGCCAGGACGCGCAAGGAAAAAGGGTGATGCATCCTGGATTTACTCAGAGAGACAACCCCCAAATTCTCCTCCTAAGACATTCTTCTGACCTAGATTCCTAGGATAATTTATAATCAAGCCCCCTTAAGGCACAAGGGTACCATGCGGATTTTCCTTTTTGGCCAAAACCCCCCGGGACGTAAGTCTGTTTTTAAGAAGTGTGTGGATTCAGGGGAAAAAATCTGAAAATTCCTGAAAATCAGATTAAGATATTGCAAAAACATTCCGATTCCAGAAGCTGGGCAAGGGAATTTAAAACCAGGGGAAATTTTTTCCGTTTTCTTTTGGTGGGGCCCCGCAGGAAGGATGTTTTTTAATTATGTCATTCATTGAGGTTTGTGCAAGAGCAAAACACCCCCTCCCCCCAACTGGTCTGTTACAGCCTCTTTCCCCCCCCGCCCGCCCGTGGGAACCATTTTTTTTTGGATTTCATTTTGGGGGGTTTTAACCCTCAGGGGGGGAAAACACCCCTTTTTGGTGGGACCGTCAAAAAAACAGCTATTTTATCCCTTGTGTCGGGGTTTCCCACTGCAAACAGACATCGATTTATGATTTTTAAAGATTGTTTCGCTTACATGGAGTACCGATGAGGTTTTTTCGGATCGAGGGGTGCAATTCCCTTCTAGGTTTTTGGCAAAAAATTTTGTGCAGCATTTTGGCATTAAAGTAAACCTTTCTTCTGCTTTTCATCCCCAGGCTAAAAGACAGACCGAAAGAACCAACAAACCTGGAGCAGTATCTCCCTGCTTTCTCCCTACAGGATGATTGGGGGGATCTACTTCCATAGGGGGAGTTCCGTAAACAACCCAGAGTGCCTCCACTAACATCTCCTTTTTACTCTAACTAGGTTTTTATCCTAACATTCTACCCCGATTTTCCCCTGAAACGCCTTTTTCCCGCAGTGGCTGAAAGAACACGTCTTACAGAAGAATAGGTCTTAAAGGAAAATCTGGAAAAGGTCAAGAAAGGTACAAGAAAGCAGCAATAAAAATTGTAAACCTGCACCAGCTTTCAAAATAGGAACTTGGTCTGGCCTCAACCAAATCTTAAGTTAAGGTTCCACGCTAAGTTGGACATAATCTTGGGCCCATAAAATCATAAAAATTTAAGTCCGTTGTTTCGTCTTCAAATCCCAAACTTGAGAATCCCCCCTGTCTTTCATGTACCCCAAAGGCGCACCCAAAAAGTTTCCGGGGGTTTCCTCTCCTTCCCTGACCCAGTCTATCGATGGTCAGGAAGAAATTTGTTGGAAAGGTTTAAAAGATTCCGGTTTTGTAAGAAATCAGTTACAAATCGATTAAATGGGGGGGCCCCCCAGTGGAGGACAACTCAGGGAACCGGGGTCAAATTTTTAATGCTCCCGCTTCCCGTCAGTTTTCATCAAGGTACCCACACAAGGGGGCGAGTCATCCGGGGGAGGTTGTCCTTAAGGGGGGGAAGAAGTTCTATGTTTATTTTCCTGAAACTCATTTTTTTCGTCACCATTTTACTTTCTGTCTTCTGCAGTTTTCTTCCCTCAGTCAAAAATGGTTTTTCAGCTTGCTTTTCCCCCCCCTGATTCCTCCTTTTTTTTAAGCAGCCACACTGGCAACGTGCTTAAAAATCTAGCCTCTAACCTTGTTGACCCCTGTAAGCCTTGGCCTTGTACCCAGTATTCCACTGAGGAACCAAAAGCACTTGGGACTCTGAACCCTGCTTTTTAAAAGACCACGTTGGCAGGATTTACGGAACAGAAAAAAACCCAATCTGTATTGAATTTTTTGCTGAGCGGGTTTATTGGTGCTTGCCCTGTTTCTGTTCTGCAAACTGTGGACTATTTCTCCAACTTGTTTTAAGTAAACAGACTTTTCAAAAACAAACCTTTGACTCCGGTTTTTTCATCGCACCCAAGAAAAAGACGCTATATGAACGAACTACATACATTCAGATTCCGTCAGCCTTTTTCACCCTGGGGCCCCGGGGGGCGTTGGCTCCCGGTGCCCCCGGTCCTCCTTGGGGAAAACCAGGAAGGAACTTACCCACGCTTCAAACCCCCAAAACAGCGGATCAAGCCCAAACGGATCCGGGGATCTTCGGCACGGTTACGAGACGTGCATCTCTTTCAACCACCAGACCGAGACTTTGTTTCATGGATTGCGACCCGTCGGAGTTTCCCCAACCACCCCCCAAAAACCCAACGATAAGTCATTACCTTACTTTCCCTTCTTTTTAATTTATTGGTTTTCACTTTTTCCAAATCACCTCCCTGGTGGAGGTTTCTTTGAATTTGATTCCTAATTCCTAAGAAATTCCTTTAACCCCCTTTCCCCCATCCCTCGTCTACGATCCTAAAAACCTTTTTAAAAGGGGGCCGACGGGGTTTTCCACTACACCCTCCACAGATGGACACCCCCCGAGTTTTCCCCTTTCCAAAAATTACGGCAACCACAAAAGGGGCATCAATTTCCCCCAGAGAAATATTTTTGGGGGGACCAATGGGGGTTTTCCACACAGAAAAACCAGCGATGGCACCCAACCGGAGTTTCACTTTTCCAAAAATTCGGGGAGACACCACAAAGGGGCATCATTTTCACGAGAGAAAATAGTATAAAAGGGACCGATAGTTTCCATTACACCCAAACCAGCAGATGGCCCCCAAAACCAAGGTTTACTTTTAAAAAAATGAGGTTTTAAAACCACGAAGGGGGATCTTTTTTCACACAGGAAAATATAAAAGGGGGGCGATGGGGGCTTCCACTCCCCCAGCCCCAACAATGAACACCCAACCAAAGTTTCACATTTCCCCCCCAAAAAAGGCAGACACCACAAAAAAAGGGGTCAATTTTCGAGAGTAAAATAGAAATAGGGACCAAAGGTCTTCCATTACAAAAACCAACCCCCAGATGGCACCCCCCCCAGGTGTACCAATTTAAACTGAGGGCCTTACACCCCAAAGGGCATCAAAAATTTTTCGAAATAGAAATGGAAAAAAGGGGCGGTCTTCCCTACAGCCAATCCAACCAGGGGGGTTTACATTTCCAAAAATTATGGCGAACCACAAAAGTGCATCAAATTTTTCCACGTAAAAATGTTAATAGGGACCCCACATTTTTCCACCCTACAAACCAGCAGATGGACAACCCAACCAGGTGTTCACATTTAAAAAATGAAAAGGGGGACACCACCCCAAAGTGAAAAACTGTGACGAGAAGAAATAGTAAATTGGGGCCCCAAGAGTTTCCCCAAAAAAATAACCCAGCAGAGAAAACAACCGACTGTTTACTTTCCCAAATTTGGTTAACACGCAGCAGCACAGCCCGCAGGCACAGGCCACCCAAAAAAAAATCACAAGTGCTTACATGACCCAAAAGGAAAAAAAAAAAAAATCAATATACCAGCGGGTGTAGGAAAACCGGGGTGGAACTGGCACAGGGGGGGAAGAGATTGAGAACAGAGCAGACCTTACCGTGAAGGGGGGCGTGGGAGCCAGGGGTAAGAGGGGGTTCCCCGGGGAAAAAAAGAGGCTTCCCCCCCAAAAAAGATCAGGAGGACAGTTTCTGACAGCGGGTAAAATAGGCTGCACAGCAGCAATTGCGGCCGGGTGCAGCAAGGACTCTCAGACCTCATTGGGCGTACGGAAGAAGACGAAGCGAGTGGAGGATCGCAGTGTATTACTCTTTGCTGCGCTGCAGCATAACAGACTATGGCTCTGCAAGTAAGACCGGTGACCGCCCGCTGCCGCCGAAGTGAGAACTGACTTGTTAGGTGGGGAAGCCGGAAGAACTCAGCACCGGCCTCAGCCGGCAACCAGCCAATCCAACCCAGGAATAAAGACATCTGAATCACGCTAAGTGAAATTGACTTATATAAACTCCCTCTTGAGTTATTCTTTCCTTTTGTACCCCTCAGCTTCACTTGTTAACCCATGTTGCTACCTGTGAAGGTTATCCCTTGTACCTATTAAACAACTAAATTGTTTTTCACCTGTTAACCCTTGCTCTGAGTCTCTGCGTTACGCATCTATTCCTGTGTTACATTTGGTGTAGTTGGCAGGTTGCAGTCTTTGGACACAGACGCTGCAGATCAGTCCACCATGAATGTCCCAAGGTCTAGCTTGCTATTGAGGGTCATGCTCAGCAATCTCCAAAATTCACGGGGAGTAATATGATTCTGTGGGACTGAACTGAGAGGGTTAAGAGCATGTTGCTGATGCATCCCATGACCCCTGCTATGCAGGCTGAGATTGCTTTAATGACCCTGGATGTGGACCCGATACTCTGTTATGTTCCGACCCCCCCATGTGTGGGATACACTGGATAAGGCGGTTGCAGATAGAAGAAATGCATGGTGACCCCACTGATGTGGGGGTGCTGCAGATGCGACTGTTTCACCGCGTTCAGAGAGAGGGAGAGACTGTGACTCAGTATATAAAAGCGTTGCAGGAGGTGGAATGAGCATATTTCTAGTGGGATGATGTGGGGACCATGGGGATGGGGCCCCCTGATATGATATTGAGAGATCAGTTTGTGTCAGGCCTCAGGGACCGCCGCTCAAGCAGGCTTGCAAAGAACGCCTGCGCACTAGCCCAGTATACCTTTCTAGAAGTCGGGGCAGAGTCGCTTGAGAGAACAGGAACGGGGGGGAGGCGGCCCTAGCAGGGATGGTCCAGAGCAATGAGGTACTTGCCCCGCCCATAGGCTGAGCCGGAGTGGGCCCGAGAGATCCGGAGGGAAATACAAGAAATGCGGAATAAATGGTCCCCTCAGAAGAGCCCCCGCTCCGGCCCAAGAAGCGTCAAGAGCGGCCCCCTCACCAAGAGATAGGAGTGATTCAGGTCCTGCCCTTCCGTCAATCCGACTTGCTACTGGTATGGAAACACAGGACACTATGCCCTCAGCCGGCAACTAGCCACCCAACCCAGGAATAGAGAAAACAACGGAGTCACCTAAGTGAAATTGACATATATAATCTGCCATCTTGAGTTTTTCTTTCCTTCGCTTGTTTTATCCCGTTTCTCCCTGAGAGGAGGTTATCCCTGTACCTATTAAACAAGTAATTGTTTTTCCTCTGTTAACCCTTGCTCTGTGCCTCTGTGTCACTGAATTCTATTACCTGTATTACATGTACAGTCTGCGATTGAGGTGCATAAGTCCTGGGGAGATCCATGACTTGTTCCTTGATGAAAGTTAGGAGGTCTACATTTTCAGGGGACAGCCGGCTGAACTTATCCATCAGGACACCACCAGCAGCACTGAAGACACGTTCTGAGAGAACGCTGGCTCCTGGGCACGTAAAAACCTCCAGGCGTGTGAGGCGAGCTCAGGCCACTCATCCATTTTGGAAAACCAAAATGTGAAAGAGTCCAAACCCTCCCTGATGGTATTTATATTCAGATCTACATACTCCTGCACCATTCTCTCCATTCATTCCCCACGTGTAAGACTTGGGACTCTGTTGTGCTAGTGCATGATTTGGTCTAAAAAAAAGTGTCAAAGGACTCACAGAAATTGCTTCTTCTACTTTCCACCACTGCTGCGGCTGCTGCTGCTAATGTTTTGGAGTTTGGCGATTTGACTGCCGGAGGTTGGAAATCTAGAGCTGCGATGCAAACTGTGGTCTCACTGCTGTCGTGGAGAAAGCTCTCTTAAGGTTGTGTAAAAAGCGAGTTTTGATACTCCAGCATTTGTGGGTCCCTTTTCTAGGGCAGGAAATCAGCTGACAAAAATTTGGTTTTATAACGTAGATCTAATAGAGTGGCAACCCAGTAGTCAGAATTATTCCTAATCATAACTATACAGGGACAGATCAGAAGGTGACTGTATCTCGTTCTAGCTTCCTGTCAAAAATTTGGTCAGCACGCTACACCATTGTTAAACCCAGACAAGTGCGAGGATGTTGTGGGTTGGACCGCAGACAAAGGCTCCAGTGTGTTGACAAGCAGTCAAAACAAAGACTTCCACAAGGTCCAGTCTCAGTGACCAAGAGGTGGGACTCTGAATCCTCAACTGGTCCTCCCCTCCTCCCCCCCATCAAGAGTCCCAGGAGACATATGACCCCAACGCTGGCCACTCCGGGAACTGTTTACATTCCCTTGTAATTTATTCAGGCCTCTCAACATGCACCATTAAAGAGGGTCATAGGGGGTGAAGTGCAATGATGTCCAAACATTTGAGCACCCTCGACAAGGAGAAAGCCACGTTGGGGAAGGTCAATTCATGTCTGAAGAGGTGGAGGATAATCATGACGCACAGTTGCCATCAGGTCAGCCTAAAATCGCAACTCCGAAGTAGGATTATATTGATGAATTTGAAGATGATGTGGTCGATTGATGAGGCCACTGATCCAACCTGGCACAGGCACGCCTAGTAAGCACAGCAGTGCAGAGAGCATTGGATCCATAGCACGAAAACAGGAAAAAAAAGTAGTGGTTTGACCAGAGGGAGAATTCGGTCATGACCACAGATTCACCCACCCACTCATTTAAAGTCGTGCAGACAAAACAACTATAATTGCAGAATCTGCCATCCCAAGCTAAGAAGAGCAAGAACACTGTTCAACCTGAACACCACCGCATGCAAAAGCACATGCAGGGAAGCACCCCAAGTAGGTGGACAAAACGCCTGGTTACAAAATCTGTGTCTCAGGGTGAAACTACTGCCACTTCCCCTGTGTTACAACCTTCCCAATCTGCGGTCCAGGAAACAGGTGCTGATGCCTCTTGCCCACAACCTACGATTGCACAGACTCATCAGTCAGCAAGCACGTCCAGTTCATTGTCCCAGCCCAGCATTTCACAAGAAGCGGAATATCCAAACAGGCCCAAAAACTAAACATCCACAATGCAATTGCTAGCCCTGGAAATGTTGTCGCTTCGGCTTGTGGGAACTGAGTCTTTCCGCGACCTCTTGGTGGTGGCAGCCACATGGTACTCGATTCCCAGCCACCACTTTTTTTCCCGGTGTGCCATCCCTGGATTACATAAGCATGTGTTAAACAATATCAGCTGTGCTCTGGCCAACGCAGTCCCAGGGAAGGTCTAGCTAACCACAGACACATGGAAAAGTCCTTTTGGACAGGGATGCTACATTTGCCTGATGGCACATTTCCCTGACAGCACACTGGGTGAACTTGGTGGAGTCTGGGACAGAGTCAGAGGGTGGGACATCACACATCTTACCCACACCAAGAATGGCATGCCCATCAGGATTTAGGTCTCCTTGTATTCCAGTTCCTGTCTCTCCTCCCCTCCTCATCCTCAGTGTAACTAGCCTCCTCATCACTCCCCAGCAGGGGGTCTGCAGCACTGCCTTGGAGGAGCAGCAGCATGCTCTGCTGAAGCTCATCTGTGTAGGTGGTAAAGCTCACAATGCAGCAGAGCTGCTGAAATTGATAAAAGACCAGACCGATCATTGGCTCTCTCCGCTAAACCTCCAACTAGGTCTGGTTGTGTGGCGATAATGGGCGTAACTTGGTGGCGGCTTTAAAGCTCGGCAAGCTGGTACATGTTCCATGCATGGCCCACGTGTTGAACTTTGTTGTACAGCAGTTTTTAAAAACATACCATGACTTGCGGACCTACTTGCCAAGGTATGCTGTGTCAGCACACATTTCCGAAAGTCATCTCAGGCTTTCGTCAGTCTAGCTTCACATGTTGACAAGGCTTAGTGAGCAGCAGAGGCCGTGTCTCGATTCCAGCTTCTCAATGCCGGTCAGAATAACACTCAGCCCCTACACATAACAACTGCCAAATGGGTGTAGATCGCTAATATATGTGAGTTCTTTC
Source organism: Oophaga sylvatica (assembly GCA_033576555.1). NCBI lineage: Eukaryota > Metazoa > Chordata > Amphibia > Anura > Dendrobatidae > Oophaga > Oophaga sylvatica. The sequence goes on from JARQOD010000002.1 coordinate 106,877,990, forward strand.
AAAAACTTTGAGTACTGCACCAAGATGGTGAGTTCTGATGATGCTGTTATCAGTGTAAGCATCTCGCTGCTCTGTCTATTAAAACTTTTGCTTCAGAATATCAAAGAGGAAGCTTTGAATGCCAAGCAGGTGGCTATGGAGCAAGATTTTACAGTGGCTGAAACAACACAGCCCAGCCTCACACAATATTCTCAGGTCACATTGGGTGATGACAAGGAACAGGAGGAGGCGGAAGAGGATGAGGAGAAACAGGAGTTTTTGGTCTGCGCTACAAAGGAGAATCCCAATCCCAGCTTCATGCCTGTCCAGCATGGATGGCCTGAAGAGAAGGAGGCGACACGTCGTGAGGAAGAGATGATGGTTAGTGTTCTTCCTGGTGAGGACACTGAACATTTGACTCTTTGTAGTCTGCCACACATGGCACAGTTCATATTCAGATGCCTTTCCCAGACCCTCACGTGAAACACATTTTGTTCAACATCAAATGGCAGATGTGCCATTTTCAGTGCATGCATGCAGAGGACTGTTGTGGAAGACTTGCTGAAAAGATTACCTTCAGATAACGCTGCTGGCAGAGGTACTGGCTCTTTCCACCCACAAGGATTACAGGGGAGGGCCACGCACATCAGGTGCAACTCAGGGGAGGGGGAAATGTCCACCAAATAGGCCATTTTCATGAAACCGTCACATCAGCAAGGGCTATCTGTGGGTGTAACTATGACGAGGAGGGAGAAGTTGACCAAGATGGTGAAGGACTACTTAAGTGATCATAGCAGTGTCCTCCCTGATTCTTCAGTGCCCTTCAACTTTTGGTTGTCCAAGCTGCAGACTTGGCCCGATCTGTAAGGTTCTTTGTCTCTGTTGACATGTTCCTTGAAACTCGTTTTCCGTCGGCCATTTTGCTTTCTGTTTTTCTGCAGCTCTTGCCCTCAGTTAATATGGAGTTCCAGTTTTCATGTTCCCACCCTGATTCTTCCCTCTTGCTTCTTAAGCAGCCTCAGCTGAACAATCAGTGCTCCTGAATCAAGCCTCAGTCAGTCTTTGACCTGACTCCTGGAAACCTTGAACTTGTACTCCAGCTATTCCCTACTGAGGAACCTTTGAACACTTTTGGACTCTGGAAACCTGCTGTTTGGTGAATCCATGTTTGCAGAGGAATTACGGTACAGAGAAGAGATCCTGAACCTGCTTTGGAGATTTATTGTAGTGCTTGAAATTACTCTGGCTTGCTGTGTCTCCTGACTCTGTTCCTGCAAACTGTGTGAACTTTTCAGCATGCTTGTATGAAGTAATACAAGTCATTTCATTTCAACCTATGTCTCCTGTGTTTTCCTCGCACCCAAGCACAAGACGCTATAGGAACTGTACACTATACATGACAAGATTCAGGAGCCAATGTTTAGTGTCTGCTGGGTCTGGGAAAGCCGTGTCTGCTGTGACTGTGGATATCAGATGTCCGTTTAAATACCTTATGTGATGACAGTGGTTGTGACTTCTCACAACCATTCCAGGTGAGCGCATTCCCTTAAAATTTTACTCTGCAGTGTTACCACAGGTAAACATTATGTTTTTTTTTTTTTTTCCTTTCCTCTTCTCCTTCCAGCACTTCTGCCTTAAAAGATCTGGAAGATGGAGGCCCGCATAAAGGAACTTTGCGGAGTGACTGATACAATCCTTTCAGATGTACAGACTTTAAAAACCCGTTTTGCAAGCCTACAGGACCTCACTAATCATAATTTGCAAGTGTTTGGACAGACTACCCAGGAATTGCGAGCCAGGATTGAGGCTCTAGAGGAACGAACCCAGGCTCCTGCCATAACCCCGAGTTCTGGGATCCCCAAATGACTTCCTTTTCGTTTTGGCGGGTGAACGTGAGAAATTCAGGGGATTTATTAATCAATGTTAATTTATTTTTCTCTGCACATGCTTCCAATTTCCCACTGAACGATCCAAAGTGCTTACTATAATCATGTTGCTTACCAATAAGGCTTTGATGTGGGCAAACCCTCTGATTGAGACTGAGGATGATTGTTTGAATCACCTTGATGCTTTTATTTCAGCCATGGGGCAGGTGTTTGATGACCCCAATCGAGGTGCAACAGCTGAAGCAGCCATGTTAACTTTGCGCCAAGGTAAGCGTTCAGTAGCCGAATATGCCCTGGATTTCAGGAGATGGGCTCTTGATACCACTTGGGACACTTCCGCTAAGAAATCTATTTTTCGGAAAGGGTTGTCTCCACTGATTAAGGATGAACTCGCTCGTGCCGACCCTCCCACTGCGTTAGGTGACTTTATTAACTATTGTATTCGTATTGATGCTCGTCTGACTGAACGCAGACAAGAGAGATTGTTCGAAAATAATCGCACTAACCTTTTACTACCTCCCTCCTCAGCTAAGGAACCTTTGAGTAGGATCACAAGGGAACCAGAACCTGAACCCATGCAGGTGGACTCTTTACAAAGACGGGTTAGTGATGCACGCAAGGAACATCGTATAAAGGAAAATCTATGTTTCTACTGTGGTAAGTCAGGGCACTTCATTATAAACTGCCCCAGCCGTTCTCGTAAGACTACTGCAGCAGTCATTCACTGTGAGTGTTGCGAGAGGAGCTCTGTCATGTCCGAGCCTCAGGCTCCAGAGAGATCTGCTGCAAGAGATCTTGATTTCTCGGACTTAAACTCTGTTAGTTCTGGGGACGATGACGGTATAAATGCTGCAATTTTTCAAGTTTCCTCAGCGATGTCCCAGCTGAGTTGTAAAAGAAACAATTCTCATTGCTTCCTTTCCATCAAACTCTGGGTTGACTCAGTATGGGTGTCTAGCTCTGCTATGATCGACTCAGGAGCAAGTGGAAATTTTATGGATATCTCCTTAGCTTTGAAACAGGGGATACGTTCAGTGAAGAAGGCTACTCCAGTACAGATGGAGACTGTGGATGGCTCTCTACTGACTTCTGGACCAGTGGATCAAGAAACAGAGCCTTTGAGGGTCCTTATGGGTAAAGATCATCAGGAGAAAATGTCTTTTATGCTTATCTCTTCTCCCCACTTTCCCATTATTCTAGGGCTACCATGGCTGCAGGCGCAGAATCCTACGATTTAACCGGGAGACCAAGGAATTACACTTTCCGGAGAAACAGATGAGTCAAGGAGTTTCAGCTTGCTCTGTTCCTAAAGGAACCATGTCAGTCCCTGAACTACCAGCTGTATACCAGGACTATGTGGATTTATGTGACAAGAAGAAACGCTGATCAGCTTCCTCCTCACCGTCCATATGATTGTCCAATTGAATTATTGCCTGGAGCAGAGATACCTTTTGGTAAGATCTACCCCCTAGCGGGGCCCGAGCTAAAGCTTTGAAGGATTATATAGACGAAAATTTAGCCAAGGGCTTCATACGCCCCTCTTCATCTCCCGCAGGTGCACCCATCTTCTTTGTGAAGAAGAAAGATGGATCTCTGAGACCCTGCATAGACTATAGGGAACTCAATAAGGTTACTATTAGAAACCGTTATCCATTGCCTTTAATCCCTGAGTTGTTGGAGAGAGTGCGGCATGCCAAAATTTTCTCTAAACTGGATCTCCGTGGGGCCTATAACTTGGTCCGTATTAGACCTGGGGATGAATGGAAGACTGCTTTCAGGTCACGCTATGGACACTTTGAATATCTAGTTATGCCTTTTGGTCTGAGTACCGCCCCAGCCACTTTCCAACACTTGGTGAATGATATCTTCAGGGATCTCCTAGATACATTCGTGGTAATTTATTTGGATGATATTCTAATTTTTTCTAACTCCACAGAGGAAAAATCATGGACATGTGAGAATGGTCTTGGAACGTCTAAGACAAAACCATCTCTACATCAAACTTGAAAAGTGTGAATTCCATAGGACCGAAATTCAATTTCTGGGGTATGTACTATCTACGCAAGGGATTAGTATGGATGGAAGCAAGACCCAAGCCATTAAGGATTGGCCAATTCCTAGAAATGTGAAGGAGGTGCAGCGCTTCATCGGGTTTGCCAACTTCTATAGACGTTTCATTAAAAATTTTTCTGAGGTAGTGTCACCTATCACCCAACTTACCCGGAAACAGTCTAGGTTCTCCTGGACCCCGCAAGCTCAGGAAGCATTTTCCTGTTTAAAGGATAAATTTACCACCGCACCTATCTTAGTACATCCCAACCCCGAGCTTGCCTTCATAATAGAGGTGGATGCTTCAGACTGTGCCGTTGGAGCTATACTCTCTCAGAGAACAGGTGAGAAGAATGTCTTGCATCCCTGTGCCTTCTTTTCCCAGCAGTTGTCTTCGGCTGAGAGGAACTACGATGTGGGCAATAGAGAATTGTTGGCCATTATTGCCGCCTTCAAGGAATGGAGACACCTTTGTCAGGGAACTGCACAGCAAATAGTCGTCCTGACAGACCATCGTAACCTTGAATTTATCAGGTCGGCTAAGTGCCTGACTCCTCGCCAGGCTCGCTGGAATCTTTTCCTAAACCAATTTAATTTTGTCATTTCTTATAGACCAGGATCGCGCAATGGAAAGGCTGATGCACTCTCTAGGATTCATTCAGCAGAGACCGTCCACTTACTCCTCCTAAGACTATTCTTCCTGACTCTAGATTCCTGGGAGTGATTCATAATCAAGACCTACTTAAGGACATCAAGGAAGCATACCATGCGGATTCTTTGTTGGCTCAACCCCCAAGGGATGTAAGTCTTGTCTTTAAGAATGGTGTGTGGATTCAGGGACAACGTCTGTATATACCTGAAAACAGTCAGATTGAGAGTATTGCAACTCATCCACGATTCCAAGATAGCCGGGCATAGGGGAATTCTAAAGACACAAGAATTTCTTTCTCGTTTCTTTTGGTGGCCCACTTACAGGAAAGATGTTTTAAACTATGTCACTTCATGTGAAGTCTGTGCAAGATGCAAAACACCTCGCTCCTCACCAACTGGTCTGTTGCAACCTCTTCCCACCCCGTCCCGCCCGTGGGGATCCATTTCTATGGACTTCATTGTGGAGTTACCAACCTCTCAAGGGAAGAACACCATTCTAGTGGTGGTTGACCGTCTAACAAAGGCAGCTCATTTTATCCCTTGTGTCGGCTTACCCACTGCAAAACAGACATCAGACTTGATGATTAAGAATGTGTTTCGCTTACATGGAGTACCGGATGAGGTCATTTCGGATCGAGGGGTGCATTCACTTCAAGGTTTTGGCAAAATTTCTGTGCAGCATTGGACATTAAAGTAAACCTTTCTTCTGCTTTTCATCCTCAGACTAATGGACAGACAGAACGAACCAATCAGACCCTGGAGCAGTATCTCCGCTGCTTTATCTGCCACCTACAAGATGATTGGGTGGATCTACTTCCACTGGCTGAGTTCTCTTATAACAACTCTCAGAGCGCCTCCACTAAGCAGTCTCCTTTTTACTCCAATCTAGGTTATCATCCTAACATTCTTCCTCGATTTCCCATAGATACGCCCTTGCCGGCAGTGGCTGAAAGAATCACTTCTTTACAAAAGAATATGGATCTTCTAAAGGAAAATCTACAATTGGCTCAGGAAAGGTACAAGAAAGCAGCAGATAAATTTTGTAAACCTGCACCAGCTTTCAAGGTAGGAGATTTGGTCTGGCTGTCAACCAGAAATCTTAAATTAAAGATTCCATCGTCTAAATTGGGACATAAGTACATTGGACCTTATAAGATCAGTAAGATTATAAGTGCTGTTGCTTGTTGTCTTCAACTGCCCAGAACTATGAGAATCCACTCTGTCTTTCATGTATCCCTACTAAAGGCTGCAACACCCAATACGTTTCCTGGACGTTCTTCTCCTTGCCCTGACCCAGTGCTGGTCGATGGTCAGGAAGAATTTATGGTGGAAAGGATTCTAGATTCCAGGTTGTACAGAAATCAGTTGCAATATTTGATTAAATGGCAGGTCTACCCAGTGGAGGACAACTCATGGGAACCAGTCAACAATGTAAATGCTCCTCGCCTGCTCCGCCAGTTTCATCAGAGGTACCCTGACAAGCCTGGTCTGAGGTCATCCGGAGGTTGTCCCTAAGGGGGAGTAATGTAAGGTTCTTTGTCTCTGTTGACATGTTCCTTGAAACTCAGTTTTCCGTCGGCCATTTTGCTTTCTGTTTTTCTGCAGCTCTTGCCCTCAGTTAATATGGAGTTTCAATTTTCATGTTCCCGCCTGATTCTTCCCTCTTGCTTCTTAAGCAGCCTCAGCTGAACAATCAGTGCTCCTGTATCAAGCCTCAGTCAGTCTGTGACCTGACTCCTGGAAACCTTGAACTTGTACTCCAGCTATTCCCTACTGAGGAACCTTTGAACACTTTTGGACTCTGGAAACCTGCTGTTTGGTGAATCCATGTTTGCAGAGGAATTACGGTACAGAGAAGAGATCCTGAACCTGCTTTGGAGATTTATTGTAGTGCTTGAAATTACTCTGGCCTGCTGTGTCTCCTGACTCTGTTCCTGCAAACTGTGTGAACTTTTCAGCATGCTTGTATGAAGTAATACAAGTCATTTCATTTCAACCTATGTCTCCTGTGTTTTCCTCGCACCCAAGCACAAGACGCTATAGGAACTGTACACTATACATGACACGATCACTGCTTGTACGCCTTGGAGGTGCTGCCATGCCCTGCCACAAGTGTATTGTCTGAGCGGGTTTTTAGTTCAGCCAGCGGAATCATAACGGATAAGCACACAAGCCTGTCTTTGGAAAATGCAGACAGGCTGACTCTGCTAAAGTTGAACAAGGACTGGATTTCCTCCAACTTTGTAAGCCCTATGGATGTCAGGAAATCACATCCTACTCATCCTGCTTCTTCAACAAGTACTTAGTGATCATCTATGTATACCCCACGTGGGTAATGTTTTTAACTTTTTGAAAACTTTGCACCTTGTGCAATGGTGAAACTTGTACTTCCTATCTCTACCTATTGTAATAACTGCAAAATGTATTGTGAGGTCCCCATCACGGTGTCTTTTAGAGTGTATGATACAGACTCCTTGGATAATTTTTTGAAACCTTTGCACATTGTGAAATGGTGAAACTTGTACTCCCTTTCTCTACCTATGTTAATAACTGCAAAATGTCTTGTGAGGTACCCAACATGGTCTCTTTTAGCGTGAATGATACAGACCCCTTGGGGTAATTTTTGGAAACCTTTGTACATGTGCTATGGTCAAATTTCTACTCTCAATCTTAATATATTATTATATTTGTTTATTGTGTTGCCCTTCTCACGGTCTCTTTAAGCATGTATCTGGTAGCCTGATGTTGATTTTTGGGTCTGCGCTTGGACATTTTGGAACATCAATGCATTAATATGCTCCACACCATTCTTCAGGTTTCAGCTAGTGATGAGCGAATTTGTTCAAAGGACAATCGCCAAACATAAATTCGGCATGAATATGGCACAGTCGGATTCGTGATTGGAAACATGAACAAGATTTTATAAAATCGTGGAAAAATCAGTAACATTCGGTAAAAGTGAGGGAAAATATTTGTGTTGCCACAAAAGTATTTTCAGCAGTTTATCAACGATAATGGTGGTGTATCATGAGCGTTTGGCACGTGTTTAATGAGGGGAGGAGGTTTGTAGAGCTCAGAGACACGGAGTTCTTGTAAACAGTCATTTTTTTTTCCTAACTTTATGTGTGCACATTGCGGCTAGCCAATCAGGGCGCAGGAAACACCCACAATGTCCTGACAAAACGGCTTGTGTCATTGACTGCTGAAATCACATGTCCCTCTCCATATAAATAGCGGACATCTTGTTTTAGTGCCATTCTGACACTTTAAGGCTACTTTCACACATCAGTTTTTCGCCGTCAGGCACAATCCGTCCAATGTGTGAAAAGACGGATCCAGCACAGATTGAGAGAGAGAGAGACCTTGATTTATACCTTCCAGGCATGCGCAGAGGAAGAAAATGGAGTCCGGTGGCTGGATCAGTGTTCTGCCTGATCCGGCACCATTGACTTCTATTGTATAAACTAGACGTATGCGCCGCTTCAGGCGCTGTCCGGTTTTTGCGCCGGAAACAAAAAACGTTCATCCAGCTGTTTTGTCCAGCAGCCGGAAATGTAATTTATGACAGATCCGCCAAAAAACGGACAAAACGGAAGCACATGCGGCGCGATCCGGCACTAATGAAAGTCAATGATTAAAACCGGATCTGACGGTTGAAAAAAACGGATCGTGCCTGACGGCGAAAAACAGATGTGTGAAAGTAGCCTTACAGCGCAGAGAGGCTGCTCCTGACACTGGCACTGTAAACAGCAAGATTTTAGCTAGTTAGTCAGGCGGTCGTATATCAGTCAGATAGTGTAGCTAATATCCAGTGTGGCTGTTAAATTTACCTTGCAGCACTTTTTTTTTTTTTGGCCATTACTGAGGTCCACAAAGAAAGCCAGCAGGGCACGTGTTGTGTGTTTGTGCACTGCTTCTATTTAATATTTTTACACTAGCTAATTGTGAAAAAGCCTGCTGTATGCCACATTTTAGCTAGTTAGCTAGGTGGTTGTATATCAGTCAGATAGTGTAGCTAGCTAGTGTCCAGTATGGCTGTTAAATTTACCTTCCAGCATTTTGGGTTGTTTTTTTTTAGCCAACATCAATCTACTTGGAGATGGTCTTAAAACTTTTACCTTTAACATGTTTGTCTATAATTTTCTTTCTCATCTCCTAAGTAGTGTTGAGCGATACTGCCCGATATCCCAAAATATCGGATTGGATTCAAAAAGTATCGGGTATCGCCGATCCGATACCGGAAACACAATGCAAGTCAATGGGACAGAAATATCGGAACTAAAAAAACCTTTTTCTTTCCTTGTAAACACTAGATATACACACATAGAATACATATGTATATATATATATATATATATGTCATTGTGACATATATATACATATATTTATAGTTCATACACTTCTACATAGTAAAATAGCCTCTGATTCAATTGCCGGGCAATGCCGGCTTTTGTGTAATTACAGAAGCAGCCGACATGAAATGACACATGGTTTACATAGAGTTTACCATGTCTTTTCATGTAGTTTGATATATGGTTTTCACTAACAATTACATGAGTGTATGTGTGCAAAATTTGACACATGTAGGGGTTAATTAAAGGTGTAAATTCGTTGTAAAAAAAACAAATTTTTTTGCTACAAATTTACACCTTTAATTAACCCCTACATGTATCAAATTTTGCACACATACACTCATGTAATTGTTAGTGAAAACCATATATCAAACTACATGAAAAGACATGGTTAACTCTATGTAAACCATGTGTCACTTCATGTCGGGTTCTGTATTTTCACAAAAGCCGGCAATTTAATTAGCGGCTATTATACTATGTAGAAGTGTATGTACTATAAATAATATATATATATATATATATATATATGTGTCACAAATTCAATGACATGTATATATATATGAGGTGTAAAATTGTTGAAAAAAAATGCGTGGGCTCCCGCCCTATTTTCTCAACCAGACAGACAAAGGCAGCGAATGGGGGCAGATAATAATAGCCCAGAGAGGGACCATTATTTTTGCCCGGCCTCCCCCCTAGCTACTAACATCTGCCCCCAGACACCCCAGAAAAGGCAAATCTATAATTAGATTCGCCCTTTCTGGCACTTTGCCCGTCTATTCCCATTGCCCTGTAGCGGTGGCGAATGGGTTAATAAGGGGTTAAAGCCATCTTGCTATTGAAAGGTGAGTTTAAGCCAGGTTAATAATTGAGAGCTGTCAATTAGTCAACTATCAATTATTAATCCTATTGTATGAAATAAAAATAAAACACACACACTTTAATTAAAAATTATTTTAATGAAATAAAAACACAGTTTTTGACCATATTTTATTTTACTGCCATTCCTTGCGAAGCCCTTGTTCACCTGTAATAAAAATAAAATAATAAAGCAACATTATTCTTACCTATCCGATGTTCAGTCAGGTCCCCCGATGTAATCCTTTTGAAAGGGTTAATGTTTACTGCAGAGACTGCAGCTAATGCTGACAGTCTCACAGTAAACCCCCGACTGAATCATCTCCTCTCCTGGCTGACAGGAGAGGAAGTGGTTAGCATAATTGATTGCTTTCCACTTTCACTTCAGGTCAGCCAGGGACACCGCACTGCATCAGTGACGTCAGAGGGAATCCCGGCTGACCTGAAGTGAACTGATTAACAAAAATAGGGGATCCCCTCGAAAAAAAAATGGTGTGGGGTCCCCCCTATTTTTGTTAACCAGCCTGATAAAGCAGGCTACTGAGGCCTGGTTTTTCAGGCTGTTAAGGAGCCAATATCCATGGACCTAGCAAGCCTGATAATACCAGGCCACAGCAGTCTGCTTAGCTTGGCTGGTTAACAAAAATGGGGGATCCCCTTGAAAAAAAATGGCGTGGGGGTCCCCCTATTTTTGTTAACCAGCCAAGTAAAAAGCAGACTGCTGCGGCCTGGTATTAAAAGACTGTCAAGGCCATGGATTTTGGCCCTCAACAGCCTAAAAATACCAGGCTGCAGCAGCCCCACAATTGGCGCATCCAAAGATGCGCCAATTGTGGCACTTTACCCGGCTCTTCCCACTTGCCCTGTAGCGGTGGCAAGCGGGGTAATTAGGGGTTAATGTCACCTTTAATTGATCGGTGACAATAAGCCTGGTTAATAATGGAGAGGAGTCAATAAGACACCGATCCATTATTAATCATAGTTTGTAAATGTTTAAAAAAAATACACAGCAAGAAAAAAGTATTTTAATGAAATAAAACACCACACAGTTTTCATTAATTTTATTTCACTCTCATCCTGCGACGCCATCGTTCTCCTGTAAAAAAACAAAAATAATAAACCAACACAAATACTCCCTGTCCAACGCAGTCCAAAATACCGAGTGTCCCATGATGAGTCCAGCTCTGCTACATCTGGATGACAGGCTGAGCCTGACATCCACATAGAGCAGAGCTGCTTACCATTGCTGCTTCCCCGGCGGTGACGTCATCGGACTGGTTTACGGCCAGCTGTCGCGAGAGTACAGCTGGCCGAGATTACCCAGTACCCGGCAGTCACTACAGTTATCGCGAGATTCTGCACGTGACAGCCAGGGAGAGGGTAATCGCCGGCCTGGATGGACGTGACCGCTGGGGATCTTCTGCCAGGTAAGTGTTGCTGACACCTGACAGACCCGACCGACACTCACAGTGACAGTTTCGGGAAGTTCCTGTGTCACGTACTTCGTTCTGTGACACAGGAACTCCCATAGACTTGGTTGGAAAACTCCGATTCCGGTATCCGATATGACAAAAATATCGGAACTCAGAATCGGAATTCCGATACAGCAAATATCGGCCGATACCCGATATTTGCAGTATCGGAATGCTCAACACTACTCCTAAGACAACTCTTTCCTTCGCTTCCTCTGGTCCATGTTGAGTGTGATACACAATATGTCACCAAACAGCACAGTGAGTATCTGTAGCCCTCTATACAGGCCCACTCACTGATTCCAAGATTGTAGACACCAGTGATGCTAATTAGTGGACACACCTTGATTTAACATGTCCCTTTTATCACATTATTTTCAGGGGTACCATCATTTCTGTCCAGGCCTATTTCATGAGTTTTATTTTTTTTAAATTCTGTGGACGCATGGTTGAAAAGCAATGTCTGACTTTCATTTGTTCATTTTCATAGATTTTTTATTTATGATTACTTTTATCAGATTCAAGTTATTTCTGTGACCATTGTGGGTTTTTCTGTCATTAAACGAGGGGTACCAACAATTTTGACCACATGTGTAGGTGAGATGTCTGGCCCAGATCACTGCCAGTCAAAAGCTTGTTCTAAACTTGTGCTCTCTGGTGTGTGTTCGCCTCATCCCTGTGCTGTAAGTTCTGATCTTCTGCTGCTGACCTTTGGACCGTGTTCTGGCTACCCGTTTTTGCCCCATTGCTTATCTGCTATTTCTCTGGTATTCTGACCCTGGAATGTGAACTGACTTACGAATTCGTATTTTCCCTTGGTCTACTACATGCACTTTTGGTATGGACCCTAACCTGTCTGTGGGTTTTGATTAGCATCACAGTGACGTTTTAGAATGCAAACTTTGATCAAATGCTGTGCCTTTGGAGAATCCCTGATGTGCATTTTATAATGTGGTGGCATATGTAAGTTGTATAGAATGTCAGTTGTTCCTGTTCTTTGGTTAGGATTGAATGTTAATGTTATCTATCATATACACTGACGTGGCACTCTATTATTTACAAGTACACTTACTGAGCACCTTGTAGAGACTATGTACCTTGACAATTTTTTTTTTTTTTTCAACCCTTAATAGTTATGTACCATTGCTAGATTAACATTCAATCCTAACTAAAGAACAGGAACTTTGTAAAATGCAGTTACAAACCACACTTGTACTTTAATACATTTGCAGATTTACATATCCGTTTTTGAATGCTCTCCTTTCTTGATTGTCCCTACCCTTAATATATACCGTATATGTTTTTGCTGGATCAACACTCAATCCTAACCAGGAGGTGAGGTTCGTAGGGGGTCACCAACAATGGGCGCTGGCTCATTTGCTGTCCTGTGGCATCTGGATGATAGTTCGGTATCACTTGTGGTAGAGGAGGAGGAAAAATAAAGGAAGGTGACTTCCTCTTCCTCACTATCAGTGTCGGAGGCAAGGAAGGTGTCTGCCTTTTTAGGCAGAATACTGTGATTGGAACTAGAGAGAGACGAGACTTTTTTTCATGTGTGGTGTGTCTGTGTTTGTGTGTGTAAAATTACCAAATTTTTTTTAGGGTGTGTGTGTATGAGTGTTTGGTATAAACTCTTTTATTTATTAGAATAGAAGAGAAAAAAAGAACAGAAGAAAAGATCTAGAAAGAAAAAGATACATATAAAATGAAAAGAATATAAAAATTTGGAAAATGAAAAGCAAACCTACAAAACGGACGTTGGTAAAAAAAAAAAAAAAAATCTAAGCTCCCGAAACTATCTCACACTAACGCTGACTATATTCAGTAAAAAATACTGTAGTAGACGTTGATTACTGCAGTATATTTTTACTGTCCATAATCTAGCCCTATCAACTAATCTACATTTTTTGTAATTATTTTTGCATACTTTACTGACACTAACCTTAACTATAGTCAGTAAAAAATACTGTAGTAGACACTGATTAGTACAATATATTTTTTACTGTCCCTAATCTAGCAATATCAACTAATCTAAACTATTCTATTTAGATTAGTTGATAATCTAAATAATCTAAATAGATAATATTATAGATAATATGAATTAGATTATTAACAATCTAAATTAATCTAAATAATGCCCACCTGCCTTGATGAGGATTTGACCATTGAACAGTCTGCAGAAAGGTCAAATTATTATGGTCTGTGTATATAATTACTGGAGAACTGGCGCCTTCCAGTAGAACTAGCCATTCTTCAACAGCCATCTCATTGGCCCGTAGTTCACGATCCCCAATCGTTTAGTTCCATTCAGCTGGTGAAAACAGCTTTAAGAAAAGCCACAAATGACAGACTTCATCCAAGATGTTTTTTGCCAAAGAATTGCCCCAACAGCGATAGTGGAGGCATCCACTGCCAGGAGAATCTGTTTGTTAGGATGATGCAGAACCGGATCTCTTTCAAATGCTGGAAGGCCGACTCAGGCCAGACTCTGCCATTAGCCCCCTTTTTGGTTAAGGTGGAGATGGGTGCCATGAGTGACAAGAAGTGCGGGAAAGCCTGTCTGTAGAAATTGGCGAAACCCATGATCTTCTGGATGGCACGCAAGCCTTGGGGATAAGGCCAGGGGAAACCAGCAGAAACTTTCTCTGTATCCATAAACCATGATGGATGCAATTGTCATTGCGGACAATGATGGATGCACTTGATCAGAAGATGTGGTGAGATTGTTCCAATAATTTTAAAGGAGAGACATTATTATATTTCATTCTGATCTTTATTATACAGCTATTTGATTGTTTTGAACACCTTTGTGTGTACCGTCCTAATAGATATGGCTCTATAATTGTAAGGATTACAAGGATCAGTTAATATGGTGAGATTGTCCTAATTAACTCTGAAAGGAAGGCGTTTGTTTGTTTCACCCTGATTTTTATTGCACAACTATTTATTGATGTGAACACAGTGTTTTGTGCTGTTTTTTGCCTCATGAATATTATGATATTAAGTACTTTTCAATGAGGGGCTGACAAAAAAGTGTGGTGATTATAGTTTTTATAAGCTATTTTGTTATATTTCTATGAACCGGCTGGTTCTTATTTTTAATGTATTAATTAAAGGTTAATTTTTATCCGTTACTTCTACCTTGCTGACTATATACATTTAATGATCGGTAGATCCATTGCATATTCAAATCTTGTGTAGCACTGTACACTCGTTTTTCTTTGCATTTTAGGTGCTAAAGTTAATCTTGAATTTTTCCTTCTGCAAGAGTGTTACCCTTCTTTGAGATGATGCAACTTTTATCTTTAAAAGTAACTACATTCCCCTTTTGCGTGAGCTTTTTTACTGACTGAAGATTGCTTTCAAGGGTGTGAACATAAAGAACATCCTTTATTGGGATCTTTCTGCTTTGTGCTGAGGAAACTGGACAGTGGAGGTAGCTGTCTCCTACCCCTTCTGAAGTCATATAGTGACCATTAGCTAAGATGACCTTTTCTGACTTGCTTTCATTAAGGTCAGTGAAGAAATCCTTGTTATTTGTCATATGGCTGCTTGCACCAGAATCTATACACCATATATGCTTTGCAGATGGGCTTGTACTGGCAATAAATGTAGCTTCAGCACATGAAGAATCTTCCTTTACAGCTGTTTTTACCCTTTGATGACTGTTCTGCTTTTTAAGCTGACTCATCCTTGCTTTCCAAATTCTGCAGTCTGCTTTAAGGTGGCCGGGCTTTTACAGACAAAACATTCACGAGTTTCTCTTAGAGTGCTCTTATATTTAAGGAAATCCTGTGTCTTTAATGCTGTTTCTGCTCTGGATTCATTACTGCTGCTTATGTAAGGGGTGTTCAAGGACTAGTATGTGCCCCCACTTTTGCCCGTGTTTCTTCGTCCCTCGGAAGTTGGTACTTTTAATATGTCTTATAATGCTGCTGTATTGTGTATGTGCTGGAGGACTCTGGCGGTTGCGGACGGGATGCGGGAACCTCAGGCTGTGAGTGATCCTCGGATCCAGACCCCGGAGTGCAGGTCGGTGTTCGGCGGCACCTCGTCTCTCGGTTTGGCACCTTACCATCAAGACGCGGAGGGCCTCTTCCTAGGCAGCATGGATCGCGAGGGTGATTGAGAAAAAGCAGCAGGAGAAGGGGATCTGGGCAGAAATGCACCGACCAGAAGGTGGTGCAATGGCTGGACGGCAGACCCATGGGGTGCTGGTCTACACTCACTGGTCTTGCGGCCATGGCTTTATCCGCAAGGCCTACACCAACGACAAGGTATATGTAAACACCAGTTTTGTGAAATTCCAGAGGCCCCTGAAGGAAGGGGATCGGGTCACCTTTTTCAAAGAGGATGGACCTCGGGGGTGTTTTGCTGTGGCGAGCACCATGTTGTCCCCGGAGGATGACCTGAAACTGTATGAGGGCCGGGAGCGGGCGCCATTGTCTTCATCTTCGCGGCCTATAGAACGGCCGAGCTCTGCCCCTCCCCTGTGGTTGGCGCTGGGTGACATGATACCTGCGGCGGCAAGGGAGTCACCGTCACCCACGGGAGCATGAGCTCGGAGCCCGGTGTGGGATACAGTGGCATGGGATATGTGCCGCTGGCATGATGACTAATCCTGATTGAAGTAGTGCTTGTTGCACCTGAATGAGAAACAGAACTGTTTCATGTCCCTGTGAGCAGAAGAGCCCTGTTGCACCGGAGTCGGGTGCAGTGCGGCCGGTACGGGCCACAATTGTAAGTTGAACGTTATTGCTGTTTTTTCCCTCCCTATTCCAGTTCTTATCGCACGCTGCACTTCACCTGCTGGATTGCAGGACTATGACCCTGCGGGGTATGTGCCCTGGGACTGAAAATGGACTGTGTGTGACTGCTGAGCGTGGAGCACACGTGTTTAAAGGGCCATACTCAGTGTAAAGGAGGGAGGGGGAAGACCCCCAAGGACTGAGGACCTGATGAGCAGGTCAGGATGATCCGATCTGATGAGGCTATGTTAGAATTTTATAAACGGACTCTTATGTGGAGCCAAAAAGACTTTGTCCATATATAGTCTTTTTATGACAAGTAAACGTGTGCTTTGCAGACTCTCACGCTGAGCAAAAAGACTTTCTTCGGATGTATAAAGTTTGATAAAAAGGACATGTGTGAGCTTCATATTTCTCATTTGACTGCTTGCATATTCTATTGTTAAATTGGAACTTGTATTCTGCCAGCACTGTATGTGCTTGTTTTGTGCCACCACTTCCCTTCCCGTGTTTCTACGACCCGGAGTAGCTGGTACTTTTAATATGTATTATAATGTTGCTGTATTGTGTATGTCCGATATATGTTATGTGTATTATAATATTGCTATGCTGTGTATCCTTGTATTGTATAAATGTAGGGAAAGTATGGGATTTAGCTAGTTGTAGGGTTTAGATTAGCCCACTAGAGGGGGCACAATAGAATAGAATAGATTTAGATAGGAACTAGTTAGTTAGGAGGGGCCAACTGGGATAAGTTAGAGAGAGCTTCCTGGGTTTAGGCAGTAGGGCCTGGGAGAATGGACAGGGCAATTGTACCCCGCAATGTTGAAGCTGAAGAGCCCAGCTTGTCCAGGGCCTAGGAGCTAACCTGGGAGGTGGAGAAATATAGGGCAGCATCAGCATGGAGGCAGCTAATTACATGGGATACTCCAAATGTCTGGAGTGAAACGGACAGGGAACTCTTGAAACGAGTTAGGCTGGCCAGAGTGCTGCAGTACCGAAGGTGAGGGTACGACCCTGCGATATTCCTGAAGGAGTGAGGGACAGCACAGGGAAAGGAAATGCTATACTTTGTGAAGACTCTTGTGCTGTACCTGTGACTGAACTGGACAAGCTGTGTAAAGAACTAAGTAAACTTGTTTTATTAAAAATGGATCCGGACTCTGGCGTGCAGATGAAAGAGAAGAAGCCTTAGCAGACCAGAGAAGACCCTGATGGACATGACAGTGGACTAAAAAGTATGCTACAGCAGAGACAATGTATTTATGTGGCGGCAGGCCAGGGTGTGACAAAGCAGCCATTAGCCACGACTACAGCACTGGCCCCGTTACACTTACATGCTGCGTTTTTCTCTTGAATTCATCGACAAGTTTGCCTTTAACATACTTCACTGTCAGCTCATCATCTGGCCATGCATCTAGTGCAGTCACTAGGGTGTAACTCTCTGGAAAACCACTTAATAGAAGTGCAGCAACATGAAAATCTTTAGTTTCTTCTCCAATACACATGAGACACTCCACAGTCTCTAGGGAGTTTCTTATACAGTCCTGCATATTCTGTCTATTACATAGCTTAGACTGATACAGCTTTCTCATGAGATAAAGCTTATTGCTGAGATTTTATCTTTCATGCACTTTCTGTAAATCATCCCACATTTCCTTTGCAGTTGCACACATGCATATATGTACAATCTGATTATCATCTACTGAGGGAGATCGTGCTTTATGCTTTCTGATCCTTCTCTAGCCAACCATCTGGTAATGGATGAGGCACTTGTTCCTGAGTATATTTCCACGTACCTTCTCTTATGAGCAGCATCTTCACCTTGAATTTCCAGCACTGGTAGTTCTGGTTAGTGAGGCTTGGCACTGAGAACTTCACAGAAAAGGTTCTAGTGGACATCTTCTCTGTTGCTGCTTTTGCTTTTGGCTTCTGTTGCTGTGTTACTCAGGGGTTCTAACCTGTTGGCAGCAGATTATTCAGGATACTCTCCAAGCGTCTTTATTCAGGAACAATCAGGAGCAATATATGAAAATGCTTAATAGATCAGGAATAAATCATTGGTATGTCTCTATCTGTGCAGCATCTACAACAAGCTGCTTCTCCACACACAAACACAGGAAAACAGGAAATACAGTCACATGCCCTTCCTGTGTGAGCCTCTGGGAGTTTTTTTGTTCTAACTTTATAAACAGCAACTAAACACTCATAGACAGGAATGTAGTTGTTGCACCAAACATATTCCAACAAATACAATCCTAAGCTTTACCCTGTGCAGTGGATTGTGATCTTGCAGATTTTCCAGTTTTAATGCTATTTGTAGTTCTGATATATTTCTTTTGCGAGGATGTGTAAAAATGAAATTAATCCACTAAGGTCCTGTAAACAGCTAAAGCACTCAGGATCTCTACAGCTCTGTTTTATGAAGTTGCAGGCTGCTGCCATATGGAGTCTTCACACTTCTAGAGGAGAATACATCAACAAGAAGCCACAATTATTTTCTCATCTGTTTAACACATTCATTTATGTACGTGCTCATAACAACTCATAATGTCCGTAATAGAAACTATATTTAATAGAAATTGATTTCAATTGAAACTTTGTATTGACTAGAATTAGAAGTAAAAGTAAGTCTATTAAACATATTAGGCACTGTGAATAGTTTGATAACCTTTTTATCAAACTTTTCACGTGTTTTTTATTTTCCAATGGTGATACACTGTTTGAAACAACATATTTATATTATTTGCCCTTGGGGAAAATTGGAGACATTTTTGCCAACTTTTTAATCTACAACACCTGGTAATATTCTCACTGCTAATAGGCACTTTTCAATGGTATATAAAGGAAAACACTGTTGGTAATTTTTATAAAGGAGATTCTTGTGAAATTATATCACCATGCTCAGGCTTCTTGTACTTGCTACTCTTGTCCTTTGCGGTAAGTAACTAACCAAAAAGATTAACATGCAATAATTTATCTACAAAGGGATAGGAAAATGAACTGGATGGCAAAATAATTATATATGTAGAAATGATCAGTGCTTTATACATCTTGTATACAGAAAGTAAATCCAGAAAGCTCCTCATTCTCAATGTCTGTGTTATTCTACATGAAGGGTACTGTCATGATGATGACATCCGCTATTTTGAAGACAATGAAAATGCACGTGTGGTAGGAGGAACTAATGCAGGAAAAAATTCCTGGCCCTGGCAGGTCAGTACTAACACTCAAAACATGTTTAAATGTAATCAACTATCATTTAGTTAAAAGAAAAAAGGGGTTTGGTACCGTGTTAGCCAGTTGAAAAAATAATGCTCTCAGTATGAAAACAAGATTATAACTACAAGGTTATGTTGTTTTTCACACTGAGAGCATTGACTATCATTTAATACACTGTATATATTAAAGGGGTTGTCCTGGACTTTAACACGGATGGCGTATCCATATACAGAATATGCCATCAATGTGCAGGTGTGACTCCCAGTACCCCCCACAATCAGCCGGAACTGTTCAGAGCTTCATCTAGTGTGAAGTGGTGGCCGAGGGGTAATGCAATATGCCCCGTAATCAAATCAATAGGGAGCAGTTGTGCAATACCTGGCCGTGGTCACTATTCTGTTGACAGAGCTGTGCCGTGCTGTGCAGCCCACAACTAGGCAGTTCCAGCCGCCGCCGGATCAAACATTCATGACCTATCCAGGGTTAGGTCATCAATGTTAAAGTCCCAAGGCAACACCTTTATAACAGAATTTCAGCATTCATTCAGCATATTTTTCCACTGTATGGTTTTAAAAGCGTTTTCAAAATTGGGAACAAAATGGGGAAAATAGCAAAACATAAAGGAATTATTACTAACCTAATTAATCCTCTTTACCGCTGATTAACCCTGTGCTGTACCAATGATGTGCTCATCTATCTCCAAGTCTAATAAGGCCAAATTTTTTTTTGAAAAAACTATATTTCCCCCTGCATATTTGCAGAGAGAAAAAATTATTGTGTATTAAAGTTCCAGCAAAGTGGATGATATTTTAGGAAATCTCATTTACACTCTGCAGAAGAAAAAAAATCACTACAGAAATTGCAGTTCCCATTGCAATGAGTTACATCCATGGACACAGCACAATACACTGGCATGGTTTATTGAACAGATAAAATGATAGTTGAAAAAGTATTTAAATATAAATACGCCAATCTTTTTTCAGTAGAAGTGCTGGCACAATGTTCATAAGAATACACCAACTGTCCACTTTTGTCTATATATGGACCTAGTTTATTTAAAAACAACATTAGAAGTTATTTTCTTAGCCAAAAGAGGGAATTATTTGTGTTGCATTTTTCTAGGTTTCTCTTCAGTATTTGTCTGGTGGGTATTGGTACCACACTTGTGGGGCCTCCTTGATCCGCGCTAATCGAGTGATGACAGCTGCTCATTGTGTGGACAGGTAAAAATTTTATATGAATTTTAAATGTTTATTTTACATTTTGAATAAGAAAAAATGTCATCTGTGTGATTGTCTGATTTTCATCCATTACACATC
Organism: Oophaga sylvatica; assembly: GCA_033576555.1. Lineage (NCBI taxonomy): Eukaryota > Metazoa > Chordata > Amphibia > Anura > Dendrobatidae > Oophaga > Oophaga sylvatica. The sequence goes on from JARQOD010000002.1 coordinate 106,898,523, forward strand.
CTTATGCCATGTGTGTCATCTGTTTTTTCCGCACCCAAATAATATGGGATGGAGGTTACCAAAGCTTCTCCTAGCAATCTATCGGTAACTTTTAAAATGTGACTATAAAAGTGCAACTGACAAAATATAATTCTTCTTCAACAGAAATGTTTCTTTCCGCGTGGTCCTGGGAGATCACAATCTTAATAGTAATGATGGCACTGAGCAGTACATTTCAGTCTCTTCCATCAGAAAACACTCTAACTGGAACACCAACAATGTTGCTGCTGGGTAAGCCAACGTCATCTAGCATTTTTTGGGTTTTGCTTTTATGGCATTGATTGTGCTGTAGAAATGACCTGGCACCATGATTTTCCAGGTCAGAATGATTACTATGGCACCAAGTAGTTTTTTTATTATTATTTAAAAGGGTAAATTTTAATTGATATTGGAATAAAATAAGCTCTACTATTATGTGTGTGAAAAAAAATATTCCCATGCTGAGATAATATTAAAAATGTGTCCCTGCTTTGTGCTGTTATATGTATGCAGACAACACAACAGGGGCTTGCAGCTTCTCCTTTCTGTGAGGAAGAATACATGCCCCTGCTTGTTTTATCAAAGGAGGGAATGTTTCTGCTGCATCATCAGCAAATCAGCCTGCTAAACTCCTACATCACTGACTTGATTCATGATGAGCTGGAGATGTGTTGGAAATACCCACCTTAGAAGATTACAGTGATGCAATAGGAGCTAGTGCCAATCAGCTCAGATACTGTCGGGTGCTGGATACATAAAATAGCCGGTAACCCTGCACGGAGCGGGTACAGCTCCTGAGCCCGATCCATACATTGATAGTGCACAGCTGCTATACGTTTATGGTGGTCGTCACTAAGTGGTTATTTAAGAAACTTTTTAAAAATAAGCAGAGATGTATTAAAAAATGAACTACCTCACAAAAATCTAGTACAGTCGTTTGAGGCTTGGTTTAATATTATGGATCAATTTTTCTATCAGTCAACCATTTACTTTAAACAGATTTTTTGACTACTAAACAAAACAGCAGTTCCCTCATAGGCACCATACAGTAGACTTTGTTGTTCAGGATAGATTCAATTGCCTGATCCTTGTGTTCAGTAAGGGGATAAAATCTTCTTCAACTACATAAACAGTAAAAAAATCAAAAATAATAGTATTGTCCCTCAAAAATAGTCTGAGTGAAATGTTAGAAGAGGATAATGTCTTCTTCTCTATGGTACTTAGACAAGAAACTCCATGACAGGTGACTTGGTCAGGGAAATCATAAATTCTCAATTACCGTAAGTGTCATCTGCTTATCCCAGCGGAAAGTACAGTACTGTCCCAAAAAACAATAAAGTAGACAAACCATCTCACATAAACCCCAATTACTGCAGGAATTAAAGAGTAACAGTAGCTTTAATTTTTAGTTCATAAATCAATAGCACACATGAAAATAAGAAACTATGATATATCTTATCAAATAAATTAAATTCTTTCTTTTCCACAAATGATCATTTGTTTTCAGAATTTTCAATTTAGGGGTAAAATCAGTATTCAGTGAAGACAGATAGGAGATGAGAGTGGGTTCACAGCCCAGCTCAATTTCCATCACCTCAGATCCCTTGAATTGGCAGGTGTGACATTGGTGTGGCATTATCTTCACAGATGAAAGCATGTTCATTTTGAGCATGTGACAGATGTAAACAGGTTTAGGGATGACGTTGCGAACCTAATGTTGCTCACAATATCATACAGTATGTCTAATTTGGTGGCAGTGGATCAGTGATGGTCTGAGGAGACATATCAATGTAGGGTTGCACAAACCTCCATGTGATTTGCCTTGCCTTCCTCTGGATCAGCACGCAGACACGCGCAGGTGTCCAGACAAGTAACACAATGGTGGGCGTTGGGCGATCTGGCGATGGTCTGGCCCCAGACAACTGTATAAGGGGCTTTTTATAATTCGTTATACAAATGAAACTACACACTGCAGACAAAAAGTGTATACATGATAACATCATACTGCAGAGAAAAACTTGTATTTTAGAACCAACCAAGTGATAATGCAACATGATAATATTTATGAGTATTACTACAAACCCACTAAAATCCATAAAACACCATGTACCTTTTAGTTACTGTCATTACTTACCGTATATACTCGTGTATAAGCCGAGATTTTCAGCACCTTTTTTTGTGCTGAAAATGCCCCCTCGGCTTATACACGAGTCATAGGGCAGAAACCAGCGGGGGAGGGAGTGCCGCGGCAGGAGCCTGTGGCTGGGACATCATATTCACCCTCCCCGTGCCATCGCTGAACATCCCGGCAATCCTCCATTGTACCTGGCTTCCTGCAGCTCTTCTGTGCTGAGCGGTGACGTAATACCGCTCATTAAGGTCATGATTATGGACGCGACTCCACTCCCATAGGCGTGGCGTCCATATTCATGGCCTTAATGAGCGGTATTACGTCACTGCTCAGCACAGGAGAGCTGCAGGAAGCCGGGTACAACGGAGGATTGCCAGGACATTCAGCGATGGCACGGGGAGGGTGAGTATCATGGAGGAGGATGGGGGGAGCATGGAGGAGGACAAGGAGCACGGAGCAGGAAGGGGGGGAGGACGGAGAGCACAGAGTAGCACGGAGCAGGACGGGGGAGGATGGAGAGCACAGAGGAGCACGGAGCAGGACGGGGGGAGGATGGAGGGCACAGAGGAGCACTGAGCAGGATGGGGAGGATGTAGAGCACAGAGGAGCACGGAGCAGGATGGGGGGAGGATGGAGGGCACAGAGGAGCACGGAGCAGGATGGGGGGAGGATGGAGGGCACAGAGGTGCACGGAGCAGGATGGGGGGAGGATGGAGGGCATAGAGGAGCACGGAGCAGGACGGGGGGAGGATGGAGGGCATAGAGGAGCACGGAGCAGGACGAGGGGAGGATGGAGAGCACAGAGGAGCACGGAGCAGGACAGGGGGAGGATGGAGGGCATAGAGGAGCATGGAGCAGGACGGGGGGAGGATGGAGAGCACAGAGGAGCACAGAGCAGGACGGGGGTGCACAGGAGGACAGAGCAGGAAGGGGGAGGACAGAGGAGGACGGAGCAGGAAGGGGGGAGCACAGCGGAGGATGGAGTGGGGGAGCACAGAGCTGGATGGGGGAGCACGGAGCAGGACGGGGGGAGCACAGAGCAGGACGGCGGCTTATACACCCGGCTTATACTCTAGTCAATAAGCTTACCCAGTTTTCCGTGGCAAAATTAGGGGCCTCGGCTTATACTCGAGTATATACAGTATATGATTCTTAAAACACTGACATCCCTTTTGTCTTGGTTTCTATCTCAATTCAACATAAAAAAAACTACTCACTACCATATAATACTATTTGTTATCTATCACGGTCCCCTGCAGCTGTTTCAAATAACCTTTATGGACTCTATCCAATCCTACTAATGGACTGATGTCATACTATGTCTTCACTCTTGTTAAAGCTCCCAGGCCTGACTGTCATTAGCTGCAAAGGTACTTGCCTAGAGTTTGTCCAAGATGGCTGCTAGGCCTAACATGGCTGTTCAACAAGCTAGGACTAATCATTCTATTACAATACTCATAGTATTTTTTCTTATTTTTTTACTCACTTATATAGCACCCTTAATTTCCACATCACTTTACAGATATCATCACTGTCCCCATTGGGGCTCACAATCTAAATTTCCTATCAGTATCTCTTTGGAGTGTGGGAGAAAACCCACGCAAACATGAGGAGAACATATAAGCTCCTTGCAGATGTTGTCCTTGCTATCACAAGATATGACATTGTCAAAAACTTTCTTTCTTTTCTATAACAAGTGTAATTTAGTTACCAGAACTCTCATAAATTACTACGGTCCTAAATATATTTATTTTCTTTCTATACAGGTATGACATTGCTATCCTGTGGCTTGCCTCCAGTGCTTCCCTGAATAGTTACGTGAAAGTGGCTACACTGCCGGCAAGTGGCTCTACCCTGGCCCACAACTACAACTGCGTTGTTACTGGATGGGGAAGAACCAGCAGTAAGTTCCACCTGTAAAATCTCTTCCAGATAGTTTAATTCTGCTGTATCAAATAATCTGATAATGAATACTAGCTGATGGATTGTAATAATGATAATAATTTTATTTCTAAAGTGCCAACATATTCAGCAGCACTTTACATTTTAGAGGGGACTTGTACAGACAATAGACACATAGATCAAAACACATACCAAGAGGAATGAGGGCCCTGCTCGCAAGCTTACAATCTATGAGGAAGAAGGGGAGAGACAAAATATGGATAGTTACAATTGCATTTGTTGTATATGAAAGGACACCTTTATTAAATGCAAAATCATATTATGAACAACATGTAGTAGGTTTGCTAAATCACTTTGCAAATTTCCGCATGAATTTACATTACAAAGTTTGCATTGCATGCTTAAGGGGTTAGTAATAAATTCATATATAGGCAGTCTCTAACTTAGTTAGGAACATAGAATCATAAAATGTTAGAGTTGGAAGGGACCTCCAGAGATATTGTGTCCAGCCCCTAGCTCAATGCAGGATTCACTAAACCATCTCAGTCATATGTCTGTTCAGCCTGTTCCACTCATTGATCACCATCACTGTCAAAAAGTTTTTTCTAATATTAAATCTGTATCTTCTCCTTTTCAGTTTCATTCCATTGCTTCCATTTCATTCCATTGCTTTTGTGTTTCCATGTGCAAATAAGAATAAGGATGATCCCTCTACACTGTGACAGCCCTTCAGATGTTTGTAAACAGCTATTAAGTCTCCTTTTAGCCTTCTTTTTTGCAAGCTAAACATCCCCAGTTCTTTTAACCGTTCCTTGTAGAACATAGTTTGCAGTCTGTTCACCATCTCAGTAGCTCTTCTCTGAACTTGCTTCAGTTTTTCAACATCTTTTTTAGCATAAGGTGCCAAGAACTGGACACAGTATTCCAGATGAGGTCTGAACAAGGAAGAGTAGAGTGGGAATAATTACTTCCCATGATCTAGACTCTATGCTCCTCTTAATACATCCCAGAACTTTGTTTGCATTTTTGCTGCTGCATCACACTGTTGACTCATGTGCAGTCTGTGATCTATTAATATACCCAAGTCTTTTTAACACATGCTGTTGCTTAGTTCTATTCCTCCCATTCTGTAGATATAATTTTCACTTTTCTTGACTAGATGTAGAGTATTGCATTTCTCCCAGTCAGATACCATTTTATTAGCCGCTGCCCATTATTCATACTTATCTAGATTCTTCTGAATCCTTTCTCTGTCACACTCTTCCAATCTGATGTGCAACCATTTATTACCACTTTTTGAGTACGATCAATGAGCCAGTTATGAATCCACCTAACAGTAGCCTTGTCAATCCCATATTTAGTCATTTTTTTCAATAAGGATAGTATGAGATACTTTATCAAATGCTTTTCTGAAGTCAAGATACCATATCTACAGCATTTCCATGATCCACCAAGTCAGTGATTCCATCATAGAAGGAAATTTGATTAGTCTGACATGACTTGTTTGCTACAAACCCATGCTGGCTCTGGTTAAGTACTGTATTCTTATCCCAGTGCTTACATACAAGCTGTTTAATAATTTGTTCAAATATCTTTCCAAGTATAGAAGTAAGGCTCACTGGCCTGTAGTTTCAAGGCTTCATCTTCTTTCCTTTTTTGAAGATTGGGATATTTTCTCTTCTCCAATCTTCTAGGACTTCTCCTCTTCTCCATGATTTTTCAAATATTCTGGCTAGTGGTTCTGCAATTTCCTCTGCTATCTCTTTCAATACCCTGGGATGTAATTCAACAGGACCAGGAGATTTCAATTCATTTAAATTAACTGATTTACATACAATTCACAGTTACAGATGTAAGATGTAAAAAAAGAACTAAAGCCTGGGTCTCACATAGCTATACACCAGCGATCCCGACAACGATATTCACTTGTCAGGATTGCTGGTGTATCGCTACATGATCGCTGCTGAGCTGCCAAACAGGCAGCTCACGGCAGCGATCAGCACAGCGACACTGCGGGTAACATCGCTTAGTTACCCGCAGTGTACATTGGATACCGGCGCCCTGATGCAGGGAGCTGGTAACCAAGGTACACATCGGGTTTCCATGGCACTGCGCGGTGCCTGGAAACCCGCTGTGTACCTTGGTTACCAGCTCCCTGCAGCAGCGCGCTGGTATCCAAGGTACACAGCGGGTTTCTAGGCACAGCCCCGCGCCTGGAAACCAGCTGTGTACCTTGGTTACCAGCGGATCGCTGGTCTCCCGCCTGTCACACGCAGCGATGCGTGCCTGTCAGCGGGAGACCAGCGATCAAAAAAATGTCCAGGACATTCAGCGACGATCAGCGATACCCAGCAGGGGGCCTGATCGTCGCTGAATGTCACAAACAGCGATATCGCTGGGGAGATCGCTGCTGCCTCACAAAACTAGTGACTCAGCAGCGATTCGTGCGAGTCGCTGTGTGAGACGAGGGCTTAATACTCACCGAATCACTTACTTTTCCATTCAATGCATGATGTGATGTGACATCTGAGGCATGGACACAACCAAAAATCCTGGATTACAGTGAAGAAGCCACATATAAGGTGCACGACAGTGGAAAGCGGATAACCGATTAGTAGACAGCAAGTAGTGGGGCGGAGGAAGAAGTGAGCAATTAGCTGAGTGTTAGTTTTTCGTTCCAACTTATGCTTGTAACGTGGCCAGGATAGGAGAACGATGAAGTTAGTATTGGCAAAAAAAATGAATACTCACCACTATGGTCACCCTCTGCTTGCTGTCCGCCTTCCAGTCCTCTTTTTTTCAATGTCACGCAACTATAGACCAGGACTTTCAATCGCATTAAGGTTTCGGAGGTCACTGGACACAAACAGCGTAGGGTCACCCCCATTGTTGATAACCAGCCAAGATAAAGCAGACAACTTGGGATGGTATTCTCAGACTAAGAAGGGGCCATGGATATTTCCCCTCTCCCAGCCTAAAAATAGCAGCCCACATCCGCCCCAGAAAAGGCACATCTATTAGAGGTGCCAAATCTGGTGCTTTGCCCAGCTCGTCCCACTTGCCCTAGTGTGGTGGCAATTGGGGTAATAGATGTGCGGTCGATGTCAGCTTTGTAATGTCAGTTGACAGGAAGCCCACAGGTTAGTACCTATAAGACGTCCTCATTACTAAACCCATAGAAAGATTTTAATAAAGACAGCAAAAATAAAGTCCTTTATTCTAAATAAAACTCCCCACCCTATTTTACCCATTTATTACTGTAAAATAAAAAATAAAAAACACCATATTCCTCACTTATCGGAGGAGAATATAATCCATATCTGACCCACAACGATCCAGATGGTTTGGGGAGCAGTCAGATCAGTGATGCAACCATTCTCCGCGCCAGACGGAACACACACAGTAAAAAAAGACAAAAACACACACAAGACAAAAAAAGTAAAGGGACCTAAAAAAATCTAAACTGATGAAACGGTCCTTACAGAATTTGTCCACTACTTGGACAACCCCTTTTTATACCCCATGCTTGGCCCCGATAAAATAAAAAAAGCTTATACTCACCTCTCATGCCCGCAGCATTTCACCGGTGTCCGCACTCGTGTTCCCAGGGCTCTCGTCTATTTCTTATGACACATAAACTCAATATGAGACACTTTCACAAACTGTTACCTACCCCCTGAATGAGAGTACCAATATCGGGGTTAAATCTAATGTTTGTGCATCCTGTAAGAGTAGTTTTGTTGGAGGTTTGGGGAGTCATTTGTGACCAGGGAGATTTGCTAATTGTTTTGGAAGGCCACCTCTTTTACTGGGAGCCTCCAAAGACAGTAAAGGAGAGTTATCAAGTATGGTGCCGCTCTAAAATGGAAATTGCATGTAGTATCGAGTCGACAGTGTTTATAGTGATTATAATAAAAGCCCATCTTATAATACTACTTTTTGACTTTTTGCAGCTGGTGGATCTCTTGCTGCTATTCTCCAGCAAGCTACTCTGCCTGTTGTTGGCCACTCAACCTGTTCTCTAAGCAATTGGTGGGGCAGCAGTGTCAAGACCAGCATGGTCTGCGCTGGTGGAGACGGAGTCAAGTCTTCCTGCAATGTAAGTTGTATCTTCTTACAATGTTTGACATCACTGTCATATGATGTTTACCATCATTCTAAACATAAAATTAAATACATGACTAACATGAGGAAACATGCAGTCATATATTCTGCTTTGTTTAAATGTATTTATAGATAATCCATCAGAGCAGACATTGATGGTATCACATAACTTTGTAATGTGTGTTGTAATGTGTATATCAGGGTGATTCTGGGGGACCCCTCAACTGCGCTGTCGGTGGTGTCTACGAGGTCCATGGTATTGTCAGCTTTGGATCTTCTCTCGGGTGCAATTACTACCAGAAACCATCCGTATTTACCAAAGTCTCCTCTTATATTTCCTGGATCAACAGCGTAAGTGTTGGAATTGAATGTTTCTAATTATATTACCCAGGATTTGCCGGTGAATTTAAAATAGAGTAAACTACAGATGTGATCAATAAATATTAGGGTGGAATTAACCTCATATATTCAAGCATATCAGTATATACATAAAGTGGGGAAAATAAGTATTTTATAAACTTGCAAAATCAGCAGTGTATCTCCTACAAAGAATGGAGAGGTCTCTAATTTTTATTGTAGGTACACTTCAACTGTGAGAGACAGAATCTAAAAATAAAATTCAGAAAATCACATTGTATGGTCTTAACATAAATAATTTGCATTTTATTTCATGAAATAAGTATTTGATACAATAGAAAAACGGAACTTAATATTTGGTACAAAAACTTTTGTTTTCTTTTACAGAGGTCAGATGTTTCCTCTACTTCTTTTCAAAATACCATTCATGTTAAAGAGGGTAGTGCTTTGAGGGAAACAGCATTGGGAGGCAGTGGCTTCTTAAGCGCTCTGTCATGTCCAGAGCACTAAACACTTGATTTACATATATGTTAAATCACAAATTTTTTGGGAAATGCAACAAGAGATAGAAAATATAAAAGTGTAGAATGATTTACATTTCAAAGACCTGTATGCCCATATGTGTGGTTTCAGGCGGTGTGGGGGGATGATCTTACTGACAGACTCCACGGCAATTCCAAACGTGTGCACATAGCCTGACTCTTACAGTATGCATTGTGGAACCTCAAAAAGAAAGTCACAAGGGGCTGGGACTTGGGAGGTCACTCACCCTATTCTTTCCTCAATATGAAATGGAATGTCATCAAGAGGATAATGCTGGGTCATTCTCCATATCTGCTTTTTCCACATCAGTGATATCCAATTCAAGGGCTGTTCTGGTCTCTTATTGTACTGAGCATTTGCGGGTTGTCAATTTCGATGCATGCTCAGTATCCTCTCCCTGCTCTCTTCTTTTCAATGTGCACTGGTCACCGCTAGAGATGGGCAAATCTGAACAATAAAGTTCGGGGTCAGTACAGGACACCTACTGTTCGGCAATGGACGCCAAACACGGGCAATACCAGAAAGTCTGTGTTAATGTTCAAGACCGTGTGTTTCTCGTGCTCTCATGCACATGACAGCGTGGCAAACAGTGCCTCTGATTGGCGGTAAGATCATTATCGCCGGTCAGACAGCCGCGGTTCCCACACGGGCTGCAACCCCCACATGTCAGCTTTAGCAAGGCTAGTAATCCAGAATAAAGTGGTCTCCACGCCTTTTTTCTAAATTATTTGAATAAATAATTAAAAACAATGGCATGGGATCCTCCCCATTTTAACAACCAGCCAAGCTAAAGTAGACAGCTGGGGGCTGGTTTTCTCAGGCAGGTAAGGGGCCATGGATATTGATATAGACTAAATATAGCAACCTACAGCTGCCCAGACTAGGCTCATCTATTAGATGCGCCAATTCTGGTGTTTTGCCCATTTCTTCTCACTTGCCCTGTGGCAGCGTCAACAGACTAGACCTTGAAACTGAAGTCTCTGATGATGATGTCCCATTTCAAGGCAGAAAAAGCAACTGGGGGGAATAAGCACAGCGCCATACACTTGGTGACATACTATTTCAGAGTGGGGTTAGAATCGCTAGGGTATGGCAGCCCTTTGATGATGTTCTGTCTGAGGTTCCTCAGAGCATTCTCGCAGACTTAAACAAAATGGCTTAGGAAGTGTAAAAACAGGAAGTTAGTATAGAGAAGTAATAGTAGGAAATTTTTAATTGATGTAAAATACAAAAGTGCTTAGCTCTGACAATTAGATAGTTAGACATTACGTATTCTGTTGGCTATTAGATTTCGGAAAACTACTTTAAAAGTTGTGTAATTAAAGTATTTATCTTTACATATCTCTTAAACATTTTATCTTCACTGTTTTTCTTTAAGAACATCTAATTGGACAGCATCATTCAGCCCTGTCTTCAGAGCAAAACCTACCATCAACAGCAAATCATATTTATCTGTATCGGTTTGAATCAAAACAACATGCTAATAAAGAACCAGCAAAAAATGACTTTTATCCATTTATGTGTAGTACATAGAGTCTATTATTCCTATTAATCCAAATCTAAATAGGTGCTTAGTTCATTTTATGCTTAAAAGGGTACCTTTAAGCATTTAAGCAGTTGTCTCTTGAGCTGCTCATAGCGGTTTTTACTCAGCTAAGATGCTGTATCCGTACACTCTCCTTACTGGTTTTCATAGTGCTGGCTCTCCTCCGTGAGTGGTAGTTCTGGTGAGCAGCAAAACTGCAATATTAGCAGAACAGTAAACGTCAGAACAAGCTCTGCTGTAACACATTCTGCTATCAGTAGTTTGTTCTGGAGTATACAGTGCAATCACTATATTTAATCATAGAAATACCAGTGCATTTGAACAAGCAATGGCTCGGGACAGTGAGAGTCATGATTAGGAGATCTTTTGCCACTTTTACTAGTTGGTGATTTTGCAAGATATATATTACAACAGGTTGTCAAGAGCTGAGAGGGTAAAAGATGAGCAACTAACTTCTGTGTAAAAATCAATGGGCTGGAGAGAGGTGTTTGGGATATTTGGATTTAACATCTCTTGTGGAATGCAACTATTGTGCACACTCATTGGGGAAAAATTATATAAAAAGCAAGCCAAATGCAAACTGGCTTAATATCATGCCTAGCTAATCAAAGAGAATTATTAACTTGAGAATGTCCCTTTAAAAAGTATTCAGATCTTTTCCACCTTTGGATGGCACTGCAGAGCACTGGTCAATGTTTAGTGTCTAATGCCTCTGAGTACTGAATCACTCAGCATCTACAAGGATGGACATTGACAGCTGGGGTCAATGTGCAAATGTCTGGAAATAAAGCTACGGATTATAGGCAATATACATTTTTCTAAAAAATACATCATTTTTTGCATGGAATTATCTCTTCCGTGCTACCCACTTTCTTTTGTTCTTAATATACCATAAATTAGTGGTTTTATATATATACAGCTCTTGCAAAAATTAAGAGACAACCACATTAAAATCCTGTCATGGGCAGCCCATTCTCCAGACCTGAACCCCATAGAAAACCTCTGCAATGTAATCAAAAGGAAGATGGCTAGTCACAAGCCATCAAACAAAAAAAAATACTTAAATTTTTGCGCCAGAAGCAGTGTGAAAGACTGGTGGCAAGCATGCCAAGACGCATGAAAGCTGTTTTTAAAAAGACCCATGAAAGACGCATGAAAGCTGTTTTTAAAAATCACGGTTAATCTACAAAATATTGATTTCTGAACTCTTCCTGAGTTAAAAACATTAGTATTGTTGTTTCTAAATTATTATGAACTTGTTTTCTTTGCATTATTTGAGGTCTGGGTTTTTTTTATTTTGACCATTTTTCTTTGACAGAAAAAAAATACAAAATATTTTGCTTGGAAATTCAGAGACATGTTGTCAGAAGTTTATAAACTAAAAGAACAATTTACATTTTACTCCAAAATATACCTATAAAGAGAAAAATCAGACAAACTGAACATTTGAAAGCCTTAATTTTTGCCAGAGCTCTGTATATATATATATATATATATATATATATATATATATATATATATATACTGTGTATATACAGTACAGGCCAAAAGTTTGAACACACCTTCTCATTTAAAGATTTTTCTGTATTTTCATGACTATGAAAATTGTACATTCACACTGAAGGCATCAAAACTATGAATTAACACATGTGATATTATGTACTTAACAAAAAAGTGTGTAACAACTGAAATTATGTCTTATATTCTAGGTTCTTCAAAGTAGCCACCTTTTGCTTTGATGACTGCTTTGCACACTCTTGGCATTCTCTTGATGAGCTTCAAGAGGTAGTCACCGGAAATGGTTTTCACTTCACAGGTGTGCCCTGTCAGGTTTAATAAGTAGGATTTCTGGCCTTATAAATGGGGTTGGGACCATCAGTTGTGTTGTGCAGAAGTCTGGTGGATACACAGCTGATAGTCCTACTGAATAGACTGTTAGAATGTGTATTATGGCAAGAAAAATGCAGCTAAGTAAAGAAAAACGAGTGGCCATCATTACTTTAAGAAATGAAGGTCAGTCAGTCCGAAAAATTGTGAAAATTTTCAAAGTGTCCCCAAGTGCAGTTGCAAAAACCATCAAGCGCTACAAAGAAACTGGCTCACATGAGGACCGCTCCAGGAAAGGAAGACCAAGAGTCACCTCTGCTTCTGAGGATAAGTTTATCCGAGTCACCAGCCTCAGAAATTGCAGGTTTACAGCAGCTCAGATTAGAGACCAGGTCAATGCCACACAGAGTTCTAGCAGCAGACACATCTCTACAACAACTATTAAGAGGTGACTTTGTGCAGCAGGCCTTCATGGTAAAATAGCTGCTATGAAACCACTGCTAAGGACAGGCAACAAGCAGAAGAGACTTGTTTGGGTTAAAGAACACAAGGAATGGACATTAGACCAGTGGAAATCTGTGCTTTGGTCTGATGAGTCCAAATTTGAGATCTTTGGTTCCAACCACCGTGTCTTTTTGCGACGCAGAAAAGGTGAACGGATGTACTCTACATGCCTGCTTCCCACCGCGAAGCATGAAGGAGGAGGTGTGATGGTGCTTTGCTGGTGACACTGTTGGGGATTTATTCAAAATTGAAGGCATACTGAACCAGCATGGCTACCACAGCATCTTGCAGCGTCATGCTATTCCATCCGGTTTGCGTTTAGTTGGACCATCATTTATTTTTCAACAGGACAATGACCCCAAACACACCTCCAGGCTGTGTAAGGGCTATTTGACCGAGAAGGAGAGTGATGGCGTGCTACGCCAGATGACCTGGCCTCCACAGTCATCAGACCTAAACCCGATCGAGATGGTTTGGGGTAAGCTGGACCGCAGAATGAAGGCAAAAGGGCCAACAAGTGCTAAGCATCTCTGGGAACTCCTTCAAGATTGTTGGAAGACCATTTCCAGTGACTACCTCTTGAAGCTCATCAAGAGAATGTCAAGAGTGTGCAAAGCAGTCATCAAAGCAAAAGGTGGCTACTTTGAAGAACCTAGAATATAAGACATATTTTCAGTTGTTTCGCACTTTTTTGTTAAGTATATAATTCCACATGTGTTAATTCATAGTTTTGATGCCTTCAGTGTGAATGTACAATTTTCATAGTCATGAAAATACAGAAAAATCTTTAAATGAGAAGGTGTGTCCAAACTTTTGGTCTGTACTGTATATATATATATATATATATATATACACACACACTTGTGCAAAATTGTTGGTACACTTCTATTAAGGTAAGAAAAAACTATACTAAATATCAACTAATGAAAATCAGACATTGCTTTTGAATTGTGGTTCAACATAAAAATTTTAAAACATTAATGAAAATGGCCAGGACAAAAAAAATGGTACCTTCAACTCAATATTTAGTTGGACAACGTTTTGAGGCAATCACTGCATACAAATTATTTCTGTAACTCTCAATGAGACTTCTGCACTTGTTCACAGGTATTTTGGCCCACTTATCATGAGCAAACTGATCCAGATATCTCAAGTTTGAAGGGTGCCTTCTCCAAACTGCATGTTTCAGTTCCTTCATCAGATGTTCGATAGTATTTAGATCAAGGCTCAAAGAAGGCCACTTCAGGATATTCCAATGCTTCGTTCTTAGCCATTCTTGGATGTTTTTAGCTGTGTGTTCATTATCCTGTTGGAGGCCCCATGACCTGCAACTCAGACCCAGCCTGACCACTAAGAGCCTAACCATCACCACCATGATCAGGCATATGTCATGTAGGCACCTGACTCCGTGGGATTGGTGACAGCGGGTGACATTACTGCCTCTTCAAATGTGCTAGGTGCTTGCCAATCCCCTGTCCAAGACACTGGCACAGATGCCTCCCACCCTGCAACTGTCCTTGCATATTCTGAGGCACCATCATCAGGCACTTCTAAATCCTTGCCCCAGAATAACGTTTAACTGTCACCACCACAGGCTTTGGAATGGAAAAGAAAGTTCCCAACCACCCACCCACAGACCCAAATGCTAAATTGGCACATTTTTCAGGTTGCTTGCCATGGAAATATTGCCATTTAGGCTTGTAGACACAGAGAATTTCCGCCAATTTGAGTCGCACGTAGCAGGGCTTTGGGGTACTCTGCACCGAGCCCGTTCACTTCACTGGGGGATGTCACGGGTAGCGCAGCTCGGTCCGTTGCCCTGGGCGCTCACTAAAGGGGGATATTTACAGGGGATTGATAGAATGTTCGTGACGCCACCTGTGGTTCCTGGTCAGGATGACCAGCGCTGCAGGGTAGATTCTCTGAGGGGTTGTTACTGGGCAGCAAGATGTTAAGTCTCCCACAGGCGAGACTGATCCCTCGAGATATATGGCGGTGCAGGGGTGAAGGAGCAATAATGCAGACACACACAAGACAGTCTCTTTCTGTACCTTTACTGATGATGAAGTTGCAGGCACGTCCCGGGAGGCCGTCAGGGTGGAGGATGCACGTCCAGTAATCCACTGAGTAGGTGTAAAGCCTCCTTACGTCTTTATGTGTGTGAGTTTCTAACTTGCATGAAACAAAGTTTAACTCCGTTCTCTTTGCTACGCCCGGCTGATCTTGTGATGGAGCCTTCTTTTGGACAGAACTAGTCTCTATATGCAGGGCCCTGCTAGACTCTTGTTCTTCCTGACCCCGGTTACGTATCAGCACTGAAGGGCCCCTCTGTGACTTGTAGTCCAGCAGGGTCTCCGGTGTCTCCTACCAGTCTGCAGATGCTGGTAAGCGCGGACCTGGTGTCCGGTGGTGCAGAGTCGAGGTAAGCTATTAATGCTGGTTGACCTGGTCACTCTCTTTCCCTTTTCCACTTGCCTGTCGTCCTACTCTCACCACTATCATAAGCACAAACAGCAGTAGATGTCAGCTTCCTTCTCTTCACCGCTCTCAAAGCGTCGGCACGCTTACTTTCTGAAACAGCTCACTGTTGGAATCTCAGTGGACTCAACCTTGACCAGACCAAGTGGCAATCCTTTCCACTACACTCGACTCCACTATATAAGCTGAGTGTTTGCTGAAGTCCTCAGGTTTCAGATAAGTCTTTCTTTCTGGCTAGAGTTCCCTCTCAGCATGTCTGAGGTAACTAGCTCGTTTTCTTCCGTCTCGTCTGACAGGAACGTCTCTCTCCTCTCACTCTCTGAGGTGTTCTGCTGTTCTGAGGTAAAACCAACAACTAGCTAACTCGCAGCTAGACTGCCTTATCTCACTGCTGTCATTTCAAGGGCTCCCTCTGGTGGTACCAGGGAAAAATGTGAAAGTTGTGTGCAATGGGTTTTCGTGGATTTACCTTTCCGTGCATTCTCCAGGGTAACATGTGGCTCCAGTCACAGCTTGGCTACACAAATTAATGCTAGCAGCCATCCCTTGGTACTCGGTTCTCATCCGCTTCTATTTCTCCCGGTGTGGCGTGCCCGCCTTGTACCAACACATGTTCAAGAACATCACCGGTGCCCTTACAATGCAGTTACTTGGATTGTCCACTTAATGACTGACACGTGGACAAGCGCTTGTGGCCAGGGCCGCTACATTTCACTGACGGCACACTAGGTGAACATTTTGGAGGTTGGGGCCAAGTCCCACACTGGCACTTTACATGTGCTTACAACACTGAGGATTTCTGTCCCTACTTCTAACAGGGTTTCCTCCACCTCCTACACCTGTTCCTGAACCACTCCTGCTCCTCCTGGTATCTCAGAGCATGTTGTCCACATCAGCCTGAAGCTGGAAGCTCTGCAGCACTGCCTCAGCAAAGCGAAAACAGGCTCTGCTGAAGCTAATTTGTCTAGGAGACAAACCGAACACCGTGACAGAGTTACTTAAAGCAATAACAGAACGGATAGATCTGTGTCTCTCACCGCTGAATCTACAACCAGGCATGGTCATGTGTGTGATAATGGGTGTAACCTGGTGGCGGCTGTGAAGCATGGCAAGATCACACATGTACCATGCTTGGCACACCTGCTCAATTTAGTAGGGTAATGGTTTCTGAAAGCCTATCCAGATTTGCCAGAGCTTCTGGTCAAAGTACGCTGCATCAGTGCCTATTTCCACAAGTCATCTACAGCTGCCGCCGCTCTGGCAGTGCTGTAGCAGCACATGCAAGTGCCAGCTCACCGACTGGTGTGTGATGTGACCACACACTGGAACTCAACACTGCACATGCTGGCAAGACTCTTTGTGCAGCACAGTCCAGTTGTTGATTACCAGATCTAAAATTACTGTTGGTATTCTGATCAGCCTCCATACATAACAACTAAAGAGTGGGCATGGAAGTTTGCCATTTTTGGGTTCTCCAAGACATTGAGGACTGCACAAAGATACTGAGCGGTGATGACGCCATAATCAGAGCAATGATCCTGTTCCTGTGCCTACATAAACAGTCGCTGCTGACAATGAAACATGAAGCTTTGCATGTAGACCAGGTGGAGATGGAGGAAGACAGGAGATAGGGAGATACTACCCAGTCTCATCTCATCTGCTCAGTGCAGATTGGGTAACAATGAGGACTCGTGGAGGCTGAGGAGGAGGAAGAGGAACAGGAGCTGGTTGCTAGCACAACAAAGGCTAGTACCCAAACAAGCTTGTTCCGTCTCTCCTACATGAATGGGCTGAGGAGAGGAATGAGGAGGAAGAGAGGGAAGAGGAGGAGATGGAGAGTAGTCATCCTGGTGGAAACAGGGAAGTTTTGGCTGCAGGGAGCTTGGCACATATGGCCAAATTTATGTACCGCTGCCTTTCCTGTGACTCTCACTTATATTCATCTTGGCCCAAAAAAGTACTGGTTGTTCACCCTGCTAGATGACACTACAAGGACAACCTTGCATCTCTCCTTCCTGAGGTGGAGAGGTCTATTAACCCCTTCATGACTGGAGGTATTTTCAGTTTTGCGTTTTTGTTTTTTGCTCTCCTTCTTCTCAGAGCCATAACTTTTTTATTTTTCTGTCAATATGGCCATGTAAGGGATTGTTTTTTGTGGAACAAGTTGTACTTTTGAACGACACCATTAATTTTACCATATATCGTGCACTAGAAAACGGGAAAAAAATTGCAAGTACGGTGAAATTGCAAAAAAGTGCAACCCTACACTTGTTTTTTGATTGGCTTTTTTACTAGGTTCACTAAATACTAAAACTGACCTGCCACTATGATTCTCCAGGTCATTATGAGTTCATAGATACCAAACATGTCTAGGATCTGCTTCATCTAAGTGGTGAAAAAAAATTCCAAACTTTGTTAAAAAAAATTGCGCCATTTCCCGATACCCATAGCTTCTCCATTTTTTCTGATCTGAGGCTGGGTGACAGCTTTTTATTTGCGCGCCAAGCTGACATTGATTATGATTGGTGCAGATACAATCTTTTGATCGCCCTTTATTGCATTTTAATTCAATGTCGCAGCGACCAAAAAACTTAATTCTGGCATTTTTACTTTTTTCTCGTTACGCTGTTTAGCGATCAGGTTAATCCTTTTTTTATTGATAGATCGGGCGATTCTGAACCCGGCGATATCAAATGTGTATGTTTGATTTTTTTAATTGTTTTATTTTGAATGGGGCGAAAGGGGGGTGATTTGAACTTTTGTATTTTACTTATTTATACTTTATATTTTTAAAAACTTTTTTTTTTTACTTTTGGCATGCTTCAATAGTCTCCATGGGAGACTAGAAGCTGCCACAACCCGATCGGCTCTGTTACATAGAGGCGATGATCAGTTCGCATATATTTAGCAGAATTACTCACTTGCTAATGAGCGCCGACCACCGGGTGGCGCTCACAGGAAGTCGGCAGTGACAACCATAGAGATCTCCAGGAAACCTCTGGTTGTCATGCCAACGAACTGGTGACCCGCGATCACGAGACGGGGGTCACCGGTGGGTGGGTATCTGGCTCGATGGCCGGAAGCGCGAGTTAAATGCCTCTGTCAGTGTTTGACAGTGGCATTTAACAGGTTAATAGCCTCAGGTGGATCGCGATTCCACCTGCAGCTATTACAGACACATGTCAGCTGTTCAAAACAGCTGACATGTCCCAGGAAAGATGTGGGCTGACTGCCGGAGCCCACATCAAAGGGAGGGAGTCCGGCGTCAGAGTACTATTATGCCTGACGTCGGAAAGGGGTTAAAATGATGCTGTACCAGAAGGCCATTAAGGTGAAGGAGACACACAAGGTACAGCAGAGGCAGGGGTACACTGTCAAAGGCCTGAGTCAATTTCATGACGCCCTCCCAGAATTCAGGCCCTGATGACTGGGCATCTTTGACAATGAGGGAAAAGTTTTTAAAGATGGTCAAGAAATATCTGGCCAACTAAATTATCGTACTCCCTAATTCTTCAGCAACATTAAACTATTGAGTCTCAAAGCTGGACACCTGGCATGAGCTCTCTCTCTATATGCCTTGTAGGTGTTATGCTGCCTTGCCACTATCGTCTTGTCTGAACGGGTTTATAGTGTCGCTGGCGCTTTCACCTGTCAGCAGAAAATGCTAACAGGCTCACTCTGATAAAAATGAACAAAGCCTGGATTAGCCCCGATTTGTCCACACCACCAGATGACAGCAACACATAAAGTGTTTTTGATATTCAATGTTTGAATTAGGCCCTCCAGTTGTTGCCTTCAAGGATATATGGATGATCCTCCTTATAATTTTTTTATGGCTTTGCACTGTGTGCAGAGTCTTTATGAATGTAGAAGTACCACAACTGCACTTCCTTAATTTTTGAATGAGGCACTCAAGTTGGTGCCTTCAAGGGTGTATGGATGACCCACCTTATATATTTTTCTGACTTTGCACTGTGTGCAGAGTCTTTATGAGTGTAGAAGTAAATGAGGCACTCCAGTTAAGTTGGAGCCTATTTATATATACACTGTGTCATTGCATCTCTGAAACTGGGTCTAACTATGTATAGCACTGGCCAAATCAGTCCATCAGACTCCTTCAATAGAATATTAGCCTCCAATATATACAGCTCTGGCAAAAATTAAGAGACTACTGCATAGTTTTATAAAAATCAGCTTCTCTACATGTTTGACAGCCATTCCATTCCAGTGTCAGTTGAATTCCTACCAGAGTTCACCTCATTCTACTTAATGTGCTTCTGATTAGGTGATCACCTGAACCAAATCTTATATAACAAAGGAAAGTATAAAAAACACTGCTGTGGTGTTCACAATCCTCTTGCAATAGGACAAGCTGGATGGCAAAACAAGTGCTAGTAATATCCCAAAAGTAATAGGAATGAAAAAAATAACTTTTTACCATGCCAAAGGAGTTGAAAAGTATTGTGTGAGGAAAAGAAGGGCTCAATTCTGGCTTTACTAGCAGAGGGATACAGTGAGCCTCATGTTGCCTCCATCCTTAAAATTTCTAAGATGGCAATCTATTACAACAAGGTCAAGCAGCAGACATTGGGGACAACAAAGATACAGACCTGCAGAGGGCAAAAATGGCTCTCCACTGACCAATATGACCGTCATCTTATTCGAATGTCACTCAGCAACCGCAGGATGACATCATGTGACCTACAAAAGGAATGGCAAATGGCAGCTGGGGTGAAGTGCACAGCAAGAACAGTTTGTAACAGGCTCCTAGAGGCAGGGCTCAAATCATGTAAAGCTAGAAAAAAGCCTTTCATCAATGAGAAGCAAAGAAGAGCCAGGCTGAAGTTTGCCAAAGACCATAAGGATTGGACCATAGAGGGCTGGAGTAAGGTAATCTTCTCTAATGAGTCTAATTTTCAGCTCTGCCCAACACCTGTTCGTGTAATGGTTAGACGGAGACCTGGAGAAGCGTACAAACCACAGTATCTTGCACCCACTGTGAAATTTGGTGGAGGATCAGTGATGATCTGGGGATGCTTCAACAAGGCTGGAATTGGGCAGGTTAATCTTTGCAAAGGATGTATGAATCAAGCCGCATACAAGGTTATCCTAGAAAAACAGTTGATTCCTTCTGCTCAGGCAATGTTAACCCAACTGAGGACTGTTTTTCCAGCAGGACAATGCGCCATGCCACACAGCTAGGTCAATCAATGTGTGGATGAAGGACCACCACATCAAATCCCTGTCATGGGCAGCCCAATCTCCAGACCTGAACCCCATTGAAAACCTCTGGAATGTAATCAAGAGAAAGATGGATAGTCACAAGCAATCAAACAAAGGACTGCTTAAATTTTTGTACCAGGAGTGGCATAAGGTCACCCAAAAGCAGTGTGAAAGACTGGTGGAAAGCATGCCAAGATGCATGAGAGCTGTGATTAAAAATCATGTTTTTTTCACAAAATATTGATTTATGAACTCTTCCTGAGTTAAAACATTAGTATTGTTGTTTCTAAATTATTATGAACTTGTTTTCTTAGCATTATTTGAGATCTGCAATCACTGCATTTTTTGTTATTTTGACCATTTCTCATTTTCTAAAAAAAAAAAAAAAAAATGTATTGCTTGGAAATTCGGAGACATGTTGCCAGTAGTTTCTAGAATAAAAGAGCAATTTACATTTTACTCAAAAATATACCTATAAAGAGAAAAATCAGACAAACTGAAAATTTTACAGTTGTCTTAATTTTTGCCTGAGCTGTATATGTTATCACTCCCACAAGGACATGATAACATGCTAAATGGGACGACTAGTCAAAAGAAAATAAGCATATAAAAAACGGACTGTAAAAATACTTTTTAAAATATTTGTTTATGTGTCAAACAGGGACAGTCAGGCAGGGTATTTAGAAAGGAATATACAGATGTCTGAAAAAAGTGTTTCCCCCCCCCTGATTTCTTATTCTTTTGCACGTTTATCACACTTAAATGTTTCACCATACAAATTTAAATTTTAGACAAAGATAACACAAGTAAACACAAAATGCAGTTTTTAAATGAAGGTCTTTATTATTCAGGGAAAATCATTTCAAACCTTCAGTGCCCTGCAGTGTCAGACTGGATCACATTGGGTCCACCAGAGAAAATTATTCTTGGGGCTCACTATGTAGCTACATAGAAATAAATACAAGGCCACCAATTGTGCAGTATAACATACCAATATCAGAGTATAATTTAAGGTAGTACACGTCTTAATGATTTAACTGGGGTTGAGGTAGAACCCCTCATATAATAAAATGTAGCCCCCCTCATAGAGTATAATGCAGCTCCCTGATGCCCTGGTGCCCTGTGTGAAAAAGTGATTGCCCCCTAAACGTAATTACTGATTGGGTCACCCTTAGCAGAAACAAATGAAATCAAGCATTTATAATAACTGGCAATGAGTCTTTTACTATTCTCTGGAGGAATTTTCACCCACTTATCTTTGTAGAATTGTTGTAATTCAGCCACATCAGAGGGTTTCAAAGCATGAACCACCTTTTTAAGGTCATGCCACAGCAATTCATTCGGATTAAGGTCAGGACGTTGACTAGGCCACTCCAAAGTCTTAATTTTGTTTTTCATCAGCCATTTAGGTAGGGGTGGTCTTGCTGGTATGTTTTGGATCATTGACTTGCTGCATAATCCAAGTGTGCTTCAGTTTGAGGTCAGTAACAGATGGCTGAACATTCTCCTTCAGAATATTTTTGTAGACAGCAGAATTCATGGTTCCATTTACCACAGCAAGTCTTCCAGGTCCTAAAGCAGCAAAATAGCCCCAGACCATCACACTACCACCACCACATTTTACTGTTGGTGTGATGTTCCTTTTTTGAAATGCTGTGTTACTTAAACTCCAGAAGTAATTGGACATACACCTTCCAAAAAGGTAAACTTTTGTCTCGTCAGTCCACAGAGTATTCTCCCAAAAGTCTTGGGGATCATCAAGATGTTTTCTAGCAAAACTGACATGATCCTTTATGTTCTTATAGCTCAGCAGTGGTTTTCATCTTGGAACTCTGCCATGCAGGTCATTTTTGCCCAGTCTCTTTCTTATGGTGAAGTCATGAACACTGACCTTAACTTAGGCAAGTGAGGCCTGTAGTTATTTGGATGCTGTTTGGATGTTAGTGTGGCCTCTAGGATGAGTCATCGCTGCGCTCTTGGGGTAATTTTGCTCGGAAAGCCACTCCTGGGAAGGTTCACCACTGTTACTTGATTTTGCCATTTGTGGATAATGGCTCTCACTATGGTTTGCTGTAGTCCCAAAGCTTTAGAAATGGCTTTATAGTCTTTTCCAGACTGATAGATCTCAATTACTTTGCTTCTCATTTGTTCCAGAATTTCCTTGGATTGCAGCATGATGTCTTGCTTTTGAGGATCTTTTGGTCTACTTCACTTTGCCAGGCAGGTTCTATTTAAGTGATTTCTTCATTGAGAACAGGTGTGTCATTAAACAGGCCTGCATGTGGCTAGGGAATGTGAACTCAGCATCCCAAAGATGAGATAAACCACAGTTAATTAATGCTTTAAGAGGTGGGCAATCACTTTTTCACACTGGACCCTATAGGTCTGGATTTCTTTCATAATAAAGACCTTCATTTAAAAACTGAATTTTGTGTTTACTTGTGTTATCTTTGTCTAACATTTAAATTTGTTTGGTGATCTGAAATATATTTACATGTGACAAACATGCAGAAGAATAGGAATATAGGAACGGGGCAAACACTTTTTCACACAACTGTACAATTGCTGGTGGTTTAGAGGGCACGAGGGACCTGTCTGGTTCCCTTTAAAGAATTTGGCTCATCTTACCCCAACGAACCCCTGATCAAGATTGGCCTACAAAAATCCAGTCTCAAAAAATGGTAACTCTAGAGTCAGTTGTACTTTTTCAACACGAAGACACACTGACAAATACTAACGTTCACACGTTCAGTATTTGATCAGTATTTTACATCAGTATTTGTAAGGTAAAACTAGGAGTGGGAGAAAAATGCAGAAGTGGTGCACGTTTTTCTATTATACTTTTCCTCTGATTGTTCCACTCCTGGTTTTGGCTTAAAAATACTAATATAAAATGCTGATCAAATACTGAATGTGGTCTTAATTTGAACCACTGTGACTACTGCTTGGTCACAGGTCTCCTCTAATACTGGTTCACACCCATAGTTGGGCCATAGTACCCCAATAATAGGCATTCCCTTAGACCTATTTTTAGGCCTCTAGGCAATCAGTCCTCAATTTGAGATGCCCCTGGCTACAGGGATAATATATTTCTCGCTGACAGTCTCCTGACTTCATACACACTAGTTTTTGGAGTAGTGCAGTCTCTCTGATTTATAGGTGCTACTGCAAACTTTGACTGGTTTTCTCACAGCAGCTCACTGCTCAAATCTTCTCATGGACTCTCCTTCACTAACTCACATTTTGGCACGTCATCTCAGCATTACAACCCTCTTCAGTATGCCAGCATATGCGTCTGTAGACAGACACCTTCTCCTTGCTGGCACTCAGGCATTTTTATTTCTGGTGCTAACTGCACTGACCTGGTACTTGCACCAGACCATTAGAAGGATGGGCTATCAAGTTCATGAAATCTGTGGGTTACCAAACCAAATAATCATATAGCAACACAAAGAATAACAATAAACATTCAGTATATACATGTAATATATGAGAAAGGGAGCAAACAGATTGATTCTGATGTGCAACTTGATAAGG
This sequence comes from Oophaga sylvatica, assembly GCA_033576555.1. Taxonomy (NCBI): domain Eukaryota; kingdom Metazoa; phylum Chordata; class Amphibia; order Anura; family Dendrobatidae; genus Oophaga; species Oophaga sylvatica. The sequence continues at coordinate 106,922,693 of JARQOD010000002.1, forward strand.
ATTACACTAAGCAAATTTTCTCTTAGTAGTATAATATAAACAGCATTTTGAGTAACACAATAGAATAATTTAGTCTTAAAGAGGAACAGTCACTTGGTTAAAAAATTGAGTCAAATTCCATGCAAAAATCCCTCAGATCCTCTAATTCTGACCCTTTTTTTTTTTTGTTTTCATTTTTGGACATCGTTGCTTCATTGCACAGATATTCACATTTGTTTCTTTTGGAAAAGAGATGTGCGAACTTATTCGAAAAACGTTTGCCAATCTCAAATATGGCACGAACGTTACACATTCGGATTCGTGTTCGGATTCCTGAGCTTTTTTCCTAACAATCGGCAAATGTCGGCCAAAGTTCGGTAAATGATGGAGTTCACAAAGGCTTCTTTCAAACGTCAGTGTTTTCTGTAGCAGCACAGGCCGCAAAATGTCCCACGCACATGCACACTGACGACACACTAATATTAATAGCCTGGGAATCTTTGTGAATATTGTCTCTTTCCCAAAATAATAACATCAGCCCCCAGCCATCAGCTTTCCGTCTGCTGATTATAAAAATTATAGGGGGGCCCCAAAGCGGTATTTTTCAATTACAAGTGTTTGGATGCTTAAAAAATATAAAAGATGCCGTACTCACCCTTACCGATTGCTCACAGCTCTGGTTTTGAAGCTCGGTCCAAAGTGTTCTGTGCTTCTTGGTGCCATCTACACACATTGCAAATGCCCGCTCAGCTAAAAACTGTCTGATAAACGTCCCTTCTGCAGCCAGTAGTTGGCTGAGTGGGCATTTCGAGTTTATCAAGTCCCTTTAATAGAAATAGTTGATTGTTTTGAAATTGCATCAACTCAGAGTGAAATGTATCATACATATTTATAGGCTGATAGAGGCCTAAAGTGAACTTAACACGATATATCCACTACCGCCTGTTACATAAAAAAATCCGATAAATGGGCCAATTAGTCCACACAGCATATCCTCATCCATTACTAAATCCTCCTATCAAAAATTAAGAACTCTGCTTTTTCAAAATGGACCAAATTTTATTAACACATAAACAACATTTAAAAACATATAAGGGTTATGGGGTGGTACAAGATAACACATCACAGGGCAAAACCATATACATAGATGGACAGTGCGAATAAATGTAGAAATTTATTACACAAATGCTACTCCATAAAGGGAATTGCAAAACTGAATTAAGTTCAATATTTTGTGCCCAGAGCAAGGAGAGCAACATAGAAAAGAGGAAAAAAAGTGAAATTACACGCAAACTAACAATGAATTGTCATCACGGAATTACAACAGACATAGTGGTCATATCAAACGACTTTCAGTATCCTTACAAACAATGCAAAATTATTTGCAGTATCATTTTCCTTGAAGGCCAAACCAGGTAGTATATTGCCACCTAGTGTGTATACCAATAATTTGGACTGCTAGTAAAGACAATCCGCTCTTAAAATCCGTGCCTCATAAATGACTTACAGTATATTTAACACATAAACTCATGTGAAAAGGAGTGTGTCAAAATGTGGACATGCTAGACACTCTCAATATATGTTCTTGATAGATAGTGTATCACAGCACAAGGGGTAGAATGCATCAGGAATCAAAAAACTGAAAATTCTTGTATAAGGTGCAAAGTGCAAACAGATACTGTATCTTCCCGTTAAGTTTCATCCCATTAATTGGGCACATTAATTACCACTGTTCAGTACTGGTCCGCTATGTCATAGATCCCCTTGATGCACGTTTCGCGTCAGCTTCTTCTGAAGGGTTTACAGAAAACTGAGCTGGCAATCACAGATAAGGATCTTCATCTTACTAATGCGTGTATTCTATAACCTTACCAGCATTCTCATTGGTTCTCAGATTTTGTTACTTCTTTTTGAGTTTACCATGATGCGATATTGTATTTTATTGCAGAATCATTTGATAACATTACACAACTGGTCTGTACTTTGGATAGGTTTACTAATGCTAAAACTCCATTGTAATGCAACATAGGCAGCAATTCATTATAAAATTATATTAAAATCACAATTATTCAATGCCTTTAAGGGACGAAAAGGTCACAAGCCTCAGCGTCAAACATTTCGTGATAGTCACAAGGTCACTTGCCAATATTTTATTCATGGTGAAGTTATAGTTATAGCGATTTTACAAGGGCTTACAAGGGACATTGTGTTTCCATAAAGCACTAGATGTACAGATAGCATACAGAACCGTATTACATAGTTTATAAACCATAAACACTATATACTAATGCATAATACACATGTGTATATTACCTGTACCATAGTTGTGTCTATACATGCTGTAGCACAGACCTAGACCATGCCATTAGAAAGATATTTTCATAGAATCCAACAGTCCCATCTCTGATATTGTAATCTGTGAACTCTCTAAAAACATTATTCTTAATACTAAGTAACAATAGCTTTCTTTTAGAGTTTGTAGCAGTACATTCACCTAAAGTAAATTATTACCATTGTTTGATTTTTTTTTTTATAGTGTTGATTTTAACACCTTATTGACCAGCCCTACTTCGGCCCCCTGAAAAAAGTACATTGAGTGAAACTCACATCAGATGTGGTGAAGGACCGAGTGCTCCACTTTTTTTGTTTGGGTGGTGCCTTAGTATTCATTTATGTGGGTCTTCTCAGCCCTTTTATAGAGTGGAGCAAAAACGATTTGCAGGAACCTGGTCAACCGGCCATGTCAGTCTGGCTCCTTCGGACTACAACGTGACTAAATCTTTATGTACTACCCCAAATGCCTGTTCCTGTCTATATATATATATAATATAATATAATATGTATATATATATATATTTTGATATCACATATGCCTTATATGTATACTTCTGATGTAACAAGGTGGCCCGGGTGGTAGCCATGGGCGAGTTCACTAAGCGACAGTCAGTGAGCACCCCGGCACCTTGCTCATGAAAAGTTACATACAGTTCTTTGTACAGCATGTGTAACATGCTCCACAGCACACCCACAGGCTCTGTCATATTCTTTTCAGCTGCTACCATGCAGGCTCTGCAAATCACTTCAAAGTAGAGGTCTTTTTCCAACAGTTAAACTTTAATAAACAACAAGGCATCCATCAAATCAGCAGCACAGTTCACACAGAGTGGCATCTCCTCACTTTCCCTGTCCTTCAGACAGTCCTGATTCGTCCTGACAACTTCTTCCATCTCCTGCACTTACTTTGTTCCACACGTGCTCCAGGCTCACCAGTTCCCCCTCAGTCCAAGGTCCGGCTTCCTTAGGAAGAGATGCTAGGTACACTCTCTGAGCTCCACCTGCCCCGGTCAGAAACCACAAATCCTCCTTGAATTGACCTCTGTTCACTGGTGGCCGTCCACACTGGTCCCTATCCTGCGACTCCTCTCCTCCAGCTTTCTCTTCTCAGTCTGAGGCTGTTCCATAATCAATATGCCCCTAGCCCTCAGGACAGGATGCCCCAGGCTGCAACTGAACTTAAGCCCCTGTCACACACAGCGATCTCGCTAGCGAGGTCACAGCTGAGTCACTAATTTTGTGACGCAACAGCGATCTCCCTAGCGATATCGCTGTGTGTGACATTCAGCGACGATCAGCCCCCCTGCTGGGTATCGCTGATCGTCGCTGAATGTAGTGGACATTTTTTTGATCGTTGGTCTCCTGCTGGCCAGCACGCATCGCTGCGTGTGACAGGCGGGAGACCAGCGATCAGCTGGTAACCAAGGTACACATAGGGTTTCCAGGCGCCGGGCGGCGCCTGGAAACCCGATGTGTACGTTGGATACCAGCGCGCTGCTGCAGGGGAGCTGGTAGCCAAGGTACACATCAGGTTTCCAGGTGCCGCACAGCGCCTGGAAACCCGATGTGTACCTTGGTTACCAGCTCCCTGCACCAGCGGGCTGGTATCCAACGTACACTGCGGGTAACTAAGCGACGTTTCCCACAGTGTCGCTGTCCTGATCACTGCCTGAGCTGCCTGTTTGGCAGCTCACCAGCGATCATGTAGTGACACACCAGCAATCCTGACAAGTGCATATTGTTGTGGGGATCGCTGGTGTGTGGCTATGTGTGACGGAGCATTTAATCAGGAAATATCTCTTTCTATATCTCCCCTGCTGGGTGCTGCTCTGCTCTGTGCCCCTCCCATCTGCTTAAAGCCCGGGTCTCACATAGCGATACACCAGCGATCCCGACAACGATCAGGATCGCTGGTGTATCGCTACATGATCGCTGCTGAGCTGCCAAACAGGCAGCTCAGGGCAGTGATCAGCACAGCGACACTGCGGGTAACATCGCTTAGTTACCCGCAGTGTACCTTAGATACCAGCGCCCTGATGCAGGGAGCTGGTAACCAAGGTACACATTGGGTTTCCAGGTGCTGCCCCGTGCCTGGAAACCCGCTGTGTACCTTGGTTACCAGCAGATCGCTGGTCTCCCGCCTGTCACACGCAGCGATGCGTGCCTGTCAGCGGGAGACCAGCGATCAAAATAATGTCCAGGACATTCAGCGACGATCAGCCATACCCGGCAGGGGGACTGATCGTCGCTGAATGTCACACACAGCGATATTGCTGGGGAGATCGCTGCTGCGTCACAAAACTAGTGACTTAGCAGCGATCTCGCAAGCGAGATCACTGTGTGAGACGGGGGGGCTTTACTCCTTTGCTGCCTGAAACTAATTAACACTCTTATCTATCTTATGCTCTATCTCTAATGTGCTGTGCCCACTTTATTCTAGTCCCCTATAATCCTGCACTACCTACTAATCTATCCCTAAGCTAAGGCACAATACACAACACATTACAAGGCATGACAAACACATTACAGCAACACACAATACATTTGCATTACAGTACAAGAATAACCAACAAGGTGCCATATTAGACACAAGAAAACAGCTTCAAGAAGGGGAAGGTAGATGACGTACCCAATCACCCCCTTACACTGATACTACAATACCAGCTAGCTCCCTGTTATTTCATTGTGCACACTTTTCTTTTAATCTTTTTTTTTCTCAATAAAGATGCATTACTTTACTATAGTCTTTGGTCTTATTCAGGACTTCTATTGGTGATAGAGTGTGCTCTTATTCTACATCTTGCCATTTCACCTTTTTTTAGGGTTTATAGCATTCACTAAGTAGTCTAAATAATCTAATATGATACAAATTATTGTGGAAACTAGTTTATACAGATTTTTAATGTTAACTTTTTGGGCAGAATAAAAAAGAGTTTTGAAGAAAAAGTAAATATTTTTGTGGAGTCAATTCCACAATCCCTAACATTTTAATTTTTCCGCTGAAAGCATTGGTGAGGGCTTATTTTTGCAGGAAGAACTATATATAATTTGTTAACTTATACAGTTCGTACATAACAAAGACAACAAGACTATCTCCCTATATTTTTTTTTTCAATAAGAGATTGGTTGTGCATGGTCATGGACATAACAATTTACGGGCAACAGTTTTGGCCAAATAATAAACCAAATAAACAGTAATATATTAATATACACACTAAAGCATTACGGAAAAAAAAAATCTAAATCCAAATTACACAACCTAATGTCTAATGTCAGATACATTTTTTTTTGCATGGTATGGCATAAATGAGGCAACCAAAGTCATCAGTGGAAAGCTCAGAAAGGATGACAATCATGAAGACCATATCTTGATTATGCTTGTGATGCAGAGATTTTGTGCATTTATGTTCTCTCTTAATACCTTTATTATAACCTGGCACTACAAAATGCTCCCTAATACCTTACACTTCTAAGGGTGGCCACAAACATTAGATGGCTGTTGGCCGAACGATGCTTCAACCAATCATTCGGCCAACAGCCATGTCAACCGACTCTCCAATGAACATAAGCTCAGTGGTGGCCCCCATGCAGAAGAGCAACAACAGTATATGGGGTCCCTCACCTCTTGGGCCCACAGGTCTCACCAATGGCATGTCCACCCCTACAGGAGTTCTTACTTTTCTGAGCGCTCCTGAGTTCTTTATGAGAAAGCCTCCAAATGACACCTCTGATGGTGACTTATCTCAGGGAGAACTATTTGAAATTGTGTTAGTGCGATCAACATCTCTCCTGACCATGAGTCTGCTGGTGTCCTCATATACATTATACTTGTTTGAGTCTTTTAAAGGATTAACTGAGCCTGTGAAACTTTAGCATTTATTGAATATTCCAGCAAGTCATGTCCTGGATCTGATGGGTTCCTGGGTCCAGCGACAAGAAACTGAAATCTATTTCTAAACTACATTCCTGTCAGGAGCTGTCCAGTTACCTCTGAAGACTATAGCCTGAAGACCCATATCAATATGGAAGAGCTACTGAGGAGATTTTAAAAGAACTGGTGGGGAGAAGGCTTTTTTGACAAATCAGAAAGCTGTCATGACTCTGGACAGGATGGTGTCGCCTCCATCCTGGTCAGGTCAGGGTTAATTTTAGTCAGCCTCTCTTCGCTTCTGGGGCGGCTATTTAATGTTGGCAGTTCCTGGATTGTTTGTCGGTGATACTCCTGTATACTCAGTTTGTGGTTGCTGACCCAGATGACTTGTCCGTTAACGTGTGCCTCTGTGCTTGTGTGCTTTATTGTGTATGACTTGGTTCTGTCCCCTGACTTTTGCCTCTGTATTCTGCTTTGCACTGTCTTGTCCCTCCTGGTTATCTGACCCCTTGGCTTGTCTCCATTTACTCTCTGTCTTGTCCCTTGGTACTGCGCTCTTGTCTGGCTTTTTGACCTATGGCTTATCTTGACTACATTTTCAGTTCAAGTTTTGCCCTACAGGCTGTGTATTCAGTGTTTTTCTCTGCATTCACATGCGGTGGCTCTGCCCCCTCCTGGTCACGTGACTGCTCTATGCCAGGTCCTATTCACTGCATTAGTTTAAGGTCATATATCATAATATATATATATATATGCCCGGAAAGGTGCAGGCTCAGCGCCGGAGCCCGCACCAAACAGGGGGAGTCCTACATCGGCGTACTATTAAGCCTGATGCCGGAAAGGCATTAAAGGGGAAGGAAAAGGTGAGGCTAACCAAATAAGAGATAAAGTAAATGAAGACACACAAAGAACTTGACTATTTCCCAGAATCTAAATTAACATATGACCTGAAGATAAGTGGTAAAGTAGCACCTAAGGACCCATAGCACAAGCAGACTTTTGGAATTTGGGATTCATTTTATTTAGGAGTTCTGGAGTATGATGCCAAAACATGAGAATCTTGTATTGATTTTCTTTATACAGGATACAAATCGAAGTTTTAGCTGCTTGAGACCAAATAGTCTGCCAAAGTAGGTAAACAAGTTTAATATGGCAGCCAGCTATGTATACAGTCATTTCTCACTGCTTCTGTTTATACTGTTCCTAACATTTTTCATGATTGTCAAGGTTTGTGAGACGAGCTAAAAAAGTAACAAAGATCAAATACACCATTAGGGACACCTGCAAATGTTCTCATTAGTTATAATATAGAGCTACCACCTTATAAATACAGGCTCTCCTATGACACGCAGCATTTTACAGATACAAGCTGCAAAATGTTTCGTCTACTGTTACTAGCTTCTCTTGTCCTCCTTGGTAAGATTTCTTTTGTTGTATTACACAAAGCAGATAAACTTAAAAGGGTTTTTCCCACGAACAAAGTTAAATTTAAAGTTAATTTTAATCAATACAGCTTTAAATAATAATAATTTCCACAATTGGATGGGTTTAAAAAAAATATTCCCTTGCTAAGATAATCTTATAAATGTGCCCCTGCTGTTTACTGTGCAATGTCTGTGTCTGACCGTACAGGGACATGGTCTGATCACACCACAGATCCTGGGCAGGGGGGGGACCCAAAAGAGTATACAGACATCACAGCTGGGAATCACAGTTTATTCTTTTTGTGAGGTAAAGCTTTTCTCTTCTTGTTTTTAAAAAATGTTTCACCTCAAAGAAAGATATTTGCGATCACGTGCTCTAATATCTGTATACTTTTTTACTACCTCCCCTACCCAGGACATGTGGTATGATTAGACCATGTTCCTGTACGGTCGGACACAGTCATTACACAGTACACAGCAGGGGCACATTTATAAAATTATCTCAGCACAGGAACATTTTATTTAAACACATCCAATTGTGTAAATTATTATTATTATTCCAAGATCTATTGATTAAATGAACTTTGTTTGTGGGAAAACTAATCTTCTTAACACAGTCAAATTCTCAAGGTGTTGTTATAAATTAGTATTATCCAGTCTGCTTTGTAACACTGGCTATTTATAGATGTGGATTTTACATTGATAATCATTAGATTCCTGTCTTACATGCTGTGAAAGGTTTGCAGAGCTTGACTGCTGCCATCACTGCCCTCAGCACAATGCCAGTCTGAGCAATGAGTGGCACTGTTCACTGTGGACACACATGTATTGCATGCTACATGAGGTATAAGGTGGCACATCCTTTGTCACTAATGTGGTAGAAGGTTTAACCGTCATTGATCTAAGGACAAATAAGGGGCAACAGCATTATTCAGCATTCCAGTATATCTGCCATAATACTTTATTATTAGTAAATTAATTTAGGTGAGAATCTGTTTTTTTATTGTACAGGTGTTTATGACATCTACAAAGTCTGTCTTGCCTAGTAAATACATTTTTACTGAGCCCATTCTTGATCTTGTCCCCTCTTCTGATTATTCTTAGAGTATGTGCACTAAACGTCTTTATCAGATGGATTCTGCCCAGAACACACCTGAAAAAAAGGCTAAAAAGACACCCCCCAAAAACGCATATATGTATTGCAATGTCAGACTATCTTGCTGTGCATGTGTCCTGTCTTTTGTAATTCATTTAACCATTTCAGGCTTTGAAAATCATGAAGCAGCTAAAAGAAGCGATTGGTCGCCAAAAGACATCCAGAAGGATGCCAGAAAAGACCTTTTAGGGAAAACAATGCCAGCATTTTCCCAAAGTGTCTGCTGCTTCAAATACGATGAGCGTGCACCGGCGTCATAACATAGTATTTAAGGTTGAAGGAAGAGTTTAAGCTCCACATTGGGGGAAAAAATTCCTTCCCGACTCCACATATGGCAATCAGACTAGTTCCCTGGATCAACGCCCTATCAAGGAATCTAGTGTATATAACCTGTAACATTAAACTTTTCAAGAAAGGCATCCAGTCCCTTCTTAAATTTTAGTAGTGAATCACTCATTACAACATTAGACGGCAGAGAGTTCCATAGTCTCACTGCTCTTACAGTAAAGAATCTGCGTCTGTGATTATGGCTAAACCTTCTTTCCTCCAGACGTAGAGGATGCCCCCTTGTCCCCGTCACAGGTCTAAGAGTAAAAAGATCATTAGAAAGGTCTTTGTACTGTCCCCTCATATATTTATATACGATGTTGTGTGCACATATCCCTACATTCCCTCTCTTTATTCAGTCTCCTATATCTATTAATAATGCAAATAGTCTCTTCAGAAGGAAGAGGACTTTTTATTTAGGAATATTTTGTTCTATGAAAAAGTTTATATTGGGTGTCAAACTGGCAAAATCTTTATCTTTTCTATGCTGACACATAGCTATTTACATACAGATCCATATAACACCCATACAGTATATACAGTGGGTATGGAAAGTATTCAGACCCCTTTACATTTTTCACTCTTTGTTTCATTGCAGCCATTTGGTAAATTCAAAAAAGTTCATTTTTTTTCTCATTAATGTACTCTCTGCACCCCATCTTGACTGAAAAAACCCAGAAATGTAGAAATTTTTGCAAATTTATTAAAAAAGGAAAACTGAAATATCACATTGTCATAAGTAGTCAGACCCTTTGCTTAGACACTCATATTTAAGTCACATGCTGTCCATTTCATTGTGATCCTCCATGAGATGGTTCTACTCTTTCATTGGAGTCCAGCTGTGTTTAATTAAACTGATAGAACTTGATTTGTAAAGTCACACACCTGTGTATATAAGACCTCACAGCTCACAGTGCATGTCAGACTAAATAAGAATCATGAGGTCAAAGGAACTGGACAAGGAGCTCAGAGACAGAACTGTGGCAAGGCACACATCTGGCCAAGGTTACAAAACAATTTCTACAGTACTCAAGGTTTCTAAGGGCACAGTGTCCTCCATAATCCTTAAATGGAAGAAGTTTGGGACCACCAGAAGGCTTCCTAGACCAGGAAGCCAAGTCAAACTGAGCAATCGTGGGAGAAGAGACCTGGTGAGAGAGGTAAAGAAGAACCCCAAGATCAGTGTGGCTGAGCTCCACAGATGCAGTAGGGAGATGGAAGAAAGTTCCATAAAGTCAACTATCACTGCAGCCCTCCACCAGTCGGGCCTTTATGGCAGAGTGGCACAATGGAAGCCTCTCCTCTGTACAAGACATATGAAAGCCCTCATAGAGTTTGCTAAAAAACACATGAAGGACTCCCAGACTATGAGAAATAAGATCCTCTGGTTTGATAAGACGAAGATAGAACTTTTTGGTGATAATTCTAAGCAATATGTGTGGAGAAAACCAGGCACTGCTCATCACCTGCCCAATACAATCCCAACAGTGAAACATGGTGGTGGCAGCCTCAAGCTTTGGGGGTGTTTTTCAGCTGCAGGGACAGGACAACTGGTTGCAATAGAAGGAAACATGAATGCGGCTAAGTACATAGATATCCTGGATGAAAACCTCTTTCAGAGTGCTCTTGACCTCAGACTTGGCCGAAGGTTCACCTTCCAACCAAACAATGACCATAAGCACACAGCTAAAATAACAAAGGAAGTGGCTTCAGAACAACTCTGTGACCATTCTTGACTGGCCCAGCCAGAGTGCTGACCTAAACCCAATTGAGCATCTCTGGAGAGACCTGAAAATAGCTGTCCACCAACATTCACCATCCAACATGACGGAACTGGAGAGGATCTGCAAGGAAGAATGGCAGAGGATCCCAAATCCAGGTGTAAAAAACTTGTTGCATCATTCCGAAGAAGACTCATGGCTGTACTAGCTTAAAAGAGTGCTTCTACTCAATACTGAGCAAAGGGTCTGAATACTTATGACCATGTGATATTTCAGTTTTTCTTTTTTAATAAATTTGCAAAAATTTCTACATTTCTGTTTTTTTTCAGTCAAGATTGGGTGCAGAGTGTACATTAATGAGAAAAAAATGAACTTTTTTGAATTTACCAAATGGCTGCAATGAAACAAAGAGTGAAAAATTGAAAGGGGTCTGAATACTTTCCAAATCCACTGTATTGTTATATAACACAATGCATTGGAATATCTCGTTTTCCTTAGGACGACAGTTAGATGTAAAGTTACGGTAACTCTCTCTTTTCAGAGTCCACAAAGGAGATAATTCAACGTCAAATTCAAATTGTCTTTGTATGTGTAGACTGATAGAGATGAGACGTTTTAGAACTATTTCTGTTGTCTACATTGAAACAGCATCTAATAGCTTCACATCTTTGATCACAATATATTGGAAATTTTATAAAAAATATACATTAAATGCTGCATAGTCCTGGAATTGATTTAGGTCGGTTCTTTTTCATTGACAGAATGTTTAAGTTTAGTCAAAAGTAAATATAGAAAATCTCTATTGTCTCAGGTCAATGTCAAGAAGACTTTGCAGACCAAAATGGACGTGTTGTAGGAGGAACGGATGTTGTTAAAAACAGTTGGCCTTGGCAGGTAAGAGTCTATTCTATCACTGAATTTAAGGTTACAACGTAGAGGGTCACTCTGACATACTGATAGGCAATTTATATCATGAGTCCCAATAGGAACAGTGATGTCTGTAAAGCACTGTGGAATATAATAAATATATGTAAGCAAACAAAATATATATTAATAGCCCAATTGAAGAAGGTTGTGGTAGCCTGTAAACACTGACAGGCAATATAAAGGCTGGTTCTTCCTAAGTTGACAATTGAAATAGTTTTCCTCCCCTCAAAAAAGTCATAATTAGGAAATTAAATCTAAAATGACATTTCATTAAATTAAGCTACCCTATGGACTGTACTGTCTCATGGAGAAGGAGTTTGTGATGAGCAAACGTGCTCGGATAATGTCTTATCTGAGCATGCTTGGATGTTGTCCGAGCATCTGGGCGTGCTTGTATATTATGTTCAAGTCCCCATGGCTGCATGATTTGTGGCTACAAAAAAGGTAAAAACTTACCAATTAAAATTTGCATATGTTAGGGTCTGCGGAACGCACCTAATAGATATAGTAGAGAGGTGCGTTCGCAGCCCGGGGTCCACCGTGCAGGCGAAGCCCGCTGCTAGTAAGATGGCGAAAGTAGCGAACTCTGTTATCCCGCAGAGTCGCAAAAATAAACGCCGTAGCGCGCTGTGGCAGTAAGTGCGAACTCTGTTAATCCCCAGAGCCGCTAACGGGAATGCCACAGCGCTATATGGCGATAAGTGCGAACTCACTTAGCTTCAGTGAGCCGCAAAGTAAAACGCTAGGGCGCTGAACCAGCGTTATAAAGCGAACCCTGTTGCGTCACAGAGCCGCTGAGAAAAAGACTGTGTCCTGTTAACACCACAGGGATAAACAGATAACTGCTGTGCGGATAGCAGTCCGTGATCATGCAGACAGCAACGCAATCAAGCAATCTCCTCACCGGAGAAGCCGGTATTCTAGGGGCTTATTTCAGCCAAGCTCTAACCACTTGCACTCAAATCTCCTCACCGGAGGTGCCGGTATTCTAGGGGCTTATTTCAGCCGAGCCCTAACCACATGCGTGCATGATCACACTGGCGCAAAGCACATAATGCAATTGATACTAGCGCATGGCGGCCCAGCCATGCCACCCTTTTATAGTAACAGCTACAGGACCTGCCAGAAAAAGGACCAATGAGAAACTGTTCCAAAACACATGTAGTTTCAGGACCTTCCTGGCGGACCAATAGGAGCTGCTGCAGTACCTGAACATGTGACCCCTGATCTCCAATGAGAGATCTTACCCTGGGCATGCTCAGAAGGGGAAACGCAGGACTTCGTCCCAAAGACGTCTGCTCCAGCACTGGCTATAATAGAAGATCCAGGAAGGGCAGCAGCAAGTCTCTGCACAGTATTGGAATGGGCAAGACGCTGGGACCGACGTCTCTGCTGAGCAGGCTCCACTGCGGACGGAGATGGATGGAGACCACAGCGGGACTGGTTCGAGACTCCCCTTGTGCAGCAGCGGGAACTCGAACTGTCAGGAGTCGAACCCAGTACCTCTTGTCCACTGGCCAGCAGCTCTACCATCTGAGCTATTCTGCTGGCTGCAAAGTTCCTTGCTGAACCCAGATACCATTGACTGTTCTTCCTGATTGGCTACACCTAGTGCTCTCTTGATTGGGCCTCTGATTGCCAATTACACACCCTATATAAACCTGGCCCTGTGGGTGTGTCATTGCGAGATTATTGAGCTCCAAGCCTTTAGTCAAGCGTTTCCTGCTGATCCATTGCTACAAACACTGCTCTCCTGTGAACCGACCTCGGCCTGCCTTCTGACTACGCTCTCCGCCTGATCCATTGCTACAAACACTGCTCTCCTGTGAACCGACCTCGGCCTGCCTTCTGACTACGCTCTCCGCCTGATCCATTGCTACAAACACTGCTCTCCTGTGAACCGACCTCGGCCTGCCTTCTGACTACGCTCTCCGCCTGATCCATTGCTACAAACACTGCTCTCCTGTGTACCGACCTCCGGCTGCCACCTGACTACGTTATCCGCCTGATCCATTGCTACAAACACTGCTCTCCTATGTACCGACCTCCGGCTGCCATCTGACTACGCTACCTGCCTCTGCTTCCCCTAGTGTTTGCAGTAACATCGGCTCCAACCCAGACGGGATCTTGACACGAACCCTAACATGCATATACCGTATTTTTCGGACTATAAGACTCACCGAACCACAAGATGCACCTAGGTTTTAGAGGAGGAAATTAGGAAAAAAAACTGAAGCAAAAAATGTGGTCAATTCTATACTTAATATCCCCAATCCTGGTAAATATGGTCCCCTCATCCCCTTCTTGATACACATGGCCGCTCGTCCTTATCCTGGTATGCATGGTCCCCTTATCCCAATCCTGATATACACGCCCCTTGTCCTCATCCCTAGCCTGGTATGCATGCTCTCCTCATCCCTATCATGGTAGGAATGGTCCCCTTCATCCTTATCCTGGCAGGAATTATCACGCTTATCCCTATACTGGTATGTAGGGTTTCCATCTTGTTCAAGTATGCATGGCCGCATCCCTATCCTGATATGCAGGGCCCCATCCTTAATCTGGTATGATTGGCCCCTATCCCAGTCCTGGTATGCATGCCCCCATCCTTATCCTGGTATGATTGGCCCCATCCCAGACCTGGTATGCATCGCCCCATCCTTATCCTGGTATGATTGGCCCCATCCCAGTCCTGATATGCATGGCCTCATCCTTATCCTAGTATGATTGGCCCCATCCAAGTCCTGGTATGCATGGCCCCATCCTTATCCTGGTATAATTGGACCCCATCCCAGTCCTGGTATACATGGCCCCATCCTTATCCTAGCATGATTGGCCCCCATCCCAGTCCTGATATGATTGGTCCCATCCTTATTCTGGTATGATTGGCCCCATCCCGTTCCTGGAATAATTGGTCCCATCCTTATTCTGGTATGATTGGCCCCATCCCAGTCCTGGTATGATTGGTCTCATCCTTATTCTGGTGTGATTGGCCCCATCCTATTCCTAGTATGATTGGTCCCATCATAAGGATGGGACCAATCATACCAGGACTGGGATGGGGCCAATCACACCAGAATAAGGATGGGACCAATCATACCAGGAACAGGATAGGGCCAATCACACCAGGAACAGGATGGAGCCAATCATACAAGGAACGGGATGGGGCCAATCATACCAGAATAAGGATGAGACCAATCATACCAGAATAAGGATGGGACCAATCATACCAGCAATGGAACAGGGCCAATCATACCAGAATAAGGATGGAGCCAATCATTCAAGGAACGGGATGGGGCCAATCAGAGGCGTAGCTAGCGTTTTGGTTTAGGGGGGGCAAAACTTCTGAATGGGCCCCTAACCAGAGAACTTCAGCAAATGACCGCGCTGTTGCCAAAAATTATCTATATATAAAAAGACCAATATTGATATCACCGCCATATGGTCAGTGGTAAATAATACCAGTCCTACAGAACATAGAATAGATTACAGCAGAGTTACAGATAGTGACTTACCACTGACATTCTTTCTGATGGAATCGTTCACTTTTCATGTCTTTTCCATCTGGCCCAGACCATCATGACGACTCCTCCAGCCAGGACTCGGCTGCAGAGAATACAACAAACACACATTTCACTTCTCATATTTTTAACGCTGTCACGGTCACCTATAGGACTATTCTCAACCTGCACAAACTCCTCATCCTGCTGATACCCCAATACTGAGCCGCTGCTGCCATATGTGTCCCTATTACTGCTCAATGATACTACCTGCCAAATACTGAGCCGCTGCTGCAGTATGTGTCCCTATTACTGCACCTCATACCCCAATACTGAGCCGCTGCTGCCATATGTGTCCCTATTACTGCACCTGATACCCCAATACTGAGCCGCTGCTGCTGTATGTGTCCCTATTACTGCACCTCATACCCCAATACTGAGCCGCTGCTGCCGTATGTGCCCCTATTACTGCACCTGATACCCCAATACTGAGCCGCTGCTGCCGTATGTGCCCCTATTACTGCACCTGATACCCCAATACTGAGCCGCTGCTGCCATATGTGTCCCTATTACTGCACCTGATACCCCAATACTGAGCCGCTGCTGCAATTTGTGTCCCTATTACTGCACCTATTGTGTGGTTCTCTGAGCCCTTTAAATTCTAAAGCAACCCTCTAGAATATAGTAATGCCTGGTGCAAGTGCCCTAGAAAACAGAGCCCAGATTTGGTCCCCTAGAAAGTAATATTGCACTGTGTGTGCACCTTTGAAAGTCACAGAAACCCAAATTCCCCTATAACAATAAGTGCCCACTTTACATTTAATAATGTCCAAAGTCTCCCCCCTGTACAGCTCCCCTATACACCATATAATGCCCCTCACTGGATATATACTGACACCTTATCATCCGCAAACTATATAATGGTTCCAACACTGTATGATGGCCCCGCCACTATAATCCCCACACTGTATGATGGCCCCCTAGATAGCATCATATAGCATAATACACCAGATAGTCCTCAATATAGTATAATGCGCCCCCCATAGGCAGCCTCTGTATTATAATGCACCCTCATAGGCGGCCTCTATATTATAATGCACCCCCATAGGCAGCTTCTATTATAATGCACCCCCATAGGCAGCTTCTATATTATAATACACCCCATAGACAGCCTCTGTATTATAATGCACCCCCATAGGCACCCTCTATATTATAATACAGCCCCCATAGTCAGCCTCTATATTATAATGCACCCCCTATAAGCAGCCTTTGTATTATAATGAACCCCCATAGGCAGCCTCTATATTGTAATGCAGCCCCCCATAAGCAGCCTTTGTATTATAATGAACCCCCATAGGCAGCCTTTGTATTATAATGTAGCCCCCATAGGCAGCCTTGGTATTATAATGCAGCCCCCATAGGCAGCCTTTGTATTATAATGAACCCCCATAGGCAGCCTTTGTATTATGATGCAGCCCCCCATAGACAGCCTCTGTATTATAATGCAGCCCCCCATAGGCAACCTCTGTATTATAATGCAGCCCCCATAGGCAGCCTTTGTATTATTATCTAGCCCCCATAGACAGCCTCTGTATTATAATGCAGCCCCCCATAGGCAGCCTCTGTATTATAATGCAGCCCCCCATAGGCAGCCTCTGTATTATAATGCAGCCCCCCATAGGCAGCCTCTGTATTATGATGCAGCCCCCATAGACAGCCTCTGTATTATAATACAGCCCCATAGGCGGCCTCTGTATTATAATGCAGCCCCCCATAGACAGCCTCTGTATTGTAATGAGCCCCCATAGACAGCCTCTATATTGTAATGCACCCCCATAGGCGGCCTCTGTATTGTAATGAGCCCCCATAGACAGCCTCTGTATTGTAATGAGCCCCCATAGACAGTCTCTGTATTGTAATGAGCCCCCATAGACAGCCTCTATATTGTAATGCACCCCTATAGGCAGCCTCTGTATTGTAATGAGCCCCCATAGACAGCCTCTGTATTGTAATGAGCCCCCATAGGCAGCCTCTACATTGTAATGAGCCCCCATAGGCAGTCTCTGTATTCTAATTAGCCCCCATAGACAGCCTCTATATTATAATGCACCCCCATAGGCAGCCTCTATATTATAATGCACCGCCATAGGCAGCCCCTGTATTGTAATGCAGCCCCCCATAGGCAACCTCTGTATTGTAATGAGCCCCCATAGGCAGCCTCTATAATATAATGCACCCTCATAGGCAGCCTCTGTATTATATGCAGCCCCCATAGGCAGCATCTGTATTGTAATGAGCCCCCATAGGCAGCCTCTGTATTTTAATGCAGCCCCCCATAGGCAGCCTCTGTATTATAATGCAGCCCCCCATAGGCAGCCTCTGTATTGTAATGAGTCCCCATAGGCAGCCTCTGTATTATAATGCAGCCCCCCATAGGCAGCCTCTGTATTATGATGCAGCCCCCCATAGGCAGCCTTTGTATTATGATGCAGCCCCCCATAGGCAGCCTCTGTATTATAATGCAGCCCCCCATAGGCAGCCTCTGTATTATGATGCAGCCCCCCATAGGCAGCCTTCATATTGTGATGCAGCCCCCCATAGGCAGCCTCTGTATTATAATGCAGCCCCCATAGGGAGCCTCTGTATTATAATGCAGCAGCCCCATATGGAGCATCTGTAGTATAATGCACCCCCATTACAAAAATAATAAATCCTGTACTCACCTCTCTTGCTCCTTGCTCCTGCGCTGCTCACTGCTCTCCCTCTCATCTGAAAGCGGGCGCCGGGCAGTGACGTTGATGCTGAGAGGGGGATTATGGGAGAGAAGGAGCGCTCGCTCCTTCTCTCTCAATGCGGTCAGCTGTATAGGCTAGATACCGATACAGCTGACCCTCCGATGACGGGCGGATGGCCCACTGCTGGCACAGGGCCCCCCACCGCCTGTTCAGGCCCCATAGCGGCCAGGCCGCAGAGCAGGGAGAGCGATTCTCCCTACTCTGCCGCAGAATGTAACTGTATCGGCGTGCTGTGCATGCCGATACAGTTATAGTAGCGTAGCTCTGGGTGGGCCCCCTCAGAGCGTGGGGCTCGTGGCCACCGCCCCTCTGCCCCCCCGGTAGCTACACTACTGGGGCCAATCATACCAGAATAAGGATGGTACCAACCATACCAGCAATGGGATGGAGTCAATAATACCAGGATGCCAGAAAAATGAATATTCATGGCCCTCCACGCCCATGGGCATGGAATACAGTGCATATTCATTTCTCTTTAGCAGCGGGCACAGGAGTTATCTGAAGCCGCCGGCTCCTGCCTCTGTGACCTGCTGCTCTGCCGAAACCGCTCCCCCACCTCCCCACCACAGCCAGAGTCCCTACATCCAGACTATAAGACCCACCTCCCATATTCCTTCATATTTTGGGAGGAAAAAGGTGTGTCTTATAGTCCGAAAAATACGGTATATGCATGTATAAGGCATATGATCTTTAATATTTAATTCAATATTTTGATATACCCATACTATTTATACAGTACAGGAGTTTTGCTACTATTTATGAATTGTTTTTTATGTACCAGGTTTCAATACTATTATGTGTGTATTCTGTGTTTTTTCTGTTTTATAATGGAATAAAAATGACTACTATTTTTCGACATGCATGTTCTCTTTTTTCAGGTTATTATGATTGTACAAAGCAGCATAACAAATAGAAAAATTTAAAAAGCTGAAATTGGATGAGAGCAACATTGTATTTTCAAGATATATGCATATAATGTATGGTTTTTTATATATATATTTGATTGCATATTAATATGTCAAATCATCTAATAAAGAAGTTTATAAAAAAAAAGCAAAAAATAACTGGTACAATTGCTGTTTTGTCTAAATTCCATCCAATGAAGACTTAATAAAAGGTTGTTGATAAGTTATATATACCCCAAAATGATGTACCGTATTTTTCGGACCATAGGACGCACTTTTTTCCTCCAAATTTGGGAGGAAAGTGTGGGTGCGTCTTATGGTCGGAATGTAACATGTGGGGAGGGGGCAGGGGGCAGGGGTGGAGTGGGATCGCAGGAGGCAGGAAAATATCCCCTCCGCTGCAGGAATCCAGCGCTGGGGAAACCACTGGTCCAGATACTTAAGTGCAGTGAATATTAATTAACTGCTTCCCCGCCCACCTATCAGCTGAGCAGTGAGCGGGGAGCAGCAAATGACAGAGCCACATGGTTCCCCAGCGCCTGATTTCTGCAGCAGCTGGGCAGATCGGTGTCTGAAGTAGAAGGAGGCGGCAGGAGCAGAGTGCAGCAGGAGGCATCACATACCTGACAGCACAGGGGCTGTGCTGATGCGATGCTGAATGCTCCTGTGGAGGACCTGTGATGAGGTCATGAAGAGGGCGGGCTGGAGCATCACATGACCACACAAAGCCCTGCCTCTTCATGATGTCATCACAGGTCCTTCAGACACACTGTACAAGAAAAAAATAATTAAAAGGTTAGTAATGACAGCACATAAAGAATCACGCTGCCATCCTGTGGTGGACTATAACTCCCAGCATGCCGTAGGATCTGCAGGACATGCTGGGAGTTATAGTTCTCCCATGGGATCTTAAAGCAGCACTCCAGTGTTATCAGTGCAGGAGTGTGGCTTTAAATATAAGCCCTATGCCCCCATTCTTAGGCCGTGGTCACACATGCGAGAAATTTGCACGATATTGGTGCGAATCTCTCGCATGAACACCCGGCACTGCCGCTGGCACTCGGACCAGAGCGTGCGGCTGCATGTTTTTCTATGCAGCTGCACGCTCCAGTCTGAGTGCCAGCGGCAGTGCTGGGTGTTCATGCGAGAGACTCACACGAAATCGTGCGAGTTTCTCGCATATGTGCCCCCATTCATATGCTCACCCTCCAGCGTCTTCACATAGTACTTTACAGACACCACACTGGTCCCGCAGCACCATCTCCTACCCGTAGCTTCCAACATAATAACATACTATTATATATAATAACACCACATATAATAGTATGTTATTTATGTTATTAAATATTTTACCACATTTTTTGCTTCAAATATATTTTTCCCTATTTTCCACCTCTAAAACCTGGGTGCGTCTTATAGTCCGGTGCGTCTTATAGTCCGAAAAATACGGTAATTGTCAAACATAACTCATCCCATAAATAACAATCCTGTTATGAATGTGCTAAAAATGGTTTCTGAGCAGAGGCTCCCTCTGGTGGTTATTTACAGTACTGAACCTTTCAGCGAGGAGTGGCAATCTGGGATCACGGACTGGTCTGATATAAGGGAGGTTCCCTCCCATGATGGTTGCCGGTGATCAATTGTTCTTGTCTCAATTGTGGTTCCTGGTTCATTTGGAAGCTTGCTGAGTCTTGCCTGCATCTTCTGCTATCAGATAAGATATTTTCTGCTTTTATTTTTGTGCTTGCTTTTTGCATTGTTCCCTGCACTTATGTGGAGGTCAGCCAGGTCCCCTTCGGGGGGCTTGTGCTCCTCTCAGTTTATCTGGAGCCACTGTTTGTTCATTTGCTTTTTCCTGCTTTTTCAGTGGCTGCGGCTTAGTTTTGTTACACCAGAGAACTGATTTAGGTGGTAGAGGTCGTGTGATCTCAGGTGTTTTTGCAATCAGTAGAGTTGGTATTTTTTAGGGTTTTTTTTTTATTGCAGTGAGTATCCTTTCCTGTACTTTTCTGTCTAGACAGATTGGGCCCCAGTGTTTGCTCATTCTATTTTCTGTCTGTGTCCGTGTTTCTTCTTGTCTAACCGCCATTACATGTTTGGGGGCTTCCTATTTTCTTTGGAGATCTGCTCCGGGGCAGATAACTACACCTAAAGGCAGAAAGATGAAAGCTATCTCTCAGGCTGTGACGAGGCGTCTAGGATCAATGTAGGAACGCTCCACGGCTACCTCTAGTTGTGTGGTTAGTTCAGGTTACTGCAATCCAATAGGTTCCAGCCTCTCTGGTGTTGTTAGGGTCTGCGGAACGCACCAAATATATGAGGTAGAGAGGTGCGTTCGCAGCCCGGGGTCCACCGTGCAGGCGGAACCTGCTGCTAGTAAAATGGCGAAAGTAGCGAACTCTGTTATCCTGCAGAGTCGCTAAAATAAACGCCGTAGCGCGTTGTGGCAGTAAGTGTGAACTCTGTTAATACCCAGAGCCGCTAACGGAAATGCCACAGCGCTATATGGCGATAGGTGCGAACTCACTTAGCTTCAGTGAGCCGCAAAGTAAAACGCTAGGGCGCTGTCTAGCGTCGAAAGCAAACCCTGTTATGTCACAGGGCCGCTGAGGAAAAGTGCTGTGTCCTGTCAGGCTCTCAGGTACACAGTTAAGTGCTAAGCGTACATAACACGTGATCATGTGCTAATGTCCTCGCGGGAGTCACCCGCAATCTATGGCGTCTGAACGCCAGACCCTGAATACGGCAATCAAAACTCCTCACCGGTTACGCCGGTAATCTAGGGCATCTAGGACACCGACCCTGGCCAGCTACCATACCAAACTCCTCACCGATTAAGTCGGTATTCTAGTGGCTTATTTCAGCCGGGTCCCTAACCACACATACACATGATCACACTGGCGCATAGCATACAATGGTTGATATTAGCGCATGGCGGCCCAGCCATGCTACCCTTTTATAGCAACAGCTACAGGACCTTCCAGGAACAAGGACCAATGAGAAGCTGTTACAAACACACGTAGCTACATGACCTTCCTGGCGGACCAATAGGAGCCGCTGCAGCACCTGAACATGTGACCCCTGATCTCCAATGAGAGATCTCACTCTGGGCATGCTCAGATGGGAAAACGCAGGACTTTGTCTCAAAGACGGCTGCTCCAGCACTGGCTATAATAGCAGATCCAGGAAAGGCAGCAGCAAGTCACTGCACAGTAGAGGAGTGGGCAAGACGCCTGGACCGACGTCTCTGCTGAGCAGGCTCCACTGCGGCCGGAGATGAATGGGAGACCGCAGCGGGACGGGTTTGAGACTCCCCTTGTGCAGCAGCGGGAACTCGAACCCTAACATTACCCCCCCTCCTAGGGCCCCCCTTCTCTGGGCCTCGCTGCGTTCAAAGGCAGCGATGAGCTGCGGAGCGTGAACATGCTCGGCAGGCTCCCAGGACCTATCCTCAGGCCCATAACCCCTCCAATCCACCAAATAAAATTTTTTGCCTCGTACCACCTTGCACCCAACAATGGCATTCACCTCGTAGTCGTCCGAAGACTAACCCGACGTCCCGGCAGATGACTCAGGCAACCGGGAGATGACCACGGGTTTTAGGAGGGATACATGGAAGGTGTCGGAGATACCAAGGCGAGGCGGAAGGGCCAAACGGTAAACCACAGGGTTCACCTGCTCGAGAACCTTGAAGGGACCCAAATAGCGGGGTGCCAATTTAGTGGATTCCACCCGTAGCCTGATGTTTCGGGCGGAGAGCCACACTAGGTCGCCAGGAGAAAATGTCGGAGCGGGACGCCGATGAGCATCGGCAGAAGACCTCATCCTTTCCTTGGAAGCCTAAATGGCATCCTGGGTGCGGTCCCATATGTCCCGTGCTTCCACAGCCCAGTCTGCCACCCTGGAGTCAGTGGAAGCAACGGCATGGGCACCGGTACCCGCGGATGCTGGCCGTAATTTAAGAGGAATGGGGTCTGTCCGGTGGAGTCAGCCACAGCATTGTTTAGCGCAAACTCCGCCCACGGAAGCAGAGATGCCCAGTCATCCTGCCTGGCAGAGACAAAATGTCGCAAGTAGGTGACCAAGGTCTGGTTGGCCCTCTCTACCAACCCATTCGTCTCGGGATGATATGCAGAGGAGAGGTTCAATTCAATGCAGAGTAGATGACTCAACTCTCTCCAGAACCGAGACGCAAATTGGGGACCTCGATCGCTGACAATCTTGTCTGGCATACCGTGTAGACGGAAGATGTGTCTAATAAATAATGCTGCCAAGGCCCGTGCGGAAGGTAACCGTGGTAGCGGCACTAAGTGCACCATTTTGGAGAAGTGGTCGGTGATCACCCAAATGATAGTGCAACCCCGAGACTTGGGTAAGCCCACCACAAAGTCCATCCCGACCATCTCCCAGGGCCTGTCTGCCACCGGCAAAGGAAAAAGTAACCCAGCTGGCCGTTGTCGAGGGGACTTGTTCCTGGCGCAGGAGACACACGCCTGAACATACTCCCTGACGTCACGGACCATATGTGGCCACCAGTATGTCCTCGCCAATAGCTCAGTTGTCCTCTTTGCCCCAAAGTGTCCACCCACCCTGGACGAGTGTGCCCAAAAGAGTACCTCCGGTCGCAAATTAGTGAGCACAAAAGTCTTGCCCGGAGGCACAGACTCTAGCGAAACCGGGGCTACAGTTCTCAGGCTTTCTTCAGGGACAATTAGCCGAGGCTCCTCATCCTCCTCCTCTGATGACACTAAGGAGCGAGAGAGAGCGTCGGCCCGAACATTCTTCTCACCGGAGAGAAAATGGAGGGTGAAATGGAACCGAGAGAAGAATAGGGACCATCTGGCCTGGCGAGAATTTAGCCGCTGAGCCGTTTGCAAATATACCAAGTTCTTGTGGTCGGTGAAGACTTGGAAGGGAAAACGAGCTCCCTCCAGAAGATGTCTCCACTCTGAGAAGGCCAATTTCATAGCCAGCAACTCCCTGTCCCCGATGGAATAATTCCTCTCTGCTGGTGTAAAGGTCTTAGAAAAGAAGAAGCAGGGATGCTTCCGACCTTGAGCATCCTTTTGATATAGGACTGCTCCAGCACCAACAGAAGAGGCGTCCACCTCTAAAACAAACGGTTTATCAACATCAGGGCGATGTAATATGGGAGCACTGGCAAAATGCGACTTGATGGAAGAGAACGCCTTGGAGACCTCCTCAGACCACAACTTGGGATTTGCTCCCTTCTTGGTGAGGGCTACCAAGGGAGCTACCAAAGTCGAGAAATGGGGAATGAACTGGCGATAATAATTAATGAACCCCATAAAGCGCTGCACCGCTTTAAGAGAATGGGGTTCTTGCCAGTCCATTACAGCCTGTAGTTTGGCAGGATCCATAGCCAATCCCTGGGCAGAGATGATATAGCCCAGAAAAGGTAAGGACTCCTGCTCAAACACACATTTCTCCAGCTTGGCATAGAGGGAGTTTGCCCGTAAGAGGTCGAAGACTTTGTTGACATCCCTCCGGTGAGAGTCTATATCTGGTGAAAAGATGAGAATATCATCCAGATAGACTACCACAGAGGTGGAGAGCATATCCCGGAAGATATCATTGACAAAGTCTTGGAAAACAGCGGGAGCATTACAGAGCCCGAAGGGCATCACCAGGTATTCGTAATGCCCATCCCTGGTATTAAAAGCTGTCTTCCACTCGTCCCCCTCACGGATGCGTATTAGGTTATAGGCACCACGTAGATCAAGCTTGGTAAATACTCTTGCTCCTCGGAGCCTATCAAAGAGATCAGAGATTAGGGGCAACGGGTACTTATTCTTGACGGTGATGGCGTTAAGACCCCTGTAGTCAATGCATGGACGTAATTCTCCGTTCTTCTTTTGCACAAAGAAGAACCCTGCCCCTGCTGGTGACACCGACTTCCTAATGAACCCTCTTGCCAGATTCTCCTGAATGTACTGGGACATGGCCTCCGTCTCAGGGAGCGAGAGGGGGTATACTCTCCCCCGAGGAGGTTCTGCTCCAGGCAAGAGATCAATAGGACAGTCGTAGGGGCGATGAGGTGGAAGAGTCTCCGCCGCCTTCTTGGAGAAAAAGTCGGCATATGCCCAATAACACTGAGGAAGAGAAGTGAGATCTACGGGTATCTCTGTGGTGGTTACCTGAACGCACTCCCTGATACACCTGCCTCTACATGAATCACCCCAACCCAGTATCCTCCCAGAGGACCACTCAATATGGGGAGAGTGGTAACGGAGCCAAGGTACTCCCAGCAACACCTCGTCTATTCCCTCGGCAGGACAAGAAAAGAAATACTCTCCTGATGGGACGGGGACATAGATAAAGTGAGAGGGATCGTCTGGTGGGTGATTTGGGAGGGCAGAGTTGATCCATTCACTACTCGCACAGTCACCGGTTGGGCGAGCATCACCAGAGGTATAGTGTGGCGGAGAGCAAATGCAGAGGACATGAAATTCCCCTCGGCTCCGGAATCCACACAGAGCTCAGCGGAGAGCGTGGATGGACCTACTGTAATTGTCCCTTTAAAGGACAACTTGGTGGAAAATGCCGCAGTGTCTAGTGAACCTCCTCCCAAGGTCACTAGACGCGACCGTTTTCCCGACCGCTGTGGACATTTGTTGGCACAGTGTCCTAACTGCTGGCAGATGTTACAGACCACGGGTACTCGAGCGGCCCGGGACTTAGGTCCCGCTCGAGAAACCTCCATGGCCTCATGGGAGTCGGGCGCCTGGCTGGAAGATTCCAGAGGTCTGGCGAAGGTGGGAGCCAGCCGGAACCTCTGCCTACACTGGGACCGCTCCAACCTCCGCTCGTGAAAACGGAGGTCGATGCGGGTAGATATGGCGATAAGCTTCTCCAGTGTGGCGGGAATCTCCCTGGTAGCCAAAGCATCTTTAACATGATCAGCCAGTCCTCGCCAGTAGACTGGAATGAGTACTTTATCCGACCAGTCTAGCTCTGAGGCCAGAGTCCGAAACTGGACGGAAAACAGACTGACCAAAGACGAACCCTGTGCCAATGCCAGCAGTTGTAGCGCCGTATCGTGGGTGACCTGAGGTCCTAAAAAGACCTTTTTTAGAGCCTCCAGAAAACGAGGAGCACTCCGCACCACACGGTCGTCACGCTCCCACAGCGGGGTGGCCCACTCCAACGCTCTGCCTGACAGAAGCGAAATTATAAAGCCCACTTGTGCCCGATCCGTGGGGAAACGTGCAGCCAGAAGCTCGAGTTGTATAGAGCACTGACTCACGAATCCCCGACATTGCTTGCTGTCACCAGCAAACTTGTCTGGAAGCGGGAGGTGGGATATTGTGGGGGCAGAGGTGGCAGTGGACACACTGGCTGCAGCCACGCTAGCAGCCTGAACAGCGACTGCGGTAACATCCACAGCTGAGGTTGTGCACTCAAGAGCCGCCAACCTACCCTCCAGCTGCTGGATGTCCCATAGTAGACGCTGGTCATCCGCCATTTTACCAGCCAGACCCTGGCGCTAATATTATGTTAGGGTCTGCGGAACGCACCAAATATATGAGGTAGAGAGGTGCGTTCGCAGCCCGGGTCCACCATGCAGGCGGAACCTGCTGCTAGTAAAATGGCGAAAGTAGCGAACTCTGTTATCCCGCAGAGTCGCTAAAATAAATGCCGTAGCGCGCTGTGGCAGTAAGTGCGAACTCTGTTAATACCCAGAGCCGCTAACGGAAATGCCACAGCGCTATATGGCGATAAGTGCGAACTCACTTAGCTTCAGTGAGCCGCAAAGTAAAACGCTAGGGCGCTGTCTAGCGTCGAAAGCAAACCCTGTTACGTCACAGGGCCGCTGAGGAAAAGTGCTGTGTCCTGTCAGGCTCTCAGGTACACAGTTAAGTGCTAAGCGTACATAACGCGTGATCATGTGCTAATGTCCTCGCGGGAGTCACCCGCAATCTATGGCGTCTGAACGCCAGACCCTGAATACGGCAATCAAAACTCCTCACCGGTTACGCCGGTAATCTAGGGCATCTAGGACACCGACCCTGGCCAGCTACCATACCAAACTCCTCACCGATTAAGTCGGTATTCTAGTGGCTTATTTCAGCCGGGTCCCTAACCACACATACGCATGATCACACTGGCGCATAGCATACAATGGTTGATATTAGCGCATGGCGGCCCAGCCATGCTACCCTTTTATAGCAACAGCTACAGGACCTTCCAGGAACAAGGACCAATGAGAAGCTGTTACAAACACACGTAGCTACATGACCTTCCTGGCGGACCAATAGGAGCCGCTGCAGCACCTGAACATGTGACCCCTGATCTCCAATGAGAGATCTCACTCTGGGCATGCTCAGATGGGAAAACGCAGGACTTTGTCTCAAAGACGGCTGCTCCAGCACTGGCTATAATAGCAGATCCAGGAAAAGCAGCAGCAAGTCACTGCACAGTAGAGGAGTGGGCAAGACGCCTGGACCGACGTCTCTGCTGAGCAGGCTCCACTGTGGCCGGAGATGAATGGGAGACCGCAGCGGGACGGGTTCGAGACTCCCCTTGTGCAGCAGCGGGAACTCAAACCCTAACAGGTGTATTGCCGTTTTTGCTTACTCTCCTCAGCTACCAAAACATAACACAATCCCTTGTATGACTATGTTGTAAAAAAAAAAGTTATGGCTCATGGAACGCGACAATAAAAAATGAAAAAAAAAACTACAATGATTTGCCATAAACGCTAAAACTGGCTGCAATGCCAAAGAGTATGATATTAAGATAATGTGATGAATTTTCATATCCATATATTTCTCATAAGGTTACTCTGCAGTATCTTTCTGGTGGTTATTGGTACCACACCTGTGGGGGCAGCCTGATCCGTACTAACTGGGTGTTGACAGCTGCTCACTGTGTAGACTGGTGAGTTTTGTTGCTTTAAATATCCCTTTAAAGCCACTTTGTGTCAGCTATCAATTTTTGAACCATGTTTTTACCCATATTTATCTATTAGGTCAGCAACTTTTCGTGTGAGTCTTGGAGATCACAATCTGTACCAAGGAGATGGTACTGAGCAAGTTATTGGTGTGGATAAAGTCATCTACCATTCCAGATGGGACGCAAACAATCTGGCTGCTGGGTATGGATAATGTCAAGCTTAGATGAGTAGTCAACCTATACATTCTAAGGCTGGGTGCACACAACAATAGATTCTCTCATCTGATAGAATCAGATCGATTATGCAAATGACACTTATAAATCTCTGACCCGAGTGAGATAATAATGTGATCCGATTCTCTCGGATGAGGAGAAGATGGAGAAAAAAAAAATCAATCTCTCCAATCTTCTCCATTCTGTTAGTCTGTGGAAATGAGACTGCACGCAGATGTAATCGGAGTGTAGTCCAAGTTTTCCACGTACTCATTGACGTGTGAATATCAAATCAAACTTGGGCATGAAGCGATTTTTTTCTACGGACTAGCTCTGTCTAAGGAAAAAGTTCACTGAACAAAAACAATAATCAAGGGAGCAGGTCAAATCGTGATACAAAAGAGCGAATAAAACTAAATTACAAAGTTTAGACCCATCCCAGGTCTTTATAATTAAGTCGCTGTTTTATGGCAGTAGAGGAGCAAGGTATCATAATAATGAAAGGAGAAAGGGGGAAGGATTTCTCTGAGAGATCCACAAAGAGGTTGCTGAATGGTGGATGTAGTGAGGATTGCTGTTAACCTACCGGTCTGGTGACCCTGAGTAGCTGCACTCCCACGCCTTGCTAGAGTGCAACCTTTTTCACCATGAACTCAGGAGTGTGTGGTGAATTTTGATTTTCTAGTACCAACGGCTTCACAGCCCATTCCACCAGCACCTCACTTCTCGACAGTGTGCACACTAAACTTTACCTTAAGGAAAAACTCAGACTTGTGCACTGCCCCATAGAATAACATGGGAATGAGTGCTATTAGTCAAAATGACAGATAGCACTCGTCCTAGCTTTACAGCCACTTGCAAGTGCCCTGATATAGAACCATAGAATGTTAAAGTTGGAAGGGACCTCAAGTGTCATCATGTCCTACCCCCTACTCAATGTAGCACAGGATTCACTAAACTATCTCAAATGTCTGTCCAGTCTCGATTTGAAGACTTACATTGAAGGAGAACTCACCACCTTTCATTTTTATGACAGAGTGTTCCATTGATCATCCTCACTGTCAAAATGTTTTTTTTTTAATATCTAATCTGTTTCTTCTCCCTTTCAGTTTCATTCCATGCTTCTCGTGTTTCCATGTGCAAATGAGAATAAGGATGATTCCTCTACATTTGACATCCCTTCAGATATTTGTAGACAGCTATTAAGTCTTCTCTAAGCCTTCTTTTTTTGCAAGCTAAACATTCACAGACCCTTTAACTTTTCCTCGTAGGACATAATTTGCAGTCCACTCACCATCCTGGTAGCTCTTTTCTGAAATTGCTCCCGTTATTCAATGTCTTTTTTAAAATATGATGCCCAGAACTAGACACAGTATTCCAGATGAGGCCTGACCAAGTAGGAGTAGAGGGGAACAATTACTGAATGTGATCTAGACTCTATCTAGACTCTATGCTTCTCTTAATAGATCCTAGAATTGTGTTTGCTTTTTTGCTGCTGACTCATGTGCAGTCTGTGATCCATTAGTATACCCAAGGTTTTTTTTCACACGTGCTGTTGCTTAGTCCTATTCCTCCAATTCTATAGATGTATTTTTTATTTTTCTTGCCCAGCTGAAGAATCTTGCATTTCTCCCTGTTAAATAGCATTATATTAGTTGTTGTCCATTGTTCAAGCTTATTTAGATCCTTATGAATTATTTTTTTGTCTTCTCTAGTGTTAGCTATCCCTCCTAACATTGCATCATCTGCAAATTTGATTAGTTTATCTTCAGTTCCCTTATCTAGATCATTTATTAAAATGTTGAACAACGCTATGGTCAGGACTGCCTTGTTGTACCACACTTAAAACACTTTTCAAATAGGATGTGCAACCATTTATTACCATTCTTTGAGTACAATCACTGAGATAGTTATGAATCCAACTTACCGTAGCCTTGTCAATCCCATACTTGGTCTTTTTCTCAATAAGACTAGTATGAGATACTTTATTAATTGCTTAGCTGAAGTTGAGATATACTATATCTACCGCATTTCACTGATCCACCAAATCAGTGATTCCATCATAGAAGGAAATTAGATTAGTAATGACTTGTTTGCTAAAAACCCAGCTCTGTGGCTCTGATTAATTTCTGTATTCTTATCCAAGCACTTACATGCATGCTGTTTAGTAATTTGTTTAAATATATTTCCTGGTATAGAAGTAAGGCTCACTGACCTGTAATTTCCTGGCTCCGTCTTCTTTCCTTTTTGAAGATAGGGACATTTGCCCTTTTCCAATCTTCTGGGACTTCTCCTATTCTCCAGGATTTTTCAAAGATTCTGACTAGTGGTTCTGCAATTTCCTCTGCAAACTCTTTCAGAACCCTAAAGGTACTGCCACACTAAACAATCCCGCTAGCGATCTTGTTAGCGTTGCATACTAATGAGATCGCTAGCGGGATTGTTTCTATATCGCTAAATGCTGCCGCATTTAGCGATATAGTTAACGACGCTATCGCCGTTAGCGATCTTCTTAACGACTTTAGCGGTACAAAAGTACCGCTAAATCGCTAAGAAAAGGTGCCACACAGCGATAAGATACTTACCCAGCGGGAGCGCCAGCGATGAAATAGGGTCCGGAGCGATTCCAGCGACGAGCGAGATCACAGCAGGAAGCTCGTCGCTGGAAGCTGCCGCACTGAACAATATCGCTAACGGGATCGCTAAATAGTGACGTTTTTTAGCGATCCCGTTAGCGATATTGTTTAGTGTGGCATACCCTTAAGATGTAATTCATTTAAATTAGCTAAGTATTCCCTCACCATCTCTCTGTTTATGGATAGTGTGGATTCTTTTATTCCTTCGATGGCACAGTGAAGATCAATTGATGTTACATTTGCTTTCTTAGAGAACACAGATGCAAAATAGGAATTTAAAAGTTTGTCCTTCTCAACATTATTTTTAACCACTTCACCCTTTTCATCCTGTAAAAATCCTGTAGCATCTTTGAATTTTCTTTTCCTTATGACATACCCCCAAAAGCCTTTTTTACTGCTTTTGGTCTCCCTTGCAAGCCTTATTTCATTACTTGCTTTAGTTCTTCTAATACTTGTCATGCATTTTCCAGCAAACAGCATTATAGTCTTGCTTAGATATGTCCCACTCTTTCCATTTGATATACATTTCATTTTTCCTTTTTAACAGTTTTGTGTTCATCCATCCTGGTCTCTTTAAATACTAGCAATTCTTCCTTCTTTTCGGGATTATTACTGATTGAGCAATGATACAGTAAAGATGTATATCTTTGTACCGTGTTAGCCAGTAGATAGAAAAATATGTAGAGTTGAGTGTCCTCAGTGGTTGATACCTTTTAATGGCTAACTGAAAAGATGGTAACAAATTGCAAGCTTTCGAGACTCGAAAGCTTGCAATTTGTTACCATCTTTTCAGTTAGCCATTAAAAAGTATCAACCACTGAGGACTCTCAACTCTAAATATGATTGAGCAATGAGAATTTGATTTAGCAAAATCTCTCATCCTTCTTGGACATTTCTGTCCTTTAGAACATCCAGCCCTTGGACCTTTCCTACCCTCTTTCTGAGTCCTTTGAAACATGCCTCTCTGAAGTCCAACATTAAAGTCTGAGTCCTTGCTGGTCTTCCTCCTCTTGTAATATAAAATTCGAGGATAGCATTATCGTTGCCTTCTAAATTTCGGGCTACCTTAGCTTCCTCAACCATTTCCTCTTTGTTGGTAAGAATTAGGTCCAAGATTGCAGATCCTCTTGTTCTCTCTAATACCCTTTGAAAGCTAAATTTGTCATATGAATTCATTAACATCTCTCTATATGATTCTTTCATGTCAGTGGCACACACATAAACTCAATAGGTCTAAGAATCGCTGTCATATTTTCCTTGTAGCTTTGATATTGCAGTGCTCCGTTTGGCCTCTCATGCTGTTCTTAATCAAGTTGTCCAGCTTGCCTATCTACCCGGTGATGGTGCTATCCTTCCCAATAATCATCCGTGCGTTGTTACTGGATGGGGCTACACTGACAGTAAGTTTGAACCAATGCTTAAGTTGTTAAGTTGTATCTGCAAGAGACCATTAATGGAATTGAGTAGTCTTATGAAAATATATGCAGCATGGCTCCTCTTGGCTCCGATCTCACAGCTGCTGTGTTAGATGCAGTGTATCAGTTTGGGGCTGTCAGCCTTATGGACAATTGCTGGATTTAATCTTTGTATTACAGCATATGGATCTGTTTCACCCATCCTTCAGCAGGCCCCGCTGCCTGTGGTGTCACATGAAGTTTGCTCTTCTTACTCCTACTGGGGGAGCACAGTCAAGAACACCATGGTGTGTGCTGGAGGCAATGGAATCCACTCTGGATGCTTTGTAAGAAATTTCATTCTTTTAATATGTATATAAATGTTTTACAATCATGGCATATATTCAGATCATAAGAAATACATATTTCACAGTAAAAATTGTTAATCCAGACTAATCTCTATCCTGACATCTATATTAGTGAAGACATGTATTTACTGTGAAATAACAATTCTTGAGCAACTGGAGAACTCAGTACTGTGCCTTTTTTCTGTTATTGTCTAATGCATCTATTTTTCAATGGATGAGTGGGCCATTTTGTAGGTCTTTTTTTTATTGATCACTCTGCTGCACCACTGCTGCAAGATTTTGCCAATGCCGCTCCTGAGTTTCACTATCTAGGAGCAGAGACTTCTAATAAAGTAGCAATATGTCACGGGGAGCAGTGTGCACTCACTCCACAACACTGAACATGATATCTGCTCCATCAGTGATATGTTGTAAGTGTTCAGTATCATAGTAAAAATGCAACAACCAGTATCTAATACTACATTTTATTTGAAGTTCAGATAACCAATACATGAGATATACACTGCTCAAAAAAATAAAGGGAACACTCAAATAACACATCCTAGATCTAAATGAATGAAATATTCTCATTGAATACTTTGTTCTGTACAAAGTTGAATGTGCTGTCAACATAATCACACAAAAATCATCAATGGAAAACAAATTTTTGAACCAATGGAGGCCTGGATTTGGAGAGACCCCCCAAAAAGAAAGTGGAAACAAGTCAAAATGAAAATCAAAACAAGACAAAATTGAAGTGGAAACAAGTCAAAATGATGCTCAGTATTGTGTGTGGTCTCCACGTGCCTGTATGACCTCCCTAAAAGTGCTAGTCGTCTTTTCCGTTCCGGGGGTGTATCATCTCCGACTCAGGCCTACGCATGGACTCAGGAAAGCTGTCCGCCATGCCCAACTGGGCGCGTCCCCATGGTGTTAAGGCGATCCAGCGATTCCTTGGATTCGCCAATTACTAGCGGCAGTTTATCCCACACTTTTCCTCCTTGACCCATCCAATTTCCTCTTTGATCCGCAAGGGAGCCAACCCCCACGCTTGGTCGTCCGAGGCCGAGGATGCCTTCCTGTCTTTGAAACAAGCCTGTGTTTCGGCTCCTGTGCTCCATCGTCCTGAGGCTAACAGACCATTCATTCTGGAGGTTGATGCATCGGCCTTCGGGGCCGGGGCGGTACTGTCTCAAAGGTCCTCCTCCGGTCGGTTGGTCACCTGCGGCTTCTTCTCCAAGACGTTCTCCACCTCGGAATGAAATTATTCATTTAGTGACAGGGAGCTGTTGGCCATCAAGTTGGCCCTAGAGGAGTGGCGACATCTGTTGGAAGGAGCTGTACATCCTTCTAAGATCTACACGAATCACAAGAACCTGGCATACCTCCAGACAGCGCAAAGACTTAATCCTCTGTAAGCCAGGTGGTCTATGCTTTTTACCCGTTTTGATTTTGAACTCCACTTTCGTCCCGGTAATAAGAATCTCAAGGCGGACGCGTTATACGATACGATACGATACACTTTATTGATCCCGGGGGAAATTACAGTATTACAGCAGCAATACAAACAGCAGTACATAAAATATTAGGACACAAATCTTGCACAGGTGTACCAACATTACATAATAAATAAAAGTGGGTAGTTCAGGTGTATATAAGATAATGTTAATTGACATTAGTACACCAGCCATCAGTCATTATTTTTCTGCCACCCTTAGGAAATTATTATACATCCCCATAGCAGTAGGTACAAACGATTTCCTGAATTTCTCCTTCTTGCACCTTAGTAGGATTAGACGGCTGCTGAATGTGCTCTTCTGATTCAAGAACAGCTCGTATAGTGGGTGTGTATTATTGTTCATTATTGCCCTACACTTCTTCTGAATTCTATCCTCCAATACCTCCTCAAAAGAGTCAAGATGGATGCCAACAGCTGCGCTTGCCTTCTTGATAAGTTTGTTGAGTTTATTAGCGTCAGCTACTCGCACACTACTGCCCCAGCAAATGATAGCAAAAAAGATGGCGCTTGCTACAACGGACTGGTAGAACATCTCCAGCATTTTACTGCACACATTGAACGACCTGAGCTTCCGCAGAAAGTACAGTCTGCTCATTCCCTTCTTGTAAACCTTTTCTGTATGACACCTCCAATCGAGTTTACTGTCAAGGTGAACCCCCAAATATTTGTAGCTCTCAACAATCTCAACCTCCTGGCCAGCAATGGTGATTGGTATGTAATCCTCCTTTTTCCTTCTATAACTCACCACCATCTCCTTGGTTTTCTTTACATTTAGTTCTAGACAGTTAGTCTGACACCAATCCACAAAGTCAGAAAGTTATCCAGGTCCTTTCTGTCTGTCGAGGCTGAGGAGGAACCCTCGCACATTATAGATCTCTCCAAGGTCATCACTGTAGCCCCATCAGGCTTACCGCCCTACCTCCAGGGAAGACATTAGTTCCAGTGAGTAATAGAAGGCGAGTCTTACACTGGGGACATGCCTCCAAATTTGCAGGCCATGCCGGAATAAAGAAAACCTCATCCTTGTGTCTTGCTACTATTGGTGGCCAACCCTGCTCCAAGATCTCCAAAGCTTTGTGGCCTCCTACCTATCTTGTGCCAAGAACAAGGTTCCAAGGCAGATACCCTCTGGACTCCTGCACCCCCTGCCCGTTCTCTCCACTCCTAGGCAGCATATTGCTATGGACTTTATTAACGATCTGCCTCTGTCTTCGGGTTGTACAGTTATCCTCGTGGTCATAGATCGTTTCTCCAAGATGGCTCATTTCATCTCTCTACCTGGCTTGCACCCGAGTTGGCTAACGTCTTCATTCAGTATATTTTCCGGATTCATGGCTTCCCCCAACATATCGTTTCAGACAGTGGAGTCCAATTCACCTCCCGATTCTGCAGAGCACTTTGTAAGCTCATGACTCTGGACTTCTTCTCGGCCTACCACCCCCAGTCCAACGGTCAAGTGGAACGTACGAATCAGATCTTGGTGACATATCTCCGCCATTTCTCCAACGCACATCAGAATGATTGGTCTAGCTTGCTTCCTTGGGCAGAATTTGCGTACAACAATCATACCAGCGAGTCTTCTTCCAAGTCACTGTTCTTTATTGTCTACGGGCAACATCCTGGCATGTCGTTACCATTTTCTCCTGTCTCGGGTGTGCCGGCGGCTGATCTTCTTTCCGGAGGGTTCTCCGGAGTATGGCAGGAGACCAGGACCAAACTTGAGCTAGCGTGTGACCGAATGAAAAAACATGCAGACAAAAGGCGCTTGGATCCTCCATTATACCATCCTGGTGATAGGGTCTGGTTATCTTCCAAATTTGAACGCCTTAAAATCCCCTCAAATAAATTGGGTCCCAGGTATGTTGGACCATTTGAGGTTTTGGCTCGCATTAATGATGTTGCCTACAAGTTAAAGTTGCCCGCCTCGCTTTGCATCCCCAATTCTTTTCACATTGCTCTCCTTAAGCCAGTGGTGTTGTGAATACGTTGGAGGAGACTTCGGAGCTGGGGCTCCCTCTGGTGGTTGCTGAGGGTAATGAACCAATTGTTGAATGGCTTTCAGCTGGGTCCGAATGGTCTGATATAAGTGACCTGAACTCCCATCAGCCTTGCCGGTAATCAATTGTTCTTCCAGGTCTTGGTTGGAGCTCAGCTAGCATTCCTGCTTTCATTCAGATAAGTGATTTGCTGTTTTTTTTTTTTCCTCTGGTTGGATTTTCCTTGCGGGTTTGCTTCATTGCAGTGGACTTCAGCCTGGTCCCCTTTTGGGGCCTGGTGCTGCATATGTGCTCAGTTTGTGTTTGCACTTTTGCTCTGTTCCTGTGTCATTTTTATTTGCTGAATTGCTGTGTGTTACACCAGAGATCTGATTTAGGTGGCAGAGATCGTGTGATCTCAGGTTTTTTTGTTAATCAGAAGTGTTGGTATTTTTGTCAGGGTTTTTTGTGTTGCAGTCAGAATTCTTTCCTATACTTTTCTATCTAGACAGAATTGGGCCCCAGCGTTTGCTCATTCTATTTTCTGTCTGTGTTCATATTTTCTTCTTGTCTAACTGCCATTACATGTTTGGGGGCTTCCTATTTCTTTGAGGGTTCTGCTACGGGGCAGTTAGCTTTCATCTTTCTGTCTTTAGGTGTAGCTATCTCTCCGGCTGTGACGAGGCGTCTAGGATCACCGTAGGTATGCTCCATGGCTACTTCTAGTGTTGCGGTTAGTTTAGGGTCCTGCAACCCAGTAGTTTCCAGCCTCTCTGGTGTATTGCTACTTTGGCTACTTTTGCAATTTCTCCTCAGCTACCGAAACATAACAGTATTACCGGCCAAACTGAAAATTATATGGTACGCAACAGAAGGGAAAAATAGTAAAAAAGGAAAAAAAAAAAAAGGGTGTTGTCAGAAATTTTTTTTTCTGTTTGTTGCATTTTTTCCCTCTTTTTCTCTGGGTGCTGAGGAGGAATTTTTTCTTTGTCCTCAATGGAGTTTGCACAGTTGTCTGGCCGTGTGGAGCGGCTTGCCGCTGAGGTTCAGAGTATTACTACCTATCTTGCTGGGTTGCCGGTTGTGGAACCTAGGATCCCCATACCAGATTTATTTTTGGGGGATCGGTCTAAATTTTTGAATTTCAAAAATAACTGCAAGTTGTTTTTTGCCTTGAAGCCTAAGTCCTCAAGGAACGCAGCACAGCAGGTTCAAATTGTCATGTCTCTGCTGCGCGGCGACCCTCAGGATTGGGCTTTTTCCCTGACACCTGGGGATCCTGTTTTGAATGATGTTGATGTATTTTTTCGGGCTCTGGGGTTATTATACAATGAACCTAATGTCACTGATCAAGCTGAAAAGACCTTGTTGGCATTAAATCAGGTCGTGAAGACGCTGAGCTATACTGTCAGAAATTCCGAAAATGGGCAGTCCTGACCAAATGGAATGATGATGCTTTGGCAGCCCTTTTTCGGAAGGGTCTGTCAGAAAATGTAAAGGACGTTATGGTGGGATTCCCTGCTCCCTCTGGTCTCAATGATTCTATTTCTTTGGCTATTCAAATTGACAGACGTTTGCGTGAGCGCAGAGGTATGCGTGAGATAGTGTTGCCTTGTGAGTCAGCTCCTGAGCCCATGTAGAGTGATGGAGTGACTTCTGGGGCTCAGCGTCATGAGTTTCGAAAGCGCAATGGGTTATGTTTCTACTGTGGTGACGCTTCTCATGCTATTTCCGTCTGCCCTAAGCCGGGAAGACCTTTTGCGCGCTCAGTTGTCTTGGGTAGTGTTCAGACTAAATTTCTGTTGACTGTTACCCTTATTTGCTCCCTGTCCACATTTTCGGCTCAGACTTTTGTTGATTCAGGAGCAGCTATTAACCTGATGGATTTTGACTTTGCCAAACGTTGTGGGTTTCCCATGATACCCCTGCGGAAGTCTATTCCTTTGCTGGGCATTGATTCTACCCCTTTGGCGGAGAATAAACCCCAGTTTTCTACTCAGGTGATAATGAGGGTTGAACCAGATCATCAGGAGAGTTGCAAATTTCTTGTGTTGCATAATCTGCATGACATTATTGTACTGGGTTTCCCTTGGTTACAGACTCATAATCCTGTTTTGGATTGGAAATCTGTATCTGTGACCAGTTGGGGCTGCCAATGTGTTACTACTGACACTCCTGTTTTTTCTGCCTCTCCCCAGTCTCAGGATGTCCCTGACTTTTTGACTGATTTTTCTGATGTGTTTAGTGAGAGTAAGTCTGCATCCTTACCTCCTCACAGGAGCTATGATTGCGCTATTGAGTTAGTGCCGGGTGGTAAATTTCCTAAAGGTCGCCTTTTTAATTTATCTGTACCTGAACACGATGCTATGCGATCTTATATCAAGGAGTCATTGGAGAAGGGTCACATCAGACCATCCTCTTCACCCTTGGGTGCCGGTTTTTTCTTTGTGGCCAAAAAGGATGGTTCATTGAGGCCGTGTATTGACTATCGCCTCCTGAATAAAATCACTGTTAAATATCAATATCCGTTACCCTTGATTTCTGACCTATTTTCCAGAGTGAAAAGTGCTAGTTGGTTTACCAAGCTTGACCTCAGGGGGGCGTATAACCTTATTCGCATTAAGCACGGGGATGAATGGAAGACGGCGTTTAATACCCCAGAGGGGCATTTTGAGTACCTAGTGATGCCTTTTGGGCTTACTAATGCCCCTACCATCTTCCAATCCTTTATAAATGATATTTTCAGGGATTTTGAGGATAAATTTCTGATCGTTTATTTGGATGATATCTTGATTTTTTCCAACGACTGGGACTCTCATGTGAAACATGTTCGGACTGTGTTCCAGATTTTGAGAGAGAATGCACTGCATGTGAAGGGATCAAAGTGTTTTTTTGGCGTACAAAAGGTCTCATTTCTGGGATTCATTTTGTCTCCGTCTGTTATTGAAATGGACCCGGTCAAGGTTCAGGCCATCTGTGATTAGGTTCAACCTACTACATTGAAGGCTCTTCAGAGATTTTTGGGTTTTGCCAATTTTTATCGTAAATTTATTGGTAATTTCTCCGGTATTGTTAAACCATTGACTGATTTGACCAAAAAGGGTTCCGATGTGGTGAATTGGCCTCCTGAGGCAGGTTCTGCGTTTCAGGAACTTAAGCAGAGATTCATTTCTGCTCCTGTTCTACGGCAGCCTGATGTTTCTCTACCATTTCAGGTGGAAGTTGATGCTTCTGACATTGGGGCAGGTGCCATTTTGTCCCAAAGGGATCTGGAGACCTCTAAGAGTAACCCTTGTGCCTTCTTCTCTCGAAAATTTTCTCCAACTGAACGTAATTATGACGTGGGTAATCGGGAGTTACTGGCCATGAAGTGGGCCTTTGAAGAGTGGAGACATTGGCTGGAAGAAGCCAAACATCAGGTGGTGGTCCTCACGGACCATAAGAACCTGGTTTATCTCGAATCAGCCAAGCGACTTAATCCTAGACAGGCCAGGTGGGCCTTGTTTATCACACGTTTTAATTTTGTGGTTTCTTTTCTTCCGGGCACTAAGAATGTTAAGGTGGATACCCTCTCGAGGAGTTTCTTTGCGGATTCTCCTGAGTTAACTGATCCTACTGTTATTTTGAAAGAGGGTGTAGTTCTTTCTGCCATCTCGCCCAATTTGAGACTGGCTCTGGAGGGGAGTCAGGAGGATAAACCTGAACGCTGCCCTGTTGGGAAATTGTTTGTCCCAGACCAGTGGAAGAAGAGTGTGATGTCTGAGATTCATTGTTCCGCGTTGGCTGGTCATCCCGGTATTTTTGGTACCAGAGACTTGGTGAGTCGGTCCTTTTGGTGGCCTACTTTGTCTCGTGACGTCAGGGACTTTGTGCAGTCCTGTGGGACCTGCTCTCGTTCCAAGCCTTGCTCTCGCTCTAGTGGTTTGTAATGCCATTACCTGTGCCCAAGAGGCCATGGACCCATATCTCTATGGATTTTATTTCCGACCTCCCTGTCTCTCAGAGAATGACCGTTATCTGGGTAATCTGTGATAGGTTTTCCAAGATGATACATCTTGTGCCATCACCTAAGTTGCCTTCCTCCTCCGAATTGGTGCCTTTGTTCTTTCAGCACGAGGTTCGGTTACATGGCATTCCGGAGAACATTGTGTCTGACAGAGGAGTCCAGTTTGTTTCCAGATTTTGGAGAACATTTTGTTCTAAACTTGGTGTTCAGTTATCTTTCTCCTCTGCATTTCACCCTCAGACCAATGGACAAACTGAGAGAACAAACCAGACCTTGGAGACTTATTTGAGATGTTTTGTGTTTGCTGATCAAGATGACTGGGTCTCTTTTTTACCTTTGGCGGAGTTTGCTCTTAATAATAGGGCTAGCTCTGCCACCTTGATGTCTCCATTTTTCTTCAATTCTGGGTTTCACCCTCGATTTTCTTCAGGACAGGCGGAGGCTTCCGTCTGTCTGGGGGTTGACTCTATTGTGGAGCGAATGCAGCAGATTTGGGA
Source organism: Oophaga sylvatica (assembly GCA_033576555.1). Taxonomy (NCBI): domain Eukaryota; kingdom Metazoa; phylum Chordata; class Amphibia; order Anura; family Dendrobatidae; genus Oophaga; species Oophaga sylvatica. The sequence continues at coordinate 106,963,136 of JARQOD010000002.1, forward strand.
CCAGGTAGTGGAGAGGTTGTCGCTCTCAGGAGAAGGCCCAGCGGTTTGCCAACCGGCATAGGACTGATAGGGAATTCAGGAGACCCTTCTATATTCTGATACCCTTTTATATATTCAAATACAATAAACCCCTTTAAGAAATCACTTCTCTATATTCCACTAAGACATTATTTGCTGACTGAACTAGCAACATGACACGACATGTACCAAAGGTTAGCCAACGAGACATATTCTTGTTGACTATGAGATAATTAGAATAATATCACCCTAATGATGGGAACAGCAAATAATGAGTATAGGTGAATGACGATTAAACATGCAATCAATCAGTAAAGTAATAAAGTTATAACTGCTGATGATGACAGTTTGGGGGTCCATCAAAGGAACACCTGATGATTAGTGAATTCCTTAGTTTGATAATGAGTTGGTCAAATTGACATGGACTATGGTATGTGACAAAATGTATTTACTGTAATAAATGATTTGCTAATATGTCCTGGAAAACACCATTACCTAATGTATGTGTACGCCCAGTCCAGCCGTCAATATAAGCTGGCTGGGGGAATGATTAAAGACAGATGACCTTGGCATCAGAACAAGACGCTCGTCTCCTGTGTCATTTCATCTCACCATCCTGCCTCGATCGAAGCTCCATCCAATCAGACAATCATCTGATATCCTAAAAGGCCTGTTTAGGCTTAAACCTGACAGGACTGATGGTCCTCGTTTTAAAGTGGGGGACTTGGTTTGGTTGTCCTCAAGAAATATCCCTATGAAGGTTGCGTCTCCAAAATTTAAGCCAAGGTTCATTGGACCTTATAAGATCATGGAAATTCTTAATCCGGTTTCCTTCCGTTTGCTTCTTCCAGGGACATTTAAGATCCATAACGTGTTCCACAAGTCCTTATTGAAGAGGTTTGTCGAGCCAGTGGTTCCTATGGCTGCACCTCCCGACCCTGTTTTGGTTGAGGGCAATTTGGAGTATGTGGTTGAGAAAATATTGGATTCTCGTTTTGCTAGACTTAAACTCCAGTATTTGGTTAAGTGGAGAGGTTATGGTCAAGAGGACAATTCTTGGGTGTTTGCTTCGGACATCCATGCTAGGAGACTGATCTGTGCCTATCATCGAGCTCATCCTGATCGGCCTGGTTGCGCTAGTGATGGTTCGGTGACCCCTTCTCAAGGGGGGGTACTGTTGTGAATACGTTGGAGGTGACATCGGAGCTGGGGCCCCCTCCAGTGGTTGCTGAGGGTAATGAACCAATTGTTGAATGGCTTTCAGCTGGGTCCGTATGGTCTGAAATAAGTGACCTGAACTCCCATCAGCCTTGCCGGTAATCAATTGTTCTTCCAGGTCTTGGTTGGAGCTCAGCTAGCATTCCTGCTTTCATTCAGATAAGTGATTTGCTGTTTTTTTTTTCCTCTGGTTGGATTTTCCTTGCGGGTTTGCTTCATTGCAGTGGACTTCAGCCTGGTCCCCTTTTGGGGCCTGGTGCTGCATTTGTGCTTAGTTTGTGTTTGCACTTTTGCTCTGTTCCTGTGTCACTTTTTATTTGCTGAATTGCTGTGTGTTACACCAGAGATCTGATTTAGGTGGCAGAGATCGTGTGATCTCAGATTTTTTGATAATCAGAAGTGTTGGTATTTTTGTCAGAGTTTTTTGGGTTGCAGTCAGAATTCTTTCCTATACTTTTCTATCTAGACAGAATTGGGCCCAGCGTTTGCTCATTCTATTTTCTGTCTGTGTTCGTATTTTCTTCTTGTCTAACCGCCATTACATGTTTGGGGGCTTCCTATTTCTTTGGGGGTTCTGCTACGGGGCAGTTAGCTTTCATCTTTCTGTCTTTAGGTGTAGCTATCTCTCCAGCTGTGACGAGGCGTCTAGGATCACCGTAGGTACGCTCCACGGCTACTTCTAGTGTTGCGATTAGTTTAGGGTCCTGCTACCCAGTAGTTTCCAGCCTCTCTGGTGTATTGCTACTTTGGCTACTTTTGCTATTTCTCCTCAGCTACCGAAACATAACACAGTGGTCCTTAATCAGTTTCATGCTTCTTCCGGGCATTCTTCTCGGCCTGTTTCGGCTGAGAATGTCTTTGAAGTTAAGGACATACTCGCCATGAAAAAGGTAAGAGGGAGAACCCTGTTTTTAATCGACTGGAAGAGTTTTGGTCCTGAGGATTGATCTTGGGAGCCTCGGGAGAATATCCAGGCTCCTCGAATTTTGGCAAAATTTCTTTCCGGTCTTAAGAGGAGGGGATGTAAAGGGGGGGTACTGTCACGTCCCCTGCTCTGCCCTGTGATACTTACCTGTCCATGGCGTCCAGGCACGCTGCCTGCGCTGATGCGCGTCACTTGGCGGCGGCACTTCCGGTATTGTGGCTGGCTCCAGATTCTCGTCGAGTGCGTGCTGAGTTCAGCAGCGCACGTGCACATTGAGGGTCTGCTGCTCCATTCACTCTACGCCCCCGGGGAGGACCCAACCCGGAAGTCCTCGGGGAGCTGCCCATATCAGGCAGCCGTCTGTCTTAGATGGCGCCTGATTATCAATTGTCTTGTCATTTGATTCTGGCCCCCTCGTCTGCCTCTCTCTCCCACGCTGGTTTAGGCAGTGCTTGCGCTGTCTCTTAGGTCTCTCTCACTGTGCCCTCCTTTGTCTCTCCTAGTGTTCCGCCTGCTGGTTCCTCCGTCCTGCCTGTGGTCAGGCTCTCTGCCGTGCTTCTCCTGCCTGTGCCTCATCTGCGCCTCCCTGTACCAGTGCCAGTAGCATCATTCCATCTTTGCCTTCACAATGACAGTGTTCTGTGTCCCTGCCGGGTCCATACTCACTGTCTCAGCCGCGTCCTTCTGCCAGTGTCTCATTCGTGCCTGCTTCCTCACTGTTCTCGTCGGTTGTCCGTTGGTGTCCCCTTTAGTCTGCCCTGGGCGCCAGCTGCCGCAGCCATAGTTGCCCTTGGGCCTGCCCCTGACACTCCCTGTATAGGGGGTCGTTCACCTGGTCAGCTCGCCCTGGGGAGGGTCGTGGTCGTGGTCCTGTGGGTCCACTCTAGGAGTACCACAAATCCTAACAGTAACATAGAGCAACTTATATCTAGCTAGTTCTTCCCTCTCACACATGCATGAAGTTGTTTCTGGCTATTCACAAACAGGCAAGGAAACGGAAACTACATGCTGCTGGATGGTAAGGAAGATGACAGTTTCTGCTAACATATACAATATTTATAGGTATTGAAGATGTATGAATGAAAAATGTTAACAAAAGATACACTTTAATCATCTGAGTAATGTAAACTTCACTGTGTTGATTTAGGGCGACTCTGGCGGCCCCCTCAATTGCCAAGTAGGAAGTGGTTATTATGAAGTTCATGGTGTGACCAGTTTTGTGTCATCTCTTGGATGCAATACCTACCTTAAACCAACAGTCTTCACCAGGGTTTCTGCCTACATTGGATGGATCTTTGATGTAAGTCTACAATTTACAATAAAAGTCTAGTTCATGAATCCAATCAATAATATCTAGCTTGGACATCCCTGGTGCCTTGTGGAGGTTTTATCAGGCCTCAGAAACTCATGTATTACACATGTTTTATACCGTAATAGGCTACAATACAGGTACATGGGGTCTTTGCTGAAGCTGTATACCAGGAATTTGATAGACAGGCAGCATTCAAAGGTTCTGTTTTTTCGTATTACATACGCCCATCACATACCATACAGTGCTGAGGTATACTTCCTGAGTAACATTGCTTCAAAAGGACATCCGCACACATAGGACATCTGACAAAGCCTATACAGCAGTACGTGGAGGAAGAGTGGCACTATACAATAGCTATATTGCCATATATATGAGCCTTTATGGAATGTCTACAGGTTTTCAATGATTTCAACACTGAGTACTGCCCAACATGGCTAGTCTTAGCTATGTGTGACCTCTGTAGTCACAAAGGGCACCAGCCACGTGCAAGTTACACTTTTTTTTGTACACCACTGGCTCACCTCACTGGAGCCACATCACCCCCGTGTCTAGACTAGCATTAGCGACGTCACTCATGATGTAAGAATTTTTTGTGTTTATTCAAGCAGGATCCAGGCACAATCTACCTGAAAAAGATGTGTGCACATATTCTAAATCAGTTTTCCTGGGATATAAAAAGATAGCCTCCTGACCATGTAAAACAAAAACCTTGAGGTTAGGGACACCAAATGACAATTTTGCTCAATTTTGTCGGGCAGTCATGATAACCAATGGTTGGAACATTCCTCCAGTCCACCATTCTAGGATAGATGACACATATGTGTTTGAATAGTTTGTGTGGCTGCTTATAAACAGTCTTAACCTTTGAGAAAAAAAGATCTTGTTATACAATGGGAAAGTTTTATTTGTATATTCATTTGGTTACTACTGGCTATCTTATTCTATTGTTTTTTTTGTTTCAGAATATCAATGCCAACTAAAACGATGAAGAGGCAGCTGCTACGAAGTTTGAAAATGTGTTTATAACGTAAATAAACATAGTTCCTCTCATGTCTTTGTGCGTCAATTAGGTTTTCTAATTATTTTTTTTATCATTGACATAAATGTAAATAGTAGCCAGTAGAGTTGAGCGAAACAGGTCGGCCAGATTCATAAGTCGCCGACTTTCGCCAAAGTCGGGTTTCACAGACCGAAACCCAGCCATAGTGTGAGGTCGGCCATGCGGTCGGCAAAACGAGCGCCAAAGTCGGATTTCCCAGAATGCTTGCAGGTGCCTTTTTTCAGCCAATGAGCAAGGACGTACACTGTGGGCAACGAGATGACATGTGCAGCGTCCACCACCATCTTAGAGAACGGCATTGCAGTGATTGGCTTGCTTTGGGGGGCGTCATAGTGTCTATAAAAGCCCTGACCGTCGACCTCCATTTTACTTCTGCCGATCTTAACAGTAGGGAGAGGTTACCATTTATCAGTAGGGAGAGAGTTATGGCAGGAAAAAGAAGTTCTTCTGTGCTTGTGCTGATAGCAATTGTGCTGTACAGTTAGTGTGCAGTGACAAAGGAAAGAATTTTCTTGTGTGCAGCAGGGCTGGTTATTAGGCTGCCTGATAGCTGTATTGCTGTGTGTACACTGCTGTGCAGACTGCTTTTTACACAGCACTAATACTTTTATACTTTTTTTCTGCACAGTTACCGAGCGTTCATTTTTTCCCACACCGTATAGCGCTGTACGCTCCTCACAAACTACCGTATACCGGCTGGTAAAAAGGCACAAATGCATGCTGACTATCTGTGTGTGACTCTGGAAATACATATGTAGATTTAATTTTTTCCCTACACCGTATACAGCTGTACGCTCCTGATACAGTACCGTATATCTGCTGTTTGTATTACTGTCAAATACATACTGAGTAAGCGTTTGTGTGTGACTCCAGAAATATATACGGAGATTTAAATTTTTACATACACAGTATACAGCTGTCCGCTTCTGATACAGTACCGTATATCTGCTCTTTGTATTACGGTGAAATCCATACTGAGAGAGCGTCTGTGTGTGACTCCTGAAATATATACAGAGATTTAAATTTTTCCCTACAACGTATACAGCTGTAATACAGTACTGTATTTCTGCTGTTTGTATTATGGTCAAATCCATACTGAAAGAGAGTCTGTGTGTGACTCCGGAAATAAATACAGAGATTTAAATATTGTCCTACATCGTATACAGCTGTACGCTTCTGATACAGTACCGTATAGCTGCTGTTTGTATTACGGTCAAATACATACTGAGTGAGCGTCTGTGTGTGACTCCGGAAATATATACGGAGATTTAAATTTTCCCCTACACCGTATACAGCTGTACGCTTCTGATACAGTACCATATTTCTGCTGTTTGTACTTTAGTCAAATCCATACTGATTGAGCGTCTGTGTGTGACTCCGGAAATATATATGGAGATTTAAATTTTTCCCTACACCGTATACAGCTGTACGCTCCTCATACAGTACCATATATCTGCTGGTATTTTTGGTACATTTTCCCAAACATGAGGAAGTATGGTGGAAGAGGCCGCGGATGTGGGCGGGGGGGCCAGTTGGTGCTGATGGTGGTAGTGGTGCATCAGCTTGTAGTGCCAAAAGCACAATAGCACCTAAGGCAGGAGGTGTTGAGCCTGCATCATCGTCTGGCTCCAGAAGGCCAGGAAGGCTCCCTTTTCTGGGAGTAGGTAAACTGCTTTTAAAGCCTGAGCATCAGGAACAGGTTTTGGCTTACATTGCCGAAACAGCCTCCAGCTCTAACGCCTCCTTCTGAAGTTTCAAAAACTGCAAGCACTGAGTCGTCAGTGCAGGCTCCTGGTCAGGAACAACACCTTTTGTTGTGTCCTTCACCCCCACCAAAAGTGAAGGATGCGGCAGGCCACACTTCAGATTACTTCCTGGATCTCTTTTCACATACCATGCCTGGGTTATCAAGTGAAATCCTGAATTCCCCAGTCCAAGATGAATATGACATGGAGTGCACTGATGCACAGCCACTGCTATATGATTCTGCTGGTACATTCACCCAGAGTACTGCATTTCCCTTGCAGTCTACTGAGCCAGATTCTGACCCTGATGAAACTCAGGTGCCCCTTCCCGCATACTATACCACCTTACACGGTGACAGAGGAAGGTGCAGATGAAATTGAAGAGGAGGTGATGGATGACCCAGTTGTTGGCATCCATTGAGGGAAGAGGGTGCCGCTGGCAATAGCTCAGAAGAGGAGGAGGATCCGCAGCAGGCATCGACATCGCAGCTGCAGTTATCTGGCAGGCCCAAAGCAGTCCAAAAATGTGTTAAAAAAACAAAAAGAGTTGCAGGACAGCTTGGCCAGATGGTCAAATTAGCACAGCGTGCAAGCCCTGAAAATTTATTCCATAGTAGGAAGAGTGCAATGTGGCACTTTTTTGACCAAAATTCTATTGATGAGGCAAAGGTTATCTGTAAGAAGTGCGGAAGGACCTTTAGTCGAGGGAAAAATCTCCGAAAATTGAATATCAGTTGCATGCTTAGACATTTAATGAACATGCACTTGCAAGTGTGGACAGACTACAAAACCTCAGGTATCACAAGTGCACCTGCTCCGACTGAAGGTAGCCAGCAACGCTACATCGCTTCCCCCACTGTAAGCCCACCGGTTAGCACACCACCAGCAAGAAATGTTGAGGTGTCGTCGCAAGGCCAAAGCAGTCAGGGACTCACAATGCTTTTCCAACGAAAGACTGAATCTAGGCCATCACCACCACCGTCACCAACCCCCTCTCAGTCCGCCATGTCCACCGCTAGTTCCACCATATGCAGCTCTCAAGTCCAGCTCACCATAGCAGACACTCTGAGTAGGACAAGAAAGTACTCATCCTCTCATCCGCGTACACTGGCTTTGAACGCCTACACTGCCAAACTGATCTTATTAGAGATGATGCCCTTCAGTTTGGTTAAAAGCGTAGCGTTCCGAGAGCTCATGGCCTGCGCTGTCCCACACTATGACCTACCCAGTCAGCACTTCTTTTCTAGAAAAGCCAACCCTACCCTCCACCTGCATGTGAAAGACTGCATTTCCCATGCACTCAAACAATCAGTGAGTGGTAAGGTGCACCTCACAACAGATGCATGGGCCAGTAGGCATGGCCAGGGCCATTATGTGTCCATCACTGCGCACTGGGTTAATGTGGTGGATGCAGGGTCCACAGGGGACAGCGGCGGTGGGACAGTGCTGCCTAGCCCACGGTTTAGGCAACAGTTGGCTGTAGGCGTTCGACCCTTCTCCTTCAAAAGCGAAAGCTCGTCAACAGAGCGCAGACTCACGAGCACTCCATCCGCAGCTGCCAGTGTTGCACACAAGGTATCCCACTATCGAACAGCTAGTGCTAAGCGTCAGCAGGCTGTTTTAAAGATGATGTCTTTGGGCGACAACAGACACACCGCGGAGGTACTGGCCGACTACTTGCAGCGAGAAACTGAGTCATGGCTGGGCAGTCTACATCTTGAGCCAGGCAAGGTAGTCAGTGATAACGGACGTAATTTTGTGGCGGCCATAGCCCTGGCAAAACTCAAACACATACCTTGCCTTGCTCACACTTTGAACCTGGTGGTGCAGTGCTTCCTAAATAATTATACAGACAAAATAATAGAAAGTGGGGGCACCACAGGGTAATCTAAATGCGATCCTCAAAAAGCCTATGAATGTAAATGTGTAGCCCAGCTGCGCTTGGTGCCACATGTTACCCAGGAGGATGCATGGAAGGTAATTCACAATCACCCGATATTCATTCACACTTCACATTTTCCTAGTGCCACCAGAGGGAGCCCTTTAGATTACGCAGGTATATAAGGGTGTGGAGAGACGCAGCAGTAGACATTCTAGCTCAGACAGAGCAGAGCTCAGATAGAGCAGTGGCCAGTGTGAGATCGGATTACACTAGTCTGTGTCAGAGTGTGTTGCAAAGCAGACAAGCTAGTTACCTCAGACGAGCTGAGAAGGAAAGACTAGCCAGAACGACTTATCTGAAAGCCTGAGGACTTCAGGGAATTCTCAGCTTACATCGTGGAGTCCAGTGTAGTGGAAAGGATTACCACTTGGTCTGGTCAAAGTTGAGTCCACTGAGATTCCCCCAGCGAGCGTTTCAGAAAGTAAGCGTGCCGACGCTTGGAGAGCGGTGAAGACAAAGAAAGCTGACACCTACTGCTGCCTTGCTTATGTTAAAGGTGTGAGTAGGACGACAGGCAAGTGGAAAAGAAGAAAGAGAGAGTGACTGAGGATGAATAGCAAAGATGGCTTACCTCCACTCTGCACTACCTGACACCGGGTCCGAGCTTGCTAGTACCTTCACGGCTAGTAGGAAAAACCGGAGACCCTGCTGGACTTCAGGTCACAGAGGGGCCCTATAGTGCTGATACGTAACTGGGGTCAGGAGAACAAGAGTCTAGCAGGGCCCTGCACATAGAGACTAGTTCTGTCCAAAAGAAGGCTCCACCACAAGATCAGCCGGGCGTAGCAAAGAGAATGGAGTTAAACTTTGTTTCATGCAAGTTAGAAACTCACACACATAAAGAAGGAAGGAGGCCCTGCACCTACTCAGTGGATTACTGGACATGCATCCTCCATCCTGAACAGCTTCCCGGGACGTGCCTGAATCTACCACCAGTAAAGGTACAGAAAGAGACTCTTTGTGTGTGTCTGCCTTATTGCCCTGCACCCCTACACCGCCATATGCTCTGAGGAATCAGTCTCGCCTGTGGGAGACTTAACACCTTGCTGCCCCAAACCCTCAGAGGACCTACCCTGCAGCGCTGGTCACCCTGACCAGGAACCACAGGTGGCGTCACGAACATTCTATAATCCCCTGTAAATATCCCCCTTTAGTGAGCGCCCAGGGCAACGGACCGAGCTGCGCTACCCATGACATCCCCCAGTGAAGTGAACGGGCTCGGTGCCGAGTACCCCAAAGCCCTGGTACGAGCGACTCATAAATGCACATGTAACTGTGTAGCCCTGGTGTTAGGCACACGCAGTACCCTGGAGAATGTGTGGAGAGATAGCAGTTTAATGCTCAATACCCATTCACTCAACATACACTAGACACACCCTTAGGGTAGTGTAGTCACTTGTGAGGGAGTGGTCAGGGTGTATTGGTTGAGTGATTAGAGTAGTCAGTTTCCTGTCTTCGGACAGAGCAGACGTGTGGAGTCTAGCTGGGACTTGGAGGGAGGAAGCAGTCCAGCCTGGTTCTGCAGCAGTTCAGCAAGTGGAGGCCAGTAAGGGCGAGATATAGATCACCTCAGCCTGGTCAGAGCTGTACCTCACTTGAAGACACTGATAAAGAAAGAAGAGCTTAGTACAGAAATACTTCAGTCACCTGTCTCAAGGACAGTGAAAGGTTCAGAGACGTGCTCCTGCCTAGTGGATAACTGAGAATCTGGAACTAACTCTAAAGGAAGAGAAGAAGGGAGTGATTATATGACTTTTTGCAAGTGTGAGTGTTTATGCTACCAGCGAGGACAAGGCGAAAGGCACAGTGGAAAGATTATTGGAAAAGTGCTTTTGGATTGAAGAAGTCCTGCACATTGTAACCGGTCACTGGGGACCGAAGGATCACTATTAGCTTCAAGCATAGTGGTAAGAAAACCAGAGATTTACCGGACCTTAGGTCGCGGCAAACAGCCCCAAATAGTCAGTACGTAACTGGGGTCAGGGGGAGTGAAGACCTTGAGTCTCTGCAGGACAAGATAGGAATTCAGCTCTCTCACAGGAAGGCTCCTACCACAAAACTGACTGGGCAGTACAGCTATGGAATAGCTGGAGTTATAGAGGGAACTACGCTTCAGGCTGGTTGTACTCATCGTGTTGAAAGTAAAGGAGGCCCCTAACTTGTCCAGCTGCTATCTCAAAATACATTCTCCTTGGATCAGCCTCCCTGGGACCTGCCTGAACATCTTACAAGTAAAGGTATGGAAAGACGCTGACCGTGTGAGACTGTGTTATTTATCTGCACCCGACTTCACTAACTTCATAGACTTTGAGGGACCAGTCCCACCTGTAGGGGACCCGACATCTAGCTGCCTCACCATCCCCTCAGAGATCTACAGCAGCGCTGGTACAAATTACCAGAAGACTACAGGTGGCGTCACGAACTGTATATATATCCCCTGTAAATATTCCCCCAACATACGCCAGACCGCCAGGGCCACAGACCGAGCCACCGCTACCTGTGACAAACCCCATAGACTTCCATGGGCTCGGCTCTGAGTACCCCATTGCCCTGGTAACCCACAATTGTGGTGGCGGGTCGAGACATAACAAAAAGAAAAAGGCATAGGCAAAAGAAGGGGGATCACCAACAATGTACAAAAAATGCAAGAAATTTTATTGGGTACAAAACACCAAGGGACACATTGAAAACATTTAAAAAGTCACAAATGTGACATACACACACCAACAATTTAAGCCCATAATGAGGCTTATACCCTAAACCATATGCATGTGTATATAATATAGCCTAAATGCCCATAGAAATATAAAAACAGAGCATTGGCTCTCCTAAAGTAATATATAGAACAGCTGCCCCCAAGTACAGAATATACAGCACACGAGTAAAATAAATGCAATAGCTTACCCAGTCCTAGTGGCTTGCAATATCATGATAAATCAGACCTAAGGCTGCAACACAATGAACATACGGCCCAGAAAAGGCCTGAAAAAAATGTAACAAGGAGGCACACATATAAGGAGAGCTAAGGGATAAATACCCATAGAGAAATGTCAGGGCTCAATAAAAGGTGAGAACATAAAAGGCACACATGCTGATGGATCAGGCACAGGAGACCCGACGCGTGTCGCCACTAAAGCATGGCTTTGTCAGTGGTAATCTCCTGGGTGTCTTAGTATCCCATATAAAGCTCACATATCAAAGATAATACAAAGCAGCTGTGCTGCTAATCAGGGGCGCGCAGGAACAGCCTTACCAGAGACGCACGATGGTTATGCAGCGATGATGCTAAAAAGCAGAGTTGCTAAGGACGGCGTGTAAACAAACTGCGCATGCGCTGATGGAAAAGACCGAAACACATCGGCATCAGGTGTCCCTTCGGACAGAGTAACAATACGTTGCTAAGAAACAGTGCGCTTGTGTACAAACTGCTCATATCTTGTACAAAAGCCGCATACAATGCCAAAATGAAAGGCAGACACGTAAGTATGGTGTACATAAAGACAAAACAATGCTTGATGATTCAAACGATCGTAACAGTACCGAAAATATAGATTAAAGATATATGATATTATCAAGAAAGATTTCACCTAGAGTTTTTTGCATAAGTGAAGATTGATAATTCTATCTACCTATAAACAGGACACATATACTGTAGAGCATAAGGTCAAGAATGAATAACCCAGAAAAGGCCATAGAGGGCAAACTGCAGTAATGTGCAAATATATATCCGCAACACATAGGCAAATATATATTTACACTGAGTTGTTAGGACCAGCAAATTAAATAGAACACAAGTAGAGGCAATGGAAAAAATACATAGGCACAAGTCTTTCATAACCATGCAGATATCACTTCACAAGGCAATGTGAATAACACAGCAAAAAAGAAAAAGAGGACAAACTGGACCCCGCAACCTGGACACAACCAAACTCTGGATCATTACATAGACTGTTTCCGCAAAAAAGCTAAATCTGACATTTTGGACAGACACCATAAAGTGCCAAACAATATCAGTATGGAGGAAAGAAAAGCCATACAATCCTTAAAAGCCAACAACAATATCATCATCAAACCAACGGACAAAGGAGGAGCTATAGTCATCATGAACACGACAGATTACATCCAGGAAGCAAACAGACAACTCTTGGATATAAAATACTACACTCCACTTCAGGAAGATCCTACCAAACAATACACAGAGGAACTAACACGTATCATTAATGGATTTGATTCTACTTCATCCTCACTACTGGAACTAGTACCAGGCAATCCCAAAACAGGCACCTTCTACATGTTGCCTAAAATACACAAAGAAGGTAATCCTGGGAGGCCCATCATCTCTGGTATTGGGACTTTAACTGAGAATATCTCCGGCTGGGTGGAGAACATTCTGAAACCCTTGGTGAGGAGCACACCCAGCTATATCCAGGACACCACGGATATTCTTTGCAAATTGTCAGCGCTGGGCCCACTTCCAAGGGACACGATACTAGCCACCATGGACGTAGAGTCTCTCTATTCCAACATTTCTCATGAGGATGGAATCACAGCATGTAAATATTTCCTTCAAAAGAACAATCTGGCCACAGAACCAACACTGCAATTCATCAGGTTTGTGCTTCATCACAACTATTTTTCTTTTGGGAACAATTTATACCAACAGTGCATGGGCAGCGCCATGGAAAGCAAAATGTCCCCACAATATGCAAACCTATTTATGGCGAAACTGGAGAAGGAGTTTTTGTCATCTTGCCCTATTAAACCTCTTGCATACTTCCGCTACATTGATGACCTGCTAATAATCTGGACAGGCTCAAAAGATGATCTGCTCACCTTCCACAATAACTTCAACAAATACCACCCAACCATCAAGCTCACCCTCAACTTTTCAAAGTCTCAAATACATTTTCTGGACTTGACCATATACATCAAGGACAACGCCATACAAACATCAATTTACCATAAGCCCACAAGACGTCCAGCATACCTTAGATGGAACAGCTTTCATCCAAGACACACAAAAAAATCCATCATCTACAGTCAAGCTCTGAGATATATTCGGATCTGTTCAGACAGTAAAGACAGGGAACTACAGCTGCTATCTCTGAGGAATACATTCCTACAACAAGGATACCATCCACTGGTAATAGATGAACAGATCCACAGGGCTACAAGAATCCCAAGAAGCAGCCTCCTGGATTACAAACTGAGAGAGGACAATAACAGGGTACCTCTTGTGGTCACATACAACCCCCACATGAGCATCCTAAGGAAAATTGGTGCTGATCTCCAACCCATATTCCACAGAGACCACAAATTGAAAGACATATTCCCAGAACTACCACTCCTCTCCTACAAACAGCCCCCTAACTTAAGGAATCTCCTTGTCAGAAGTGTCCTCTCGTCACCATCAGTGACTGGCACATTCCCATGTAACAACAAAAAATGCAAAACTTGTACCCACTGTGAGACAGTGAAGGGATATGTGTTGAATGGGATGTACATTTCACCTAGTTACTTTGCTGACTACTATAAGGGGAATGTATGGCTTTGTAAAACTAGTGGTGGAGAAAGGTCACTACACCTTCCATTCAATACACACTTGCAGCTCAAACCTGAAGACACTCAGGTATTGATTAGGAAGCCAGAAGTAGGTGCTTGGGAGCACAGTCAGAGAGCTCGCTTAGTCTGGATACAGGAGGGGTCCAGGCACAGAAGGTGTCTCCAGGAGTTTGAGCTATCTCAGTCTGGGTGCTCGATGTACCCCGGACACAGGAGTAGTCTCTGTGAGAATCCATGCGGATAGCTGCTGAATAGGAGGGGAGCTCTCTCAAGTCTGGACGTTGAAGGTGCCTTCAGACACAAGGAGGAGACTCTGTGAACCTCCATGCTGGTAAATGCTGGTAAATGCTGAACATATGTCTTGTTTTGGCCCTGGCTGTTAGAGTTGGGACCCGGATAGATAGGGAAATCTATCTAAGTGTAATTAGTGGCTGGACAAGCCCAGGTCTTATGTTTATGATTTGTTTTTATCTGTTTGCTGTGGACTTTAATAAAGCTGGTTGCGGCCAGTTTGCACCAGTACTGCTGTGAATGAACTATTTCCGTGCCACTCTGTCTACCCAGACGGCGATCCCAGAGCTATATCCCCTGAAAAAGCTTACAATTGGCGGAGAATGCTGGGGCAGCACAGTGGCTGATACAATTAGTGCTGGAATGTGCGTGCAGCACAGTGGCTTAGAGACAGCAATAAAGGTGAAGTCTGTTGAAGCAGCAGCAGAGAAAAAAAAAAGTGTGTCAGCAAAAACGTCTGATTGGAGCAATCTTAAAGAGACAGTAGCCCTAATAGAGTTTGCAAAAGAAAAAAAAAAAAAAAGTGTGTCTGCACAGCAAAGCTGAACTTGTTGTGGAAAAGACTGTGGAGTGTGCAGCAGCAAAGGAGAAACGTCTGTTGGAGCAGTCTTAAAGAGACAGTGGCCCTAATAGAGTTTGCAGAGAAAAAAAAAAAAATTGTCTGCACAGCAAAGCTGAATTTTCTGTGGAAAAGACTGTGGAGTGTGTATGTCTTGAGTGAAGACTGCCGTTGTTGAGACAGAGAAGTCTGACAGCATGGATGACAGCATGGAGGCGCTGTTTGAACAAATCGCGCAAGTTAATGTGCAACATAAGACTGCCGTGGTTGAGACAGATAAGTCCGGCAGTATGGAGGAGCTCGTTGAGTACCTGGTTCAGGCCCAGCGAAGCATGCAGCAGAGCATGGAGCAGCAGCGCCTGCAGCACCAGCAGCGCATGCAGCAGGCCCAGCAGCAATTCCTGCAGCAGCAGCAGCAGGAGAATGACCGGTTGTTTTTTGAGCAGGTTGCAGCACTGCAGGGGACTTGCGGCGCATCGTCCCAAAGTGGTGTTGCAAAGTCACCTGCATTGTCCGCTGTAAAGAAGGCGGTAAGACGGTCCCTGAAAAAGATGACACCTCGTGATGATGTGGAGGTATATCTCACTAGGTTTGAGGGACTGGCAGAGAAGGAGAATCTGCCCCTATCTGAATGGGCCATGATGGTCGCACCCTATCTGATTGGAGAACCCCAAAGGGCCTATGCTGACCTGAGCGAGCAGGACAGCCAAGACTATGCCAAGCTGAAAGCGGAGATTCTTACCCGGCTGGGTGTTACGGTGACAGCCCGTGCCAGGGGAGTTCATGACTGGAAATGCAGTTGGGAGTCTGCAGTCAGCAAACCTGATTATGGAGTTGAAAAGGTGATAGTGGACCGCTACACCCAAGCACTTCCTCCTGAGGTACAGCCAGAGGTCGGACAAGGAGACCACCAGGACGCCAATCGTCTGGTCAGCCTGATGGAGAGGGCCTTCGCCACCAAGGACTGCCTCCGTGACCAGCCGTCTGAGAGGTCGTCACGTCGGAGTTCCTGGACGCCGAACTCTCCCGGTAAGAGCGTTCCAGCTGTTGGGGTCGTGTGGGTGGGAGAGTGTGATGGACAGTGTTGGAGATGTCGTGAAATTGCAGCCAACTGTCCAATAGAGGGGGAGCCTATATGTTGTGATGTTGGCGGATCCCTCTCTCCCTGCGCAGAGCCTGTGTGTGTGTCCACCTCAGCCGAAGAGACTGGACCACAGGGGTCCCCGGTGGTTGTAAATGACTGCCCAGCACAGGCCCTCTTGGACTCAGAGAGTCCAGTGACTTCCGTGCGTGACAGCCTGATTAATAGGGACTTCATCCCTGATAAACACCTGAGTGTGGTGTGCATCCATGGAGACACCAAAGTCTACCCAGAGACTGCCGTGGACTTGGTCCCCAAACTCGGGGAGGTTTCATGTGAAGTGGGGGTAGTGAAGAACCTGGTGCACCTCGTTATATTGGGTAATGACTTTCCCCGGTCTAAGGATCTCTGGGGGAAGGGTGATTCTGTTGGACAGTGTGATGAAGCTCCTACTGAGGGTACGCAGTCCCGAGGGGCGGAACACAATGTTAGTGGGCCGTTAATCTTGTGTGATAATGATGATCATGATAATGATGATGACCATGATAATGATGCTGATATTGATAATGATAATGATGATCATGATAATGATGATGACCATGATGATGATGCTGATATTGATAATGATGATGATGCTAATCATAATAGTGATGATACTGATGATGATCGTGATAAAGATGAAATTCCTTTGCAGGTGATGTTGGGAGACGAGGATGGTGGTTCTCGGGAACCGAGTGTCCCTGACCTGCCTGTGTCCTGTGACAATTTTGGGAGTGAGCCGGTGCGAGACCCCACTCTTGAAACGGCACAGGAAAATGTAATTGTTCTGAATGAGGTTCCCCAAGAGCCTGGCTCTGAGGAGAGGTTTCCTCATGCTGCCATGAACAATAACCTATTGTATAGGGACACTGAAGTCCAGGGAGAGGTCGTGAGTCAGCTCCTAATACCTGAGCTATATGGAAGTATAGTGCTGGGGTTGTCACATAGTCACATACTTGAGGGACCAGATGGTGAAGTTAATGTTGTGGATGAGATGTTAACTAAGGTTCCAGATCAGGATGTGAATGAGAATGAATTGTATACCCCTGAAAGTGAGCAGGATGAGAATGAGAATGAATTGTATAACCCTGAAAGTGAGCCGGATGTGGCTGAGAAAAAGGGGTCAGACAGGGATAGTGGTAGTGATAGTGAATCATCTGATGACAATAAAGCAACCAGTGCAAATGAGGAAGGCATGGTAGCAGGGGAGGTGGAGAGTCCTGAGAAGAAAGCTGATGCTGACCTTACAGCCGGACAGAAGATGGCATCTGAAGATGTTTTACAGTTGGCCGGTTCCCTGGCGAAGACCAAGGTGAAAGGAGGAGAGCTGAGCTTTAAAGGCAGGACTCTGAAACTGAACACAGCACAAGTGGATGCTGTTGAAGATGAGAAGTTATCAATGAATGGTATGGAGCTGCATCATGCCCAGGACTCTGAAGGTAATGCTGCAGAGGTGGAAAAAGCCATGGAAGTGGTGGTCACCAAGCCAGATGCCTCATCAGAAGCTGATGTCTCAAGTGAAGCTGTGAGGAACAAGACTGAAGATATGGGGACTGACTCTGTCCAGGAATCTGTTTCTGCCGAAGACAGCGGCGTGGACGGGTTACGGTCCGGATCAGTAGCTGCAACTCGTGAAGCTCAGGCTGGAAGTTCGGCGCCCGGAGCCCCAGCAGTGTTCCCGAGTGATACCATGGATCTGGATAAATCACAAGATGAGATTTTGAGACATCAGGCTGGCATTGGTGAGCTCAAGCGCACTTTCATGGAGTCTACATCGGAGCCACGTCCCAACAAATGGGAAAAGCGGTGTGTCACTCCGTTGCCGCTGCAGATACACGGGAGCCCAGATGGGATGCAGAACGTGGTGGAAGAGAAGAGCCAGGCGGGTTCTGAGTATACAGATGCAGCTATCAAGGAGAACTTGAAAGCTGGAATAAATGGAGATATTGGATACCATAGTGATGTGACTGAAGAGGTAGAATATAAGACTGACGGTAGGGCTTCTGAGCATGTTCTACCAGAAGAGCCTGAAGAAGGGGCCGAGGACGTAAAGGACGTCCAACAGCTACAGGAGAAGATGCGTCTCCATGAGGTCTCCACCAAAGAAATGAAGACTGAGAATGTTGTGTTACGCGAGCAGCTGCAGCAGTGTGAACTGGATGTGACATCTTTTCGCCGGGAACAGGAGCGGTTCCAGCAGTTGCTCCAGAGAGCACGAAATGAAGGGGAAAGTGTATATAGTACCTTGCAGGATCAAGGAAAAGTGGTTGCACAGGTACAAGATGAATTGATTACTTCTCAGAAAAAACTCCAAACTGTGATGAAGGAGCGTGATCAGAGCCATGAGGATCTCCTGGAGAAAGAAGTAAGAGCTCTGAGTCTTATGCAAAGTGAGCCTGTACAAGAAGAGGATGAATTATGTGTACCGAAAAAGAAAAACGATCAGCTTCCTCTACAGTGCCAATCGTTTGAACAGTGTGGCTCAAAATGGTTAGAGACCATGGCAGAGGTGCTTAAGTTCTGTGAAATAGAATTTATGAACCAACTGATATTTAAGAAAGTAGATGTGCTAAAAAAGGTTCAGGGGGAATTAAAGAAAGGTGAAAAACCCCTATACCTCCTGTGACAGTTGGTGACACAGGGTCAGTGCCCCAAAAACAGGAGGTACGAGAGTTTCTGTGGAGGAATCAGCAGAGGTGTTCTGACGTGCCTGGTCGTACTTCTCTGGGGAGGCACTGTACCGAGACTGAGCCCGGCACTAAGGTCAAGCAGAAACCGTGCAGGACACCCGAGGCCCGCAAAGAGTATAGGCCTGGAAGGGTACAGGGTAGTGTCCATGCCTCAGGTGAAGATACAGATGACAATAGTAAAGATGAAGCTAATGATGGCCATGCTTCAGGTGAAGATGAAGCTGATGATGGCCATGACTTGTCCAGAGTTCACTGTCTCTTTTGGATTGTTGACCAGTCCTCCGGTCTGGATGACCAGCCTCCGGTCTGGAGAAGAGGGGGGGGATATGTGAGACAGTGAAGGGATATGTGTTGAATGGGATGTACATTTCACCTAGTTACTTTGCTGACTACTATAAGGGGAATGTATGGCTTTGTAAAACTAGTGGTGGAGAAAGGTCACTACACCTTCCATTCAATACACACTTGCAGCTCAAACCTGAAGACACTCAGGTATTGATTAGGAAGCCAGAAGTAGGTGCTTGGGAGCACAGTCAGAGAGCTCGCTTAGTCTGGACACAGGAGGGGTCCAGGCACAGAAGGTGTCTCCAGGAGTTTGAGCTATCTCAGTCTGGGTGCTCGATGTACCCCGGACACAGGAGTAGTCTCTGTGAGAATCCATGCGGATAGCTGCTGAATAGGAGGGGAGCTCTCTCAAGTCTGGACGTTGAAGGTGCCTTCAGACACAAGGAGGAGACTCTGTGAACCTCCATGCTGGTAAATGCTGGTAAATGCTGGTAAATGCTGAACATATGTCTTGTTTTGGCCCTGGCTGTTAGAGTCGGGACCCGGATAGATAGGGAAATCTATCTAAGTGTAATTAGTGGCTGGACAAGCCCAGGTCTTATGTTTATGATTTGTTTTTATCTGTTTGCTGTGGACTTTAATAAAGCTGGTTGCGGCCAGTTTGCACCAGTACTGCTGTGAATGAACTGTTTCCGTGCCACTCTGTCTACCCAGACGGCGATCCCAGAGCTATATCCCCTGAAAAAGCTTACACCACATATTACCAACAAATACAGTCCTGTACCAAACACAAATCAGGACTATAAGGTCATGGGTTCCTTTTCATGTACATCCTCCAATGTGGTGTACATGATACAATGTACAAGGTGCCCTGGAGCTATCTATATTGGGGAAACCATGCAAAAACTACAAACAAGGATGAATCTACACAGACATACGATCAGGAATGAAATGGACACGCCTGTGGGAAAACATTTCTCTGGAACTGGACATTGTATGACAGACTTAAAAGTCTTAATACTAAAAGGTCATTTTAAGGATGACAGGGAGAGAAAAATATGGGAATTCAAACTTATTAGGATGTTCAATACTTTGACACTAGGACTCAACTTAACACCCGGTTTTATGGTCCACTACATAGACACAGTTCACACCTTCACTAGAAGGACTCCAGATAGCTAAGAACACATTCCCACTAGCTCTCCATTTGTAAGAAAATGCTAATTCGATTTCCTTTGCTTATCTTTTGAAGGCATCACACCTCCCAGGTCTTGAACAAATTTCCTACTATAGTAAGCATCTAATGTGTCTTTCTTATTATTCCAAATGTAATCTTGCCTGAAGAAGGAGCCTCTGCGCTCTTAAAGCTTGCGAACATATAATTTTTTGGTTAGCCAATAAAGGTATCACTTTAAGAATGCTCTTGTCATAATTGGACGGAGAAGTATTCACATCGATTTTTCTGGCTAACACGGTACCACAATATAATTTATTATTGTACACCATAGGCACAAGTTGAAAGTGATGTCATGTGCCTCAAAGAAATTGGGCAAGAAATAGTAGAGCATAACATACCAGCTAAGTATAAACAAAGATGTACAAAGGCACAAGTTAGAGGTGATAACTCTGAGTATCGAAAATTATACTATATGACGTAATACAAGGCAAAAGCCGAACAAATACCCACCCACCCAATTGGGACTCATGATCTAAAGAAACCCCCAGAGGGCAAAAAGACCCAATACACTCTATTGACTGTTCTATATATTACTTTAGGAGAGCCAGTGCTCTGTTTTTCTATTTCTATGGGCATTTAGGCTATATTATATACACATGCATATGGTTTAGGGTATAAGCCTCATTATGGGCTTAAATTGTTGGTGTGTGTGTATGTCACATTTGTGACTTTTTAAATGTTTTTAATGTGTTCCTTGGTGTTTTGTATCCAATAAAATTTCTTGCATTTTTTGTACATTTGTTGGTGATCCCCCTTCTTTTGCCTATGCCTTTTCTTTTTGTTACAAATAATTATACAGAGTTACCAGCCCTGCTCCATAAGGTGTAAAGACTGTGCTCGCACATCCGTTGCTCGCTCGTAGACTCCAGTCGTATGCAGAGGCTGCAGCGATCGCTCCACCTCCCCAAGCACCGCCTAATCATAGATGTTGCAACAAAGTGGAACTCCACCATGCACATAGTTGAGAGGCTATGCGAACAGAGGCAAGCTGTAATGCATTTGTGGGAGGATACACGGGCAGGCAGTTTGAGGGCAGACATGGAGTTGTCGGGTATGCAGTGGTCAAAGCTGAAAGACCTCTGTAAAGTCCTTCAGAGTTTTGAGGAATGCACACGGCTGGTAAGCGCAGACGACGCCATCATAAACATGAGCATCCCACTTATGCGTCTGCTCATGCAAACTTTGACGCACATTAAGGATCAGGCGTCTGCAGCGGAGGAGGAGGAGGGAAGCCTTGATGACAGTCAGGCATTGTCTGCTCAGGGAACTGTCCTTGAGGAGGTTGTGGAGGAAGAGGAGGAGGAGGAGGGGGATGATTATTTTGGGGTAAGAGAAAATGTTGGCTTGCCAAGGTCAGGTACAGGCTTTGTGCGTGACTGGAGGGATGTGGATTTGGCAGAAAGTGCTCCTCCACCCACCACTGGCAGTGCATCATTGACACCTGGAACATTGGCCCACATGTGTGATTATCTCTTGCGGATCCTAAAAAGGGACCCCCGCATTGCCAAAATTATGGAGGATGACGACTACTAGTTGGCCAGCATACTCGATCCACGCTATAAAGGCAAATTACAGATCATACCACAGGAGAACCTACAGCTAATATTGGCGAACAAACAAGCAACTCTGGTAAACCGTTTGTTAGAGGCATTCCCAGCACACAGCAGCGGTACAGATTCTACCACGAGCTGTACTGGGCCAAATGGAAGAGGTGTTCGTGGTGCAGACAGCCGAAGTGGCGTTGGAGACAGGGGTTTCATGACCATGTTGTGGACTGATTTCTCGAGTACCGCTCACACGACTGGTAATACTGAATCGATTGCAACAGACAGGAGACAGCTGTTGTCAACTATGGTTCAAAATTACGTCTCCTCCCCTATCGATGTTCTCCCTCACAGTTCATTCCCCTTTGACTACTGGGCCTGTAAACTGGACACCTGGCCTGAATTGGCACAATATGCCTTACAGGAGCTCGCTTGCCCTGCTGGTAGTGTGCTATCAGAAAGAGTCTTCAGTGCTGCTGGATCAATCCTGACAGAAAGAAGGACCCGACTGTCGACCCAAAATGTAGGTGATCTCACCTTCATTAAAATAAACCATGCCTGGGTTTCAAAAGATTTTGTACCACCTTCCCCTGATGACATATAGGTTGCCAGCAAAATGGCTCGCTTTGTCCTCCTATTCCTCCGACTTCTCCAATTCCTCCATTTGCAGCTGCTGAACGTCCACCTACACCTCAACATATGCCAGTTTTTCCACCTCCCTAACTGGGCTGTACCCCCCCCAGGGCCGGCGTCAGCACCTGGCACATCTGGGCAAGTGCCGGGGCCCTGAGCAGGTGGGGGCCCACTCGCCATCAGAGACACCGGCGTACTATGAGGGGCCCTGTGCCAGTGCGGGCGCCCACAAGTGGGCCCACCCCTGCTTGCTCAGGGCCCCAGCTTTTGCAATACTTACCTCTCCCTGCTCCACCGCTGTGACGTCTTCCGCGTTTCCTGACAGTGACATTCAGGTCAGAGAGCGCGATGATGTCACGTCTGTGCGCCCTCTGCCTGAACAGTCACAGTGCAAAGAGCTGGAAGATGGGGACGCTGAGGAGTCCAGAGTAGAGCAGTGCCCAGCGAGGAGAGGTATTTAATTTTTTTAATGTTTGGAGCAATATATGGGGAGCATTATACACTGGAGAATCATATATGGGGCCCACCATACACTTGAGCATCATAGATAGGGCCCATTATACACTGGAACATCATATATGGGGCCCATTATACACTGGAACATCATATATGGGGCCCATCATACACTGGAACATCATATATGGGGCCCATTATACACTGGAACATCATATATGGGGCCCATTATACACTGGAGCATCATATAGGGCCCATTATATGTGGAGCATTATATAGGCGCATTATACACTGGAGCATCAACCATGGGGCACATCATATAATGGAGCATCATATGGGGCCCATTATATATGGCGCATCATATGGGGCACGTTATATATGGAGCATCACATGAAGCCCATTATATATGGAGCATTATATATGAGGACCATTATATTTGGAGCATTATATGGGGCTCATCATACACTGGAGCATCATATATGGGGCCCATCATATACTAGAGCATCATATGGGGTTCATTATTTATGGGGCATCGTATAGGGCCCTTTATATATGGAGCATCACATGGAGCACATATGGGGCCTATTCGGTATGGAGCATTATATGGAGCCCATTCTGTGTGAAGCAATATATGGGGCCCATCATATACTGTATAGAGCTTTATATGCGACTCATTATACTGTATGGAGCAATATGGCGACCGTCCTATACTGTATGGCACATTATATAGGGACCATCATAAACTGGAGCATTATGTGGAGCTCATCATATACTGTATGGAACATTATATGGAACCAATTATGTATGGAGCAATATATGGGGCTCATTATTCTGTATGGAGCAATTTATGTGGCTCATTATACTGTATGAAGTATTATATTGGGCCCTGTTATGTACAGTAGCTGAGGAGGACAGGAACAACAGCAGGGCAGCCGAACACCTGAAATGTTGGTAACTAATGGGTTGCAGAAACCTGAACTAAAGATAGAAACAGGAAAGCTAACTGCCCCGGAGTAGAGCCCCAAAGGAATAGGCAGCCCCCAAACGTATAATGGCGGTTAGACAAGATGAAAACACAAACGCAGGCAGAAAACAGATTGAGCAAACGCTTGGGCCACAAGCTGACTAAATAGGAAAGGACAGAAGAGATTACTTTCTGCAACCCAGAAAACCCTACAAAAATCCAACAATTCTGATTACAAAAATACTGAGATCTAACGATCTCGCCACCCACTAAATCAGATCTCAGTGTGAACAAAACCAAGCTGCAGCCGCTGAAAAAGCAGGAAAAAGCAAATGAAAAAACAACAGAGGCTACAGACAAACTGTGAGGAGCTCAGGCCCCAGGAGGGAACCCGGCTGTCCTCCACAAATGTGCAGAAAACAATGCAAATAGCAAGCACAAAAATAAAAGCAGAAAATATCTTATCTGATAGCAGAAGATGCAGGCAAGACTCAGCAAACTTCCAAATGAACCAGGAACCACAGTTGAGACAAGAACAATTGATCACCGGCAACCATCATGGGAGGGAACCTCCCTTATATCAGACCAGTCCGTGATCCCAGATTGCCATTCCTCGCTGAAAGGTTCAGTACTGTCTATAACCACCAGAGGGAGCCTCTGCTCAGAAACCATCTCTAGCACATTCATAACAGGGCCCATTATTCTGTATGGAGCATCATATATGGGACTCATTATTCTGTATGGAGCAATATATGGGGCTCATTATTCTGTATAGAGCAATATATGGGGCTCATTATTCTGTATGACGCACTATGTGGTGCCCATAATACTGTATGGAGGACTATACTGTCCGGTTTTTGAGCTATTGTTGAATTTACAATAGATATCACTCATGTAATGTAAGAAGTGAAGTATTTGGCATTGTACTATACCTATATTTCTCTGCCGTATCGGAGCATCATGAATTGTGGTATGTGTTAAAGGGGCCCACTGAGACTCTTTCGCCCGGGGCCCACGAAAACCTGGAGCCAGCCCTGCCACCCTCTCACAACTTTAGCCAAATAACCCCCAGTTTTGAATGCATTACTGTTATGAAGTAAATTATGGTTGACAAGCTTAAGTAATAAGAATTGATGTTGTTGGCATTGAAATGGGCACTGTAGGTGTGTTTACTGTCCTCCACTCACTGCCGACTTATTCCCCATTGACATGCATTGGGGTTGGGTCGGGTTTCAGTCGGAACTTCGACTTTTGCCGATAGTTGGCCGATTTCGTTCGACTCGACTTTTGATAAAGTCGGGTGGTCCTAAACCTGACTCGACCCTCCCGAAGGCAAAGTCCCTCATCTCTAGTAGCCAGTTGCAGGATTTTTCATCATTAAAGAGGGTGTTTCACTAGTTTGAGCATGTGACCGGGGCTAATTTTTGAAATCTGACCAGTGTCACTTTATGTGGTAATATCTCTGGAACGCTTCAACAAATCCCAGTGATTTTGAGATTGTTTTTTCGTGGCACATTATAATTTATGATAATGGTAAATTTAGGTCTATATGTTTTGTGTTTATTTATACAGAATATAAAAAATTTGACAAAAATGTAAAAAATTTGCAATTTTCAAACTCTGAATGATTATCCCTTTAATCCAGAAGTCACACCACAGAAAAACATTAATAAATAACATTTCCCACATGTCTGCTTTACATCAGCACCGTTTGTAAAATGTTATTTTATTTTGCTGGTATACTGCAAAGGAGAGAAAGTGGATTTCGTCCGCGCTGCCCTTCCCAAATGATGAGATACCAAAAACTTGTTGAGGTTTAACCGTGGTTTATTCAACGCGTTTCAAGGCTTTTTTCCAACCCTTTCTTCAGGAAATTACCACGTACCATGTATGTTTGTACGTGGTAATTTCCTGAAGAAGGGGTTGCAAAAAAAAACTTGAAACGAGTTGAATAAACCACGGTTAAACCTCAACAAGTTTTTGGAATCTCATCATTTGGGCAGCGCGGACGAAATCCACTTTCTCTCCTTTGTAGTATACTGTCTTGTGTAGTCGGTGACCAACTTGTGGATCTGCGGCACCCTTCATCTACATATGTTTTGACTCCAGAATATCAGGTGAGCAGTTTTTTGGTAAAAACTGGCTTATTTTATTATGGGATAAGACCCTATTTTGCGCTTGTGTCTCCGTCTCATTTTAAATAATATTTTATTTTGTTAGCATTTTAGAAATTTTAAAAATGTAGCAATAATTTTTCATTTTTCAAGAAAATTTACAACTTTTATTTTTTTAGGGACTTACCTAGGCTTGAAGTGACTTTGGGGGTACTATATATTGGAAAACCTCCAAAAGTGATACCATTTTAAAAAGTGCACCCCTCTACATATTGAAAACTGCTGTCAGGTAGTTTACTAACCCTTCAGGTGATTTTCAGGAATTAATGCAAAGTGGCATTATAGGAATTAAAAAAGGTTTATTTTTACCACCTAAATGTCGCTAACTTCTGAACAGGTTACTATAGCCGGCAAACTCTAAGGCCGCTATTTTGCCGTGAATTGCCATGGCAAACATCAGGACCACACAGTTATGATCTCTGGGTGCTATTTGGGTTAAATAGGAAGCCCCCACACTCTGATAGCCATTTATATGATGTAGCCACTTTTTACAGCAGCATTTAAGGGGTTAAACAGATATGGACGGTGCCAATGCTGATTGTGGCTAATGCAGCAATGTCAGCTATAGTGTACAGCAGACAGCTGCTGGACTGTCATCTGTATGTGGATGCTATTTTCTTATATCTCAGGTCAGTAAAAAGACGTATTGGTGGTCATTAAGGGATTAAACTGGCCACATCATGGTATAGTGGCTGCAGAGCAAAGTAAACCATAGTTTTTATTTTTGAATTGTGGCGATATTAGGGTGTAGAGTTTAGAATATAATTTATGCTAATTTCAAGTGGATGTTTCTTCTTTGGGGGCATATAATTCTTCCTCTGCATGAGGATGTCCAATAATAAACCAGCAGTATCATGCAGGGGAAAAAAGAACACACCCTTCTCACTGATCTCTGCAGTTACTGTGTACAGATTCAGCTAAGCTGAGTTATGTAACAGAACAAACACTTCCAGATATTATCTCGCAGTACTGTCAGCTGTCACCCACACTGACTGCCATGAGATGAGATCTGGAAGTGTTTGTAGTAATACGTAACTCAACTATATTTAAAT
Organism: Oophaga sylvatica; assembly: GCA_033576555.1. Classification (NCBI taxonomy): domain Eukaryota; kingdom Metazoa; phylum Chordata; class Amphibia; order Anura; family Dendrobatidae; genus Oophaga; species Oophaga sylvatica. The sequence continues at coordinate 106,989,920 of JARQOD010000002.1, forward strand.
ACAGTAGTTACAGAGATCAGTGAGGAGAGGAGGGCCTGTTCTTTTCTCCCCTGCATGACACTGCTAGCTTATAATTGGTCAACCTCATGCAGGAAAAGAAGTACATGGCTCCAGAGAAGACTCTCTGATAATGCCCAGATGAACCATAACAAATTGTAAACTAAACTTTACAAGCTAATCAGCAGACAAATTAACAAATATTAACTACATTTTACTCAGGTCTGCAGCCACTATTCTATGATGTGGCCAGTTTAATATTCTCAAATTGGTGAAAGGTCCTCTTTAAATAAGAAGCAATAAGAAATATAAGAAAATAAATGTCCTTTCAAGCAAATATGTCAATAGATTGCACAATATAATGAGAATTGTGAACTTACTTTAAAGGTAATCTGTCAGTAGGATCAACCCTCCTAAGCCGTCTATATGGGCGTGCAGGTCATAGGAAGATGAATAAAATGATACCTTTATATCTGTGATCTGATGTTTTATTCCAGAGAATTACAGGGTTTTTTTTATATGTAAATGAGCTGTTCAGGACTATGTGCTGGACACTGATCTGCATAAGAATCTGCCTTCAAGCTTATTTTCAATTAAAGGTGCATTACCAAGAGTGATGTGCAGGGCTGGACATGCAATCGGGCAATTCCCATATGGGCCAGTCCGGACCATAGGCTCATCATTTGCAACATTACTAACAATATCACAACCTCAAGATGCCTATAATGTTAACAGCTGTGCAGAGCATGGAGGCATTGGCGCTATGCTCTGTCACTGACTCTGCTAGGCCACAGGATACTTCTTAATCACTGCATTGCACCACTCACAACCAAGTAAGACAGGATAGCAGAGGTGATGGAGGCTACGACTGTATTAGATGAGAACAAGATTTTTTTTGTGGCCTATGAAGGACTATCATACTACATGAGGGATGTGAGGGAACATCATACCATGCTGGGCTGTGGGGCACCATAATACCATATAGGGGGTTGTGGGAGACCATCATACTGTATGGTGGCTGTGGGGGTCCAGCATAGTATATGAGGGTCTGTGGTGGAACCATCATGTTATATAGGGGCTGTGCGGAAATATCATACTGTGTGGCTGTAATCATACCCCAGCACTTTGATCGACAGCTCACTCTGCACAGATGGTGGCCTGTCAATATTGTGACACAATTATCCTGCACATTAACCCTAAATCTGCAGGTTAATAGAGTTTGAGGACATGACAGGTTCCTTCTAAGTATGACACTGGCTTAGGAGTTACTCGACCGCTCCCTTTCATCTGTATGATTCATGCAGTCATTGTAAGTTCAGATTTCAGGAGAAGGCGCTGATGGCATTATTACATGATTCTACTACAATTTAGTGCTCTGGTGCAATCCCACAAGGTCAGCATTATGACAATTTATTTCATACCTACACCATTTTCTTTTACCAATTCTTCTCCATCCTGTTCTGTCTATGCTCACCAATCATTAAAGGAAGATAATGAGGATCCTGATCAGCAGGGGATGTTCAGGCACAGCCACTTTTTTCATAAGTACTCTTTACAAGATCAGTGTCCCCCGTATATTGACACAAAGGGTCTATACCTTTAGGGCCCCGTCTCACATAGCAACGCACCAGCGATCCCGACAACGATATGCACTTGTCAGGATCGCTGGTGTGTCGCTACATGATCGCTGCTGAGCTGCCAAACAGGCAGCTCAGGCAGCGATCAGGACAGCGACACTGCGGGTAACTTCGCTTAGTAACCCGCAGTGTACGTTGGATATCAGCCCACTGATGCAGGGAGCTGGTAACCAAGGTACACATCGGGTTTCCAGGCGCTGCGCGGTGCCTGGAAACACGATGTGTACCTTGGTTACCAGCTCCTCTGCAGCAGCGCGCTGGTATCCAACGTACACATCGGGTTTCAAGGCACAGCCCCGCGCCTGGAAACCCAATGTGTACCTTGGTTACCAGCTGATCGCTGGTCTCCTGCCTGTCACACGCAGCGATGCGTGCCTGTCAGCGGGAGACCAGCGATCAAAAAAAAAGTCCAGGCATTTCTGACAAGACCAGCAATTCACAGCAGGGGCCTGATCGCTGGTACATGTCAGACATAGTGAGATCGCTGCTGAGATCGCTGTTGCGTCACAAAACTTGTGACTCAGCAGCGATCTCGCTAGCGATCTCGTTATGTGAGACGGGGCCCTTAGACAAAACAGGCAGACAGAATTTCTAATAGTGTCTTAAATTTAGACAATTTAAATCCGAAGTACCAAATTTATCACAATGACTCAGCTGGATGATAAGTTTGGGGCACCTTATACACTTTTGTCTAATTATGTACAACCAGGTTGGATTGCATTAGACCAGATTTTATGGCGAAAATTTTAGTGCAAAGCAGTGAGCTTTAAGGGTACATGCCCATGATCAGGAATAGCAGCGTTTTGGACACAGCTCACCTGCGCTGCGTCCAAAACACTGCGTTCTACGATACAAGCACAGAGGATGGCCTTCTTTGCTTCTATTTGTTTCTAGGTGAACTCACCCATAGTGCGGGTTTACGAGCCTAGTCTCCGCAACGCAAATTTACACAATAGAATGTATGGGCCGAAAGCGTTCATTAAGAATTAGACTGTTTTAGTACATCTGTCCCGTTGGGATGGGTCTTGCCTCTGCTCATTAGCTGACCACACTGCATTCATTAAATGACAAATTTTGCACCATAGTTATCTAGCACATATAGGAGCAAGAATCAACAATGTAAAACTGCAGCAAAACAGGAAAGGGGCACAACCATTCACTGAGATGTTAGGACATGCAGAGATACTTTATAAATCTTACCACACACTGGGGAATATTACAACATTTCACAATTGGGTGACATTTACTATGAAGCTGGATGCAAATCTCCTAAAGGTATTACTGGTTTTGTTACATTGCACAACATGGGGCTTTGCATATTATTAGGCTGAATGTAGTTTCAGTCTCTGCACGATCCTGATTGCTGTAAAGAGACTAAGTGCAAATCAGAAGGAAAAAAAGTGAAGTGGTTTTAGGAACCTTACAGCGGAAGATGTCAAATTTGGGCGGAGCTGACACTTCATCAACTGCAAACATCCCTTCACAGAATTAGAAAACCACATATGCTGTCAAACAGCTATGGCAGAAACTAAGCAAGGAGGTGCAGGGGTGTTTGCCAAAAATGTCCAGAAGAGATTCTCCCGTGCACAGGAAAAGGTATTGTAAACTATATCTATCTATATATCTGTCATCTAGCCGTCATTTATCTCTGTCAATCATATATCTATCATCTATCAGTCTATCTCTGTCTCTCCTTCTATTCATCTGTCTATCATCTATGCTTCTATCTCGATTGATTGATTGATCATGTTATCTATGATTCGTATTGCACACAGTAATGTTCTGCTATTCTGCCCTCGATAACTTACAGCCTGCGATATACAATGTCACAGTACTACATGTTATTGCTCATGTATTTTATGTAGCTGTATCATTACCATGAATTGCCTTATGTCCAATAACTATGTTTGAGCTTCTAAAGTGCTACAAATAGGTGTCATTAAATGTTCTATGAATGTATAATTGACATAATTATCAAATTAAATTTCACAACTGCTGTAGGGAGAATTGTTTTGTCACTTATATTTTTCCATGCACAATATGTTCACTCTAATCTCTACTTATACATTGGACCTCAAATATAAAATCTGTCTAAAGTGTCGGTCTTAATCAAAGCAAACAATCAGATTCCAGATTTCTTTCCATCAAAGTAAGAAATAAAACGAGAGATCTGATTGGCTGTGTGGACACTTCTGACATCTACAACTTCTGGTGATACTCTGATCCAGTCGTCTACACATAATTTGGTGTTTATAAGAATGACGGGTATCTTTACGTTTGTTGCATGCTCATTTTTATACTTACAACATATCAGTTGCAGCACTCCAATATGCAGAAATGCTATACAGATTTTTATTAATTCATCTCTGCAACATTTGAATCCTCTCACTGAAGTTTTTCAAGGTTTTATAAAGAAATCAATAAAAGTGTTGAAAAGTAGAAAAGAGGGTTTATCTGTGCATACAGTGATTACAGAAAGTATTCAGACCCCTTTAAATTTTTCACTGTTTCATTACAGCCATTTGGTAAATTCAAAAAAGTTCATTTTTTTCTCATTAATGTACACTCTGTACCCCATCTTGACTGAAAAAAACAGAAATGTAGAATTTTTTGCAAATTTATTAAAAAAGAAAAACCCTTTTGAGCTAGTACAGCCATGAGTTTTCTTGGGAATGATGCAACAAGTTTTTCACACTTGGATTTGGGGAATCCTCTGCCATTATTCCTTGCAGATCCTCTCCAGTTATGTCAGGTTGGATGGTGAACGTTGGTGTACAGCCATTTTCAGGTCTCTCCAGAGATGCTCGGTTGGGTTTAGGTCAGGGCTCTGGCTGGGCCAGTCAAGAATGGTCACAGAGTTGTTCTGAAGCCACTCCTTTGTTATTTTAGCTGTGTGCTTGGGGTCATTGTCTTGTTGGAAGGTGAACCTTCGGCCAAGTCTGAGGTCCAGAGCACTCTGGAAGAGGTTTTCATCCAGAATATCTCTGTACTTGTCCACATTCATGTTTCCTTCAATTGCAACCAGTCATCCTGTCCCTGCAGCTGAAAAACACCCCCATAGCATGAAGTGTAAGGGGGTGACATAGGATTACTGCCTTGCTCTGCTCCCCTAATGGTTCTTAATGTGTAACTGTTTACATGTGTTGGTTACTGTATTGTCGTTGTTAAACACTCGGTGGTATTGCTACATGTAAAATATGTATTATCCCGCATAGTCAATGGTACTGCCACACTCTTTTCTGTGTTACCATTTTATGTACGATGTTATAAATGTGTGTTGTTCCTTTAATGTAAAATTATATTTATGCCTAGTAGATAGGGACAGTTCTTAGTGCACCTTTCAGACACTAGAGGGGGGTACTTTAGTGTTTTTTGTTCCAGGTAAGTGTAGTTTCCTTTGGGGCCGCTAGATGAGGGCATACTAGTGAGCCTTATTAGTGTAGATCTTAGTTAGTTAACAAGGGGTTAACATAGGAGGGGCTGCCGGGTGGTAAGTTGTAAGTCTTAGGGAAGTTTATTCAGACGGGGCAAGGGTGCCCAAAGTGTCCACATGGGCTCTAGGCCCAGGACGGCTTAACAGCACCGTAATGTTTTGCAAGTGATAGTCCCAGGTATCTGCAGTTGTAAGACGGAAGGACAGTGGGACAACAGAACGAAGAAGTTATGGCAACTTATTGCCTGGGCGGACACTCGGGGGTCCGAAGACAGACGGATCATGGAGCTAACGGGACCAGTGAGTAAGAAAGAAAGGGACGCTGAAGCTTCACAGGGAACAGTACAGATAGGTTGTATGCTTTGCCAGAGGCAGACCTAACTTAGTGACTGATGATCTCTATCCTGAGGCGAAGCAGGCAGAGGGAATTGTCATTGTGGTGAGATTGAGCTGGGAGGAAGCTGGGAAGCAGTCTAAGACGGTCCCATCAGGGAGCGCATGGCAAGGAAGCGTCAGCAGTGCTGGGAAAGTTGAGAAATCCCGTATGGAAGAATATGAAGCCTGAAATATAACAACTGTGGATATGCTGTGCAAAGTTTATAGTAATGAAACCGTTCCAGTTGCAATGGACTGTGTCTCATTTGATGGGAGACGCAGTGGGAAGGAATCTTCGTTGTCTGAGAAGTGCCCAGAGGGACCCGAACCTGGAGATACAGGTACGCACAGCAACAGACATTACGCTTCTGTAGGGGACGGCCAGGACACTGATGCTGTAGTGACCATGGCCATGACTATAGTCCTGGCCAACCCTTACACTGCCACCATCATGTTTCACTGTTGGGATTGTATTGGGCAGGTGATGAGCAGTGTCTGGTTTTCTCCACACAAACAGCTTAGAATTATCACCAAAAAGTTCCATCTTCGTCTCATCAGACCAGAGAATCTTATTTCTCATAGTCTGGGAGTCCTTCATGTTTTGTTTTTTTTTATCAAACTCTATGCAGGCTTTCACATGTCTGGCACTGAGGAGAGGCTTCCGTCGGGCCACTCTGCCATAAAGGCCCGACTGGTGTAGAGCTGCAGTGATAGTTGACTTTGTGGAACGTTTTCCCATCTCCTTACTGCATCGGTGGAGCTCAGCCAGAGTGATCTTGGGGTTCTTCTTTACCTCTCTCACCAAGGCTCTTCTCCCACGATTGCTCAGTTTGACTGGACAGCCAGGTCTAGGAAGACTTCTGATGGTCCCAAACTTCTTCCATTTAAGGATTATGGAGGCCACTGTGCTCTTAGGAACCTTGATTACTGCAGAAATTATTTTCTAACCTTGGCCAGATGTGCGCTTTGCCACAAGTCTGTCTCTGAGCTCCTTGGCCTGTTCCTTTGACCTCATGATTCCCATTTGGTCTGACATGCACTGTGAGCTGCGAGGTCTTATATCGACAGGTGTGTGCCTTTACAAATCAAGTCCACGGTACAAAGATATACATCTTTACCGTATCAAATCAAGTCCTATCAGTTTAATTAAACACAGCTGGACTCCAATGGAGGAGTAGAACCATCTCAAGGAGCATCACAAGGAAATGGACAGCATGTGACTTAAATATGAGTGTCTAAGCAAAGGGTCTGAATACTTCTGACCATGTGATATTTCAGTTTTTCTTTTTTAATAAATTTGCAAAAATTTCTACATTTCTGTTTTTTTTCAGTCAAGATGGGGTGCAGAGTGTTCATTAATGAGAAAAAAATGAACTTTTTTGAATTTACCAAATGGATGCAATAAAACAAAGAGTGAAAGATTTAACAAAGAGCGAAAAATTTAAAGGGGTCTGAATACTTTCCGTACCCACTGTACAATGTATATATGACATAAGTGGTATTTGCGATTCATGTGAGCGTCAATGTTTTACCCCCTTTTAACCTCCGACTCCCTGCCTCATGCTTAATAACAAAAGACCTTACAAATAATAAAAGACCTTATAAAGCACACCTTACTTAGATTGGATTAATTGGCCACAGCAGCCTTTTATTAGCATTTAATACAAAACAGTTTAAACAACCTCCCAGAAGAAGTGGTCCTTGAAGCCCCAAAAACCATGAACCGCAGGTTTAATAATAATCCCACCTTGGCCCGAGGTCGAGTCTTACCTCTAGCCACTATGCACCAGCTCAAAGGCACCTATTAACCAACGTAGCCAATATCTACAACCATTAACCACAGGTCCCCTTTAATCCCTTCCATGGGATTATTTAAACACCCATCCACCCAAGGAGGGTCCCGGACCTCTTGAGATCGCTCCCCCTCCGATCCGCCATTAACCAACTCCACCAACTTCGAGGACCCCCATCCACCCCATGCCACACTGCCATAACATACATTTTATTTATATTGTTAATAAAAAAAACAATAGCTCTAAATCATATTGATCCTAACACTACAAGGAACTGATACAAATAAAAACACGCCACCGTAAAACCTCTGAACCAAATAATGGAAAGTGGGTAGGAGCTTCCTAACCCTGGTAAAGGGTACCTAAAATGGCTACCCCAAATAAGATGGCTGACCCTTTTATATTTCCCTATAACCCCACCTCTGACCCCTTCTCTCCCAAGACCTGATCAGAGCTCCACCTCTGTACAATCTGTTAATCCCCAATCTTCCAAATGTCTCTCCAGCTCACTATTTTCCCACCTTAACCCCATCATGTCGGCCTCCCTTCAAGGCCAGGGATCCAGTACGGCCTCTCTGGAGTGCTCACACGGCTGAGCGGTCCTGTGTTCTCTGTGAGAAAGCCACCGATTGACATGTTGACTGGCGGCTTATCACCGGGACATCACTGTGATCCGCAGTCCAAAATCGTACATGTGCTATCAAGATCTCTCCCTACCTTCAGTTATTATGTGCATTCACACACATCAATCCATCAGCCGAACCAGGTTTCAGATGACTTTAGTCAAATGTGTATGGGAACTTAACTCACTTATCATTCCTTGTTTGGCTGCCTCGATGCTCAGATCAATTCTTGTCTTTACTCTGATTTGTTCAAGAATATACAGACACAACACTATTAGTGCCATATTGTGCCCATATAAAATGTATTTTTAGTAGTTTCCATACACAGTCCTTAATAAACCATATAGTAGTAATGTCCCTATAAATAGCACATATGTATTCCTAGCAGTACAATACATGAATTCCTTTTTTTAGTAATATTCAATGTCTATTAATACACAGCATGGGTAAATCATTAACCCTGCAGTGTTTGTGTCACTCAGTGTCCTATAGCACACATTCAGTGCCCATTTACATAGGAAATCCCATCCTAGTCTTTTTTATGGCTTGTCATTAAGATATTCTCTAAATGTCGTGGCTCCCAGCTCTGACACCTATATTGAGATCACAGGTCATTAAACCATTGTGCCATATGAGGAGGTGTTCCCCCTGCCTCCAGGAGGGGAACGAATGGTAGCATAATTATTATTATTATTCATTTTTATAGCGCCATTTATTCCATGGCAATTTACATGTGAGAGGGGGCGAATATAGACAAGTACAATAAATATGAGCAATACAGGACACACATAAGTACAGAAGGAGAGAGGACCCTGCCCGCGAAGGCTCACAGTCTACAGGGGATGGGTGAGGATACACTAGGAGAGGGTAAAACTGGTCGTGCGGCGGTTCAGTAGACTGAGGATCACTGCTGGTTGTAGGCTTGTCGGAAGAGGTGGGTCTTCAGGTTCTTTTTGAAGGTTTCCATTTTAGGCGAGAGTCTGATGTGTTGGGGTAGAGAATTCCAGAGTATAGGGGAGGCACGGGAGAAGTCTTGTATGCGGTTGTGGGAAGAAGTGATAAGGGGAGAGTAGAGAAGGAGATCTTGAGAGGATCGAAGGTTGCGTGTGGGTAAGTAATGGGAGACCATGTCACAGATGTATGGAGGAGACAGGTTGTGGATGGCTTTGTATGTCATAGTTAGGGTTTTGAACTGGTGCCTCTGGACAATAGGAAGCTAATAATGTATAATGATAAGGCAATAATGATAAGGCATAATGATAATATAACCATACAAGTTCATTCCTCTCATGGGAATTTCCATAACCCTGTGAATTAATTTCATATGGTCAGTTAACCTATTGAGACCATTTACTGCCCAACTAACATTTATTCATACCTAATTAGTTCTAATGCTTATTTAGCACCAGTGCCCCCTTGGTACACATTTGCCTTTTATTGCCTGATTAATACGAAGAGTAATAAAGTGGCAATAAATGGCAATTGGCAGAAAGGGCAGCAATGAAACAATAACTGGATATTGTACAAAAAGAGAGCACTGAACAAAAAGACACTAAATGTCAAATTAGCATCTATAGGTGCCACTCCCTTCAGTGCCAAAGTGCCCCATTTAATTATTGACCTGCTTCATGTTGGGCTTTTTTCATAAAAAATGTCAACTGTGCTGACTGGAGGTAGGTCTAGAGTCCCTGCTCAATTGTAGGGATTAGCAGAGGAAGAAGATAGAGAAGAGCCTTCGCACAGTGTCCTTGCCCTTTCTTGTGTGATCACAGGGATGATGTCACTGGTTTGCACAAGACACAGGGATGTAAGACTGAAACTGATGCAGTGGTGAGTGGCGGGGATGAACAGAAGTGGTATTGCATCTAGCAGTGGACAGATAATCATTGAGTATTATTTTTATTATTATTTAGCGGACTTCGGTTCGATCTCGAGCCACATGATGGATGAACGTTCTGTAGGAAGATTGATCTTGTGCAAGTCTATATGGATCCACCAGGGTCTTCTCCACCATTATCTTGATAGTATCAAGCCACCTGGATGCTAGTCTTCCTCCTCACCATGTTCCTTCTGTGTTCCCAACCACAATGTCCTGAGTCATTCTTGTATAGGTGCTCTGAGTACTCTTTCCATCTTTCCTTGATCTGTTGTGGCTCAGTTAGTTTGCTCTCGCTGAAGTCTTTCAATAAGCACACTCTTGGTTGGAAACTTTCATTGTATCTCTTTGATCTTTAGGTATGCCTTCCTTTCCTTGCCCCTCATATTTTCTCTTTCTAGCTCTGTACATATCTTTTTTAAATAAAGTTCTTTATCTGCTCGAATAGCTCTTTAGTTTTTTACTGATGTTTGCGTCCCGCTTATAACTTATTGCATTTGCAATTCACCTTTCTCAGATGATCTTTAGAGTCTCTTCTATTAACCATGGCTGTGTGGGTATCTTCTACTTCTTGGTTATTGTCCTACTAGCTTCTTCAGTAATAATAGTGTTTGTTTATATGTGTCCATAATTCCTCAGGCTTTCTTTCATCCATGTCCTGTGATGTAACTCAGTTGTGCAGATCATTCCAAAAAACTTCAGATATGTTGGTCAAATCAAAGTTGGACACTGCCTGTTGCTTAAGGGTATGCCACACTAAACAATATCGCTAACGGGATCGCTAAAAAACGTCACTATTTAGCGATCCCGTTAGCGATATTGTTCAGTGCGGCAGCTTCAGCGACGAGCTTCCTGCTGTGATCTCGCTCGTCGCTGGAATCGCTCCGGACCCTATTTCATCGCTGGCGCTCCCGCTGGGTGAGTATCTAATCGCTGTGTGGCACCTTTTCTTAGCGATTTAGCGGTACTTTTGTACCGCTAAAGTCGTTAAGAAGATCGCTAACGGCGATAGCGTCGTTAACTATATCGCTAAATGCGGCAGCATTTAGCGATATAGAAACAATCCCGCTAGCGATCTCATTAGTATGCAACGCTAACGAGATCGCTAGCGGGATTGCTTAGTGTGGCAGTACCTTTAGTCTGTTTGCACAGCTTGATTCTAATCTTTGCTGTCAAAAGTTAATGATCAGTTGCACAGTCATCTCCTGGCCTTGTTTACACAGTAACCTCCATCTTTGGAGAACACATATGTAGTCAATCTGGTTTTTTAGGCCCATTCGGTGATGTCCATGTGTAGAGTCTTCATTTGTGATTTCAGAAGAAGATATTCATGATGGACAGTTTATTTAGCGTACAAAAGCCAATTAATCTTCTTTTGCCCTCGTTTCGTTCACCAAGTCCAAAGTTTCCAACAACATTTCCATGTTTTCCGTCTTCCGCGCTCTAATGATAGTCAGTTAATCTCGTTTTGGTGTCTTGTTGATTTCCTCTTGAGCTTGATAGAATAGTTCAACATTCTTCTCGGCATCTGTTGATAAGTAGACTTGTATAACTGTGACATTTATTGGCACTCCTTGTAGTCGTATCGAGATTACTCTATCACTGACTGAATTGTACTTCAGGACAGCGACGGACAATCTTCAGTTGAGGATAAAAGTGACAAAGTTTCTTCTGTTATCGTTGCCAGAATAATAGACCCAATGTTCATTTGACTGGAAATGTCCGAATTGAGTCTTTCTTAATTGAGTACATGTCAATTAAGTCCATCTTAATTGAGTCTTAACTTGATCCTAACTCACTATCACCCCCACTGCAGTCGGGAAATCAGCAACATGTGCTGCTGCTCAGGTTGTACATATCTAAGGCTGGTGATTAGTGTTGAGCGATACTGCTCGATATCTAAAAATATCGGATCGGAATGGTATCGCCGATATCACTAAATATCGTCGATATCCGATTCCAATACCGGAAGTCCCATGTAAGTCTATGGGAACCAAATATCGACATTAAAAAACCCATTCTTGCCTTGTTGGTTAATTGTACATGAAGGAAAACAACAAAGACTAATGTAGAATGTATTGGGGGAGGTTGAGGAGACAATAAAGGCATACATGTTTAACCCAATGCATTGGAATAGCATTAATATATTTTTTTTTGGAAATACGTTTGGATTGACTAACAAATTGACAATGTTGTTAACCTTTTTTCTATTTTGGCAAATATGTATGTTTCACAACTTCCATGCTCTTCACCTTTTTAACTTTTGCCAGTGCCACACTTTCTCCTTCATAATCTTCAGCAGCATCATCTTTCTCATCAAATTATTCTTCATCTTCACCTTCTTAATCTTCTTCTTAAACTTCTTGCTATTCATGTTTTTGTTTACATTACTCATATTGTTATTATTAAACTAATTAATCTTCTTCATATTCAAATTCTTCATCTTCTTCCTCTTCATCTTCTTCATCATATTCTTATTTGTGACAGAGATTCCTGTACTTGTAATCTGTAAAAGTATGAATTGTTCATCCTTCCGTTCTTGCTGTCACAAAAGATTTAAATTACAACAGTATTTGTCCGTGTTCAGTTTAGCCTGCAGCAGCAGGCATTTTCCAGGGGCACCACGAGGAGGAACGGACTCACCCCCATACACTGCTTAGTCTTCTTCTGCTTAGAATTTAGAGCATATATTTTGCTCTTCATTTTGGTCTTATACTTCATGTTCTTCTGCTTTTTGATCTTCTGCTTATTGTTCTTCTGTCTCTTGTTCTGTATCTTGTAGTTTGTCTTAACCTTCTTTGTCCTGTTGGTGATCTTCTTCTGGGTAATCTTTTATTTTTTCTTTGTGATGGTGTTCAGGCTGGTTGGCTTCATGCTCGTCGTCCTTGTTGTCGTCATCTTCTTCTGGGTGGTCTTTAAGGTCGTCTAATTTCCGAGAACCAGCTGACGTTACTGGAACCCTGACGGGTATCAGATGGAGCAAGAGACAATGGAAGTAACGAGGACCAGCTGACTGTGCTGGAACCCGGAGGGGCAGCAGAAGGAAAAGAGGCAATGTCACAACCGAGTACCAGCTGACGTTACTGTGACACGGTTACTAAGCAGGAGGTACCTGTGCTCCAAAGCACTACCAAGGACCAGCAGACGTTGGTGGAACTCAGATACGGAGATGGAGGCACCTAGGCCAAAGGCACTGGGGAGAACCAGTTGACGTACTGGATCCCGACGGGTAGCAGAAGGAAAAGAGGCAATGTCACAACCGAGTACCAGCTGACGTTACTGTGACACGGTTACTAAGCAGGAGGTACCTGTGCTCCAAAGCACTACCAAGGACCAACAGACGTTGGTGGAACTCGGATACGGAGATGGAGGCACCTAGGCCAAAGGCACTGGGGAGAACCAGTTGACGGTACTGGACCCCGGACGGGTAGCAGAAGGAAAAGAGGCAATGTCACAACCGAGTACCAGCTGACGTTACTGTGACACGGTTACTAAGCAGGAGGTACCTGTGCTCCAAAGCACTACCAAGGACCAGCAGACGTTGGTGGAACTCGGATACGGAGATGGAGGCACCTAGGCCAAAGGCACTGGGGAGAACCAGTTGACGGTACTGGACCCCGGACGGGTAGCAGAAGGAAAAGAGGCAATGTCCACAACCGAGTACCAGTACGTTACTGTGACACGGTTACTAAGCAGGAGGTACCTGTGCTCCAAGCACTACAAGGACCAGCAGACGTTGGTGGAACTCAGATACGGAGATGGAGGCACCTAGGTCAAAGCACTGGGGAGAACCAGTTGACGGTACTGGACCCCGCACGGGTAGCAGAACGCACCCATGAAAATGTAAGTTGACAGGACGCAAGCCGTCCGCAGTTACCGAATCACACAGTCCTACAGTGGGTGCTTGTCCTATTGTCACAATGGAAACAGCCTTTATTTACATATCCCACAGCACACATAGGAATCACCTAAACTGCAGGCACCATAGAGTCGGCTAACCCGAATGCAACACGACAGCACAACTTATTGGAGGATAATTGACGTTCACACTGCCAGGAAACAGCTGTCGTGCTGTAACCAGGCTGGCCAGGAGTCAGTACCCCTGCCAATTACTTACGAGCAACAAATGGCGGTGTTGTAGCCCAGGGAGTAGAGTTCAGGTGGTAGAAAGATGAACATAACAGGAGACATGGAAAACGTTGCCAAACAGTTATTTAATCTGAAAACGGACAGGCAAATTCAGGTGAGATCCATGCCTTGTTCATTTTCAGAAAAGTAAGCCGGTCTACATTCTCTGAGGATAGTCGCATGCGACGGTCTGTTACTACACCACCTGCAGCACTAAAGACACGCGCAGATAATACACTGGCAGCAGGGCAAGCCAGCACCTCCAATGCATACTGGCTAAGCTCTGGCCATGTATCCAACTTAGAGACCCAAAATTTGAAAGGGGAAGAGGCATCTGGGAGTACACTTAGAGGGAAAGCCAAGTAGTCTGTCACCATCTTACGGAAACGTTTCTTCCTGGTGACTGGAGCCGTCTCGGATGGTGTAGACCTTGCTGGCGCTGTCACAAAACTTTGCCACATTTGTAACATACAGCTCTTGCCCTGTGCAGAGGCGCTGCTTGTGCTCCCTCTTGTTGTAGATGTGTCTACACTGCCTCGACGCACAGAGCTGCTTTGTAAAGCAGTAGCAGCAGCAGCAGCTCTCTCGGCTGGAATGTACAACAGTATGGATTGCACCAGTGTGTCTTGGTACGCCTGCATTTTACGGTCCCGGTTCACCGGTGTGATGAGGGTTTGTAAGTTGTCCCGGTAGCGAGGGTCTAGGAGGGTGTACACCCAATAATCTGACGTGGTGAGAATGTGGGCGATGCGGCGGTCGTTTCTCAGGCACTGAAGCATGAAATCAACCATGTGCTGCAGACTCCCAACTGGCCAACAAAGGCTGTCCTCTGGAAGAGGCATCATCTCTGCCTCCTCTGCATCACCCCACCCTCGCTCTACATACTGACTAGAGCATTGTGTACCTCCCTCTGTAGGGATTTCTTCCTCCTCTATTGACTCCTCCTCCTCCTCCTCATCCTCCTCACAAAGTGAGCCCTGCCCAGCCCTTTGTGAGGAACCACGTTGCGATGACTGTCCTGAAGGTAATTGAATTTGTGACTCCTCATCCTCCACCTCTTCCAAAACCTCTTCCTTTAGTGCTTTCAGTGATTTCTGAAGCAGGCAGATAAGGGGGACAGTCATGCTGACTAGTGCATCATCTGCACTCGCCATCCGCGTTGAGACATCAAACGCACGCAAAACGTCGCAGATGTCCTTCATAGAGGCCCACTCAGTAGTGGTGAAGTGTGAACGGCGCAAATTGCGAGTTGATTGCGCCTGTTGCAGCTGATACTCCATTACTGCTGGCTGCTGCTCACACAACCGCTCCAACATATGTAACGTGGAATTCCACCTGGTGGGTACGTCACATATGATGCGATGTTCAGGAAGGCGAAATCTGACTTGCAGAGCTGCAATGCGCGATCTGGCCATGCTGGAACGTCGCAAGTGAGCGCACTCTAGGCGGACCTTGTGCAGCAGTGCATCAAGATCCGGATAGTCCCTCAAAAAACTCTGCACGACCAAGTTGAGCACATGTGCCAGACATGGTATGTGAGTGAGGTTGCCAAGGCCCAGAGCTGCCACCAGATTTCGGCCATTGTCACACACTACCAAGCCTGGCTGGAGATTAGCTGACAAAAACCACACGTCGCTCTCCTGCTTGATGGCATCCCAGAGCTCCTGCGCTGTGTGGCTTTGATTCCCCATGGAAATTAATTTCAGGACAGCCTGTTGACGTTTGGCCACGGCTGTGCTCATATCGGTCGCAACAGGTAAGCGTTCACGGGTCCATGTGGAGGTATACTGTGACGGCTCGTGCAGCGATGATTCTGAGGAACTGGAGTAGGAGGAGGAATCAATGTGTACAGACTGGATTCCTGCAATCCTTGGAGTTGGCAGAACACGTACAGCGCCACTGGCAAGATCTGTACCCGGCTCCACAACATTGACCCAATGGGCAGTGAGGGAAAGGTATCGTCCCTGGCCATGGGTACTGGTCCACGCATCGGTGGTCAGGTGGACCCTGCTACTGACGGCGTTTAGTAGCGCATGTTTAATGTTTCCCTCGACATGTTTTTGCAGAGCAGGGACGGCTTGCCTGCTGAAATAAAATCGGCTTGGCACATTATATTGTGGGACTGCCAATGCCATAAAGTTCCTGAAACTGTCAGTCTCCACCAGCCTGAATGACAGCATTTCAAGGGACAGGAGTTTTGCAATGCCAGCATTCAGAGCCTGTGCTCGTGGATGTTTTGCCGAGTATGGCCGTCTTTTATCCCATGCCTGTGGTACCGATGGCTGTTTTGTGGTCTGGGAGTGTGACGATGACTGTGAACTTGCTGATGTGGGTGGAATAACAGTTTGTCTATGGACAACAGTGACCGAGGTTCTTCCATGGAGATCCTGTGAGGAAGCCGAACCAGGTGTGTGTGAGCTGGAGGTAGAGGCTCCAACACGACCTGAAGATGTAGGTGCTGCTGTAGGTTGGCCTACATCTCCAGTGTGTCTTTGTAACTCAGCTACGTGCTTTGTCCGTACATGTTTCCACATATTTGTGGTATTCAGGTTCCTGATATTTTTACCTCTTTTAACTTTTTGCTTACACAGCTTGCATTGAACATAGCAAATATCATCTACAAGTCTGTCAAAAAAGGACCACGCAGTGCAAGTCATGGGAGCGCCAATTTTGACATTTCTATGAGAACTGCTCCCAACAGGTGCCAAACTGGAGGCTACAGGCAAGCGAGTCTGCAGCCTACCTCTCCCTCCTCTTTGTACCGTTGGGACAATCTCTTCCTCAGAGCTGCTCCCACCACCTTCCTGTTGCTCACGCCATGTTGGGTCTCGGACTTCATCATCTCCACTACCCTCTTCCAACACCTGCTGCTGTTGGATGGTCTGGGCAGCACCATGCTGCACAAAACCTGGCACCTGAGTCTCATCATCATCATAAGATGCGTTCTGCGGTGTGCTGTCCATCGGCACTGGCTCACCCGCCTCTTCAAATTGAGAGAGACACAGCTGTTGCGCATCACTGCATACTCCCTCTTCTTCAAATTGCAGAATGCTGCTTGCCTGTGCCGTGTTTGCGAGCCAACAGATTCTGAGAACAGAAGCAGAGACTCAGCTGGCTCCTGTACAGAACTCTCTGACTGCCTGGGCAATTTGACAGGCGGTGAACAGACAGATGGTTGCTCAACAGTGTTGTGTTCCTGAGAGGAGGTGGAAGGAATTGAAGTCGATGCATTGGCTGCCATCCAACCAACAACGGCTTCAATTTGTTCTTCCCGCAGCAGGGGGGCACGCCGAGCTCCTACCAAACTGCGCATAAAGGAACGCTCATGGGTAAAACTGGTGGATGCTGTGTCACTGAGGGCGGCAGCAGCCACAGAATCCCCACGTCCTCTCCCTGCTGAAACTCCACGGCCACGACCACGTGCCTTACTCCCTGCCTTCTTCATCTTGGTAGATTGATAAAGAAAGTCAGAAAAGTTATAAGGCCTAAGTGTGGTTATTACGCAGAGACTGAAGTGAACACTGAAACACAACTGTTCACAATCTGTGAAAGGCTACTCCTTTGTCTACTTCTATAGTGTTTGCAACCAATGTATTGGATACGGATGGAAGCGCGTCACACTAATAGATTATATTTATTTTAAATGGAATGGAGCAGAACCAATTGGAGAGAAATGAAAAGGATGAGGCACTGAGACACGCTCAGCAGAGTACAAGCAGCAGTGCTTGAACAAGTAACTGGAGCGTGATGTGCACTCAAAAAATAAAAAACACAGACTGAAGTGAACACTGAAACACAACTGTTCACAATCTGTGAAAGGCTACTCCTTTGTCTACTTCTATAGTGTTTGCAACCAATGTATTGGATACGGATGGAAGCGCGTCACACTAATAGATTATATTTATTTTAAATGGAATGGAGCAGAACCAATTGGAGAGAAATGAAAAGGATGAGGCACTGAGACACGCTCAGCAGAGTACAAGCAGCAGTGCTTGAACAAGTAACTGGAGCGTGATGTGCACTCAAAAAATAAAAAACACAGACTGAAGTGAACACTGAAACACAACTGTTCACAATCTGTGAAAGGCTACTCCTTTGTCTACTTCTATAGTGTTTGCAACCAATGTATTGGATACGGATGGAAGCGCGTCACACTAATAGTTAAATTGCATGGAGCAGCAAGAATTACACCCTCAGAGTCAGCACAGCAGCATTCTGTCCCTTACTGAATTCACAGCACAGTGACGCTAAAATGGCGGCGGCGCCTTTTATAGTGCATTCTGACATCATTTCAGCATCCAATCACAGCCATGCCATTAGTTAACATGACCGCAGCAGTACAGGATGTGCCCACACTTCTTAGGATTCCTCATTGGCTGACTAAAATTACATTGCCTCTCAAAGAATTATGGGAACTTCCGATTCCGGTATACGATATATGGAAAATATCGGAACTAAGTATCGAAAGGCCGAAACAGCTAATATCGGCCGATACCCGATACTTGCGGTATCGTATCGCTCAACACTACTGGTGATGCTTAGAATCAACATCCAAATGTACTGACCATTTCTAAGTCTATAGTAAAATATTTAGAATGGAGAGTCCTCAGTGCTTGATACCTTTTAATGGCTAACTGAAAAGATGGTAACAAATTGCAAGCTTTCGAGACTACTCAGGTCTCTTCATCAGGCAAAGACTAGTACAAAATCTGAAGAATCACATATTTATACGCAACAGGGCACATACAATTCCTTAATTGATGTCAAAGGTTGTTATAAGTTTGTACTCCCAGACTTTTCTGTCTCTCTGAGATTTGAAGTTACCTTTTAATACAAGTAATTTAATGATCCATTCTTTTTTCTCTAATTGTGTGGCGATTAGAATTCATCCTTGTTCTAAGCTTTTGCCCTGTCTCCCCTACATACAGACTACCAGCTGGACATTTAGTACAAATAATTAAGTACACACATTAGATGTGATGCACCTTGAAAGTACCTGGGATCTTGTAGTCCTGAACGTCACAATCAGAAGACGCGGAAGATGCCACAGCGGTGGTGCGAGGAGAGCTAAGCAACGCAAGTGCCGGGGCCCTGAGCAGTGGAGGGTCACTCACGAGCGCTGGCACTAGCACAGGCACCAGGCAGCCATAGCACAAGTGGGTCCCCCCTGCTCCAGACCCCGGCACTTGCCCGGGTGCGCAGGATGTTAACGCCGGCCCTGTATACACATTAAATTTTTTTCTGTCATTGCATTTGACCTGAATATCAAACACTGACAAGCCTGCCTGGAATTAAGAGGCAAGCAGAAATTGGACTTTTGAGTACATGTTTGGCAGGCATTATATAGGAACATCTCTTGCACTGCTTGGGAATTTCTCTGGTGCTCTATAGGGATAGCCCCAGTAGTAACTAGGGCATCACAGGCACTGAATAGGAAGATCTTTGAAACATCATGGAGTCATCTCATATTATCCGTAGGGTGAACTATATTGAAAAATTTCTGGCATTGTTTAAAGGCATCTCTGGAACTGTATCAATGTGAAAGAAGAACTTAGCACTCAACTTTAGAATAAATGAAAATGAATTTATTGCAGCCAAAACCAATGTTTCGGTCCCATCCGGACCTTCATCAAAGTACTGCAGACAATGAGAATTAAAACAATACACTATGGTATGGGTAATGTTTGAAAAAAATTTCTTATAACTATATAATGTGAGAGAAGTCTCAAGCGTATATTCATGATGCAGTATCCAGCTGACACAAATTGCTACATGTGCTCATAAGAAAAGCAAATAATATGAGCATGGAAAATTAAACATAAAGTGAAATAAAATAAAATATATAAAGGAAAATCCTACCCGACTGCTTGGTAAGTTGTAGTCTTATTGATCAAAATTGTCCAGAACAAGTATATGGTCTATGGACTGATAAAGACGAAATTTTAAGAATGCGCAAACACAAGGATCAAAATAAATAATCGATATATATTATATATATATATATATATATATATTTTATATTATATATATATATATATATATATATAGCCAATGAGCTCTATTGGACTGAAGAGAACATACCTTTAGGAGCATAAAGAGACCAGTGTGAATATAAGTCAATGTTTTCTGGATAATGCCTGTTTACAAGAGAAATGTGCCAATAAAGTAATGTGGGACACTTAATGTCTCTCTAATATAAAGTTATGGCACTTTCATTTGTACCTTGTGATGGGTAGTGATCGCTGTGACGCGCCAAATATGTCCGAGATAAGGTGAATACTGATGGGTATAATATAGCAGGATATTGTGTTAACCGGGTGAGGACTACTATAGTGAGTGGGGAAATGGTAAATGATGCTTACTCTATTGACTGAATGAGCCAGAGAGAGTCCTGTACACTGTCTCAAAATAGGCTGTGGGAACACACAAATGGTAAACGGTGCTGTAAGGTAAAAGTGATTGCTGTAAAAAGTGCTCTGATACATTGCTTACCGCTCTTAGAAGTTAGCCAGACACGGGTCTACACTGAACGCGGCGTCCACCGCTAGTTCCAGTGTGTGCCACGTGTAGAGCGCCGCTTATTTATGAGCTGAAGGCGGGACTGCCGCTGTAGCGCAGACCGGAAGTGCGTCGCCGGATGTGACGTCACTCCTGCGGTCCAGGCCGCTAAAGCTTGCGTTCCAATTGTAAATCCTTACATAGAGGGCGTGGAAAGGATGGGAAAAGAACATGCGCTTCCTTGTTTGCGTGCCAGCAGTTGGAGTCAGAGTTCCAGACGCCATTAAAACTATTAGATGACGTTTTCATTCTAATTTTTTATTTTATGCAGTGTTATTTGAAAAAAGCAGTCGAGTAGGTGATTTCATCAAGGTAGACCAGAGGTTAGGTAGGAAGGGCCCAAACAATATGTCATTTATTCCCGTATTCAATATAGGCGGCTCTGTGGGAAGAAACGAAAAATATTAGAGAAAAGAAGACACTAGAACATAATAGTGCTGAGATCTTAATATGATATAACAATGGTATCAAATATTCAAATGAAAGAGTGTAAGTCGTACTCCCTGTTTAAACCCCGGGGAGACAGGGTTTGCAATTGATGAATCCAATATGACTCCCTTTTCTTTAGAAATTGGATTCGGTCACCCCCTCGACAATTAAATGACGTAACTATCTACACTGAACTCAACAGTAATCCAACTAGTGAATTGAGTAAATTAATTGACAACATTCTGACCAATTATGTTTCCCGTGGGGTCATTGACTCAAAAACCAAAGATTTTCTTATCAAAAAGAACCCCATTATCCCAGTATTCTACGTCTTACCAAAAATACACAAAAGCTTAGAGAATCCACCAGGACGACCAATAGTGGCCTCGACGGAATCCATCTTGTCACCACTTTCCATCTTTTTGGAAAAAATTCTCACACCTTTGACACGCCAGGCTCCATCCTACTTACTAGACACAGGTCATTTTCTTCAAACCATTCACAATCTAGGCCAAATACCTGACACAGCCATATTGGTTTCTCTGGATGTAAAGGACTTATACACCTCCATTCCACATCAGGAAGGTATTGCAAGTGCACGCCATTTACTTACCATTTCTCAAAAACCTCCAGAAATAATTGAACTATGTATAGAACTATTGACAATAGTTCTTACTAAAAATTTCTTCATGTTCCAAAATAAGTTTTATCTTCAAACTAAAGGCACGGCCATGGGCTCTAACGTAGCTCCTCCTTATTAAAATAGCTACATGGCCCGTTTTGAAGAGGAGGTAGTCTATCCACATCCTTTATTCAGATCTCACAGTCTAATCTGGAAAAGGTATATAGACGACATATTCTGTATATGGACGGGCACATCAGAGTCATTGAAACAATTCTTTGAGACTCTAAACCAAGCTTGGCCTGGATTATCCTTTACTATCACCACAAGTGTAGAAAAAGTAAATTTTCTAGACACAATGGTGATCAAAAATGAATCAGGAATTATTTCTACGGACTTATATACCAAGCCCACGGACAGAAACAGTCTTCTGCATTATGACAGTCTTCACCCCCCGTCTACTAAAAAATCCATACCCAGATCTCAATTTCATCGGGTACGGAAAATAGTTTCCGATCCTACGGTGTCTGATTGCAGAATTAAGGAGATGCATGCTAAATTTGAGGAACGTGGATATCCACCAAATATACTGGATAAAGCTAAAAATCCTACCCCATCTCCATGTAAATCGGTACAGAATCGTATCCCTTTAGTGCATACATTTCATCCGTATGTACACATACTGCATCATCACATACGGAAACATTGGAACATTCTTAAAACTGCCTATCCAAACGTTAAAGAATTCAATAGCCCTTTCTTACCCTGCTATAAACGTCCCAACAATATCAGGGATTCTTTGGTCAGAGCTGATTTAGGAACACAAGGACGCATCAAAACCCAAAGATTTCTTCAAAAACCAAAAACGGGCACATACCCGTGCTTACATTGTACCCAATGTAACAATGTAATTAAAGGGGACACATTCCTCCACCCACACTCAGGGAAGAAATATCCAATTAAGGACTTTGCAACCTGTGATTCCTCTTATGCAGTTTACCTAATCAAATGTCCCTGTGGACTCTTATACATAGGAGAAACAACACAGCCGATAAAGGATAGAATCTCCAAGCACAAATCTACCATTCGCTGCAAAAATATGTTGTTACCCATACCATTTCATTTTATCACCAAGGGACACACTATAGCACAGCTTAAATTCCAGGTAATAGAACTAATTACGCCATCTAGGCGAGGGGGTGACCGAATCCAATTTCTAAAGAAAAGGGAGTCATATTGGATTCATCAATTGCAAACCCTGTCTCCCCGGGGTTTAAACAGGGAGTACGACTTACACTCTTTCATTTGAATATTTGATACCATTGTTATATCATATTAAGATCTCAGCACTATTATGTTCTAGTGTCTTCTTTTCTCTAATATTTTTCGTTTCTTCCCACAGAGCCGCCTATATTGAATACGGGAATAAATGACATATTGTTTGGGCCCTTCCTACCTAACCTCTGGTCTACCTTGATGAAATCACCTACTCGACTGCTTTTTTCAAATAACACTGCATAAAATAAAAAATTAGAATGAAAACATCATCTAATAGTTTTAATGGCGTCTGGAACTCTGACTCCAACTGCTGGCACGCAAACAAGGAAGCGCATGTTCTTTTCCCATCCTTTCCACGCCCTCTATGTACGGATTTACAATTGGAACGCAAGCTTTAGCGGCCTGGACCGCAGGAGTGACGTCACATCCGGCGACGCACTTCCGGTCTGCGCTACAGCGGCAGTCCCGCCTTCAGCTCATAAATAAGCGGCGCTCTACACGTGGCACACACTGGAACTAGCGGTGGACGCCGCGTTCAGTGTAGACCCGTGTCTGGCTAACTTCTAAGAGCGGTAAGCAATGTATCAGAGCACTTTTTACAGCAATCACTTTTACCTTACAGCACCGTTTACCATTTGTGTGTTTCCACAGCCTATTTTGAGACAGTGTACAGGACTCTCTCTGGCTCATTCAGTCAATAGAGTAAGCATCATTTACCATTTCCCCACTCACTATAGTAGTCCTCACCCGGTTAACACAATATCCTGCTATATTATACCCATCAGGTATTCACCTTATCTCGGACATATTTGGCGCGTCACAGCGATCACTACCCATCACAAGGTACAAATGAAAGTGCCATAACTTTATATTAGAGAGACATTAAGTGTCCCACATTACTTTATTGGCACATTTCTCTTGTAAACAGGCATTATCCAGATAACATTGACTTATATTCACACTGGTCTCTTTATGCTCCTAAAGGTATGTTCTCTTCAGTCCAATAGAGCTCATTGGCTATATATATAATATATATATATATATATATATATATATATATATAAATTCGATTATTTATTTTGATCCTTGTGTTTGCGCATTCTTAAAATTTCGTCTTTATCAGTCCATAGACCATATACTTGTTCTGGACAATTTTGATCAATAAGACTACAACTTACCAAGCAGTCGGGTAGGATTTTCCTTTATATATTTTATTTTATTTCACTTTATGTTTAATTTTCCATGCTCATATTATTTGCTTTTCTTATGAGCACATGTAGCAATTTGTGTCAGCTGGATACTGCATCATGAATATACGCTTGAGACTTCTCTCACATTATATAGTTATAAGAAATTTTTTTCAAACATTACCCATACCATAGTGTATTGTTTTAATTCTCATTGTCTGCAGTACTTTGATGAAGGTCCGGATGGGACCGAAACGTTGATTTTGGCTGCAATAAATTCATTTTCATTTATTCTAAAGTTGAGTGCTAAGTTCTTCTTTCACATTACTTCTGGGTTGGGTTCCTACTTGAGCACCTTCCACGGTAGTGCCACGCTATATCACTATATGGAACTGTATCAAGACATCTCTATCACTAGATGATGACATCTCTGGCATAGTATGGGGCTTTCTAGAGGGTCTATGTAATAGGCACTCTTGGGGGACCTGTGGCAGACCAGTGGATGCGTGCTGTTACTCCACTTGCCATTGTGCTGAGGCTTTTTATGTGCTATCTGGGTTATAATGTGGGGCAAAACAAGAAAACAATAAACATTATAGATGTATATACTACATATAGGCAAACTCTATATAGTATAATTCACTCCCCACAGGCAGACTCTACACTGTGTTCCAAATTATTATGCAAAAATTGTTTAGGAGTGATAAAGTGATAAGGTAAGAATTTTTTGTTTGTCAGTTAAACTCATTGATGGTGATGTGTGTCAGGGCTCTTTATATCACTGTAAGCAATTGCAGACACCTGTGCTAATTAGTTTGGCAGGTGTGTCCAATGAAAGGCAAGACTACTTAAGAAGGCTGTCCCACATTATTAAGCAGCCTACATTTTCTGCCAAGATGGGAAAGAAAAAGGATGTGTCGGCTGCTGAGAAGCAACAAATTATGGAGTGTTTAGGTCAATGCATGACTACAATCAACATTGCCAAGACACTTCATCGTGATCATCGCACAATCAAGAAGTATGTAGCTGATTCACAGTACACACGTGTGCGTGCTGATAAGGGAAAATTGAGGACTCTTTCCTACAGGCAATTACGTCAGGTTAAAAGAGCAGCGGCAAAAAGCCTTGTCATAGCAGCAGACAAGTTTTTGAAGTTGCTGGTGCCTCCAACGTCCCCCGAACAACAAGATGCAGGGTCCTTCAGAGGTTTGCAGCTGTGCGTAAGCCATCCTGTCGACCTCCTCTATCCACTGCACACAAGCAGAAACGGCTCCAGTGGCCCAAACAATACATGAAGACTGACTTCAAAACTGTTTTGTTCACCGATGAGTGCCGTGCAACGCTCGATGGTCCAGGTGGATGGAGTGGAGGATGGCTGGTTGATGGACACCCCATGCAAACACGGCTACGGCGCCAACAAGGAGGAGGTGGAGTAATTTTTTGGGCTGGAATCATGGGGAGAGAGATTGTCGGCCCCTTTAGGATCCCTGAAGGGGTAAAGATGAACTCCATAGTGTGTGTTGAGTTTCTCAAACAGCACTTCCTGCCATGGTTCAAGAAGAAGAACCATGCATTCCGCAGCAAGATCATTTTCATGCATGATAATGCACCGTCTCATGCTGCACATAACACATCTGCATCTCTGGCTGCTATGGGCGTAAAAGGGGACAAACTTATGGTGTGGCCCCCATGCTCCCCTGACCTCAACCCTATTGAGAACCTCTGGAGCATCATCAAAAGGAGTGTCTATGATGGCGGGAGGCAGTTCACATCTAAGCAACAGCTCTGGGAGGGTTTTCTGTCCTCATGCAAAACAATTGAAGCAGAAACCATCCAAAACCTGACAAATTCAATGGACGAGAGAGTTCAGAAGCTCCTTTCGAACAAGGGGTCCTATGTGCAAATGTAACATCACCTAGAATAAAGTTTTGAGTTGAAAACTGTTTGATTTCAGTTTGTAATAACCTGCTAATGCTTATAATTTCAAAAATTACCATTTTTTTGTTCTTTTTTAAAATGAAAAGGTTGAAAACTCTGCTATGCATAATAATTTGGAACATGCATTTTGAGTGCAGTTTGAGTGTTTTATTTTTTTAAAAATATACTGTTATCATAGGCAGTTTGTACAAAAACCTTTCAATTGTACTCTAATAGTTATTTGACTGGATAATTACAATGACTGAATTCATATAGGTAATTTGGGAAAATCTGAGAAAATATTATTTGCATAATAATTTGGAACACAGTGTATATAATATAATGCACCCCCATAGGTAGACTATGTAGTATTATGCACTCCCCATAGGCAGACTCTATATAGTGTAATGCACCCAGATAAGCAGACTCTATATAGTATAATGCACCCCCCATAGGCAGACACCATACAGTATAAAGCACTCCCTATAGGTAGACTCTATATAGTATAATGCACCCCCATAGTCAGCCTCTATATAGTATAATGCACTCCCCATAGTCAGCCACTATATAGTATAATGCACTCCCCATAGGCATACTCACTACAGTATGATGCACCCCCATAGGCAGACTCCATACCATATAATGAACCCCCATAGGCAGAATCTATATAGTATAATGCACTCCCTATAGGCAGACTCTACAGTATATAGTATAATGCACCCCCATAAAAAATAAATAAATACAATACTCACCTCTCCTCCTTGTTCCCCGATGATCTGAGCACCCGCTCATCTCAGAACAGCGGATGCCAAGCAATGACGCAATCATGCCCGCTGTCAGTGTCTGCGTCAGGAACGTCAGAAGCTGAGAGGGGGACGATGGGAGAGGAAGTGTGATGCTTCCTGTCTCATCAGTGCTTTCAAATATATTGGCATCCAGCCGATACAATTGAACTTGCGATGACGTGCAGGAGGCCCGGTGCTGGCACCGCCCCCTCCCTTCTGCTCAAGGGCATCATAGCGGCCAGGTGGCAGTGCAGGGAGATCGAGTCTCCCTGCTCTGCCACAGAGTGTATCTGTATGGGCGCGCTGTGTATGCCCATACAGCTAACAGTAGCATAGCTCCAGGTAGGCCCCTCAGAGCGCGGGGCCCGGGGCGACCGACCACTCTACCCCCCCACTTCCCCGGTAGCTACGCTACTGGTTGGGATTCATCAAGGTGCCTGTACCATTAGGAGGTGTTCACCTCCTAATGAATTAGACGGGGCGCGAAGAGGCATGCCCTTCACCCAAATCTTACTCCAGTCAGGGACTGGAGTAAAATTTGTGGCATAAGAAATACCACTGCTCATCATGAATTTGATGTGTTTTCTGGAGTAAAAACGACGAGTCTATTAAACTAAAGTGGTTCGTCGGGTAGGTAAAAATAGGATAAATTGCTGGTGGTTTATGAAAAATAAGCATTAATCAATTCAAACTGGAGCCAGTCAGCCTCATGGGCCCCAACACAGTGGGGACTATAATCTTTGATAGCTAGTACTATGCTGACAAGATACTAAGTTGCATGGTGTAGCTTAGGACCAGTTGTAACTGATCAATTTTCTGCAGTAATTATGCAATTGTGTTGCAGTAACTGGGCACCTCTGAGTTTTCTCTATAACTTAGGTAATGATATTGTTGGTAAGTATTTGTAGATGTGGTTGAGGAGAATAACTTTCTTATTGTCAGGTGCTGTAACCAGAGCTGATGTAATGCCATATGTTTAACCCCCTAACCTTACCAGACTGCACTAAAAATAATTATGTCCTGTATTGTAACTAGGTTGTGCTATGAGAACGACTCTTTTTGTAAGTCCCACTGCTTTGCTTATGGCTACGTGGGTCTGCAAAGTTCAGCTGTGAAATTATTGCTGCCTTAATTGTGATATTGTGGTTGTAACTTCCTGCTAAACCTAAAAAGGTACAAAAAGGGCAACACAACAGGAAGTGTACGTACTATACAGCGACATAACAAGAATTTCTCAAACAATTATTATAAAGTAGAAGAAGAGGAGGCAGATAGGATAGGTCCGGACCAATACTGACTCCATGCGCCAACCCATCCACACCCCATATATACTGGGAGCCAAGCACTTTTGTACCACCAATAACACAAGAGGATTGCATGTCCTTTGCTTCACTTTCCACATTTGCTTTCATTAAGAAAGTGCAAAGAAAGTAGTAGGCTCTATGCATTATCACACTGCAGTGGCAGGAAATATTTATACAGTTTATTGCTTTTTTTCTAGCAGTTATCTATTAAATTCATGCAGGACAGTTTAGACCAGAAAGACATTTCCTGAATTAACATTCACTTTATCAGCCATGCACATGACATACCATAATCATTAACCCCTTACTGCAAATTAATTTTTCATATATGTGATTGCAGTGGAGCCGGGGTGTGGAAAGGGATTCTGATGCCGGCTACATTACATAGCCAGCATCCAGAGTCGGACTGCCTCAAAGGAGGACCAGAAGATACTCCGGTGGGCCCATGTGAAGGCACTGTCTACAGCTGCAGGAACCGCAGTGATAAAAAAATACAGCTGATCAGAACAGTGTTCCATTCAGTATACAACACAAGCTGCAGTCTGCAGCAGAATAGAGAATCAGCGACACATGCACTGCTCTCCCAGTTTGTTCAATGCACGGAAGAGCAGTGAATCCAACTGAATGGAGCAACATTCTGCTCAGTTCAAGAAGTGAGCTGCAGTCTGCAGCAGAAGAGAGATTCAGTGACGCAAGCATCGCTCTCCTGGGTTGTCTAATACTGGGATGAGCAGTGAACAGCAATCAGTAGTACTAACACGTGAGCTGATCTGCCTGCAGCTCATGTGCTAGGGCTTCTAAGTACTTTTGACTAGTGGTGAATGAACCTTTGAATGTTTGGGTTTGGCCAAAAAGTTTAAAAAAAAAGTTTGACTCAGGTACCAAAACAGTACCCAAACCCAGACCTCATTCACTTGAATGGGGGGCCAGAACATCCAGTGTTTGCCACACTGCCATGTGCATGACAGTACGGCAAACACTGCCTCTGATCGGCAGCAAAATTATTACTGCTGGTCAGAGAGATGCAGTTCCCATGCTGTCAAATGACAGCGTGAATCCGCAACTGTGACCAGAGGTAAAAAGTTTACCTTTTGGTTATTGTCATCGGCTAATGGAACTACTACTCCCATCAGCCTCCATCTGCTGCCATCAATAATAGCAAGAGCATGCGTGGCTGATGGGAGTATTCATCAGCCAGCACCTGCACTCTAAATAATTAATTTAAAAACAAAATACCTGGCATGTATTCCCCTGTATTATTGATAACCAGCCTGGCAAAACTGACAGCAGTGGGCTGAAACCTTCAGCTATCAGCATTAGCAAGGCTAGTTATCAAGAGTACAGGGGTCCATATGCCTTTTTTGGGGGGGTATTATTATTTAAGCAAACAATAAAAAAAGGCGTGGGACCCCCCCCCATTTTTAACAACCAGCCAAGCTAAAGCAGACAGCTGGGGTGCTGGTATTCTCAGGCTGGTAAGGAGCCATGGATATTGGCCCACCCAGCCTAAAAATAGCAGCCTGCATCTGCCCAGAAAAAGGGCACCTATTACATGTACCAAATTCTAGTACTTTGCCAGCTCTTCCCACTTGCACGGCGGCAAGTGGGGTTCATATTGTTGGGGTTAATATCACCTTTGACACACAGCAATAATAAAGTCCTTTATTTGAAATACAAAAACACACTTTCACTTTTTTATTTAAAAGTAACAAACACAGTTATACTCACCTGTGTGTTTATTTATAATATAACTATAGGATAAGCAAGTGATAGGTGTCTTATAGACAACTCTCCATTATTAACCCCTTAACCCCCAAGGGTGGTTTGCACGTTAATGACCGGGCCAATTTTTACAATTCTGACCACTGTCTCTTTATGAGGTTATAACTCTGGAACGCTTCAACGGATCTTCGCGATTCTGAGAATGTTTTCTCGTGACATATTGTACTTCACGTTAGTGGTAAAATTTCTTTGATATAACTTGCGTTTATTTTTGGAAAAAACGCAAATATGGAGAAAATTTTAAAATTTTGCTATTTTCAAACTGAATTTTTATTCCCTTAAAACACAGAAATATGTCACACAAAATAGTTAATAAATAACATTTCCCATATGTCTACTTTACATCAGCACAATTTTGGAACCAAAATTTTTTTGTTAGGAAATTATAAGGGTAAAAAGTTAACCAGCGATTTCTCATTTTTACAACAAAATTTACAAAGCCATTTTTTTTAGGGACCACCTCACATTTGAAGTCACTTTGAGGGGTCTATATGGCAGAAAATACCCAAAAGTGACACCATTCTAAAAACTGCACTGCTCAAGGTACTCAAAACCACATTCAAGAAGTTTATTAACCCTTCAGGTGCTTCACAGGAGCTGAAGCAACATGGAAGAAAAAATGAATATTTAACTTTTTAGTCACAAAAATGATCTTTTACAAACTTTTTTTTATTTTCACAAGGGTAAAAGGAGAAAATGGACAGATAAAATTGTTGTGCAATTTCTACTGAGTACGCCAATACCCCATATGTGGGGGAAAACCACTGTTTGGGCGCACGGCCGGGCTCAGGAGGGAAGCAGCGCTGTTTGACTTTTTCACACCAAAATTGGCTGGAATTGAGATTGGACGCCATGTCACGTTTGGAGAGCCTCTGATGCGCCTAAACAGTGGAAAAACCCCCACAAATAACATCATTTTGGAAACTAGACCCCCTAAGGAACTTATCTAGATCTGTTGTGAGCACTTTGAACCCCCAAGTGTTTCACAAAAGTTTATAATGCCTGGGTGGGAAAAAAAAAAAAACAATTTTCCACAAAAATGATTTTTTAGTCCCAAATTTTTGATTTTTCCTAAGGAAATTGGACCCCAAAAGTTGTTGACCAATTTGTCCTGAGTATGCTGATACCCCATATGTGGGGTGGGAAAGCTGTTTGGGCGCACAGCAGGGCTTGGAAAGGAAGTAATGACGTTTTGGAATGCAGACATTGATGGGGGTCATGTTCCGTTTGCAGTGCCCCAGATGAGCCTAAACAGTGTAAACCTCCCACAAGAGACCCCATTTTGGAAACTAGACCCCCTAAGGAACTTATCTAGATCTGAGGTGAGCACTTTGAACCCCAAAGTGCTTCACACAAGTTTATAATGTAGAGCCGTGAAAAAAAAATCCTATTTTTTTCCCAGAAAAATTATCTTTTAGTCACCAATTTTTTATTTTCTCAAAGGTAACAAGAGAAATTGGACCACAAAATTTGTTGTCCAATTTGTCCTGAGTACGCTGATACCCCATATGTAGGGGGAACCACTGTTTGGGTGCACGGCAGAGCTCGGAATGGAAGGAGCACCATTTGACTTTTTGCAACCAAAATTGGCTGGAATTGAGATTGGACGCCATGTTGCATTTGTAGAGCCCCTGATGTGCCTAAACAGTGGAAACCCCCCCACAAGTGACCCCATTTTGGAAACTATACTCACTAAGGAACTTATCTAGATCTGTGGTAAGAAATTTGAACCCCCAAGTGCTTCACACAAGTTTATAACGTAGAGCCGTAAAATTAAAAAATCATTTTTTTTTCCACAAAAGTGATCTTTTCACCCCAATTTTTATTTTCCCAAGGGTAATAAGACCCCAAAAGTTATCGTGCAATTTGTCCTGAGTACGCTGGTACCCATATGTGGGGGTAAACCACTGTTTGGGTGCATGGTAGAGCTCGGAAGGGAAGGAGCGCCGTTTGAGTTTTTCAACTCAGAATTGGCTGGACACCATGTCGTGTTTGGAGAGCTCCTGATCTGCCTAAACAGTGGAAACCCCCCACAAATTACACCATTTTGGAAACTAGACCCCTCAAGGAACTTATGCCCGAGCATGAAAATAAAAAAAATCATATTTTTTCCACAAACATGATCTTTTAGTCCCCAACTTTTTATTTTCCCAAGGGTAACAGGAGAAATTGGACCCCAAAAGTTGTTGACCAATTTGTCCTGAGTACGCTGATACCCCATATGTGGGAGAAAACTACTGTATGGGCACACGTCGGGGCTCGGAAGGGAAGTAGTGACGTTTTGGATTGCAGACTTTGATGGAATGGTCTGCGGGCGTCATATAGTGTTTGGAGAGCCACTGATGTACCTAAACAGTGGAAACCCCCCACAAGTGACCCCATTTTGGAAAATAGACACCCCAAGGAACTTATCTAGATGTGTGGTGAGCACTTTGAACCCCGAAGTGCTTCCCAGAAGTTTATAACGTACAGCCATAAAAATAATTTTTTTTTTTTTTTACAAAAATGATTTTTTTGCCCCCAATATTTTATTTTCACAAGGGTAACAGGAGAAATTGGACCCCAAAAGTTGTTGTCCAATTTGTCCTGAGTATGCTGATACCCAATATGTGGGAGAAAACTACTGTATGGGCACACGTCTGGGCTTGGAAGGAAAGTAGTGAAGTTTTGGATTGCAGACTTTGATGGAATGGTCTGCTGGCGTCATGTTGCATTTGGAGAGCCCCTGATGTGCCTAAACAGTGGAAAACCCCCACAAGTCACCTCATTTTGGAAAATAGACCCCACAAGGAACTTATATAGATGTGTGGTGAGTGCTATGAAGCCTCAAGTGCTTCACAGAAGTTTATAACGTACAGCCATAAAAACAAAAAAATCATTTTTTTTTAACAAAAATTATATTTTTGCCCCCAATTTTTTATTTTCCCAAGGGTAACAGAAGAAATTGGACCCCAAGAGTTATTGTGTCATTTGTCCTGAGTATGCTGATACCCCATATTTGGGGGTAAACCACTGTTTGGGCGCATGGCAGAGCTCAGAAGTGAAGGAGCACTGTTTGACTTTTTCTACGCAGAATTGGCTGGAATTGAGATCAGACGCCATGTCACATTTGGAGAGCCCCTGATGTGCCTAAACAGTGGAAACCCCACAATTCTAACTCCAACCCTAACCCCAACACACCCCTAACCCTAGTCCCAAACCTAACCATAACCCTAACCACAAACCGAACCCTAACACACCCCTAACCCTAATCCCAACCCTAACCCTAATGCTAACTTTAGCCCCAACACTAACCCTAACTTTAGCCGCAACCCTAACCCTAATGGGAAAATGGAAATAAATACATTTTTTTAATTTTATTTTTTTCCCTAACTAAGCGGGTGATAAAGGGGGGTTTGATTTACTATTTATAGCGGGTTTTTATGGCAGCTGTCACGCTAAAAAAATAGTTTTTGCATCACCACATTTTGAGAGCTATAATTTTTTGCATATTTTGGCCCACAGAGTCATGTGAGGTCTTGTTTTTTGCGGTACGAGTTGACATTTTTATTGGTACCATTTTTGAGCACGTGACATTTTTTGATTGCATCGCTTTATTCTGCGAGCTATAACTTTTTATTTTTTCGCTGATGATGCTGTATGGCAGCTCGTTTTTTGCGGGACAAGATGACGTTTTCAGTGGTACCATGTTTATTTATATCGGTCTTTTTGATTGCGTGCTATTCCACTTTTTGTTCGGTGGTATGATGATAAAGCATTGATTTTTTGCTTTGTTTTTTTTTAGAGTTCACTAAAGGGGTTTACTAGTGGGACAGTTTTATAGGGCGGGTCGATACGGACACGGCGATACCAAATATGTGCACTTTTATTGTTTTTTTACAGAAAGAAATAAATTTATTGGGAATACTTTTTTTTCTTTATATTGGAAAGTTTTTTTTAAAACTTGTGATTTTCATTTTTTTTACCTTTTTCCTTTGTCCTAGGGTGGGACATCACAGTATAGGGTCAGATCGCTGGTGTGACAGCGTGCACAGCACTCTGTCACACCAGCGATGTGACAGGCACTGCTGCAGGCTTCCTCAGCGCCTCCCTGCAGGACCCGGCGGCCATCTTGGATCCGGGGTCTTGCACGGAGGAAGGCCTCAGAACAGCGCGATCACATCGCACTGTTCTGATGGTCTCAGGGGAGCTTCCCTGTGCCCCCGATACATATTCGTGCCAGGGGTTAATGTGCCGGGAGCGGACGGTGACCGTTCCTGGCACATAGTGCCGGATGTCAGCTGTGATAATCAGCTGACACCCGGCCGCGATCGGCTGCGCTCCCCTGGGAGCGCGGCCGATCGCATGCGGCATACTATCCCGTCCCTGGTCATACGGGCCCAAGTACCATGGACGGGACAGTACGTCGGATGGCAGAAAGGGGTTAAACTGTGGGCTTGATGTCACCAGACAATACAAAGGTGACATCAATCCCACAAATGTGAACCCCACTTGCCACCGCCACAAGGCAAGTGGGAAGAGCTGGTCAAGCGCCAGAATTGGCACAAATAATAATTTTTTGGCTGGGGGCAACATCCATGGCCCCTTACCAGAATGAGAATGCCAGCCACAAGCTGTCTGCTTTAGCTTGACTCGTCGTCAAAAATGGGGGGGACCCCACGCCATATTTTTAAAATTATTTATTTATCCCTTGACTGACTGAGTCCCCTTGGCCTGTATCATTCCTGACTGAGACCCCTCCCCCTGTATCACCCATGATCAACTGAACCCCCTTCCCGTGTATGATCCCAGACTGACAGAGCCCCCACCACCTGTAACAACCCTGAATAACTGAGCTCCCTTCCCATTTATCATGCCTAACTGATTGCCCCTTTCCTCTATAACATACATTAACATACTTGAGTGACTGAGCTCCCTGACCCTGTATCATCACTGATCGTCTAAGCCCCCTCTCTTTCTGTCGTCCCTAACTGATTAAATGCTTCTCTTTCCGACCACTCATATAACCCCTAACCAAAAGAGCCCCTCAGAAAAAGTTATGGCTTTACGGGTAAATAGAGATTTCTGTAAAAATTGTATGGTGGGGATGTTAGAGAAAGGACTCTTTAGATAT
Source organism: Oophaga sylvatica (assembly GCA_033576555.1). Lineage (NCBI taxonomy): Eukaryota > Metazoa > Chordata > Amphibia > Anura > Dendrobatidae > Oophaga > Oophaga sylvatica. The sequence continues at coordinate 107,024,757 of JARQOD010000002.1, forward strand.
CACTCCCAATGCCATACATAACTGATCTAGGGCCCCAAACACTATTAGTGGGTACATTTGCATAATGTATTTGAAGCAGAATTTTTGTTGTAGAATAACCGCAGCAAATTAACAGTGGTAACATCAGGACAGGTACTTGTATAATACTAAGGAAATCCTGAAAATATAATTTGTTGGTGGGCCTTGAGGACTGGAGTATTGCAGTAAATGACTAACAACAATCAACGTGTATATAATCAGTGTTTATTTAATAGCCTGAAATCAGTTCATGCAAATGCAAGATAAATGTATCTCAGTATTTATGGCCCTTCTTTTAAGTTAGCTCAAGTTTATACTTTTTGTAAAACCGGCCCAGACTACAGTGCACTTCTTAATGAGAGGGTAGGCAATCCTGGGAAAAGCGGGGTGACTAAAATTTTTAAATTTTTTAAAACTTTTTTTTATTCCTACTTTATTTTTTAGCCCTTTTTGGGGCGTTTCCAGAAAAAGAATGAGCATGCTGCGTTTTTTTCCGGGATGCGTTTTTTTTTAGGAAAAAACGCAGCATGCGCACAAAAATTGAGGAATGCATTCTATTCATAGGATGGTTAATGCATGCATTTCTTCAGCATTTTCCGCAGCAAAAATGCTCAAAAAAACGCGAAAAATCCTGAACGTGTGCACATAGCCTGAAAGGTAAAACTGGCCTGCCAATATGATTCTCCAGGTCATTACAAGTTCATAGACACCAAACATGTCTAGGTTCTTTTTTATCTAAGTGATGAAAAAAAAATTCTAAACTTTGTTAAGAAAAAAAATTGTGCCATTTTCTGAAACCCGTAGCGTCTGCATTTTTTCATGATCTCAGGTTGGTTGAGTGCTTATTTTTTGCGTGCCGAGCTGACGTAATACCCGCTCATTAAGGTCATGTAATATGGATGCAATGCCACTCCCATGGGCGTGGCCTCCATATTCATGGCCTTAATGAGCGGTATTACGTCACATCTCAGCGCTGGAGAGCTGCATGAAGCCGGGGAGAACGCAGGATTGCCGGCCGGGACGTTCAGCGATGGCACGGGGAGGGTGAGTATGATGGAGGAGGATGGGGGGAGCATGGAGGAGGACAAGGAGCACGGAGCAGGACGGAGGGAGGACGGAGAGCATGGAGCAGAACGGGGGAGGACAGAGAGCACGGAGCAGAACGGGGAGGACTGTTATGATTTGGTAGCTGAGGAGAGCAGGCAAAAACGGCAATACACCAGAGAGGTTGGAATCTACTGGATTGCAGTACCCTGACTAACCACCACAACTAAAGGCAGCCGTGGAGCGTTCCTAAGTTGGTCCTAGACGCCTCGTCACAGCCTGAGAGGTTAACTACACCTAAAGATAGAAAGAGGAAAGCTAACTGCCCCGGAGCAGATCCCCAAAGAACATAGAAATCCCCCAAACATGTAATGGCGGTTAGACAAGAGGAAATACAGACAGACAGAAAATAGTATGAGCAAAGTTGGGGCCCAATCTTCCTAGAAAGAAAAGGATAGGAAGGACACTTACTGCAATCCCAAAAACTCTAACAAAATACCAACTCTACTAATTCCAAAAACACCTGAGATCACACGACCTCTACCACCTAAATTAGTTCTCTGGTGTAACAAAACTAAGCCGCAGCCACTGAAAAAACTGGAAAAGGCAAATGAACAAATAACAGTGGCTCAGATAAACTGAGAGGAGCACAAGCCCCCGGAGGGGACCTGGCTGACCTCCACAGAAGAGCAGGAAAAAATGCAAAAAGCAAGTACAAAAATAAAAGCAGAAAATGTCTTATCTGTTAGCAGAAGATGCAGGCAAGAATCAGCAATCTTCCAAGTGAACCAGGAACCACAGTTGAGACAAGAACAATTGATCACCGGCAACCTTGATGGGAGGGAACCTCCCTTATATAAGACCAGTCTGTAACTCCTGATTGCCAATCTTCATTGAATAGTTCAGTACTGTTTGTAACCACCAGAGGGAGCTTCTGCTCAGAATTCATTTCTAACACATTCACAACAGTACCCCCCTTGAGGAGGGGTCACCGAACCCTCATTTGGGCAACCAGGTCGGTCAGGATGACCTCTGTGATACGCACGGATCAGTCTCCTAGCATGGATGTCCGAAGCAAATACCCAAGAATTGTCCTCCTGACCATAACCTCTCCACTTAACCACATACTGGAGTTTCCGTCTAGAAAAACGAGAATTCAATATTTTCTCAACCACATACTCCAGATTGCCCTCAACCAAAACAGGATCAGGAGGCGCAGTCATAGGAACCACTGGCTTGACAAACTTCTTCAATAAGGACTTGTGGAACACGTTATGGATCTTAAATGTCCCTGGAAGAAGTAAACGAAAGGAAACAGGATTAAGAATCTCCATGATCTTATAAGGTCCAATGAACCTAGGCTTAATCTTAGGAGATGCAACTCTCATAGGAATATTTCTTGAGGACAACCAGACCAAGTCCCCCACTTCAAACCGAGGACCATCATTCCTATGCCGGTTGGCAAACCGCTGGGCCCTCCTGAGAGAGGGACAACCTCTCCACTACCTGGTCCCAAATCTGCTGCATACGCTCCACAACAGAGTCAAACCCGGACAGACAGAAGCCTCCGCCTGTCCCGAAGAAAATCGAGGGTGAAACCCAAAATTGCAGAAAAATGGAGACATCAAGGTGGCAGAGCTAGCCCTATTATTAAGAGCAAACTCAGCCAAAGGCAAAAAAGAGACCCAGTCATCTTGATCAGCAGACACAAAGCATCTCAGATAAGTCTCCAATGTCTGGTTTGTTCTCTCAGTTTGTCCATTGGTCTGAGGATGAAAAGCCGAGGAGAAAGATAACTGAACACCAAGTTTAGAACAAAAAGTCCTCCAAAATCTGGAAACAAACTGGACTCCTCTGTCAGACACAATGTTCTCAGGAATGCCGTGTAACCGAACCACGTGCTGAAGGAACAAAGGCACCAATTCGGAGGAGGAAGGCAACTTAGGTAATGGCACAAGATGTATCATTTTGGAAAACCTATCACAAATCACCCAGATAACGGTCATTCTCTGAGAAACAGGGAGGTCGGAAATGAAATCCATAGAGATATGGGTCCATGGTCTCTTGGGCACAGGCAATGGCATCAACAAACCACTAGAGCGAGAGCAAGGCTTGGAGCGAGAGCAAGTCCCGCAGGACTGCACAAATTCCCTGACGTCACGAGACAAAGTAGGCCACCAAAAGGACCAACTAACCAAGTCTCTGGTACCAAAAATTCCGGGATGACCGGCCAACGCGGAACAATGAATCTCAGACATCACACTCTTTTTCCACCGGTCTGGGACAAACAATTTCCCAATAGGGCAGCGCTCGGGTTTATCCTCCTGACACCCTTCCAGAGCCAGTCTCAAATTGGGCGAGATGGCGGAAAGAACTACACCCTCTTTCAAAATAACAGCAGGATCAGATAACTCAGGAGAGTCCGCAAGGAAACTCCTCGAGAGGGCATCCGTCTTAACATTCTTAGTGCCAGGAAGAAAGGAAACCACAAAATTAAAACATGTGAAAAACAAGGCCCACCTGGCCTGTCTAGGATTAAGTCGCTTGGCTGATTCCAGATAGACCAGATTCTTATGGTCCGTGAGGACCACTGTTATGTTTCGGTAGCTGAGGAGTGCAGGTAAAAAAGGCAATACACCAGAGAAGTTGGAATCTATGAGATTGCAGTACCCTGACTAACCACCACAACTAGAGGCAGCCGTGGAGCGTTCCTACGTTGGTCCTAGACGCCTCGTCACAGCCTGAGAAACTAACTACACCTAAAGATAGAAAGAGGAAAGCTATCTGCCCCGGAGCAGATCCCCAAAGAACATAGAAAGCCCCCAAACATGTAATGGCGGTTAGACAAGATGAAATACTGACACAGACAGAAAATAGTAGAGCAAACGTTGGGGCCCAAACTACCTAAAGAGAAAAGGATAGGAAGGGCACTTACTGCAATCCCAAAAAAACCTGAAAAGCACCAACTCTACTAATTTCAAAATCACCTGAGATCACACGACCTCTACCACCTAAATTAGTTCTCTGGTGTAACAAAATCAAAACAGCAGCCACTGAAAAAACTGAAAAAAGCAAAAGTACAAACATCAGTGGCTGAACTAAACTGAGAGGGCAAAAGCCCCCGGAGGGGACCCTGAAGGCCCCCACAGAAGTGCAGGACAAAATGCAAAAATCAAGCACAAAAACAAAAAAAGAAAATGTCTTATCTGTTAGCAGGAGATGCAGACACGACACAGCAGGCTACAAGGGAAACAGGAATCAAGGATAGAGACCAGAACAATTGATCACCGGCAACCCTGATGGGAAGGCGACTCCCTTATATAAGACCAGTCAGTAACACTGATTCCCACTCCTCACAATCTTCACTGGACAGTCCAGTACGCTTGTAACCACCAAGGGAGCCTCTGCTCAGAACTCATTTCAAGTCCAATCACAACAGTACCCCCCCCTTGAGGAGGGGTCACCGAACCCTCACTTGAGCAACCAGGTCGGTCAGGATGAGTTCTATGATACGCACGGATGAGTCTCCTAGCATGGATGTCCGAAGCAAACACCCAAGAATTGTCTTCCTGACCATAACCTCTCCATTTAACCAAATACTGGAGTTTCCGTCTAGAAAAACGAGAATTCAATATTTTCTCAACCACAAACTCCATATTGCCCTCAACCAGAACAGGGTCAGGAGGCAAAGCAGTAGGAACCACTGGCTCAACAAACCTCTTCAACAAGGACTTGTGGAACACGTTATGGATCTTAAATGTCCCTGGAAGAAGCAAACGAAAAGAAACAGGATTAAGAATCTCCATGATCTTATAAGGTCCAATGAACCTAGGCTTAAATTTAGGAGATGCCACTCTCATAGGATATTTTTTGGGACAACCCGACCAAGTCCCCACTTTAAACCCAGGACCTCACCCTATCCCGGTTAGCAAAGCGGGGGCCCTCCCCTGAGGGGGGAAAATCCCCCACTACCTGGCCCCAAATCTTTGCATACGCCCCACAACAGAGTCAAAAAAACCTGGACAGACAGAAGCCTCCGTCTGTCTGAAAAAATGGGGGGTGAAACCCAGAATTACAAAAAAAAGGAGACATAAAAAGGGCAGGTAGCCCTTTATTAAGAGCAAACTCACCAAAAAGGCAAAAAAGAGACCCAGTCATCCTGATCAGCAGACACAAAGCATTTTTTAAGTCTCCAGTCTGGGTTTGGGGCTTAGTTTGAAATTGGTCTGAGGGGAAACGCCCGGGAGAAAGGGCAATTGAACACCCGTTTTGAACAAAAAGGGCCCCAAAATCTGGGAAAAAAACTGGGGCTCCTCTGTCGACACAGTTTTAGGAAAGCCGTGTAAAAGAACCAAGGCGAAGGAACAAAGGCACCAATTTCAGAGGAGGAAGCAACTTGGTAATGGCACAAGATGTATCATCTTGGAAAACCTTTCACAAATCACCAGATGCGTCATTCTCTGAGAAAACAGGGGGCGGAAATGAAATCCCTGAGATATGGGTCCCTGGGTTTTTGGGGGCCCGGGAAAGGCTCAACAAACCCCCTAGAGCGAGAGCAAGGCATGGAGCAGAGCAAGTCCCCAGGATGCCAAATTCCCTGACATCACGAGACAAGGAGGCCACCAAAAGGACCCACTAACCAAGTCCCCCGGTCCAAAAATTCCGGTTTCCAGCCAAAGCGGAACAATGAATTCCCGCACACACTCTTTTTTCCCCTGGCGGGACAAAAATTTTCCCAAAAGGGGACCTCGGGCCTTTCCTCCCGAAAACCCCCCCAGGCAAGTCCAAATTGGGTGGAAAGGCGGGAAAAGAACTACACCCTTAAAATAAAAAGAAAGGTTTAGATAACTCAGGGAGTCCGCAAGGAAATCCTGGAGGGGATCCGCCCTTAAAATTCTTGTCCCCGGAAAAAGGAAACCCCAAATTAAAAAGTGTGA